>JAOTOL010001503.1:490000-1225000 GCA_034440575.1 Imbricaverruca yamaguchii | reverse complement strand
CACCGCCATTACCAATGGCGTGTTTGGCGGTAATGTCGGCAGCTTCGTTTCCCGCGAATCCAACATGGCTGGGAATCCAACAGAACACGATATTTCTGCCGACGTCATCTAGGGATTTTACGACTTTGGTAATCCTCCGAACAAGTCGGTTATCCTGGTTAAAGGTGTTCAGTGCCAGGAGACTGCTCAAAGAGTCTGTGAAAACCACATGTTTTGTGGACCGGTCTTTCTGTATAAAACAGAGGGCTTGCAGAATGGCATACAGTTCGGCAGTAAAAATCGATGTTTGCGTCGGTAAACAAAAAGATCGAACACCTTGTCTACTTACGAAAGCACACCCGACACCACAGGCCGACTTTGAGCCGTCTGTGTAAATGCGTGAAAAGTCGTGACATTCGTGTATTTTTTCCAATGCTAACATGTGGGGTTACTCCGGGCTTACCTGCCCTTTCTTTGAGCAGGTTAGAGTCATGTCAGTTTTCACTGGGACAACATGTCAAGGGGGAGTGCTCGGAGTGATTACACGTGCTACGGAACGCGGCCGGATATTACATTCTCGAAGAATCGGGGACATACGAGTGGAAAACGGTAATCCACGCTGAGTAATGTGACGTGCACTCGACGTCCCCTTTTTTTGGGGGGCTTTAGGGCGCATCGACCATGTTGATCATATAGCTACACTCGACGTCCCTGCGAAAATCCACCGATAGGCTGGATGGTTCCGGTTTTGAGCAACATTGCATGCATATCTCGCGCCCAATAACTTACGGCGCAGCGCAAGAGGTGGCTCGTCTACTTCTACCATTACACTAGCAGCCGGTGAGGTGCGGAAGGCTTCAGTAAGCGAAGGGCTGAATTGTGGATCACATCAAGACAGCGCTTGGGTGTGGCACTCGCTCCGTCATAAATAAAAGATCCATAGTCAATTTTAGAACGCACGAGCGATCGGTACATGAGCAGTAAAACTCATCTGTCAGCTCCATATGAACACCTAGAAACGGTGCTCATTACCTGAAGACCTTTTGTACCTTTGTTGTTACGGTCAGTGATGTGAGTTTTATACGTAACATGGTGATCCATCCACACCTATAGAAACTTGACTGTAGGTCTGAAAGGTATGAGGTGACTGTTCATCCTTATCGTTGGGTCTGTGCAAAGGCGTTTCCGACGGAAGGGAACAGCGGTAGTCTTTGAGGCGGATAAAATGAAACCAGTTCTATCACACCACTCTTCACTACAGTTAAATGGAGCTGTCTTTCCACCGTCCGCACCGTACGAGACGAGAACCATACTGTAAAGTCATCCACGAATAGCGCTCGTCCTACCGATGTTGGCAGTGCATCACCCACATCATTTATGGCAATGGTGAACAGAGTCACACTCAATATACTTCCCTGCGGAACCCCATCAATCTGTTGGAAGGTGTCAGAGAGGTAGCCACCTATTCTGACCCGAAATGTCCCGTTTGTTAAAAAATCCGTCAAGAAAAACCCAATCGGGCCTCTTATGCCTATTTGGTGCAACTTTATGAGGATACCATGACGCCATGCGGTATCACAAGCGCCGTCTACGTCGAAAAATATGGCAGCGGTATGACATCGTTTCATGAAACTCAGGCGTACAGCGGAATCGCCAGCTAAAATATGGTCAAATGTGCTATGATGTCTGCGAATGCCACTCTGTATCGAGGTGAGTACATGGTTGTGTTAAAAAGACGACATGAGTCGCAAGTTCACCACTTTCTCAACCAATTAGCAAAGAGAACAGGTCAATGATATGGGTCGATAATTAAGTGGGTCCTTTACAGTTTTGTTTGGCTTGCAGATAGGGACGACAAGCGCCCTCCGCCATGTTAATGGAAATGTTCCCCTTTCCCACATTTCGTTGAACACCTGCAGAAGTGTGTTTAAAGCTGTAATCTGGAGATGTTTAATAATATCATTGTGTAAGGTGCCGGATCCTTCTGCTACGTTCCTAAGGGTGCTTGAAGCAGTAGTCAGTTCGGAACAAGAGAATGGACTGTTGTAATGGGTAGAATCTATTGTTGTAAAATCAAGGGGTAGTGCCTCACACCGGGCTTTGTATTCCGAGAAACGTCTACTGTTTTTATTTTTCGATCGTTCTGAGAAGGCCCATCCAATCTCGTTAGCGACATCCTTCGGATTAATAATATCTTGTGCATCTATGTGCAGTGTGGGGAGTGGGGTCCAGTTAAGTTTGCCTGAGATACGTTTGATGCGGGACCACACCGATGACAGTGAGGTGGAACGGTTGAACGTGTTGACATAAGCTTTCCAGGATTGTCCCTTGGAGTCAGCAATTGTGAGCCTCGCGTGCGCTCCTGCCTTGCGGAAAGCTACGAGATTCGCCATGCAGCTGTCACGATTGAAAATACGGAATTACTTCTTTCTAACACGTAATGCATCTCGGCATAAATCAGACCACCAGGGGACTGGTACACGGCGTGGCGTGCCCGACGAACGAGGAATATATTGCTGAGCACTTTGTAACGTTGTGGTTGTAAACATCTCTATGGAAACCAATCCTTCGGAGCACTCGCCGAGTTTCTTCTCGACATCGGACTGGAAGGAACTCCAGTCAGCTTTTTCAAAAATCCACTTGGGGGGTCGTCGACCAGCTTCCACACCATCAATAAAGCGAGTCCAAACGGAAAAATGGTCACTTGTACCTGGATCATCATCCATCGACCACTCTAAACAGGGAGAAAGTTCAGGGCTGCAAAGCGTCAGGTCCAGCAGAGAGGTCTGTCCTGTTTGCAATGCAATGTGTGTTGGAGTCCCAGTGTTAAGAATACCAAGTGGAAAATTCCGGAGCATACGTTCCAATGCACGTCCACGACCAGTACTATTCGCTGAGCCCCAAACATGTTGATGTGCGTTAAAGTCACCGCATAAAATCAGCGGGGGAGCGAGCTGATTTACCACTTGCAGCAGTTCTGCAAGGGGAAAGATTGCTCCTGGGGTAAGTATATGGAGCATATGGTGGTAACACGGCGATTAATTATTATCCGAGCAGCGACAACCTGAATGTTTGATCCCAGGTGTACTTGTTGGAAGGGGGCTGAGTGGTGGACGGCAAGAAGCACACCACCATGTGCCACAGTGTGGGTGACGACGTCCTTGCGTAACACAGAGTAGTTTCTTAAATAAAAGGAAGCACCAGGAGATAGTTCGGTCTCCTGTAGGCATATTACGGCCGGTGTACGACGGTGCAAAATTATGTTGTAATTCGTTAATGCTAGTTTCCACACCTCTACAGTTCCACTGTAGAATATTACTCATTTGTCAGTAAGTGAAAGAGGAAGTCCTAAGCTAAGAGCGTAAAAGGCCAAGAGTGATTAAGTCATGGTCCTGTAGTCGGGGGGTCTGGGCTTCGTGGGCGTGAACGCGGGTTCCCAAACTCACTTGGCGACACCGCATCGGGAAGAGCACGCTTCATAGCGCGATTTGGGGATGGGAAGATATTGGGGGGTGCACGGTTCGACGGTAAGGTGTATACGGCGGTCTCATGGCCGCTGCGGGTAATGACGTGGAGTGAGGTGTCGCCAGTAGGCGCTGGCCCTCAGGCTTGGATGTCGAGGGGGTTGGGACATGTCGGGCGGTGCGACCCTGTGCTCCTAAATCTGGGGCTCCAGGGCGCACATGCACCATGGGATGTCCAAGCTTGGGATCTGAGATGGTTGGTGGTGGTGGGGGTGGGGGAGTTGGCGTGGTTTTGGAAGGTTGGATAGGAGTGGGTTCGGTGGGTATGGCGGGTAAGGATTCGAGGGTAGTGGAGGTCTTAGGGGGCTTCTTAGTCCGCTGAACACGATGCCACTCTTCTGGAGCTCGCTCTGTAACGGGTGGGGTAACTGACTTCCTGGGCCATTGGTGACGAAGCAACGCGATCTGCCGTGTCGGTTGTGTCATGTGCAGGATTACTTATGGTGGAGGCATTTCGGTGGTCTCAACGCAGTCTTGGGCTGGCCGCCTGTTGCTTGTTGGTATCGTAAGGAGCACTCCAAAGGAACGAAGTAGGGCTATGATTTGAGAGATGAGCTCAGAAACCTTGTCGGGCTGAATATGTTGTGGGATCATGGTATGACGTTTGGCTTTTGATGCGTAGGTGATTCTGGGGTGAGTGTGTTCATACACATCTCTGACCTCGCGGAAGGTTACTTTTTGCGTGTGCTTAATAGCAATAATTTCCTTTTCCTTCAGGTAGATCGGGCAAGTCCTGTCATACGACGAGTGGGGGTCCTGTCCTGGGCCACAGATTGCGCAACGGGTGGTCTCGGAGGAGCAATGCTCACTTCCGTGCTCTTGGGAGGCGCACTTGCCACATAGAGGGCGATTACGACAAAACTGGTTTGTATGACTGAATTTCTGGCATTTAAAATACCTCATAGGGTTGGGAAAGATAATACGAACCTTAACCCGGACATATCCCACACGAATCTCACCAGGAAGATCGCACGTGTTAAATGTTTGTAGGGTGTTGTTGGTTGTGACCATCTCTGCACATCTCCTCACCTTCAACTTTCTCGCTCCAATCACTCCAAATTCTGCTAGTCCATCGACATTCTCTTCCTCCGGTACGTTCCTCAAGTCAAAACAATTGATGATACCTCTCGACGAGTTCTTGGTTTTATGGGGTTCTACGTATATTGGAACAATTTCGTCTTCCTTCTTGCCACCATTTCTCACACTATAAACAAACTTAGTCATCGACAACGCTCTCTCCGCTTCCTCAGCCACCGCAAACTCCACCTCCAACCCTCCATCCTTCAACTTCTCACAACGAACAACTTTTCCAAACCGGTCGCATCCGTTACATCTATGAAAGGGGGACAAAGAACCAAGAAACTGTGTTTTCCCTCGAAGAATGAGTACTCGCGGGGTAGCGGAAAACGTGTTACGTCCGCCGGAGCAGGTGGTCTGGCCCTCACGAGAGGGACCAGGAATGTTTTTGGTTGTCGGTGCCATGCGCTGTTCTTGGTTTCGGCTCCTCGGGCGCCCCACCCCTAAGGGGCACTACTGGGGGGACGCCTGGGTTCCGCGAACGGGACGTCGCCAGGCGCCCGAGGAGCTATACGGGGCAGGCGGCGCCTTCGCTCGGCCGGGAGAGACACTCACCACCCCGACCGGGATGCAGCACCGCCCACCCCTTGACCCCAGCCGGCCGGGCCGGCCGACACTGGGAAGAATCCCAGGTCCCCGGCCCGAGGCGACTAGCCACTTGGCCCGCGTGAGCTCCCACGGGCCCGCCCGACCCTCCGGGACATCGGGACCAGAGGTGTGTTGGTCCCCCGTCACAACTAGCACCGTGCAACGGGGGACCTCAACCTCCAGGACTCTGTCAACCCCTGGGGACGGGCCGAGGGGGCGCGGCTACCCCGATAAAACGGAGCTGGTGGGCAGGATCAGGGAGGTTTCCCTGCCTGCTCATAGTATGGATAGTTAGTGTTGTAGGGCTAGGTGAAGGACATGGATTGGGATGAGATGGGCATTGGAATGGGGCGTATGGATGGAAGGACGAGTGAGGCACTCTTAGTCTGACCTCTCCCCGGCCGCCTGGTGGTCTGGCCGCCGGATCCTTGAGGCACGCAATCCCCCTACCACGGAAAGGTGATGCCTCATCGGGGGGGGGTCATGGCACAGCGTCATGGCACAGACTCGTGTCACAGCGCCATGGCACAGACTCGTGTCACAGCGCCATGGCACAGACTCGCGTCACAGCGTCATGGCACAGACTCGTGTCACAGCGTCATGGCACAGACTCGTGTCACAGCGTCATGGCACAGACTCGTGTCACAGCGTCATGGCACATACTCGTGTCACAGCGTCATGGCACAGACTCGTGTCACAGCGTCATGGCACAGACTGGTGTCACAGCGTCATGGCACAGACTCGTGTCACAGCAGCGATCTGTCACCAGATATGAGAACTTTGGATAGCCGTGTCGTGTGCACAACGTGCTACGGTAGGTAACATGAAAGCTGGGTACCACCGACGTTTGTACAACGTGCTACGGTAGGTAACAAGAAAGCTGGGTAACACCGACGTTTGTACAATGTGCTAAGGCGGGAAACCTGAGAGCGGAATTGCCCCGCTGTGTACAAGGTGCCGCGGCGTGGAACCCAAGAAGTGGATAACCTTACCGTGCGTACAACGACCTATGGAGGGGAACCTGACACCAAGTGCGTGTACAAAATTGTCCCGCAAGGGGACGACAAAATGGAACATCTACCGTCTATGTGGCAGATGTTCATGCACTGCAAAAGGTTCAAGTGAAAAACCCAAACACAATTTTTAGGCAAATGCAAATAAAGCCTTCCGTCGATGTTGTTTGTTGTATGGTTTATACGGCACTTCGATCAGTCTTCCATCGTTCGTCCATTATTTTCTATTTCTTATTTCTATTAAACAGGCCCATTTAATCTCGTCACATTATGCGGGAGAAAATACCTACCTACGCTCAAGTGTGCTGGAAGTTTACGAAAATGCATACCCTGCCCAGTCCAACATCCCCAACAATCAGCCTGGAGCCCACTTTCTGAAGGCTCCACATGCACGTTTGCCAGGCCAGTGTACTGCGCCGTCTACCTGTTTGGTAAGCCGTGCATTATCCTCCTCGAGCGCGGCGCGCTCTGTATCATCGGCCGTCTGCTGCGTTTCCAGCTGCTGCAGGCGCCGCTCCAGGCGCTGCACGCTCGCCCGCAGCCGGTGCCGTTCATCACTGTATTTGCGGCGCTCTTCCATGGTGCGACTGAGCTCCCTGGCGGACATTGGTTGGTTATTTTGGTTTAGGGGCGCATCGACTGCGTTGGTCATACAGAGCCAATAACAGTATTAGATGGACAGCTCAAGAGAATTGGTTCCAACAGTAACACACGAGCCTTCACAAAGAAAGCAGGTCATTTCGAGCTTCTAGTGAGTCAGTAAGTCAGTGAGATGTGTAAATCGCTCTGAATTCGACATCCGAGAGGAAGAGAAAAAGTTGTACTGAGGTTACCATGCGTCAGTCGTCACCCAGGAGTTTGCGGAGTGACAACGGCTCGCGGTTATCGGTTTTGCAACACGTCGACCGTTGGGTCATGTAGCGTCGCTAATCCCTCACGCCGATTGGTTGTGGGCCAAGAGTAGCGATAGGTGAGGCTCGAACCTACAATCTTTCGATTATAAAGAATGTGAGACGGGAAACTTACCCCTACAGAGACTGCACGACCCCAAGAAGGCGTCTTCCAGCAACGGCGGCAGTGGACAGGATATCAGAACGTGACGTACTGACAGTAGATGTTATGCATGCACACCTGACATCAGCAGACTGAGCTGGCGCATTGCATCAACAACTGAAGTGATGCAATTCTGTGCGTGGGATGGACGCCGTCCACAACGCCAACTGCACATTAGGGTGTGTCGCCTGAACGGTTTTTCTTATGCTTAGTGAAATTATCGTGCAGATCACCTAAAAAACCCTGTGGTCGAAACCAAATCGAAATCAAACAATAAACAAAATATGCGACAGGCCGATAAAGAAACAAATTTGCCGGGCGCCCGGCGTTGAAGTCTCCAGTGATGGCGCCCCGTTGCGATTGGCATCTAACACCACGCGTCGGCCGCCGTCGGAGCGCCGCCGCGGCGCTGTGACGAAAAGGGCGGCAGTCGGTGCTGTGGACGACTTTTGAATGGATTCTGGTAATTCAAAAACAGATCAGGGGAGCCGGGATATATCTGATTGTAAAGATTAAGCTTCACTGAAGGACTGATCGCTCCACTTTCCTTTGTCTGTGCTCTACCTTTCACAGTGCTATGAATCATCATTCGAATAAATTGCGTACGCACTAACGACACAAAATAGCTTCGCATGCCATACATCCCTGTTTTATTAGTCAATCCAAGTCTCCTGTTCCTTTTCGTTACTCAAGTTTCAAGGGAAACTGGGATTATCAGCAGTAGGGACAACCTATTAACGAGGGCGACACGAGCCGGCGGCGATCGTCGCATGGCGCGGGGGAGGGGCTGAAAAGAGTGGTTTGGTGTCTGCAAGTTGTGCCCACTGCCTGTGAAGTGTGATATTACCTGCGTCGGTGTGATCGGGGTAAGAGTTCGAACATTAAGACCCGCGCTTCCACCAAAGGGCTTTTGGTTCCTTCTGAACTAAAAACAAACCGACTCCCCACGAGAATTGACGTTCTGAATTACTTGAGTAAAGTGAATAGAGACTCATGCGTTGCGAACAAAAGGTTGAAAGAGAGGCTAGCACCCCATATAAAGTTTGTCGCGGAAAGTGTGATGAAAATGTGGTGCTGCGAAGGAATACCAATTGTTGGGAGGGCCCGAGTCGAACATATGGTTCGAGAATGCCGCGATCGCTACTTGCGATACATGAAAACTGCTGGAAAGAAGTCGGCATCACCAGGTGTACGTCCGTCCGGTGATGAGTGGTTTGGAAAATTGTTTGATATAGCCCGCTGCAAATGTGCTGATATCGATAGCTGCAAATGTGCGATGGCCGACAAAGTGCCACGAATGGAGTTTCCCTTTGTCCAAGACCAGAGAGGACCTCGCCAAATGCAAATCGGCACCGCAGATATCCGTGAAACCACTCGTCGACGCGCCATGGACGAAAGGAAGCGTCTAACCGCCGAGACAGTCACATCACCACAACCGGGACCTTCTGGAATGGCCCACCTAGATTCTAATTCAGACCAAGATTCCGCCACAGATTCATCATCGCTCACATCTGTAGTCAATGAGTCAGAGTATATGGTGAACAGTAACACAGACGAACTGCTAAATACGGCTCTAGCAGCAGATCGGTACGGAGTGTCTAATCGTGCGTGTGCTGCGATCATAAACGGTTTCCAAGTGGACATTGGTCGGATCACTTCTGACGATATGGACTGCATAGTGGTTAGCAAAAAAGTATGGCGAGCAAGGGATCGGATTAGAAGAGAGGTAGTAGCCCAGAGCCATGAGTATCATGCAGGTCTTCTATCTGGTCTCTACTTCGACGGAAGAAAAGACGACACGCTTATGACAGCCAGTTCAAAGAAGACGGAAGAGCACATTGTGGTTGTATCCGAGGCAGACAGTGCATATTTAGGACATTTTACCCCACAGACTGGGAAAGCTGAGGACATTTTTCAGGACCTGAACGCCGTGGCATATGAGTTTGGTGCGGATGTTTCTGTGCTTGGCTGTGACGGCACGAGAGTTAATACTGGCCAAAAAGGTGGTGTTATCGCGAGTCCTCTCGAAGTACCGCCATACCCCGTGCACAGTCAGACGGTGGAACGGATGGTGAAAGTGGTGACCGAGGCGTCTTTGAAGGTAATTGGTGAAGAGGCCCGCCACGGTTACTTTGTGGCGAAGTTGAAACACAGGTCAGCAATGCCAGTGCTCAGCAGCAAAAAGGATTTCATGTCGGGTTTTCTGTCGAACATTTAGACAAGTAGTAGTTATAAAATGATAGTTCGTACAAAAAATGTGGCCGCTCGTACAAAAGGTGACGTCGCTGTATGCCCGTCTCCTTCGGTTGTAGTGGAACGGAGCATGATGCCGATTTCGCATGGTCTATTTGTCATAACAATAAGATATCAGGTGTCTCAGAATGATTTAATTGGTCTTCGATGTAAACAGACGAGGAATTTTGAAGATGTTCAAGCTTTCAAAAGTGAAAATTATAGCATTATACGCCGATAGATCTACTGATTGAAAATGGAACGAACAAGCGACGTAAAGTGAACCTTTCCTTCATGCGTCAGATATCCAGGCAACTTATTAAGCGACTGGTGCTTATCAAAGGCCTTTTACCCCACTAAACACTTTCATTGAGTTATATTAATGAGCTTCATCACCAGAATCCATTAATCAGACATCCACAGCACCGACTGCCGCCTTTTTCGTCACAGCGCCGCGGCGGCGCTCCGACGGTGGCCGGACGCGTGGTGTTAGATGCCAATCGCAACGGAGCGCCATCACTGGAGACTTCAACGCCGGGCGCCCGGAAAATTTGTTTCTTTATCGGCCTGTCGCATATTTTGTTTATTGTTTGATTTCGATTTGGTTTCGACCACAGGTTTTTTTTAGGTGATCTGCACGATAATTTCACTAAGCAAAGTGCAATTTCCAAAAAAAGGTCCTTCGTGACACACCCTACTGCACATGCTCGGGCGACTGACTTTTTCAGCACGACGCAGTAGGTGACCAGGTGTTTGATGGCATGTGTGTCCTCGGAGGAGTAAGAAGTCAGCATCTCAGTCACCTCCTCTGTCGACTGCGTCACTGCCGCGTCAACACTGCAACCAGACAAACGATCAAATGGTGATACTCCAGATCAGGGTCATATGATACTGCTGACCAGAACTGTACCATGTGATACTGCTGACCATAGTAGTGCCAAATAATACTGCCGACCAAAGCAGGGTCATATGATATTGCTGAAAAGAGCAGGGTCATATGATACTGCTGATCAGAGCAAGGTCGTATGATACTGTTGACCATAGCAGCGTCATATGGTACTGCCGACCACAGCATAGTCATATGGTATTGCTTACCAGAGTAAGGTCATACGACACTAATGACGAGAACAATGTCGGATGATGATTGCTACCAACATGCACAATGAGCGTAATATGACCATAGTAGTCTAGGCGCCCTAAAGCCCAAACATCTAGCAATGGACGGAAAAATAAATGTACTGTCCACATGATATGTCCGCATGATGAAGTGACATAGTTGAAACAACGCGCTAAGCATGCACTTGTAGTCGCAGACGCTTGGTTTGCTTTAAAAAGCTTAAAATGTAACCACTGATTTTGTTCCATACAGTCGCGTCAGCGCGAGGTGCTCCAGTGCAAACTTTATATTCGCTTCGAAAACGTCAATATTCACCTCTCTTCATCAGTAAATGCTTGGCCTCATGGAAGATACAAAATTGACTGTGAATATCACGTATCCCTGAAAATCAAGCAGTGCTACGCCTGTATCTGGGATATCCAAGTACTGACAAAACGCGAGAGAAATGTAACAAGGTTAAATATTTTGCTGGGCGTTTTTCTTCACTTAAATTACTACATGTTAGATTGTGTAACTGTAGCGAAGGTGAGCGTCATCATATTTAAAAGTCATAAACCATTGTGAACGCATTGGCAAGAGCGTTTATAAACTTCATTATGTATCTGCAATTTAACCGTGGTTAAGTGGTGCAGCGTTGGACAACAATTGTTTCCACGCCGTGCAGCCGCATCAACAAAATAGTATGTGCCGCCCAAACCCACCTGCAAACATAAGAGTGCTTCGCTTCTCGCAATGCTATCGTACACCGCGGGAAGCGGTTGCTGAGATACTGCAACTCCATTAGGTGAGAATCGAGTCCGTGTACAAAGGTTGTCTTTTTCGGGCTGTGCCCAAACGATAGTCTGCCAGAAGATATTGGAATGTTCCACATTGGAAGGATCTATGCCCAAAACCCCGACGTATCTGACAACGCAACAATGTCAACTTTGATGCAATGTGCTTGTTAGAACTTGATCTGCATACGAGTGAAACGTGAGTGCATGCGTGTTAGTTCGCAACATTTCGTCATTTTTGACGTATTGGCTGATAAGCTACCATGTAGAGGTTACTGCATACATACATAACTGCTTACTAGAGGCAACAATACTGCTTGATTGACCGTGACTGATTGATACTGTTGGCCAGAGCAGGTCACATGATACTGCCGACCAGAACAGGGTCATAAGCTACCGCTGACCAGAGCAGGGTCATAAGATACTGTTCACCAGTCAACAGCATCCAACATTAACAGTATCTAAGTGTTGTACGATACTACTGACTAGAGCAGAATCATGTGATACTACTGGCCAGCACAGTACGGTGGGCCATCCTCATGTGCCAACATGAATCTGAACGAAATTTTTGACGAAGGGTGTCTAGATGATGTAGTTTGTCATCAGGAATTCAAATATGAGCTTGCTTTTTGGGTAGGATAACTCTACCATACATCTTTATCCCAATGGGGTGGAGGTTATTTTACACCCCTTGAAGTATTTCTTAGATTATTGGAAAAACGGTGCACGGTAGTGCGCCGAAATTTGGCCTACCTTTGCTCATATTTATTAGTTTTGCATATTTCCATATTAGTCAAAATCGAAGATTCTAGCTAAAGTAAGCACGTTTATGGGGGGCAAGTTGACATAAAACAACGCTTCCTGTCCGCAATGCATGCCAGGCAAATCTTCTCACAGTCTGGATCACAAGGTCCAGCATCTCTTTCCTCTGAGATTTGAGGAAGTACAGCTGAAACATAATATACCTAGGCCCATCCACCCAGGTGTGTTTGGCCTTCACATTGAACCAACACTTCAACGATTATTTCCACAATGAATCGCAGATTCAAGTTCTTTCCTTTAAGTCCGTGCCTTGATATCCAGAGCCCAAGAAGTCTGTTCACTGTGGTGAGCCAGCGGCTGTGGTGCACTATCATAATTTTCGACGGTGCCGCCTTTGCATGAAGCACTCCGTCCGTAACTGCGCAGACAAACTTATAGCCTTAATGTTGATCAGTTGAGATATATTGAACGACCTTCTCAGACAGCTTGATCAGTGGATGGGCAACAGAGATCTGGGGAAGTTTGGATTGACATCCAAGTCTGTAGCAGAATGAAGAAGCCTTCCTATTGGCCCGGAAAATGTGTTGTCTGGCAGATCAAGGTCAACAATGAGATAGCACAGGGTAAGTTAACCAGTGTACAGGTTGCACATTAACCAGACCAGCTTTCTCTCTAAGTGCAGTTTCAGGTTTCACATTGCTTCAGCATCCACACCAGTGTTGACATTTGTTGAGCTTCCTCCAATGGTCCACAAGATCTTATCAAAACCCATCTTTCAACCAAGCAAACAGGATCTTAGCAATCTGCTCAGCACGTGACTTCACATTAGTTGCATTCTCTGGAGCAAAGTGGAACAGATAGTAGTTGCCAGGCTCGCTAGCAACACTCTAGTGTTCTTCTTTGATCATTGCAGGAAAAGATTGATCACTGCCATCAACGTCCATCAGATCCATCATCACATTAGTCAGGTTAATTCGCACATCAAAGATGATGCAAGAGATCCCCAACTCCTCCCTGCAATTTCCGAATTATTTCCCCAGCTCTCTCATCAACTTCTCTCGCATCTCTTGACCTTGTTCTTATCAATCACTTTACTTTTGTCGGCTTCTGTGATAGTTCCTCATCAGGGCTGCAGTTGCCATCGCTGCAGATGGCCTCAGTCCTATGACATACCTTGCACTGGCAAGGTCAGTGTTGCTGGTCATAGGAGACTCTCGTGTGCGTCATTTAGAGCGGGTATTTTGTAAAGGTAGGAGGGACAGGAGGTGCATCACCAGGCCTGGTGCCAAGGTGAAGGACCTGGTACCTGCGGTGGCACAGGTCACCAGTGATCACCAGTTTAACACAGTCATAGTGCATGTAGGGGTAAATAACATAGGTCATACTAGGAGCGAGGAGCTTCTGCGGGAGTACAGGGCCCTTCTGGCCACCCTGAAGGGTACCAATAGAGTGCTTGTAACAGGAATTTTGCCTAGGGCTAGAGCCTCCCTGAGTGGAGCTCTAGGGCACTGGCAGCTAACACCAGGGTAGGAAAGCTCTGCCAGGAGCTAGGTTTTACATTTGTAGACGAGTGGAGCAGGTTTTATGCATCGTGGGACCTCTATCAGAGGGATGGCCTGCATTTTTCTGAGAAGGGGGTCCATGTGTTAGGCAAAGTATATGAGCATGTCCTTCAGGGAAACTAGGAAATGGGGTGGGGAGGGATGAAATTGCATTGCCAACTCAGGAATATTCCAATAGTGTCAGCCAAGGTAATAGAACCTCAAAGTCTGCAAATAGGGACAGCAGCAACTCAAGGGGACAGAGTTATAGTTCATCTAGTGATAAAAGAACTCCTCAATATGAAAAGGTCAAAGGTGGTTATGGAGCATTTGTTAAGTGTATGATGTTTAATGCTCAGAGTATCCGTTCCAAATTTGATGAATTCAAGTGTTATGTTGCTGAGGAGGAACCGGATTTTGTTTGCATTACGGAGGCATGGGTCAGTGAAGGATATTTTGGAGATAACTTACAGGACTATGAGATCCAGGGATACAATATGTTTTCGTGCAATAGGGGTCCAGCAATGAAAGGGGGTGGTGTAATGCTATATGTGAATAGCTTATTCAGTTCTCAAAAAGTAGCAGGTGGGGATAAAAATGTGTCTGTGGAGTCCATTTGGCTTGATGTCACTGTGGGAAAAGGCAACAGCAATACTCTTAGAATAGGAGCTTTCTACCGATCAGGAACCCTGCCACATTCTCAGCAACTGGAGCTTGACAAGGTGATTTGTGAGGAAATCAGTAGAAACTTTAAGAGGAAGTGCCTTATTCTCGGTGACTTTAATCTAAAAGGTTATGAAAATGCTGGTGTTGGCTCCCCATCATGCAAAATGTTCAGGAAATGCCTTGAAGAGGACCTGTTCTTACACCAGTTTGTATCGGAACCTACCAGGCATGGTTCATTCTTGGACCTTGTATTCTCGGATTTAAGTGACTTGGTTCAAGACTTGACTGTAGGCGAAACTCTGGGAAAAAGTGACCATAACATAATTAGATTCAAGGCACATGTAGGGGAGATTATCAAGGATAATTTGGTAAAGGTTCCAAATTTCAACAGAGCAGACTTTAACGGCATGAGAGCGGCTTTAAGTGCCATCAGATGGGAAGAAGAATTCTCCAATTTAAATGCCTGTGAAATGTGGGAAAAGTTCAAATCTTACTTAAAGGAAACTCAGATTAGACATGTCCCCCAAAAGCAAAGACGCAAAAGAAGGGTAGGAAAGCCAGCATGGCTTACACCAGACGTGATAAAAGCAATTAGGGCTAAGAAAACTGCATTTAGAGTTTTTAAAGAAGCCTCAAATGTCATTAATCTAAAGGCGTATCGAAAAGCTAGAGACACTGTGAAGCAAAAAACCAGAGCAGCAAAGCGAGCAAAGGAACTGGATTTAGCTAGAAACTGTAATGGGGACAGTAAAAAGTTCTTTAGTTTCTACAAGCTGAGTAAAGTTTCTAGCACAATTGGTCCACTGGAAGTAAACGGGACTACATTGGGTGAGGATAGTGAGATGGTTGAGGAGCTGAGCAAGCAGTTCAAATCAGTGTTTACATTGGAAGATATGACCAATCTGCCGACCGTACACCATAGTTCAGTTACATGGGATCTGACAAATGATGTTGATTTCATTGGCAGTGATGTTGTTTACAATCATATCAGGAAAATAAAGCCAAATAAGGCAGCAGGACCTGATGATATTTATGCTAGGGTGTTGCGGGAAACTGAAAAGGAACTGGCATTTCCACTTAGTATAATATTTTGTAGATCAGTTTCACATAATGAAATTCCAACAGACTGGAAAAGGGCAAATGTAGTTCCTATTTTCAAGAAAGGAGAAAGAGGGAAAGTTGAAAACTATAGGCCAATAAGTCTCACATCCCTAGTCTGCAAGGTACTCGAATCAATTATCAAGGATAGAATAGTTAGTTATCTGGAAGGTAGCAGATTGATTCAAGATACTCAACATGGATTTAGAAAAGGACGATCGTGTCTCACAAACCTCTTGGACTTTTTGAACTTCGCCACAGAACAATTTGATCAGGGAAATCAGGTTGATGTAGCATATCTTGACTTTAGTAAGGCCTTTGACAAGGTACCCCATAAACGGTTAATGATACAGCTTCAGTCCCATGGTATTGCAGGTAGCATCTTAAAATGGATAGAGTTGTGGCTTTCAGATAGACAGCAAAGAGTGATGCTAAATGGTACAAAGTCATCATGGCAAAATGTTCTTAGTGGAGTCCCCCAGGGGTCAGTACTAGGGCCATTACTGTTCATTATATTTGTAAATAACATTGAAAGTGGCCTAAGCAGTAAAGTTTTGAAATTTGCAGATGATTTGAAGGTCTTTAGGGCAATAACAGGTCAGGATGAGCATATCTCGCTGCAAAAAGACTTAGACGAACTTGTGAAGTGGTCCGAAGAATGGCAAATGAAATTTAACTTTGATAAGTGCAAAATCATGCATGTAGGTAAGCAGCATATGAAGGCTCCATACTTGATGGGTGGCCAAGTGCTATCAGTGACTCAACAGGAGAAGGATTTAGGTGTTATTCTAAACACAAAATTGGGGGCATCAGAACAGACCAAGGAAGCCAGGAAGAAGGCACTGAGAATGCTCGGGGCAATAAATAGGAATGTATCATACAGAAGTGAGGAAGTGATCAGGAAGCTTTACTGTGCATACGTCAGGCCACATTTGGAATACTGCATCCAAGCTTGGTCTCCTAGCTATGAAAAAGATTGTTGGCTTTTAGAGAGAGTACAAAAAGAGGGCTACAAAAATGGTTAATGGCATAAGCAACCTGGCATATGAGGAAAGATTGAAGAAATTGAATATGTTTTCACTTAGATATAGAAGGCTGAGAGGAGATCTCATCGAGATCTTTAAATTTGTCAATGGTCTGGAGAGGGGATACCTTGGGGACATGTTTGAATTTAACAGAAATGATGCAATTAGAGGTCATAAATTCAAAATTAAAATTAACCACAGCAGAACAAGGTTAAGGCAAACTTTCTTCACCAACAGGGTAGTGGAACACTGGAACCAGCTGCCAGAAAACATCGTCAGTAGCAGCACATTGAACATCTTTAAAAACAGCATAGACAATCATTATAAGAATAGAGGGCTTGCTTTTCAGTATTACAGGGAGGGCTGATTGGCAGATTTGGTGGGCAACTGGTTCAGTGTACAGAGTGCAACCAAGAAGGGCCCTTGTGGCTCGGAGTTGCACTAATCTTTTATGTCTTTATGTCTTTATGTCTTATAACATCATTATCGTTTTGACGTACCTTCGCTGCGGTCAGATTCTAGGAAGAGCTCAACTTCGGGGATGAACTCATATTCAGCACCACTTCTATCCAATCCCAGACCCTGATCAACATCTGCCAAAAAACCTCTCACAATCGTTCCTGCCTGCCTTATCTGCTGCTGCAACATTCTCATCACTGCGCATTTTCCTCTTCTCTGCTTTCTTTTCCACCTCCTGTCTTCCCAATATATTAACCTGTGTCTTGTGCTCTGACAGATCATGGCCCATCACTTGATGACGTATTTTACTTCCAACTTCCTCTTTCTGCCCCTTGATATGGGCACAGGCATCTTTTTTTCTGTCTGCTGGAGGAACAGTTAATGTGGGTTTGGATGCCACAGCCCTCACAGCCTACATCCTTACAACTGGTAATCTGATATTTGCAAGTCGCAATATCAAATAACTTGTCGAATTTCACCATGAACCTTTGTCTGGCATCAAGTTTGCCTTTCCCAAGAGAACACTTCACTGCCTGATTTCAGACATCCTTGAGCTTGGACATGGTGGTCACCTTTTCATTGACAACAGGTGACTTGAAAAGAGCATTGGCTTTGATACACTGACATCAAACCAGGGTAGATGGCACTGATCAGCTCATACAGTGTGTGGTTCCTACCGTCATCTTCACTTTGCTCCCTCAGGAACATGTCATAACTCAGGATATCCCACACAGTTGGTGATTCAGACACCAACAGCTTTCGCCCTTTGCCGACAGGACTACTAAAATGTGAATTTGATGTCTTCCTTGTTCTGACATCAGCCATTTCTTAAACTAGTTAAGAACTCAAGACAACATATCATGAAGTGTTAATGAAATCTGCACTCGGTCCGCCTCTTCCGTCCTGGAACAAAATGGAGGACTGGACTCCCTCCACTAACCAGACCACACAGGGCGACGCGTGGTGCGTCACTGGAGCATCGCGCCACAAATACACCCCGCAGCACTTTGAATTCGTTCGCCAAGAATTCATGCGCCCGAGAGCGTCGCACACATGGATTTTAAAAATTGAAGAGATTAAATCACTTAAATCTGGATTTCTGGCTGGTCAACCTGCATAAAATGCCATATTACTATCATTATTACTGAGCTAGATAAAAAATATCCGAGTTCTTGCTCGGGTGGCTTATGAACCAGGGTCATATTGCTAAACAGAGCTTGTGGAGTGAACCCTGACCCCACCACCCAATCTATCAATTCCATTTCAACAGCAGAATTTTGGCCGAAAGGTCAACGTGTCGTCAATGCACCGACACGACCATCCGGTAGCTCGTCCCGGCTTTATAATCCAACTCACCCTCCCAGCCGGGGGCTAAATGCGAGCGCCCGAAGCGACTCGAACCTTGCCTCGCAAGGACAGGGGAGACCAGAACAGGAGAGCGCTCCAACCAACTGCGCAATTAATTAAATTGAATGCATCTTGGAAAAATCGCAAAATAATACAAAATTCAGCAATATTTAACTGAAAACTGACGTCGGTTATGGTTATCAGAATTCAAAATAAAAGTCACATTTGTGTTCTGCACACCAAACTACAACACCCCTCGCAAATTGTTTACAAGAAATGCAGAGTATGACCCACCCCACCAGAGTAGTGTCATAAGATACTGTTCGCCAGAGCAGTGTCATAACGCACTGCTGACCAGAGCAGTGTCATAAGATACTGTTCGTCAGAGCAGTGCCATAAGATAATGCTAGCCAGAGCAGGGCCATAAGGTACTGCTGACCAGAGCCAGTGTCATAAGATACTGCTGACTAGAGCAAGATGATAAGGTACTGTTGACTTGATGACATCAGCACATCTCCACGTAGCACACGTCAGTGTATCTGGCGGGGCCGGGCGTCAGCACACGTCAGTGTATCTGGCGGGGCCGGGCGTCAGCACACGTCAGTGTATCTGGCGGGGCCGGGCGTCAGCACACGTCAGTGTATCTGGCGGGGCCGGGCGTCAGCACACGTCAGTGTATCTGGCGGGGCCGGGCGTCAGCACACGTCAGTGTATCTGGCGGGGCCGGGCGTCAGCACACGTCAGTGTATCTGGCGAGGCCGGGCGTCAGCACACGTCAGTGTATCTGGCGGGGCCGGGCGTCAGCACTACGTCAGTGTATCTGGCGGGGCCGGGCGTCAGCACACGTCAGGTCACGTCAGTGTATCTGGCGGGGCCGGGCGTCAGTACACGTCAGTGTATCTGGTGGGGCCGGGCGTCAGTACACGTCAGTGTATCTGGCGGGGCCGGGCGTCAGCACACGTCAGTGTATATGGGCTCGTATCTGGCGGGGCCGGGCGTCAGCACACGTCAGTGTATCTGGCGGGGCCGGGCGTCAGCACACGTCAGTGTATCTGGCGGGGCCGGGCGTCAGCAAACGTCAGCGTATCTGGTGGTGCCGGGCGTCAGTACACGTCAGTGTATCTGGTGGGGTCGGGCGTCAGCACACGTCAGTGTATCTGGCGGGGCCGGGCATCAGCACACGTCAGTGTATCTGGTGGTGCCGGGCGTCAGTACACGTCAGTGTATCTGGTGGGGTCGGGCGTCAGCACAGAAAGTGTATCTGGCGGGGCCGTAGACACGTCAGTGTATCTGGCGGGGCCGGGCGTCAGTACACGTCAGTGTATCTGGTGGAGCCGGGCGTCAGCACACGTCAGTGTATCTGGCGGGGCCGGGCGTCAGCACACGTCAGTGTATCTGGCGGGGCCGGGCGTCAGCACACGTCAGTGTATCTGGCGGGGCCGGGCGTCAGCACACGTCAGTGTATCTGGTGGGGCCGGGCGTCAGCACACGTCAGTGTATCTGGCGGGGCCGGGCGTCAGCACACGTCAGTGTATCTGGCGGGGCCGGGCGTCAGCACACGTCAATGTATCTGGCGGGGCCGGGTGTCAGCACACGTCAGTGTATCTGGTGGGGCCGGGCGTCAGCACACGTCAGTGTATCTGGTTGGGCCGGGCCAGAGTGTGACTCACTTAGTGAGGAGGCGCAGCTTTGTGCGCATTTTGTCGCGCTCCTCTTGCAGTTTCTTGTTGCCGCGAGCCATTTCGCTGAGGTACTCCAGCTGCATCTTGAGTGCTGTCACTGTGTCGTTCTTATTGCGGCTCTGCTTCTCCAGCTTCTTCACCTCCTCCCTGTCATCGGACATTGGTCTCAGCAACGATCTCAGCATTCCAAGGGCAACCACGGCCGAAATGCCAGCGCGGCCACTGAGATGACACGAAGGTGTGGCGGCACGCGTGGCCAGTACCCTAAACTAGATCAGCACTGATACGGACGTCGATGTAATAATGTTGGAAAGGTTGATGTTGGAAGGGTTTCTATTTCCAGTACATTAGCAGAGTATCAGTCCTCGAAGGATAATATGGAGATTAGACGTCAACTACAAAGAGTGCATTGCAGTGAAACATGGCTCCAGCATATTCACACAAAGCATACAACTATGACTCAGAATTGACATTCCAGTCCACACGAGATTAAACAGGCAGACTTTGTAACATGAGAGGACTAATAACTTGTAAATTGCACATGACGAATATTTTTCCATATCATGGATATCGGAGATTGTGTGTGCACGTGATTGTTGTGGTTCGGTTGAGCAGAGATGGGTTGCGCTGGCCATAAACAGCCAGAAGGACGCCTTGTTGGACTCAGGGTGAGTGGAGCTCACCGCACGACTGCAGGTGAGTGGAGCTATGACGCGCGCGCGCGCGGGTGTGTGTGTGTGCGTGTGCGTGTGCGTGTGTGTGTGTGTGTGTGTGTGTGTGTGTGTGTGTGTGTGTGTGTATGGGCAAGGGCGTCACCACCGGGGGGGAGGGGGGCAGCGGGGCAATTGCCCCCTCCCGTGAGACTGGGGGGCACCGCCCCCTGAAATTTGAGGCTCCCAGGACGAAAAGGATCTATCCGTGTCTAAAAAATAGAGGTGAGATGCAAAAACGTGGCGCCAGTGACTCGAAAAATCAGGCAGGGATTCGGAATTTGCAACAACAAAAAATCCACAAAAATCTCGTTGAGCCTGGAAAACTGGCGTTGGGTCCCCGGAACCACGCACCTGGGCGCTTTAAATCGCGCTGAGACTAAGAAGCACCGCACCAAAACCACAAAATCGTATTGGAGCACCACACATGTGCGTCAGAGGCCCCAAAAAATATAACAGGAGCCTAAGAGCATAACGGGGGCCGATAATACAACTGGCCCTCCAAAACGCACATAGTCTCCCAAAAAGCAACAGGGCCTTAATGCATGCGTTGCAGTCATAAATAAACATACCTAGACCTCTAATAAAATTCATAAGAAGCTCTTATGGCATATGGACGCACCAGGGCCTGAAAAAGAGGCTGGGGCCGCAAATGGCCAACATCGTTCCAAAACGAAAAAAGCACCTGGCGTTAAATGAAGACATCGGGATCTTCGAAAACGCCTGACACGTAACAAAATCATTGGTGCCCAAAAAAGCAACAACACACTGAAACAAAGAAAGGGGTTTCGAAAATGCATTAGGTCGCTGCGCAGAAAGACACAGCGGGTCCAACAAAGAACACAGAGGAAGGACCTCGGTTCGACAGCCATTCTGGGAGGATAGCAGCAAAGATATCAGGTGCACGACTGGCCAGTCATTTTTTGGGAAACCCTCCTAATTTTGGAGGGCTCCAGCTTGACATTTTCGGATACCGATCCGGTTTTTGTGGTAGAGGTGTAATTTGAGCAGTGTGAGTTTATATATCAAGGGATACCAAAATAAAACCGTAGAATTGGGTGGGGGAGTTATAGTTGAAATCCGACTAACCAGGAAAGATAGTGGTAGATTAAGCCCCTCCATAGGATAATTCAGTTGATCACTAATAATTTAATTTCGATAGGCCCCTTTCACAAAATAGCGGTCGAAATCCAGAGCGCGTAAATTTATTCGCGAAGAATGTTATTTTACCTTGTTTTGCAGGTGCCTTGCGACCAGCACCAACTGTTAGAAAAATTCGCAAGTTCCTAAGATTCCGATCAGAAAATCAATGCAACGCAATTCTTGCTTTCCCCTTCGCGAAATTATCGTCCTAGAACTGAGAAATGATCGCTTAAACTTTGCTTAGGGCATCAAGTTGGTGGTAATACATAACAGTAGTGATGAATCTAGCAATATTCAGTTATTCTTGGGTGACATAAAAGTGGGTTGATCAATGGGAGATATCTGTAAGATATGCTTAGCATCAGCCTCGCTGCAATCTAGGGGGAAGCGGGAAGATTATTTTGTTAGAAAAAGCATTGAAACGTTGGTTCTTGACACTTTGGTATTTATCCACATATTACTTATTTATACCCTGGTATGGCCCAGTTTTCAGCAGAAAATAATGATTATTGTTATTGCGTGGTTAGTAAATGATGTACCATGTCCAGAACAAACAGTACATTAATATGAAATCATGTTTCCAATTCCCGAATCATACTAAGGGCCTAAAACAATAGGAGGCGCTAACACAATGGAGGCCCAATTTTGGGGAGCAGGAGGCCCCATTCCGACCTTGCCCCCGTGGAAGAATTTCGTGGCGACGCCACTGTGTATGGGTATATATGTATATATTTAAAATGTATAAATACTTAAAGCACAAGTAAGATCGTCAATGTAATAGCGTACTGTTTGTCTGCGCTCTGCTGAATTTGATGTAGTAATGTGCTGAAGTCGATCTTCGACCTTGGTTCGTTAAATGAAAATTCAATTGAATAATGATAATGATGAAAATATGTTGAACTTGTCCACTGAATATGCTTCGGCCTGATGACGGAAAGTTCGAAATATAGCACTGCAAATTGCATCATAATATATATATATATATATATATATATATATATATATATATATATATATATATATATATATATATATATATATATATGCATGTGTGTGTTTATGCGTGCGTGCAGGCGTGCGTGTTCGTGCACGTGTGCTTGATGCACGTAAGTGCATGTATATGCCATTCGATGTGTGATATCGCTCCAGGTGTCTTCTTTTTTTGCTTGGATGCCTTCGGTGAATCAATACCGAGAAGAACGATACCTGATGTAAATATAAAACACGAGATGTCTTAGGAACACACTTTGTTTCACACATTGCGAATTGTCACAATTAACATAGATAAACGTGTTCGAAAATACCTCAGTCCAGCAGTCTTCTCCTTTAGATTTTCCTTCTCCTCGTGTATTTTCTTTGCTTCAGTAGCTTTAAGTGACAACTTAAAACGCAGATTTTCCACCTGAAACAACATAAGTCACGGCCACGCATCCGTCAAGAATGGTCATGGCCATCCACCTGTCACGACTGGCCAGTCATCCACCTGTCATAGCTAACCACTGTCATCCACCTGTCACGCTGGTATCCATGGGCATCCATCTGTCACGACTGGCCAGTCATCCACCTGCCATGACTGGCCAGTCCTCCACCTATCAAGACTGATCACGGTCATCCACCTGTCACGACTAGTTAGTCCTCCACCTGTCATGGCTGACCACTGTCATCCATCTGTCACGCTGGTATCCCTGGACATGGGCATCCACCTGTCACGACTGGCCAGTCATCCCCTGTCAAGACTGGCCACAGCCATCCACCTGTCACGACTGGCCACGCCAAATCACCTCAGAAGGCATACAATGAAAACATCACCAACGAACCACAATCAAGGTGGCACATATTCTTAGTTTATTCTAGTCGTTTCTGAGATAAATCTTGTGATGACCTTCTACATCCCATCCATCAAGGCACACGTCACGGGAGCTTATTACACATGGGGTTTTAGGTGACTTCAATTTATTTTCCATGAAGGAAACCACCTGTATTTATTTATAGCATATAGAAAAGGTGAATTATTCGCCATCAGTCACCTAACAAGGATTGCATCAAAACAAATTTATAGCATAACTATTTTAAAATGTGCAATGGTAATAACATTAATATGCAACGTGTTTCTTCAATGCTTGTCAATATGGCATCTATATGTTGATGGTTTTGGTTGAAGCGCGTAGTAAAAATGTTGCTTTTTTAAATAGGAAAAACTGTTTCGATCCCGTCTCGGGATCGAAACCAGTTTTTAAAAAAAAACATTACTACGTGCTTCAACCAGCCGTGATCATATGTTTCTTCAAATTTACACATAAAGTGCTACCATGGACAATTGACTATAGTCTTCATCTTCATCTTGTTTTAGTTTTTGGTTAAAGTAAGGCTTGGACGTTAAATGCTCAACCTGGACGTTCAGAAAAGGGACAATTTGTAACATAACATTTACTCTCCTCCAATGAGCAAGGAAGCTAATTAGAAGACAGAATATAGGAAAACATTTTGTCACGGTGGCACATGGATGACATAAAATGTGAGCTGTCAATCCAACCCACAACAAACATGCTAGCGATAAAACTACAGAATAAATAAACATACTACTGTTTACAGCATCCACACCCGATGTATGCATACAACCATATCTTATCTAAGTCAGTCAGTCAGTCAGTAGCATGGAACGAAGCTGTGAGCAGTGGGAAGCTGCCACCGCATCGGAAACACGAACATTAACTATTGATTAAAGCATGCAGTCGCTTATAATCGTTTAAACTGGCCGCCCCGGTAGCGTAGTTGGTTAGAGCGCCGGCCTGCTCCGGTCTCTCTGTCCTTGCGACACAGGGTTCGAGTCGCTTCACGTGCTCGCATCTAGCCCCCGGCTGGGAGGGTCAGTTGACAGCGGCCCAATAAGGCCGGAGACGAGCTACCGGGAGGCCGTATCGGTGCATTGACAGCACGTTAAACTTTCGGCCAATATTCTGCCGTTGAAATGGAATTCTTGGACCGTGTGGTGGGGCCAGGGTTGACGCAACAAGGTCTGCTTAGCAATAGGACCCAGGTTCATAAAGCCAACCTAGCAAGAACTCTGATTAAATTTATATGTTTATAAAAAGCTATAAAATGCCTATTTGCTCAGCCCCCACCTCCATACAGTGACGACAACCACACTGCTAAATCATTCTTTCATGCATGCATCTGAAAACCGGGCAATCTGGTAAATCAAGTGTGAAGAATGCATATAAATATATCAACATTATGGAAACAAAGCATCAATGAGGCAATTACCACTTACCTCATTTTGCAGTTCATTGGAATCAAAACCTTCGGAGATAGATTCGCAACAGTCTATAAATATTTTTATGATTTTCTTCTCTTGTGTCTTGCAGCGACATTGTGGGCATGTTTTGGATCTGAAAGAGGTGAGATGTGCAGTCCAAATAAGGAGAATATCCATTTCAGGAGATGGCAAATACCTCTAGCATAGCTGACACTGTAATTATACGAGCCTCTTCACAGTGGTTGGCTTTTTGTTCCAGAATCCATGTCGCAAAGTGGACACATATTAAATGGTTGCTGTTCAAAATACTAGCAGGGACATCGATTGTAAAACATCGCAATGCAATATTTGTAGTAGAATTTGCCAAACTTGCAGTAGTCATCATAAGAAAAATCGTGAAAATGGGGAACTGGTTTTATAGTATTTTACTCATCCTGCAATAAAATAAGCACAATTTGTCCACATGAAACAAAAGTCAACTGATATCAGTACAATTCGCCAATGGGACCACTGCACAAGGAAAGGCAAGAGGCAGGCTATTGGGCTGCCCTGCTCAGACACAGGCTCGGACACCAAACTGTGAGAGGAAGCTAACAGACCGGCAGAAACTGCGCGCTCTCTCGGTAGCCCGTGAAGAGACGCATATCTGTACTGGAAACCAATCTGATTTAGCCGAAATTGGCTGCACATGCCAGCATAGGAATTGTCCAACAAATTTCCTCGCCCAATACATATTTCTAAAACATAAATTCATTCCTGGGTCAGGTGGTGGTATGGCATCATATGCAGTCATGAACACCTTAAAACAAAAAAAAATACTCCACAGGGTAAGGTAGGTTATGTATCACACAATAGTTTGTCACAAACTCAAAGACATGGATTTCCCACAGGTATGAATGGTCACATTATCTTAACTACGTTCAAAAATGTTTATGTAGAATATTCGTAACCCTTTTGCTTGCTTTATGGAAGTAAAATATGTTCAAAACTTGTCATGTGAACACCATAAACCACAATAATACTGCATACATTAGGTTAGGTTATGCATATGTGGGTGCTAAATTATCGAACTTCATCAGCCATCAAGTCATAGTGTTTATACTTAATAAGAGCCATAATGGCTCATCCAATTAAGTATGTAAATGGAAGATACCATAAGCCTGGTAAAATGGCCCACCCCAACCATCACCACATCCTAAAGAAACCATCCACTAACATCCCATGCCCTACATATGCCTATCTATCCCGGCTATCCAGCCCTATTCACCTGATCCCCCTCAACCAGTGTTGGATTTTCACTTCTCGGTCTTGGATTCGGAGTGTATAATTTTTTTGGCTTGCCAAAGTATGGAGTGTATAATCTGGAGAAGCTCTATGTTATGGGGTGTATAATTTCCCAGTTTGCCAAATTATGGGGTGTATGTTGAAGCACCAAGTAACGGAGTATATACATTTTATATATAACGAAGTGTATAAATTTTGAAAAATGCAGTGATGTCTCCTGGAATGAAGAATAAAAACCCATTGGCCTCGGTAGCTTAGATGGTGGAGCGTGGGACTCGAATCTCACGGCCGGCTGCATTTGCAGTCCACCCATGACCAATCGGTGTGATATAGGGTGGCGGCGCTATGCAACCTTGCGGTTGAATGCGTCGTAAAATAACCCGATAATTCTTCTTCCTCAAGAATAAAACGCCTTTAAGTCATTTGTTAGGTTCTTATTCTAGTGTCTCACAGACAACCAGATGGGGTCTACTACACATCGTCGTCTGAAGTCATCCGCGTTACGTGAATGACTTATAAGGCAACTTCCTGAGCAATGGTAGAGAAAATGATCGCAAAAGTATACTTAATCGATGTCAACCAAGTTTATATATCAATACCTGCCACTCCTAGCATAGGTACCAACACCGCATAACTAATACAAATTCACGACATACCTCGAGAGCAGGACGTTCGTGCACCGCTGGGTCTAAAATGGGAGGGTCTAAAATGTTACTTCGGGATATGGGTTTCGGAATATATAATGGTTGAAGGAAAGTTATACTAAAACAATCCGTTTAAAATCTTTTATTCTCTCCACGATGAAATTTTCTTTTTTTCAAGGGAGAAAGCTGAAAAAAAATATTGAAGTCAATCCTTATTAATATTAAATGTATTTCAATGCACTTTTTATGTCTGGAATGTTTAGTAGAAGCAAGGAATGCCTTGGAAGGATGAAAAGCGACTAGACGGGCGGGCAAATTGCTGCTGTAAAACAGACTATCGTCACGGACGAGCGGAAATTAGTGTCTCATTTCGCGCCATGATTGCTATGAAATACCAAAAAATGAAAAAATAATTCAATTCACATGTGAATTGAATCCTCTACAAACAGCTTTCAAACCGCATCCATTCCAGCTTAAATGGGTCTGTTCCGTGCATACCCACCTATCACAAATCACGGTCCATCCACCACAAATCATAATTCAAAAACAATATTTTCCTGTCCGAAAAATGTGTTCACCCTACTTTTAAATGCATTAAATGAGGAGTTCCACACAACATCAGCAAGCTCCCCACAACATCCAATGATGAGCTCCCACAACACCCATTACACTGATCAACAACCCTTTTGTCTCTCCAACAAACTATGGGAAAAGTGTGGGGCAGGATATGTGGTTTGAATCAGGTATTATTTGTGAAGATAATGGAAAAAAGATGAAAAACAAGAAAAACAAAAACAAACAACAATGAAAAAAGCAAGACATAGCCTCACACAGATATGTTTAATCACTTGGGACATAAAGTCACAAAGTGTTCAGACTTAAAAAGACCTGTAAGAACCCACCCAGGTTAAGTCTGTAAAGGGAAGATACCATAACCCTGGTAAAAAGACACTCATCACCCCAACACAACATCCCTAATTCCAAAGGAACAATCTACCATCATCCCACACACCCATCAATGCCCATCTACTTTAACCATCTAGCCCTGTTCACTCACTGTCATGCAACACACACTTACCTGGAGAGCCCTACCAATAATTTTCAAACTCCATCCATGCCTACTTAAAGGGGCCTGTAGTGTATATCTACTGATAATAATTATCACCCTATACTCCACTAATTATAATATTAAAAAAGATTTTCTGGCCCAAAGAATGTGTCCACCATACTTTTAAATACATTCAATGAGGAACTCCTCACAACATCAGGAGGCAGCCCATTCCACTGCTTTGACTGAAGACCTGTTGTCACTTAACTTCCCTACACCTCAACTTGTCCAACCTGAATTGATGACCCCTATGTGATACTCTAAACTGAAGAGCATCATTCAAATTGACCTGATCTAGTCCTTTAACAATTTTGTACATTTCAATCATGTCCCCCTTAAGTTGCCACAGTTGAGTGAGTACATATCTAATCCCACAATCCTTTCTCCATATTCTAAGCTACTTATTCCATTGATGAGTCTAGTTGCTTTGTGTTGCACTCTTTCTAACATATCTATATCTTTTTCTAGGTATGGGCTCCATGATTGTGCAGAATATTCCAAGTGTGGTTGCACATATGCTAAGTGCAGCTTTTTTCATGACTTCCTTGCTCTTATATCTCACTTCTATTAATGAGTCCGAGCATTCTGAGTGCCATGTTCCTAGCTGAGATACATTATTTTTCTGCTTTTAGGTCTTCTGAAACCAACCCACCTAAGTCCCTTTCCTCTTCAATAGCATCCAGTTCCCTCCATCTCATTGTATATCTGGAAGTCTCACCTCCAAACCCCAGACACTTATCATAGTTGAAAGGCATCTGCCACTGATCAGCCCACTTATTTAGGTCCTCCAAGTCTCAATGAATATTACTAGAGTGATCACTACTGTTTCCCACTCCTACCAGCTTGGTGTCATCAACAAATTTGAACACTATTCCTCAGCCCTACCTCGATTTATTCCCAGATAATAAAGAGAAGTGGCCCTAGAACACAGCCCGGCGGTACTCTACACAGAACATGCTTCCAATCAGATTCACATCCATTTAACACTACCCTTTGTTTCCTTCCCCTCAACCATGATTCAATCTAACCTAGAACTTTACCAACAAACCCATGTTGCTGTAGTTGATGAATTAGTCTCCCATGTGGAACTTTATCAAAAGCTTTGCTAAAGTCCAAGTACACAACACTCATCTTGCTTTGATTGTCTAATTCTTGAGTAACATACTCCATGAACTCCAATAGGTTAGTTAAACAAAACCTTTGATATAAAAATCCACGTTAAGTATCCCTTAAAGGTTTGTGCCTTGCCGCCCCTGTAGCTCAGTTGGTTAGAGTGCTGACCTGCACTGGTCTCCCCTGTACTGGCAACACAGGGTTCGAGTCGCTTCGCGCGCTCGCATTTAGCCCCCGGCCGGGAGTGTCAATTGGCAGCTGGCCCAATAAGGCCGGGGACTAGCTACCGGGTGGCCGTGTCGGTGCATTGGCGGCACGTTAAACTTTCGGTCTAAATTCTGTCGTTGAACTGGAGTTCATGGATCGGGTGGTGGAGCCAGGGTTCACGCAACAAGCTCTGCTTAGCAATATAACCCTGGTTCCTCAAGCCACCCCAACAACAATCCGAATTAAATTTATATACAAAAAAAGATGAATATGAACATTCTGCTCAAACAGCTTTTATAGTACACTGCAAACTATTGAGGTCAAACTAAGTGGCGTGGAGGCCCAGCCTACACACTTCATACTTCCCTTTTTGAAAGTTGGTACTATGTTTGCATTTCCATAAACTTCAGGTACTTCAAAATATTTCATAAACCACCTGAAAATAATACCTAGAGGAACTGATAAAGGTTTGGCACACTCTTCTAAGATCCTAGCATATATATCATCTGGTCCAGAAGCATTATTAGGTTCATATTCTGCAACCTGTTTTCTACAGCTTCGGTAGTTATTGTAAGATCCTCCAACCTATCACCTGCCATGGCATAAACTTCAGTTGTTTCTATTGCACCAACATTTTCTTTAGTAAAGACTGATGAGAATTGCTTCCTCAGGGATTCAGCAATACCACAATCATCAACCACTATTTTCCCATCTACCTCCAGTGGTCCTACACTTCACTTTTTAGCCTTAAATTTGTAGAAGGTAAAGAATCTCTTAGCATTACCAGCTGAACATTATTGATGTTCTTTAAAAGACTAACTGATTTCAGCTAGTCTTTTAGGTGCCTTAACACCCCTCTTAACATTATTTCTAGCTATTTTATATGATTCGATGTTTACCTCAGAGTTAGAATCTTTTAGTTTCTTGAATGCCTGTTTCTTTGACTCCAGTAAATGCTTTACTTCCGTGGTCAGCCATCAAGGATGCTTAACCCTGGTTAAACTAATTTGCCTATTTGAAATTAACCTATCTTGACCCTGAAATAGTTTATCATCCATAATTCTCCACATTGCATAAGCATCTATGGCTTGAGCCTTTCAATAAGTCTTCCCAAAGAACTTCATTCAGGAAGATCCGAACTCATTGTAATTCCCTGTAGCTAAGTTTGGAATCAATGTTATATTGGTTCCTGCACTTCCAACATGCAATGAGAAGTATATAATGTTGTGACCACTGTTACAAAAGGTCTCACCTATGTTCACACTTTGCACAAAATGTTCCTCATTAGTAAGCATTAGTAAGCATTAGTAAGATGTAATATTTAATTTTCCCTTGTAGGTTCATGTGTCATTTGAAAGAACACATTTTCCATTAAAAAAACCATGAAACTTCCTCCTGATTTGCTTAGACCTATAGTTTTCCTTTCCAATCTTGCTACGTTCAAATCTCCCAACAAAACAGTTCTATCATGCACTCTCCTACTGCACTCCTACTGCACTCATACATGAGCAGCTTTTTTGCAGGGATGCGGAGCCGGGAAAATTTTGGACGGCTCCGGCTCCGACTCCGGCTGCGGAAAAGCATCCCGGCTTCGGCTCCGGCTCCGGCTCCGGGTAAAATGTCCCGGAGGCTCCGGCTCCGGCTCCGGCTCCGGCTGCGGGAAAAATGTACCGGCTCCGGCTCCCGCTCCGTACATCTAAAACGTGATCGATCCATTAAGTAAGAGCTAGAGGGGATGTAAAAAAAAGTTAGCCGCGACCACTCAGAGGCGCAAACTTCAGACAATTATAAGCAACTTTCCCATATAAACCCTGTATCTATCTCTAAATACACACCCGCCCCCTCCCAAATCACTTTTCGGTGTTATGCCCTCGTAAACTGACGCTCGCTTCGTGCCGTATTGGGGCAATCAGAGGAGGGGGGAGTCGAATCAAAAACACTACCCATCCCGTGAATGGTCCAAGGAACACCATTGTTGTAAATTGTAATGTTTGACCTCATATCTAATAAGGTACAACAACCTGTTGATGGTGGAAACAATGAACTTAACTAAACTAAACATTGAACTACTGAGGACTACTGAGGCTAGAATACGTTTACTGGTTATTTTACCATTATTTGATGATATTTTTACATGTTACTCGTATTTAAACATTTTGGCTTTTAAAAATGCGTTTTCATACCATACCATAGCTTACTAAGTATAATGTGTTCACTTCACGTTTGCTAATTTTGTTTAATTTACACCTCTTTCGGAGTTGGAGCCGCCCTGCTTTTGACGGCTCCGGCTCCGACTCCGGCTCCGAGTGTGTGTGTGATTGTGGTTTTAGGGCGCATCGACCATGGTTGGTCATTTAGTGCCCATCCGGCTCCGAGTAAAATGTCCGTCGGCTCCGGCTCCTGCTCCGGCTCGGGCTTCGGCTCCGCATCCCTGGTTGTTTGTTTATTGGATGGTCCACAACGCACTTTCTGCACATTCATGGCTAATGGAGCCGCCCACACTGTTTCGCCGGTGAACCGCGGGATTGGGAAATGTTCCGAGCGGCGCTAGTGTCGAACCCAGGACCTTTGGTAACCAGAGTCCAACACTTAACCACTCGGCCATCCCCGCCCCTGAGAGCAGCTTTAAGTACGATGAAACAAGAAGAATTATCAATTTAAATGCCTGTGAAATGTGGAAGAAGTTAAAACCTTACTGGAAGGAAATTCAGATTAAACATTTCTCCCAAAAGCAAAAGTACAAAAGAAGAGTAGGAAAGCCAGCATGGCTTACACCAGACTTCGTAAACACAATTAAGCCTTAGAAAGCTGTATTTAAAGTGTTTAAGGAAACTTCACATATCATAAATCCAAGGTCGTATAAAAAATATGGACTCTGAAGCAGAAAGCCAAAGCAGGAAAGCAAGCAAAAGAATGGTATTTGACTACAGGGTTAAAATATTGTTCTTTCGTTAGGTGTGAGATGTTGAAACGAGCATAGCAGAATGTCAAAATTTGACATGTAATTAGTGTACTTTAAAATGCTTTTGATGTCTTTCAGACTAAAACTTGAGTTCATGGTGTAAGTAATTATGACTGGGCCTTTATCATTTGCTTTGAGATTCATAATTTAAGAAGAGGTATGTTCGGGATAGGAAGAATAATAACTATGATAAACTGGTATTGTATGCCATATCACATTATAGGTCATCACTTTACTTTAAATTACATTGCAAAATGTTCATTTAACACCATTCCTTATCAAGAGCATGCACATGCAATTTATAAATGAGATACTGTTAGAAAGGAGACATACATACTTCATATCAAGGAGCAGGATGCTGATACTTTTTGGAGAAGGATGTTGATTGGATGTTCAGAAAGTGGTATATTCCACGAATTGTTATCTATTTCACGAATAATTTATCCCTGTTTGGCTAGGAACTGCAATGGGGACAACAAAAAGTTCTTTAGTTTCTCGAAGCTGAGAGAAGTTCCTAGCACAATTGGTCCACTGGAAGTAAACTGGACTATACTGAGTGAGGATGGTGAGATGGTTGATGAGCTGAGCAAGCAGTCTAAAACAGTGTTTAGATATGACTAATCTGCCAAGGGTACAATTCAGTGACAAGTGATCATTGCTGATTTCATTAATAGTGATGTTGTTTTCAATCATATCAGAAAAATACAGCCAGACAAGGGACCAGGACCTCACAAAATGTATGCTAGAGTATTATGTGAAGCTGAAAAGGAACTAGGAATTCCATTTAGCATAATATTTGCAAACCAGTTTGATGAAATGAATTCCAACAGATTGGAAAAGGGCAAATGTAGTTCCTGTTTCCACAAATGGAGAAAAGGTAAGGTTGAAAACTAGAGACTGGTATTCCTCACATCCCTAGTCTGCAAGGTACTCAAATTAATTATAAAGGATAGAATGGTTAGTTTTCTGGAAGGAAACAGATTCATTACAGATACACAGCATGGGTTTGGAAAAGGGCAATCATAGGACAATTTCACTAACACCACAAGCTGTGTATTCACATTGAATTTGGTATCAATACACCTTTAGACTATCGTACTTAATTATATTGAAGTTTATTTAATATTTATTTAATCAGCTATATTTAATCATATTTAATATTTAGGTCATTAGCAGATAACTGGCAGTAAGCTGATGGTGACCTGGATACCATGTTGATATAGAGAAAATATGAGGGGTAAGACTTGAATATCACCTAAAGGTGTATTCAAACAAAATTCAGTGTGGACACACAGGTTGTGCTGTTAATGAAATTGGCCTCATGTCTCACAAATCTCTTCCTTTTCTATTTTAACTTCATTACAGAACAATTTGATCAGGTAAATCAGGTTGATGTAGCATATCTTGACTTTAGTAAAGCCTTTGACAGGGTACCCCATAAATGGTTACTGATTAAGTCACCAGGAAACTTTACTGTGCATATGTCCAGCCACATTCAGAACAGAGTCCAAGCATGGTCTCCTGGTCATGAAGAAGATTGTTGGCTTTTAGAGAGTACAAAATAGGGCAACAAAAGTGGTTAATGGCATAAGCAAACTGGCACATGAGGAAAGATTGAAGAAATGTAATATGCTTTCACTTAGATATAGAATGCTGAGAAGAGATCTCATTGAGGTCTTTAAATTTGTTCATGGTCAGGAACACAGATATCTCAGCTAAATGTTTTAATTTAACAGCAATTATGGAATTAGAGGTCACCAATCCAAAATTTAAAGTTAATCACAGCAGGACAAGGTTAAGACAGACTTTCTTCACCAACAGGGTTCTAGAACACTGGAACCAGCTGCCAGAAAAAAACAGTCAGTAGCACCACATTGAACATTTTTTAAAAGAGCATAGACAATTATTATAAGAAGAGGGCTTGCCTTTGAGTATTCTGTAGAGGGCTGGTCAATGAATTTAGTGGACAACAGGTTCAGTTCAGAGTGCAACCAGTGAAGGGCCCTTATGGCTCATAGTTGCATCAATATTTTATGTCTTTGTCTTATATATATATATATATATATATATATATATATATATATATATATATATATATTATAGTAAGCTTCACAGGACATTTTCCTTCAATGGGTGGTGGTAGAGATGGCACTTATATAGCACAAGGAACTTCCTGCTAGGGGAGGGTGTGCAAATGCCATTTCATGATGGTGAAAACCTAACCTAACACTAACCTAACCTAACCCAACATAGTGCTTAGAAATATTTCTGGTGAAACCCTTGGGTCATTCAGTACATCCAGCTGGGGGGGGGGGTCTCAGTAGTTGTATGACAGAACAGTTGACTGGCAGTCAGCTGATGATGGTTTGGATATACATTGTTCAGATAAAGGAAGTGTAAGGGCTAAAACATAAAGAATGTAAGGGTTAAAACTCCTTTGTATGGTTTATGTACATAAAATGTGTGTATAATTTGTTTCACGGTTACCATAAACTTAGAAAATACCAGACAACTTGCTACTTTAAAAATAGACAAAACATTCTTTATTATGCTATAATGCAACTGCACATTCCTTTTTTTTTTGGTGTTATTTTGCCTACCAATTGATTGGTTCTTGGCTATATGCCACATTGACTGTTGAGTTATGTTGTGTCAACCAATCTCTCATGCTGATTGGTAGTGGGCAGCATAACAACAGGTGCGACTTAAAACCACAGCCTTTTGATTGTGAGATGAACAAATTACCCCTAGGCTACTCATCCCCCTTGCCTCCTAACTGAAAATTATGCATTTTTGGAGAATATGAGTGATTAAATCATAAATACCACACTCATAACCATTGCATAAGAAAAAAAATATCCATTGCATAAGAATTTATGTGTTTACATCACAACTTAACCCAGTGTAAAATAATTGACCATGTGGCCTGAAATTCACAGTTAATGCAATTGTGCTATTTCATCCTTGTCTTAGGTTTTTACCATTTTGCTACATGTGTGGGCAGTCATTATACACACGACTGCTAAAAATGTAAAATGCATGGGACTGAAGTGAAAGGCATTCCGCGTTTTTAATCCTTAAATAGCGATCCTTTATTTTCTTCCAATCTTTCACTATTCCCAAGCAACTTCTTTCTTCATCCACGCAGTTAATGGTGAAGTAATTTTGGGACACTGACTTAACCTGATTAACATACCCATGTCAAGCAAGAGGTGATAGTATGCATCACAGCATGCAGGCATTTTATGATCTTGTTATTTCATACAGCCAGGCAATGCTGCTGGTTTTGATTTGGTGTACTCATGCCAACAAGTGTGCAATATAGCTACAGAAAGAAATGCAACGTCCAACAAAATATAATCAACCATTACCCAGCAATTACACAAGGTTGGATGATATGATTGCAAATAAATAATGATGTTCCATTTTTAAATTGTGACACATAAGAATATAGGTCACAGAGAGAGATTGTCACTACATTTTGAATTGTCTCTACATTGTAGAAATTATTACAGTGGCTATCTTTCCATGGATGAGCATGCCCCCAATCACTGCCAAATCTACTTGAATTTGCCTATGGTTGGTTGGTTATTTGGGCTTTCAGCACATCAACTGAGTTGGTCATACAGGAATTTGCCCATGGAGGCTGGTTATAGTACTAATAGCCTTTCCAGAGAGACCTGATCATCTTAGTAGTGCACACAAGCTGAGAATTTAACACATCCAAATTCAAATAGTAGAAACCTGTGAACACTGAGAACATACAGAAACATAAAAGCCAGCTGCGGGCAAAGGTAATCAGAGATTTCTTCTACTTTCTGGTCATGCTTCTAGGTTCAGGTGTGAGATAAAACCACTCACCTTTCCAGCCACTGTATGATACAGTGAGAATGGAATAAGTGGCCACATTCTGTCACGGAGATATCACCGGACGACACAAAGAGATCTGTGCAGATCACACAGGCGACACGCATAATCCGGACTGTAAAGTTCTGAGAACGAAACCATGTATAATTTTACGTTCCTACTCGCACAAGTGATCATAAATAGACATTCCCCAGACGACTTTTGTACCGAGCGCGTAGGGGCGTCGCAAATATCATTAACTCGCCAAGTTTACCACCGTGCACTGTAGAGGTTTTTGTTCCGGCGACCAAGCCGGCGATCCCGGCCCCTGTCAATGTTATTGGCAGCCAGGTACGTCATCTGGGCGCTGATTTGGGTTCAATACGTTATCACGACAGCAAGAAATGGTACTATTCCGCGTACGATTCTGACTAATAAGTATATGTGAGTGGTATGAATTTAACGTCATCTGAAAGCTTGTTTCATGGTATTTCGATAATCATGGGAGGCTTTCACATGAACGTATTAGTTATTGTGTAAAATGGTGCTATTTAGCCCATGCCATATCCATCGACACTACTTAACTTAAGCGGGCAGAGCGACCCGGTGTGAGTAGCGTAGTTGGTAGCGCGTCAGTTTGCCGACTAGGAGGTAGCCGATTCGAGCCTGGAGGCCCTTCTTGTGCGCGTCGTGGGAAGTCCTTCTAATAAGCGACAGTGAATTAAGATACTGTTCACGTGGGACGATCTTTTTCATAAAGAGAAGGGAAATACGCAGATATTCTGCACGGTTGGGGTTCGGCCACCTTAAATTGATGGTTGGGCACTTCTAATCAGCCAGGCAAAGGAAGTACGGAACACGTCACCGATTATGGCAGTGTCCAGGCCCACAGTCCCTTCCTGACACGGTCGGCGGACCATCGGGTTGGGGGACAGGAGACAGGACCCCCGGAATTTAATCATTTGTGGCACTACGGCAGTGCATCGCAAATAATGAGCTAAAAACTAACGGTTGCCCTTTCCCCTCCCACCAGTACACGCCGACCAGCATTAGTCCCTGCTCCTCGAACTGGACCCGAGTTGGAGTCAGAGCGATGCCAGTTCTAAGCTCGGCTCCACGCCTTTTACGATACACGGCGAACACACGCCACCAGGACTGCGACAAGCATCGTTTTGACAGGAGCAGACGTTTGCTAAAATATTTCGGTAACAATCCTGAACTTTCTGGAGTGCCGGCGCAAAATTAAAAAAATCACGCTTTTCGTACCATGAAAGCTCGATTTAGATTCGGCAACAACTTTGTGGAACTCGTAAGCGCTAAGACGGATTTTAGATGCCCGCATGAGGATTTCGGTTCGATTAACATGCATTGTTAAAGGCTTAACGCGGAACTTGGCGAGATTGGGGAAGGATACCCGTTCATTCCCCACCGTGGCTTTGCCCATGTTCGCACACCGTTATTCGGCATTTGCAGTCGAAATGAATTGGCTGCGTCGCTGACGCCATGCGAATCAAACTTCTGTCATGCATGCAATAATGCAAGGGTAACAGCAATTTCGATGCCAGACCAGCTCGGAAGCAACTTTAATAACAGCTCAATTTGTGGTTGGAATGGAAAATTACCACTTAAGCCATACATCTTTTTAATTAAATGTGTTCCATTTTTAACTAAAGAAAATATTTTCCTTTTAAAATGACTTCTTTATTCGCGTCGTGTAACCTGAAATATCACGCATTTTTCAGTACAGCACGACATAAATACGGCAACAAAAGTTATTTATCAATCAGACTTTAATACGAGGAGCATACATCTGGGGAAGACGAGACTGCCAAGATTGAGGATGGCCCTCACTCCCACTGCCGATTGTTTCTCGGTTGTGTACTCTGTGGTGGAAGTGAATGTGCATTTTGGGCACATGGACTGCGTTCGTCATTTTGCGCACATGAATATATATATATATATATATATATTCCGGCGCCCAACAGAGTGCGTATTACAACGATATACCTAGGAAGCACAACGTAAGACATATATTGCGAGAAGCAAACACATGAAGCAGAAAAAGAACCTTGGGTTCCTTTACGACGCAAGTAACTGCTAGGTCATATAGCGTCGCCAATTTCTCAAACGGATTGGTTGCAGGCGGACTCGGTAATTCCGTTGGTTGCGGGACTCGAACCCATAATATTGCGGTCCCAACACCCTACCGACTAAGCTACCACGGCTCCACCAAATGCGTGACATAAGAGGTTATCGGTAGCAGGTGCAGATAAACCACGTTACTTAATGAGATTACATTGCGTCAATACATTACAATGCCTAACATTACAGTACGTACATATCTGGCACCTTGTAAAATCGAACGAACTGGCAAGAATAGATGGAACATCCTCATCGTGACGTATGTGGCTGAGAACAACTCGACATGCATACATACACAGACTACGAGGGGCGTTCGAAAAGTTCGCGGCCCGACCATGAAGGAGCAGAGATACGAGATCGACTTCGTAGACCAAAAATGTTTATTTCTCCACATAATCACCGTTCAGACGCACACATTTCTCACAGCGCTTCGCCAGAACCTTCAGGCCCTCTTTGAAGAAATGGGTTTCGAACCCGTCCAGCACGTTCAAGGCAGCTGCCATCGTCTCCTCGTTGTCGGCGAAGACGCGACCGCGGGGCTGTTTCTTCATGTTGGGGAAGAGGTGGTAGTTGGAGGGTGCAAGGTCCGGAGAATAGGGCGGGTGCGGCAACAACTCGAAGCCGCAGTTCACCGCTTTGTTGATCGCTACCCTGCTCTTGTGCGCCGGTGCGTTGTCCTGGAGCAGGCGCACACCTTTTGACATCTTTCCACGTCCCTTCTCGATGATTGCCGCTCGCACCTGTTTCAGAAGGGAGGCGTAGTATTCGCCATTAATGGTGCGCCCCTGCTCCAGGAAGTCGACGAGCAGAACTCCGTCAGCATCCCAGAACACCGTCACCATCACCTTGCCGGCTGACTTCACCACTCTGCACTTCTTTTGTGGGGGTGACGCAGGGCGCTTCCACTGGCGCGACTCGGCCTTGCTCTCAGGGTCGAAGTGTGGCACCCGCGTCTCGTCCTGGGTCACAAGTCGTGTCAGGAAATCTTCTGGATCCTCGTTAAAGAGGTCCAAAACTTCGCATGACGTCTCCTTGCGAACTTGTTTTTGCTTGGGAGTCAGCAAACGGGGGACCCATCTTGCAGAGACCTTGAACATGTTGAAATGCTCATGGAGGATGGTTTCGACGGATCCGACAAACATCTGCGTTTCTGCTGCGATGTTTCGGACCGACACACGTCTGCCATTCATCACCAGATTCTCCACAGCTTCCACATTTTCTCCAGTCACTGCTGTTGATGGACGACCACTGCGGGGATCATCTTCACTGCTCTGTCGACCAGCTTTGAATAGAGCTGCCCACTTTTTGACGCTCCTGTAGGAAAGAGAATCTTCCCCCAGTGTTGCCACCAACTCTTCATGGATAGCCTTTTGTACCTTCTTCTGCAATACCATGAATCGAATCACTGCTCTCTGCTGGACGTCGTTCATCTTCGACAAGAATAGCAAACTATGTTACAACAACTAACAGCCTGAAACAAACACAGGACCGATTGGTTAGTGTTTGCGTCAGTGGACATCTCAATAACACACCATTGGTCACACCGCGTTGCATGGCGGCATTCCAGCTCCTTCATGGTCGGGCCGCGAACTTTTTGAACACCCCTCGTACTCACGGACACCGTAGTGCGACGATGAGTACGCGTAAACCTACAGGCTACGCTCTACCGACTTCACAAACACAGGCACATATCAGTTCTTGAGCTGGACACGCACTCGGTGCAACTGCAACACGTGCGTTTAGTCTCGTGCAATATTTGTGTAGAAAGTCCTGATATGCAGCTATATGATCAACGGCAGGTGATGCACCTATACGTCCAAACAATGAAGGATTCAAACACTGATCTGAATGTGAAGTGTCGCCCAAGTGCTGCCCACACTTCGTAGTCACCACTGAGCAAACTGCTCGGCTTTTCGCTGTTGCCGCTTTGCGAGCTTGGCGACGTTCGCCTTGTTCACCAACCCGAGACGAATAAATGTCCGGATCCTCGCAAAGCACTTAATTATATTTTATCTGTGGAATTGAATCTGGATTCCAACACCAGGCGGAAACTTTTAATGACCTTTGGATGTCTGCTGAGATTGTTGGTTCTTGGGCATGGTGAACACAAAACGCTGCATCCATCTCTCTGAATGTGTGGAAGAATTCCTCGGTGGGAACCGTCAGGCCGCTAAGGCTTAGGAGGCGAGTCCAGAACGCTTATCGTGGTTCATCTTCGGGATACGCAAATGGGAGCCCAGCGATCGGTCCGCTGGTTTCTTTCTGGCCATGGACCACGCCACACATCATTCCCCCCCCCCATCGCCACGCTAAGCATTTAACATTCCTTCAATTCACATCATTATCCGATGCGATTTAACGGAAGCTGATATTCATTTCTATGGGAAATGGAAACTCAGCAAATCGGCAGTTTAAGTTCATGTGCTGATATTGTAAGGAGGCTTACATTTTTCGGCACCAAAATTTATATATTTTCCTATCCGAACAGGCCGCCAGACATCCAGTCAGATCCTGGCCGTCTTACCCGTCTCGTACAAACACCTGCCCGGAAAGCGCCCGCGTGTGGCGCCGGCGCCTACGTCAAAGCGGCTGTTCCATCAACACGCCGCACATGCTAGTTGCGCCGGCGCCCAAGATCAAACGGGCCGACAACAGACGGCGAGCGCATGTAACGGTTCAGCCCCGCGAGGGTACCGGAGGTGCATACACAATCTGGAACACCCCGGAAGAAGGGACATCGGCCCGTGAGGTCGGTGCCCTGACCTAGATCCGTCACCACCCAAAATATAGAACGCCCCAGGCGGCAAAAGCCAAGAACCAAACAAAAGCGCGAGCTCACCCCGAAGTCCTGGGAGTGGGTACAGGAAAAAAAGGAGGCGGAGCAATAGCAAGTTCAAGAGAACAGAACAGAACAGGACGGACGAGGAGAAAGGAAGGAGAGACGCAGAGGGAAGGGTCTAGAAGACGCGCGGCGGTGGACGCCGGACCGACGCCTGAGGGCCGTCCACCGGTGGCCAGATGGCTGAGTTTTCGGATGGAGGAGAAGAAGCACTCAGCCAAGGCCACTCGCCACTCACCATCGGAAATGTGAGTGCTAAACTTCTGCCGTGTCATCCTCTTTCCCACCGAACCAACCTAAATTCTCTTCCGCAGCTTCTGCCTTCTCACCAAATTCATTGCTGAGAACGACCTGTCTCATGGAGGGCGGGGGGGGGACCAAATAGGATAAGTTTAGGATGGGGAGGAGGCGGACGGATTATTATTATTATTAGGGTTTTAGGGTGCGTCAACCCCAATTCGGTTATTTTGCGAGGTGGACGGAGATGTCTTAGATGGCGGGATATATATGAGCAGTGGGTGCGTAGTGCGATGCGATGCGGTGTATGTAAAGGCAAATATATTAGATTAAGCATATAAATTATCTAGTGGCATCAGCAAAGACCGGTGGTGGCATTTCGGCAGTAACGGACTGGAGGAGCGGTAGAGCAGGGCCGGATAAAATAAGATAGAGTGCAGCAATGGATGACGTCAGACCTACGACCCTAACGAACGGTGCCCGCGTAGTAAATACCTCAGCGACCAGGCGCGAGGAGGGGAGGATATTTACGTCCAGAATTGAAATGGCGGCCGTGCCGCGGGTGATGAGGGGTGCGCGCGCTCTGACCGGGTCATCAACAGCCGACCCGTAGACGGAGATCGTACCATGAGCACTTCTTGACAAGGTGGAATTATTTACACAATTATGCTTGGATATGTGCATGATATCAATTTGTACTATAAAGTAAATTTATAAGTGAGGCAGCCGACTGGCGAGCCGTCCTCCTATGGACAGGAACGTTTCCGAGCGAGGGCGGTGAATGTTGAAGCCAGTTAAATTGCCTAAAATATTATTACTGTTATATATATGACGCGCGTTTGGTTAAGGCCTGATTGCCAGAGGGTGCGATGAACGGACACTTCGGGGGTATTAGTTCACCTGCTCTGGATCTTTGACCGCAAAATCACGCTGGCCTCTGCGATCCAGAGGTGCAGGTGAGGTGGCGAACATGGTATGCATGTGGGAGGGGCCGATAAATGGGCCACCACATTGCGTTCGCCGGAAGTCTGGCGCCGGACTATAGGGTATTGGCAAAACACTGCCCGGTGGTTTGTCCACCCCCGAACCCTGCACGTGGGCACGGTTGGTGCAGAGAGTTCGAGGGGCATGATGGACGGGTTTGGCATGCCGTAATACCCCAAGGCCAAAACTCATAGGGCCGGTTAGGATATAAAGACGACCGGGTACGTGACCAACCTGGTAGGGATCCGTGCCCGCCCGTTGGTTATGTCAGACCTGGTCGCAAGTGTACGACGAATAAGGCCCGGCGCGGCATCGATCGAACTTAAGGTTAGGTGTGTCGGTCAAAGACATCAGAACACTTGTATCAGCCCTCGGAGTCAGTACGATGAGCCCCCTCGTTCCAGTTAAGACTTTGTCCAGGCGAGAAACGCAGCTAATAATGGCGAGGCCAGCCATGATTGGCAGTGAAAGGTTTACTTGTTCGGGCCGGTAATACCATCAAAATTAGAGCATTGGTCTGTCCATCTATGTGTTTGTGTACCGCTGGAAGAGGGGGGGGGGGGGTCGGGAGCTAAATTTGGGGACCAAGCAATTCATTAATTAATAAGGAGAGCATGAATGGGCGAGCGAATGTGAAGTGAATGAGGGGAATGAACGTGAGTAGGTAGATTTAAGGATCAGCGGAAGCCGCTTGGGGCTCAACACAGGCACCTATTTCGTGCGGAACATTGCACAAAATTATACTACTACTAGCGTCCAAAAAGTCCCAACACGGGACATGTCAGTTAAACCAATGGTGAATGTCATTATCATCAATTCTCTCATGCAACGTATTAAATATAATCTGACTAAAGACTCTCACTTACCTATATGGTGTTCCCAAAACTTTGACCTCGCACATATATAAATTCGTGTTAGGGACGGCAACTCAAACCAACATCACGACGGCTGGGGTTTGGGGATGTGTGGTGGAATTGGCGGTGAAAAGCAACATAACACACCACTGACAGTTTCAGTTTAGTTTAGGCTGCATGGATAATAAATTGTACACACCCATTCACACACCCACTATCTAAAATACATTTCACACACCCATACCACTTAGTCGAGTTGAAGTGAGGTTAGCAACAGAAAAAACACGCTAGAGGTTACATTGTAACACACAGTTTATCACGGATACATTCCACTCACTCACACCCCCACTCATTCCAAATACATTCCACACACCCACACACACATACACCCATACACCCTCACCCCACTCACCACACCCCTACCCCACTCACCTACACCCACCCCACCCACACCCCGCACACCACCCACACCCGCCACCACCCCACACACCCCACCGACGGCAGAGCCGCCACCCCTTCAATATCTAGAAAAAAGTAATTTCACTAAAAAATAATATTCATATCGCTCACCTAAGATTTTTCCAAACACTAGGAAAAAAACACCAATTTTGACAATGACAGTACATGCTATCCCCCACGCCATAGAAATATGGAAAGTGTGGGGAAATTGGGTTTTTGGTGGCTAACAAAGAACACTGATGTCAAATTACAAAAATATCCTAACTGAATCTAACCTAACCAACTGATGTTGGACCTCCTAAAACATACTCATGCTCGGTCATCTAAAACCTACTAATGGTGTATGCTGGATGTTGAACGTGATTCCCGAAGGAAATGGTAGATCAATTGTACCTGAATTGTACACTCGCATCAATTGTGCACTAACTTCTATAACCTCATTAATTAACCTCGTAACGTGGAAACTCAGGTAATGGAAGCATACATTTTGCATCCTAGGTTGAATCTGTTATCATTACTCCATGTAGAAAGGGCTGGCCATTATTCTGCTGGAATATCATGATGAAAATGCTACAAATAGCCATATGCAAATATATGTATTCATTTTTGGGTATAATGAAACCTAGTTTTAGCTTTTCGTGCATGACTGCCTATCCTGTCTTTTTCTGATCTTTCACTACTCCCAAGTAGCCTTGTTCTTCATTCAACACAGTTTATGGAAAATTATTTTTAGGATACTGGGAAGAAGTTCCTAGTAAGCTTCAAGAAGTTCAGCCCATACATTTGTCTAAAAAATGTCCTCATTGAGGCTTCTTATGTATAAATACCAAGGTTTTTGGAATTTGGAGGATAGCATAGAAACAACACAATGTTTTTCCTGAAAAAGAGGTAGGTTAGGTTTGGACTGGGGAAGGATTGTGGTGATAACTCAACCAACATTGTTGCATATATGATATCAATGATTTTCAATGGATAACATTAGTTTGAATGCACTGTTCTTACATTTAACATTATCCTTCATTACGAATTACCCCACTCAAAGCAACAAACTTCGCATTACTTCATTTACGAACTGAAAAACATGCATTTGTGCTGAAATATAATGGTCATATCATCTTAATGACATTCAGAAACATGCATTTACAATTTTTTCTTGAAATGCCACCTCAACTAAAATGCAAATCTTCTTTTGCAGGTGCAATTGTAAAAACCTCACACAGCTTCAGCCTGGTCTCTTTTCAGAAGAGAACATAAATTAGCTTCCTTTTTTTTGAAAATCACATTCATGAACAATTTCATCTGAAAATTGGGGAAGCTAAAGAAATGCCTAACTTATCCCAATCTCATTTTAGCTTTGCCTAGGTAAAAATGTGCAAAACGTCACTTGTAAACACTCAAAACTGCAATAATGACCCCTTACATCACATCTCACACAGTACTTTGCTCTCACATTACATCACATCACATTACATCACATCTCACACAGTACTCATCAATGAACTTTGCATTGAAAAGGCATGTCAAGAATTCAAATATTAACTAAAAAGTACAGATTTCCCTGAAAATGTATTTTAAGGTCTGATATTTTTGCAATTACACCAGTATTTTTAGTGGCTACTAATAATTGGTACCATAACAGCTACAGTGAAGTAATCCTGTACGACCACTTTCATGTTCAGAATATGACACAACACTACAAAACAATTATATGTTTTAAAGTAGCTCTATGTGAGTGGTTAGATGACTTTGATAGAGAGAACTATCTTAATATAGATACCTTGTTCATTTTTGGAAATTCAGTATACAGTATAATTACTGGTTTGGCCACACAAAAGCAGCAGTAGAACAATTTGTTGCATTCATTAAGTTTTTGGAAACTCCATCTTACCCTACTACCACTACCGCCCAGCCATGATGCAATGGGCAAGCAATTACCAAATTGTCCACGAGTTGGTGAATGGCACAGTATGGCATGATTACATATAGCACACAAGAACAATATGATAACTGACAGGGGATAAACGCAGATGCTAACATTAATCACCAGGTTGCATCAATGACATGCTGACCAAGTTGACATTGTGGGTATAAGGCCTTAATTCGCATACATTGTGTGAGGTGTGTGTTCTCAATATCAACCACGCCATGGCTAAATTAATTATGGGGCTGGTGCTTTTCGGTTCAAAGTCGCCGGCACGCTTGCAAAATAAGATAGAACATTCAAGCTTCAATGAATGTCTGATATGCTTTACAACCAACGGGGAACTGATCGTGAGAAAAGCGCCATAATTGTGCTAAAATAAAAGCACCATATTTAGTATATTTATTGGTATAGTCCAATACTATAATATAATTCAGCAGTACTCTGGAATAAAAAAGCGCTTCTGGTATATAACGTCACTTGGCGTAGGTTTTTGTCTAGTTTAAACTAACTATACTAGAACAGCCAATTTTGGAGTACCTGTTGTCTCTAGTTATCTTGGGCGATCACACCTGGAATCGGTTGAGCTTCGGTTAGAAGAGGTCTTCCTGATTGAGGCGGCAACGACCGGCAGAGTTTCGTCCTTTTATCAGCTATTTGTGGTGATGTGGTTGTAGTGTTATTTGCCAGGCCCTTTACATAAGGTACAACCATCCGGCGATTCGAACTTTTCATGACGTCATAAGTTTTCAACGGCCGAAGTCCTCATTACCCGCAATGCTATATAGGGGTAGTTTATAATGCTATATCTTTTTCAGAAATTAAGCTATAGCCATAACACGAAGACCAAGTAATAGAACACATCTTTCTCTACAAAAAATATCATTTCAGTTTTTACCTGAAACTTACCTGAAACCCGATATACGAGCTGAAACAGGTCATCATATCACGCAGGCTTCGTCTCCAGCTGGCACCGTTCCAGAACTTTTTTTTCCCACAGACGAATGCTGATAAGGAAGGAATTTTCGCTTTCGTAGTTTGTGTACAACGAACACGAAAAGAGTTGTATTGTGCATTTTATTGTCCTGCATAGTTTTTATCACGCCCTGGTTACCTCTCCCAACTGGATTTTCGGCCATGCAAATAAGTATCCACTGCCATCACTGCCGTGCAAAGGAAAAAAGAACAGGTGACATTTTTGGGCCAAACCACCTTTCTACACCATTCGATAGCTATTTCGTAGACGCCAAATGAGACAACTCATACTCATGTTTAGGTAACATACGATTTCGAAGAACATTATTTTCTTTAAAAAAATACGCATGTGAGGAACAACGACATATATATCGTGGTAAAAGCACATATGAAACACATTTGCCTTCGCGTCAAGACATATGTGTCATATTTCGTGACATTGTTTCACATGCCATGGCAGAAACACATATGTTATCTTTTTTGTCGCACGCACCTGCACGGAAAAAGGACGTAAGTCATCACGGCGGTCACATACGTCTTTCTAGTACTTTAGATGCTGAAACCTTAGCGGCAGAGACGTATGCGAATAAGCGCCAATCTCGAACGTCTTGTATAGTGCCAAACTGAGCTACATTTGTCTTCGCATCTGCTTACAGGATATGTTAAGCTTGTCAAAAACACCTGAACGCGCGAAAAATAGCTTGCGGTTTAAATATTCCACCCGGCGTAAGACTACCATATTGCGTCCAGTGCCATGGGGCAGCGATCATTATCAGTGCAACATGTTAGTTCCTCCATCACCATTGAAAAACCTCCAAATACCGTGGTCTCGTACACTTTTTCCCATCCGACAAGTTCAAGTGCTAAAGTCCTCTGCACCTCAGCTCATTCAACACCTCCGAGTCCGGCGGTCCCATGCACCTCTGACCATTCGACTCCTTCTAGTACGGCGGCACCGTTAATTTCTGCTCACTAGACACCTTGGAGTACGGCGGTCTCACGCGCTTCTGCTTATTCCACACCTTCAAGTCGGGAGGTCCCGTGCATTCTGCTCATTAGACATCTTCGAGTACGACGGTACCGAGCACCTTTGCCCATTCGACACCTTGGAGTACGGCGGTCCCGTGCGCTTCTGCTCATTAGACACCTTCGAGTAGGGCGGTCCTGTACATTTCTGCTCATGACACCTTCGAATACAGCGGTACCGTGCACCTTTGCCCATTCGACACCCTTGAGTCGGGCGGTCCAGTGCATTTCTGCTCACTAGACACCTTCGAGTATGGCAGTCCCGCGCGCTTCTGCCCATTCGACACCTTCAAGTCGGGTGGTCCGGTACATTTCTGCTCATTAAACACCTTCGAGTACGGCGATACCATGCAGCTTTGCCCATTCGACACCTTCGAGGCGAGCGGTCCCGCGCGCTTTTGCTCATTCGACCACCTTCGAGTCGGGCGGTCCCGTGCATTCTGCTCATTAGACACCTTCGAGTACGGCGGTACCGTACACCTATGCCCATTCGACACCCTTAAGTCGGGCGGTCCAGTGCATTTCTGCTCATTAGACACCTTCGAGTACGGTGGTACCGTGCACCTTTGCCCATTCGACACCCTTGAGTCGGGCGGTCCAGTGCATTTCTGCTCACTAGACACCTTCGAGTACGGTGGTACCGTGCACCTTTGCCCATTCGACACCCTTGAGTCGGGCGGTCCAGTGCATTTCTGCTCACTAGACACCTTCGAGTACGGTGGTACCGCGCGCTTCTGCTCATTCGACACCTTCAAGTCGGGTGGTGCCGTGCATTTCTGCTCATTAAATACATTCGAGTACGGCGATACCATGCACCTATGCCCATTCGACACCTTCGAGTCGAGCGGTACCGTGCATTTTTGCTCATTAGACACCTTCGAGTGCGGCGGTCCCGCGCGCTTTTGTTCATTCGACACCTTCGAGTCGAGCGGTCCCGTACATTTCTACTCATTAGACACCTTCGAGTGCGGCGGTACCGTGCACCTTTGCCCATTCGACACCCTTGAGTCGGGCGGTCCCGTGCATTTCTGCTCATTAAACACCCTCGAGTACGGCGGTCCCGCGCGCTTTTGCTCATTCGACACCCTTGAGTCGGGCGGTCCCGTACAATTCTGCTCACTAGACACCTTCGAGTACGGCGGTCCCGCGCGCTTCTGCTCATTCGACACCCTTGAGTCGGGCGGTCCCGTACATTTCTGCTCACTAGACACCTTCGAGTACGGCGGTCCCGCGCGCTTCTGCTCATTCGACACATTCAAGTCGGGTGGTCGCGTGCATTTCTGCTCATTAAACACCTTCGAGTACGGCGATACCATGCACTTCGAGTCGGGCGGTCCAGTGCACCTCTTTTTTCCTCAACCAGCGCAACTCAATTTTCCATACCACGATATGCTCCGAGATACTACGCTTAATCGTTTGGTCCGGCTCTATGGCACATACGTAGTTTTGCCCTCACATGGCGGAATCGACGGAGACAAATTATAGCCTAGCAAAACTAATTTTGTACGTGTACCTAGCAAAGACGATTCTAAGCAACGCAACTGTACTCAATGCATTTGTCTTCCTGACAGGATTTGACGGTATATCGAACTCAACGAGAACACAATCGTATCGCTTTTTATAGACCGGAACGGTAAATCGGCATGGCTTAACAATTTTTGATCGGGACGGATTGTAACATATGCTATTTTTCCTTTGCACGGCAGAACAGACCATAGGTAACCAAACAGGCGAAGACACCTTTGGAGAATAACCAACAAAGTAATTCCTTGCACAATCACCCACACCACTATCATCACAATTATAAATAGCACCTACTCAATGCTCGATAAATGTAAAATCCCGCTGGGACGTCTCACATGTCGCGCCGTTAGCGTCATTAGGAAGGTTGAACGCCGCGCGCCAATTGCACATCTGAACAAGTAGAGCTTCAAAACACAACATGAAATATTCGTGAAGCACACATGGAACCTGCAGACACAGTTATGTCGCGATCACGAGCAAACCAATATGAAAGGAAGGCAATGTTTGAAATACGCCCTACCATATTCGCCGTCCAGTCCCATTTATCTGCCGCCCACCGAGATCGGTGCACTGCTAACGCCAGGTCTCGCTGACTCGGCGACAGGTCGGATCACGGTTCCAGCACTGACAGCCGGAACCGAGCGAGGGTGACATGTTCCAGACAGTGGCACCACGCGAAAACCACCACTACTTTGTGGCCATGCGCCCTGTTGTCCTCCATTGCGTTCATTATCCTTAATAACAACTGCTATATCCTCATTGTGACACCGCGTCATTGAGCGCAAAGCTCACCGACCTCATGCCTATCGTCATACACTCGGCTGACGTCTACATACTGACTTGCCCGTCAGTCCTCAGAGTATCGCTTTCGTATTGCATTCGCCCAATCATCACACAGTACAGGACGACCGTATTAATTGCACATGTCCTCACCACTCAGAGACCAATAGCCGGTCGAACGCCCGCGGGGAAAGCACACTGCCAACGCCGGTGTCTCGGTGACGAGTGGCGACTCGGCGACAGACCGAGTCACAGTTTCAGCACTGGCAGCCAAAACTGGCGGAACGAACCAGGCCACTATCCTCGGTAATAACGCCGACTCAGTTCATACAAAGAAAGGGACACAACCACGATATTTTCACATCACAACTATTTACGAGGCTGTTTGTGGCTTCTCACTACAACATGCCTATATTTCCCGCAGGCGTATGCACCATGCACGCCCCCGAGCACCAATACAAAACACTATGGCACACCCAACGTCCAGACCATGAGTTGCATCGCAACAAATATCGATATCTGGGAACCTTCGCAACAAATATCGGTATCTGGGAACCTTTCGAACGGTGTGTTTCGTGCTCAAACCTATGTCAGTCTGGGCCAACGATCGGGGCTAGCGTTTTTGGGGATGAATGGTCTAGGGGTAAGATGCTCGTCTCACACTCGAAATATTGTGGGTTCGAATCTGACTTGTCGCTACTCTTCGCCCGCGACCAATCGGCGTGAGAGATTGGCGACGCTATATGACTCAACGGTCGACGTGTCGTAAAACCAATGACCAACCAATGAACAACCGGGGCTAGCGTTTAGTGTGACGCCAAACGAATAGACGCACGCTCCAAACACGTTCAATTTTTTTTTTTTTAAATAGGAATATAATGTCAAAAAGAACCCCCAGTCGAGTTCTGAAGCCTTACACGTAGCTCCGTTGGTGCTGTCGCAGCTGCTTTTGGCTGCGCCGCTGGGCAGCGGCCTGCATCTTGGCGACGTTGAGCCAACGGATCCGGATGTGGAGACGGGTGTTCACCAGCTTCCGGACGATCCGTCTGTCCAGCGCCGGCTCCTTGGCCTGCAGCTCCGCCATCAGACGCCTCACGATGCCGGGCTGGTTATCCGCCGTGCGGCCCATCACCAGGTTGAACGTCAGCTCAAAACCCTGCACCACCGCCATCCAGCGTTCCGAGGGCACCACGAGACCGCCACGGCTCACTACGCGCAGCCAGCTGTCGGGCACAGAGCTGGGCTGTGCTATATCGGTTGTCTGGCCAAGTGTAGGGTCGATGGCCCGGCATTTGCATGCCACAAACCCTGCCACGAAAGCCAGCGCCTCCAGCTCGATCCCTACCTCATCGCTGGGGTCCCGGGCCGCCATCACCTCGACCATAGGCACTGCCGGTTGCTCGCCAGCGGAGTCATCCAGGTTGAGGGGCGCCAGAGGCTGCAGGGTTGAGGCTTGGTAGGCCCGATGGACATCTGCTTCCTCCTCGGCGGCATCCAGTTGGTCCAGATCCTGAATCTGAAACAGATGAACATTACCCTGAAGTACACATCATGGTAGTCAAAACTGCTTTGTTGGCGTTCAGTTCAGTGAAAACGTACGCAACACCAACAGCTTCACTGGTGGTTTAACAGTGAAACATGGAATGGCAGAATCCAGAATGCAAGGCTTCCCCATATTTTGCTTCCGCTACACTATATTATATCTGCGTGAGCCTGTTGTTACAAGTTCTCAGCTACAGAGATACATTTTCCCCGAAATAGAGTGGAACACACTACTTCCCGAACACTGAAGTGACATCCTTCTCAATGGAGCATCTGTAACTTGCTTTTGTTTAAGTATTAATGCTTAAGTCATTCATTCCTAAGTCCTGACAGTATCTCGTTTTTAGTGTTATGCTTCTGCTCACCATAACTGATCCTGATACACGAACATCTATTAATATAATTCCAGGTAACATGATTACCTATGATGTAGCATGTTATACACGAACAGTTGATAACATAGGTATTGTTAATATTATCCCTATTGTGAATTCAGGTATTGGTATATTAGGTATCTCGCGGAACAAATTAAAAAGGTCTTTTATTGGCTCAAAATTGAGCTTGAAGGATTTGAAGATATTTTAAACAACCTTGGTTTCAACGCGAATTTTGACATCGGGCTGCACCCGTTTCGACATGCCACGACTAACAAAAAACAAACGCTATTTTAACACTGCTTAGCTATGACCATACATTTACCTGGATGTCGAGGCCCTCGAAGGCATCGTTGGTGAGGCAGTCTAGCCGGCTCTCGGTGGACAAGAAGTCCGTGTCGGCCTCCAGCTGTACCGCACGGCCCCGGCTGTTGGCGGCCACCAGCGGGGACGGCGCCATCAGCAGGATGCGTAGCCGGGACCGCGCCTCCACAGCGTCCGGGCTGGTGTTCTGGCCGCACATGCCCCGGAGCTGGGAGAAGACATTCTCCAGGCAGTCCTGGTTCAGCCTGGAGGTCAGCAGGTACTGGTACCCGGGGACTGTGGCCAGCAGGTCCGCGTGCAGGCCGCGAAGTGAGGCGATGCTCCGCAGCATGCCGTGCTGGAACGGGAGCAGCCCTGCCCGTCCAGCGGGGTGCCTTGGCGTGAACTTGCGCGCCCCCCTGATGAGCCGCTCCATGTCCTGGAGAGCTGCCTCCTGGACGGCCGTGGCCTCCGGGCTGATGCCGTAGCCGCAGCGCTCCAGTCGGGCGTTGAACGGCGCACGGCTGTTGCCGACATCGAACCACTTGTCGATGGCGAGTACGGCCGCTGACTGTGGCTGGCGGCGACGCAGCAGCTGTCCCATCGCCGTCCCCACGCTGTTTGAGAAGGCCTGCGTGGCTAGATGCACGCGCTGGCCACTCTGACCAGCGGCCTGAAAACATAGGACAGGTATGTCCAAAGCGCACCGCCTTTTGGACGATAGCCAACGGCTCCAATGCGAACAGTTTTGTTTAATGCGAGCAATTCCTCCGTCCATTCGTGATCCATCCCGAAGTTGTAATACCTAAGTCCATCGAGCATCGTTCACCATCGCCAGTGGAGTGGGTATTGGTGGGAGATGGTGGGATGGGTGTGGTGTTGGTGGGAGAGGTGGTGGGTGATGGGAGTGCCAGTGATGCACCCCCTAGGGGTTTCCGCGTATCTTCTGGACTGCTCAACGGAACCCATTCTTACTTCCGGTACCTGACAGGTTATTTTGATTTTATTCAGAAATTCTGGTAAAATTGCTTAGCTATAGATAAGGTCACGGAACAATCATATCGCAAAAGGAAGAGCCTTGCATTTTGTCCAACAGTCATGTTTCACGCAGCCTAGCACAACATGGCGAGCCGAAATGACGAATGTTAGATATAATAGGATAATTGGGGACTGCACCAACAGGATGATATAGGTGCTATATGATATATGATAGGTGATGATATGTACCTTTCCCATGCCCTTTGAGGTCATTGTCCTGAGTTTGCCCAGGATGACATTCATCACTAAGTGTACAGTCACCCTGAAACTATTTCAGGTTCTGAATTGGATTCCCCGTCCATTTTACCACTTTGCGCCGAAAAAAAGTACTTTTATCCTATATTATATTAGTTGTAATTTTCATATATTCAGAAGATCTGACAGAAAAGCACTTGACGTCCATACAGGTTATGCAAGCAATATGAGTTGCTGCGAATCCACTTCTTACCTCCAGGTGGAACCGCGTGAGCTTGGGGCAAAGCCTCAACTCGCCGTTGTCCAGCGCCAGCAGCTCCTCAAAGCACTGACGGCTGAGCAGGGCTGTACCGCCGCCAGCCTTGGGCACCAGCAGGCCGCCGTTCTCCGCCATAGTGTGGGCTCTCATCAACTTGATGAGGTGGGGCTGGTCCGCAAAGACCCAGACTCTCCTATGAAGGGATGGGAGAGGTTTCTAATTAACACGGGGTCGGGTGAGGTGGGGTAAATTTTAACCCCACCCCGAGGGTTTCTCAAATAACGCGGAAACGGCGGCGCGCAGTAGCGCTAGGCTAAGGAAAGGACAGGCTAACAATGAAAGATGGAGATTAATTTTACTTCGATGTTGTTCGCTAGCCATCTATTTAATTCAGGGGTCCCCACGGGCCGCACGGAATGGCTTCGCGGGCCGCGGGTTGGGGACAACATTAAAGGCTCCAAAATCACTATGTATTGAAAACGCTTATGTGATAGTAATTACCAATAACCACTGCATTTATATCAGCTCATGGTGATATTTTCACCTCAACCAAGTGCAGGTGTGAGTTTGTTGCTGCATGTTGCTGCTTTGTTCTTTTACAATGTGTATCTGCACTTCCACATGGGCTCTTTGATTTGTTCTGTCCCATGTGTTCTTTAAATGCTTAAACATTCCACCCCCATGGTGCTATTCTGGGACTAAATTGTCCATTCCACATCACACCAAAACGATTTTGTGACCATGAAATGTATTTGCAGCATGCCAGCCAAAGAAGCTACATGCTGGTAAATAAGCTGTTGTGTATGTGGAATCAAAATATGATCATACCTGGGGTACAACAAACCTTCGGATGGAAGAACTGACAATATCAAATCTATAATGCCACAATATCGATTGTATGCAGCAATAGAATGCTTGCGTATTTACGTTACACCCTCACTGCTGTGTTTAGGACTCTGGAAAGCTACAGCACTATCAACATCTTCAAGATAATTGGATATGGACGTGCCGGATTGGGTCTGCTGGGTTGGATATCCAGGTTGAGGACGGGGTGACGCCGGCATCCTTCCACATGGCCTCGTTCGAAGGGGCCATGTCGCTCACGGCGGCGACCACCTTCAGGCCCAGTGTCTCCAGTCTGGCGATGACGACGGAGAGCTTCTCGATGGTCATGGCAGCGTCCAGTTCATAGAACAGCGGCTGCTTCCAAGGTGCGCACAGCCCGCGAACCATGAGAACCTGCAGTAGGATTTCTGAATTCAGATACCATTGACGCCTTAAATATTCTGAACATTGGACAAATATACAACTTACATACACGAATTCCCCGCCACCCAGCAAAATAAAAAAGGCAATCATTACATGCAATTGTAAGCACCCGAACAGAACAGTGGGGAAGACATCTGCCCTCCACCTTGGGAAGTGTAATGGATTCCCAGTCAATCGTTACTTTCTATTTCGGCGAGAGCTGCCAATTAACCGAAATTTGTCAAAAGTGGTGGAGAAGTCGGTATTGTCGGCATTGCGGACACCTCGTTAGTTAGTTATTGGGGTTTAGGGGCGCATCGACTGCACAGGTCATATAGCGCCCATTTGCGGCCACTTCGAACTCTGGATATATGCCGACGGCTTTTCCCTTCATATGCTATAGAGCATGGGGATCGCTGAATATGCAACAACCTAATTTATCGTAAAATGTATTCCACTTCAGTTCAGATCGAATATTTTGTTGTTAAATCTCACAAACAATTAGTGTTCCCAATCACCATTCATGTTCATACCAACTGTTCACCCTCAGTCTAATGACATCACCACACCACAAAACGCTACACATTACAGAATTAACATTATGTTAAAGACAACATACATTGCAATGTATATAAATGATTACAGTACGAAAAAAACGTTAACACCATTGGTAACTATTTATTAGTGTGATTACATAAAGTAAGCATGTTAAAGTGGCTATGCATTAATTGCATTGCATAATGCCAATCGTCGGTCAAATATTGGGAAATAGGTTAAATTGAGGGTGGAAATTATCTAGTAAAGAATGCGAACGGCGTAAAAATGCAATTTTTACGCCGTTCTGGCTCATCGTCACTTCGTTTTAACTAAGACAAAAAGACTTTCGTTTTTAAGACAAAAAACGTCCGTTGATTCAATCCCAGGTTGACATGTAAAATAGAAAGGCTGGCAGAAGTGTGTGTACATTGTGCATCCAAGTTTCATAATCAAAGCATTAATTATAGGCATTACATTAAACATGTTTAACATTTTGATTGATATGAAGCAAGCAAAACAATTCACTTGATTGTCTTACCATGATGCTTGTGCATTGTGCATCCCAGTTTCATTTCAAGAGCAGAATGTCAGCTGAGCCCAATGCATGCCCTTGCATTTATGGGTCTTGTGGGTTGCAGACTATTCATCATACATACTATTAATGATGGTACAGTCCTTCATTTCAAATAATGTCAGTAAGGCACATATTTATAGAATGGTGATGTTGCTAAATGGCTGCATATCAAACAACTACTCATATCTGAAAGGAAATTTGCCACATATCATGTGTAATGGACCAACAGCTGAGACAAGCAAGTTTCACATATACAGTAAAATAGTTATGCTGCATAGTGCAAACGTGTTTCAAATATGTGCCAAATGACAATTGTAGTGCAACACTCTTCACATGAAGGCACTTTCATGCACATTAAATGGTATGAATGTGTGGCATAAGTATGGCTTAAAAGCAGCCTACACATAATGCCTCCCTAAACTAATGCCAACTGTAGGCTGTCCTCCTCTTTCCATTGTGGGAAATTTGACACCCTGCACCATACCTCTCTCAGCTATTCCTACTGTTGGATGTCTTTTGATGTATGGTTTTAACCTGATAAGTGGGTTATCCTTGGCATCTCACCACTCCTGCCACTCCTCAAATGCGTAGGTATTTATAAACCATCACCTTCAAATATTTGTACTTGTTTCCAGCTATTATTTTCAATGGCATTAGATCACTGGAAGTATGTAGTTTCATTTGCAGCAATACTACTTTTTAATTATCACCTGTCCTAATGTGCCTGGAGAATCACATCCCACATGTAGGTTAATATGGCTGTTCATTTGCCGAGATAATGCAGCCCCTCTGAAACTGCTTCTGTCAGATAAGAGGAGCTTTTTGGACGTGAAGGCAAGTGAAAAGTTAAAATCAATCTTAGTGATTGATTAAAATCAACAACATTTTGTTGACAAGGAACATACTGTAGCACAGTAAGTACGGTTCACAGCTATAAGAGCAATCATAATCTATTGTGATCAGGCAGACACTTTGTTCATTATTTCCCTAAATAACACCAGGATCAACAAGACATGTCATGAAGTCATACCTCAGTGTGCATCTGCATCAATCATATCTCATAACTGGCTGCAAAGCAGATTGAAGATTGGGTGTGCTTACTATTGTCTTGTGGTGCTAACATAAATGGAAATTTCACCATAATAACTTACATCAGGGAATCAGTATCTGCATCAGCAGCAGGCTCAGCTTCAGAAGTCCATGGAGTGGGACTTGACCCATCACCAAGCACACTGTCAACAGCCTGCTTCTCCTCCCTATGAGTATGGCGCTGACACCTCTCCAAATCAGCTGTTCTCTCCTCCCTGTTGCAAAGATGAAAGAAGAGTTACATATGGATTCAATAAGTTATGTTTATGTTGCATGACCACATTGTATGCTCCTTGACTACCAACCATGGTCATTTTGACATAACACCTGATTCTGCTCACAAACAAATCAGTAAAATCACAGATGGTTTCCAGGCTGTGATTGTATGATTGTAGTATTGACACAAATGATGTTTAAAAAAACACATTCAAAGAGTGCCTATACTCTATTTACAGCAAATAAGAAGAGGCATTCAGCCAATACTTAAATGCATGATGCCAATGTCACATACAAAAACGATCTCTGGCTCAGCTGGTTAGAGTGCTGACCTACATTGGTCTCCCTAGTCCCAGCAAGACAGGGACTTCACTTCAAGTCACTTTACACACTTGAATTTAGCCCTCGGCTGAGAGGGTCAGCTGGCACCAACCAAATGAGAGAGGAGCCAACCAGGTGAGAACTCAGTCTGCATACCAAGGTAGGTATGCAGAGAAAATACAGGCAGTGAATTGCAGGTAGAAATATTAAATAAATGAATAAATATTAAGTATAAATAAAATATATATACGACCTTCAATATACCAGGAGGTACTGAATTGACATCAAAAGTAACGATAAGGGCTGTACTTTATTTCTCAACGTTTCAGCCCGGGGCCATCATCAAGTCTCTTCTTGATGATGGCCCGGGCCGAAACGTTGAGAAATAAAGTACAGCCCTTATCGTTACTTTTGATGTCAATTCAGTACCTCCTGGTATATTGAAGGTCATATATATATTTTATTTATACACAATGTCTAAAACCCAGGAGCATTTAAGAGCCATTCTTCGTTGCATTAAATAAATATCAATATTTAATATATCTTTATAAATATTTATTTATAATAAATATTCAATTATAATTACCCACTTGAAATTTTGAGCATTTCTACAAATAGCCTGAGCTCGGTTGCCAAAGCAAGTCACAGCACTTGAATTCCAATTGCTTAAATGAACAAATGACTAGGTAGGTAGGTACCTACCTTGATGGAATGTTCACAGACGGAATAGCGTTCTTGCGCAGGAACAGCCTGGCCTTGAAGCCCATGGACCGTTTCAGAAGGCATGTTGGGTCATAGTCACCCTCCACAAAATGGTTCGAACAGATCCGAGCCGTCTGCAAGTTCATCCGGTCCTGTCTCGCACACAGGTGCACCCATTCTGCTCTCCTTTTTGCATCTTTCGGAAAATTAAAATACGAGATGTCAGGATTGTTCCTGAAAGATGAAGTACACTTAGCCACAGAGCAGTATCCCATTACTACGAGCACCTAATCAAAGACCAGAAAATCCTATACTATATCGCACGCAGCCGCAACACTACCAGATATTTGAAAGCGTGAAAGGCGGTTGTATTCTGGCGCAAGGAAATGCGCAGGAAACGTCTAACGAGTGACGTCATAGATTATTGTGGCCCTATGGCCGCTGAAGGGACGGTTCCCCCTGGATGCAGTCGTGGTTGACATTGGTCCTTTGAATCCGTTGAAACCGTTGGGTTAGGTTTTCACCTGTTTGAGTGCTGAGTGTTGGAAAGGTGAAGCAGTGGATCGTTTTGCGGTCGTTAGTCGCAGCTCACATCGGTCCTTCGAAGCCGTTGGATTGGTGGAAAGGTGGCTAAGCATTGGGTGAGTCTGAGCTGTTTTCTTACACCAAACGATCGCCCGTGTCCCAGAGGCTCTGGACTTTGGTGACCTTGGGTCAGGTCAAAGGTCACCAAATTGCCGAAAGACAATTTTTTACTAACAGGCATGGCCGATCTCAGCAACCATTGACTCGGTCTCAATGAAACCTCCACCAAACGAACGGCCGTGCTCCAGAGGCGGACTTTCGTGACTTTGGGTCATGTCAAAGCTCACTAAATCGCAGGAAAACAATTTTTGGCTCACACATGACTGATCTCAGCAACCGCTGGTTCGATCTTGGTGAAATCTTCACCAAACGAACGGCCGTGGGCCGGAGGTGTGCGGTTTGGACTTTCGTGACCTTGGGTCGGGCTAAAGATCACAAAATCACAAACAAATGATTTCCTCACAGGCCTGGTCCATCGCGGTAACCGCTCGATCGATCTTAATGAAACCTTCACCAAACGGTCGGCCGTGTGCCAAAGGTGCTCGGTTCGCACTTTCGTGGCCTTGGTCAAGGCAAAGGTTTACCAAAATATTTCCTCGCATATATGGTCGATCTCGGTAACCGCTGGATAGATCTCAATGAAGCCTTCGCCAAACGATCGGTCGTGTGCCAGAGGCGTGCGGTTTGCGCGCCTCTGGTCTAACCGCATGCCTCTGGTCACGAAAATCCAAACCTCGCGCCTCTGGCACACGGCCGTTCACTTGGTGAAGGTTTCATTAAGATGGAGCCAGCGGGTGCCGAGATCGGCCATGTCTGCGAGTAAATTTGTTTTTGACAATGGGGTGACCTTTGACTTGACCAAAGGCCACGAAGGTGCAAACCACACGCCTCTGGCACACGACCGATCGTTTGGTGAAGGTTTCATTGAGATCGATCCAGCGTGTTCGTTCGATTTAATCGCAGGTGGAGGATCGACTTTTCGTGACTCGTCGTTTCTGAGTCTGAGCCGCAGTCACAAGTTGACCTACTGGAGACACCGCGCCGAACTCTAGCCATGACCCAGCACGAGCACTATCAGAAAACAATAGTCATCTGTAATCAGGTCGCGTCCGTCGGCTCTGAGTTGGCAGCTGCTTACGTGTTCATAGACTCTATGAACTCGACTTTAGACATCCTCAGGAACAACCAGCTGTTTGTGCCTGTCATTCTCGGAGCTGATGTGGACCAGGGAGCTGATGCTGACCAAGCCCCGGACATGCAGTCAGGTAGCGGTGTGCCTCGGGCTACTGCCACGTCGTCGGCATTTGGCCAAACCCCGGACATCCCTTCAGGTAGCGGTGTTATTCGGGCTACTGCCATGTCGTCGGCATCTGATCAAGCCCCGGAAATGCCTTCAGATGGCGGTGTCCCTCGGGCTACCGTCATGTCGGCATCTCATCAAGCCCCGGAAATGCCTTCAGGTGGCTGTGTCCCTCGGGCCACCGTCATGTCGCCATCTGACCAATCCCCATACATGCCATCAGGTGCCAGCACTTCTGATGTGCCTGATGTCCAGTACTGCCGTGCCGTCTGTGCATGTTACAGAGCGAGGCCTGCGACTGAGTGTGAATGACCCGACGGAGCCGCGGGTCCTAAAAGAGCCGGCCAAGATGATCATAAACAAGGGGCGACCGAAAGGCAGCAGTGCGACTAACGCTATCGGCCTGCCTCGGTTGCGACGTTCTTCTTCCAGACTCTGAAGATCTCCTATTTCATGAGAAACAGATCCGCACGTGTTATTTTACTCCTTGAAGTTTTATATGATGAACAAGCAGTGTGTTGAATGATGTGCAACCTACATACTGGTCGTTGTATTTACCACTTTTCCCCAGGTTTTAGTAGTATAGGCGATTTGCCAGCGTGTTTATAATTGATTTTGTTACTGGCGCTATATGCCCAATAACGTCGATGTTTCCCGAAGCACAAATAACTAACTGTTGTGCTATTATCATACCTCGCCGTTGTATTGTGGCTTCACGACGCACTCAGCAGCGAGGCCATATGGCGTCGCCTGCCCCTCACCCCGGCAGGAAGGACGAGCATCGCGGGGAATCGAACCCCGTGCCTCCGGCTTGCCAGACGCTAAGCCTAACCACTGAGCCACCGACGCCCCTCATCAGGGGCGCCGCCACGAATTTTTGGCTGGGGTGGTCAGGCTCCACAGTTCAGCAACGACCTATGGGGTTCAATGTCCGGTGAACGGGGGGGGGATGGAGAAAGCAAAGCTTGGTGTGTACAGCCAACCAGTCAAAAACAATAAACTGGGAACACTTCATGCTTTATCCATGAACAGCAACTCTGCATTGATAATCATATCAACTTTTCTACCATTGCCCCGGATTCGGCGACAAGCGTAACATTCCCCGACTATGGCAACATTTTCAGCATTCAGAAGCGTAGACTTGCCTCGTACATCATCGACTGCATCAGCGACACCGATGCGGACTAGATAAATTCAGCGACTGCCACGAGGAATTCATGCCTACAAACATACAACAACTGTTCGTGAGAAATTAAAGCAAAATGCTACAACGTTCTTCGAAATAAAAATTGGCGCTCCCGTCCCAGGCAAAGCACAAAATCAGGTAATGTATCGCGACGCGTCGGCAGTTCAATCAAGCAATCTGAAATTAGAGGGCTCATAAACAAACTGGAGCTCCCGCTGCCGCTGTGACACATGCGCGCCACTCGCCAGTCCTTTACGCGAGTCCGAACACCCGCTCTCGCCCAGGGTTCTGACGGATGAAGGCAGCCGGGACCTGGTCGACATCCACGCGAGTCAGGCGGTCGCGGTGGACGTGGCACACAGCTACCGCGTTGAGGCGCGCCTGCCCCGTTGTGGCGCGCAGCCATGTCTTCAGCCGGCGGAGCGTACTGAAGCTGCGCTCAGCCGTGGCGGAGCTGGCCGGCAGGGTGAGGAGCAGGCGCGTCAGCTTCACTGCGTCCGGGAACATCTTGCGTGTGGGCTCATCCAGGTTCCGGATTATATCTGCCGCTTCTTCGAGGCTTTCCGGCCGCCTGCTTTTAAACAGGACGCGCAGTTGCGGCGCCAGGTCAGCAGCTGACAGCTCCGCTGACCAGGGAGGGCTGCTCAGGAACTCTCTGAGGCCTGCGGCGCCACCGTCAGCCAGCAGCGCCTGCTCCGCCTTGGCGTGATGCTTGACGCCTTCCTGGTCCAGGCGGTCACTCAGCTGGATGCAGGCGGTGTCGATGGCCAGCAGCAGCTCTCGCCGTAGGTAATGTTGGATGTCAGCTGGCTCGTCTGGTTCACCGCCGTCGCCGTCGGCGTGGCTGGCTGAAGCGCGCTTCTCCCGCGGCAGCACGATTGGCACGTCGCAGCCTGATCCCTTCACCTGCTGCAGGCACTCCTGGATGGCTTCGTCCGCCCCGTCGCGCTGAGCCTGCAGCTGCTGCTTGGCGGACTCGGCTCCACGCAGAAGCTGGGAGACAGTGCAGCGGGAGCCCTGGACGCTGCGGTTAAGCCGGTCCAAAGGCGACAGCACTGCACGCGCCAGGTGGAGCGCCAGCAGGGTTGACTCCTTGCGCAGCTGGGCGTGAAGGCCCGCCACTCTCGCCGCCATGTGGCTGCGACCAGCGCCCAACTCCGCCACCGTGGCCAGTACCTCGCTGTACTGGTTGATGGCAGCATCCACTGCCTGTAGCCGCACTGTCCACCTGGTGGGGCAGAGCGGCCGCAGCTTCCTTGGCACCTCCTCCCCCTTGCCCACGCACAGCTGCCGGAACTTCTCCCGGAAGGTGAGGGACTGGCCGAAGAGGCGCCCCAGCTCGTTCAGTGTGTAGAGGGCGTTGCGGATCAGCTGGGAGACGTCGGCGCTCTCCTTCGCCACTAGGTTGATGCAGTGGGCGCCGCAGTGGACAAAGAGCGCTGCTGGCTGTTTGCCGCGCAGGATGGCTTGGGCGCCGCGGAAACCTCCCACCATGTTTGCGGCCCCATCGAAAGTGAGGCCGCGAAGGCCAGCCAGGGGGAGGTTCAAGCGCTGAAGCGAGTCCTCGATGATGCGCGCCAGAGCAGCACCCGTCGTCGACGGCGTCTCGTGAAACCCCACGAACTCCTCGTGGACTTGGAGGGCCTGGTCTGTATACCGGATACACACCGACTGCTGCTCGTGGCCACTGAGGTCTTGGGTGCCGTCGACGATCACGGAGTAGCAGAGGTCGCCGGCCGCACTGTCTTGGATCTCCGTGATGATCTCTCGCAGCACCTGATGACTGGCGAGCAGCAGCAGCTCATTCTGACAGTCTGAATGCGTGAATCGCTCCCTTCTTTGCAGCCACTGCTGTAGCTCGGGGCAGTCGGCGGCTCGCAGCTGCAGCAGCTCGATGAAGTTGCCCTGGTACTGTTCATGCCCTCTGAGGGCCAGACCCTGTCTGCCTAGGTACACGAGGCTGGTGATTATCTTCACGAGGCAGGCCCTGTTGGTCTGCTGCTGGCGCTGATTGGCCGTCTGAATGACGTCTACGATCGGGCGGCTCGCAGTTGGGAGGTTGTCCCCGTGATCTGTGGAGATGGCGTGCTGCTTAAACTTCTCCATCGCCTTCTTCCAGTTGTTGAAGCCGCCAGCCCAAAAGCCAGGTTTCTGAGCTGGGTTGGCGGTGCCGCGCTCGTGCGCGCGGACGCAGTAAAAACATAATACTTTTCCACGGACGGGGTCGAAGTGCAGCCATGGGTACTGCTGGTACCAGTGATCATGGAAGACCACAGTCTTGCCTTGAAGCACCTGCTTAGGGATCGTCCTAGCTGGCGGCTGATTTGGCGTCTCTAAATCCAGGAGGCGCCATGGCGACTGCTGCGGCGATGATGTTGAGTCACGACTGAGACCAGGATCTGGAAGAAAAGGAGGAGGAAGGGCATACAAATGGCCAGAAAATGGATGTGTGGGAAAATCACTCGCGTCGAACGCAAGTTTTAGACGACGAGATGGTGTTCCTTCATTGACCACTGGTTTCACAACTCTAGCTCCAGCACAACTCCAGCACAACTCCAAAGAAAACCCCAAGAAACTTTGCGAGCGGAAAGCCAAGAAACTGGTTACGCTAAACCAGTTTCTCAGCTAGGAAACTGGTTTAGAACAAATGGTTTCCTAGCTAGGAACCGGCATTGATTTGCCCCCAAAATTTGGTTCTGAACAGGGGCCTAAAATACTGTTCGGAAGTGAGATGAGTTCAAGTTTCAGAGCACTTCCCAGCACAAACAATCCCATTTTACCTTTCGACCTTACATACATTTGATTTGACGGCAAGTATGTCTAGTTGCTCATACAAGGGACGATCGTTTCTGTGTTTCTATGCATCGCACCATTTATCAAAAAAGGGAAAAGATGAAAGTGAGAATCAATCGATACAAAAATGAAAGATCTGAAAGCGAAAATAGGGTTACCTTCGAACCCAGTGAAAATGCACTGGGTACTAGGGGAGGGTACCTGCGGGGCCAATATCTCACTTAAAAAAGGGGAAAATAGACATTTTCATATCGAGACAACAACAGCACCACAGAATGGGCGACAGGTGTGTTATAAACTCACCAGTGCAGGCGCGCTTGGAGTGTGGAGGTGTAACAGGAGCTGAGGCTCCGGTGGAGGAGGATGACGTGGCAGCTGGACGAGGGACTAGTGAGGCTGACTGTGGCTCCTGGGAAGTGGTGAAACATATGTGAATTGGAAAGTTGACAGAAAAGTTAACAGGGGTAGGTGAGGCAGATCACATGGGGGCATCTGAGTTCTCCCAACTTCCCTGCCTGAGTGCACCACTGACAGTTTTGTGTGCATATATGCAGCCTTTATGGCGCATGCGACTGTTTAGACCCATTAATTGGCCATGCCTTTGGTTTCTCAACCCTAGACATGATGACTGATAAAACTGATCTGGTACCTACATACAGCAGTGCAGCCAGGAAATTTGTAAGGGGGGGAAGTGGGTGGGGCTAACAAAAGGGGCCCCGACAGTGCTAGATGGGCCCATCTCCCAGGGAGGCCCAGGCCACTATGTCTCCCCATCAATGACTCAGCAACCAGGGGAGGGGGTGCATTCCCGACATTTTGAGGGGCCCGGCGGCTTCCCTTCCAAAACTCACCTTCTTAGAAAAAAAAGATGGGATGTCCATGGTGACAGCAAGTCTCAGGCAGTAGGTGGCTATTAGGAGACACCGGCACTGAATTGTTTATTTATATGTCCAAGGCCCTAATGGACTGTTCAGACCTAGCGTAATTTCGACGCAAAAAAGACAGCGCAATGACAGACTAGGCCTAATCCCGACGCACTGGGCGTAATTTCGACGCATGAGCAGACCAGTGCAGTGACATCGCCTGGACGCGAGTATGCCAGCGATCAACTGACAGATCGGTTGCTATGACAACAAAATCAGCTGTTTAGATTGGGTTCAAATGTGGCACAGATGTGGCGACTGAGTTTTGTCATTGCAGATGATCCCACGGCGTTAATTTGTGAGTTGCTGCGATTTAGGGTGATGATTCTCTGTGTTGGTAATTTTTCGAGAGTGGTTAGAAGTATATCTCGCTTTTGTCGTAAGCAGTTTTCCTCGTTAGCATTTTCATTATCCGTTTAGTTTCGCACCATTTCTAGCTTTGCTGTCTGTCGACCTTGCGTCAAGGTCGCTGTGCGCCGAGCGGAAAAGTTGAGAAAATCCAACATTGTGCGCTCGGAAAACGCCAGCGTTTTGTAGGAATCGGCAGACAGCTGACGCAAGACCGGCGCAAAGCGCTGTAAACAACACTAGTGCGCCAAGATACCTGTTTTACATATTTGCTACCATATGCTGGGAGAAGTGTTTTCCTTCATTCTGGTTCATTTATGAATGCGGAAAAATCCATTGACTGGGGCCCGACAGGTCTCGAAAGTGGGCCCGGCAGGTCTCAAAACTTGGGGGGTCAACCCCCCCAGCTCTGCCGGCTGGGGGTCGCGACCCCCCAACCCCCTGCTCACGGCGCCCCTGCCCCTCATGCTTCGCCGTTCAGTTTAGCTTTGCACTAGGCCTTTCTGAATCAGTGGGGATGGGGGGGCTGCAGAACAAGGGCAAGGAGTTATTGACCCTAATTGAAATAGAAGATAAATATAGGGCATGCTTTGATGGCACAAAACTGGTAGCATGGACATTGCTGTTGGACTAATGGGATGCAAGGGAACTGGATGCTGGATATTAATGCATGATGCATTTATTTGACTCCTTATCTATTTCCTAGGGATGCTTCGACGGATCCTCCGTAAGCCATCAACGGAGGGTCTGGCTGGCATCAGCGACCTGCGCGGCCGGATGGATGTGAAGTTTGACAGGCTGAAGGCGCATGTAGAGGTGCTGCTGTCCCTGGAGCCGCGCTTTACCCCACTGGCTTGGAAAGCACTTCTGCAGCAAGTGAAAAGTTTCGATGATGACATGGGTTGGTGGTGTGGCTGTGGTGAAGACCACCTGGTTGGTGACTGTTCTGTGTGGGGTTTCAGCTGTGGTTAAAAAGGGCTGTTGTAGTGGCTTTATTGCCAATGAGCAGGCATATGCGTGTGTTAAGTGTAGAAAGTTTAAGACTGTGTACTAATACCAGCTTATGTGTGTGCACATGCATCCAAGCTCGATATCCGTCACCTGATCTGATTCTTCCCAGGTGTACAGGGAGCTGCCGTGTCAATTTCCTAAGCTCACAGTTGACGCCAGGCATCACATACGTCTTCCCAGCTGGACAGACCTTCCTCAACCGGGCCGAGCCAGCCGCTGTTGTACTGCTTCCACTACCAGCACACATCATCCGTGCTGTTGTGTGCTGGTCTCCCAGTTTCGTCTGCTCGGGATGCCGTTGACTTTCCGGCACTCCGGGGTCTCAGTATTTGGGCTCTCGAAAACGGAGGCTCAGTCTGATGTCGCATTCTCGCGGCAGACTGTGTTTAACATAAAGAACCACAGAAAGTCATGCGTAGCATGGGCAATAGTTTGAATGGCGGGAAGCGCGTGCCATCAGTTGACGTGATGTGCCAGACCATTTATCTCATGGTTTATCTGCGACAGCTCCGAAGCAATTCGGCGGTGTCAGAATTTTGTTCGCGATAGGTGTGTACCGGGCGCGCGGCACGCGCACACATTTCCCCAGACACCCTGCATCGATTAACATGTGATTAACCATTCCGGACATGCTAAGTGATTGCGCTTTGGTCGAAGCATCCTTAAAATAGAATATAGATCGTCACACCAACCGAGATCGGCATATTTTGGCGCCCAACACGATTCACGTCATGGGTATCGAGGGGCTGGTGACATGACGTAAGAACACCAAATTTTAGCTATCCGTCGGCCCAAATGTTGCGATCTGGTCAATGTGTTACGCGTCAGCACCACGAGGGCTCTTGGTCAACGGGCGTCCGTCGAGCGTGCAGAATCTCCGTCACGTGTGTGTCTGCATCGCACCTGTGCCGCGTCTTTCGTGTCTGCCCGAAGTCCGACGCGTCTGTACCGCGCCGGACTTCGACCAATAACGGACGTTCTCAAAATCCACTGTCGTAAAATGATATATTTCAGTCAGAAAGGTGCTTGGACCCGATTCCGATCGCGATAGCTCCACAGCCCATTGACTAGTCTACATGACAGTGTTGTCACGATTGTCAAATGCTAATACATCGGTCGGCCTGCTCACCAGTGTCTTGAACGCTAGCGCATTAGCGCACAGGTGCCAACAATGGTGACTGATCAGTGCCTGTTTTTGTCGGATGTGAACGATTCAACCCCACTCAGCAGTTGCACTGCTGGTGCAGCTGCTATCCTACAATCCGCTCGTAACTGTGTGGAACACTACTTTCACACAGTTTAAAACGAAATGCAACTTTCATGTCGACGTCCATGTCCACAATAATTCGGCGCTAGTGACGGCGAGCGAAACCTGGACGCTGACTATCACCACTAACTGGATACGTTCGTTCGGAACAGCAGCCCGGGGGGGGGGGGTAGAAAATCTACCGAGGCCAACGAACCGATCAAAATCAAACCAGCACATGACAACACCACCACACTGGACCAACGCCACTGTGTGCGGTTCGTCAACGGCATGGCCAAGGACATGGCTTCGGTGGTTCAAAATTGAGATGATGCACGCGCTGCGACGCCACCCATACTCAAGCGAGAACGAATTGTATCATTTGAATATCGGAACATGGTAATGAAGACACTATAAAATCAGCATGGCGGACGAGTCAATGGACCGATACCCATGCAACCGACAGCAGATGAAAATGGAAACGTTTTTCTTAGTGCAACGATGCAAATGCCGAAGGCGCTTGTTAATATTACTATTTTCGGACAAGGCACACAGGTATGGCATCATGGGTCCGGTCATGCGAACATGCACTACACACAGTGGATTGGATTGCGTTCGGACATTCAATATAAAATGTGGATTTGTTATAAATAACTTGTCGATTTGAGGTTCCTCCTCTCTTCACCATTCCCTCTTTTTTTTTTTTTAAAATATTTTAATATTTTTCTTTTTTTTTTTTTTGGGTTAAAATAACAAAAAAAAAGCAATCAACCAACTGTTCAAATTATCACGGCGAAAATATTTGGGATTTCTTGTGTTTTTTTCACATTTTTTCATAAGTAAATATTTTTCCTTTTTATTTTGAAGGCCCGGTGCCTCTATGAATCACACTGGGCCCCAAAAGAACGGTCCGGGCTTCTAAAAATCACGCTAGGGGCCCAAAAAATATCACTGGGGCCTCAGAAATTGACATTGGGATCATCAAGAAATCTTACCGGGTCCTTGAAATAACGCTGGAGTCTCTAAAGTTCCTGTCCGGGCCCCTGTAAATCACGCCGCCTATAAATCAGAGCGGGGCCGCTGAAATTCACGCTGAGCCTGGAGATACAAAAAGCTGGCATATCACACTGGGCTCGCCACGTGCCGCCGGGTCCCCCCCCCCGAAAAAAAACGAAGCAGGGGAAACTAAAAAACAATCCTTACATTATCAATCACCCTAGTGCCCGGAGAAAATCCGCCAGAGGCCACCAAAACGTGTTCGGCCCATAAAAACGTGTCAAAGCCGGCAACCTCACGCTTGGCATCCCAATAAATGACGCCGGGGCCAAAAACGCGCACTGGACCATGAAAAAGGCACGATGCAGCCCGTCAAAATCACGCTCGATGCCAAAACATTGCGCCGGGGTGTCCAAAAGCAGCAGCTGACCCCCAAAATCAATTCTTACTCGGAGTAGCAATGCGGGTTTAAAAATCACGTCAAAGAGACCCCTCCCCCCCCATATACACACGCAAAAAAAACTAGTGCCCCGAAAAGAAATGTGTCAGGACACTGCATGAAAACCGCACCGGAAGCCCCGGTTCGAGGAGGAACTGTACGGAGACCAAAATATTGCGCTGGGGTTTTAAAATTATGAAATCCCATAAAGTATCACACCGAGATTTGACATGAAATCGACCCGAGCATCGAAAAAAAATCAGAACAGGTCCCGAAAGAGAATCAACCCGAGGCTTACAACTCTGAAAGGTGCCATCGGCTTAAATATAAATATATATATATATATATATATATATATATATATATATATATATATATATATATATATATATATATATATGTATATATACATATGTATATATTCACTATGATTCTTCGGGGACGAGTAGCATGAGGGCGAGTTGCTCGTTTCACAATCAAAAGGTTGTGGGTTCGAGTCTCCCCTGCCGCTACTCTTCGCCCGTGACCAATCGGCGTGAGAGATTGGCGACGCTGCATGACTCAACGGTCCTAGGAAGTGGAAGTAGGAAATGGAACCTAGGTGGTAGCGAGGAAGACAGATTTGACAAGGATGCGCTACCTGCCAAGCCAAACATTAGGGAGGCGCTAAGTTTGCTCGAGACTGAATCGCTGTCTCTGACTGCAGATGAGGTCAGTGAAAGGTCAGGCGAAGGAAGAATGATTATACATACCATAGACTCCACCACTAAGAACAGGGTGGGCCAGTTTTCTGTCCAGGGCATTCATGTTGGTCAAGAGCTCCCCTTCCCCCTGCCACTGATCAACATCAGTGGGGAGACCACGGAGGATATTTCCCTGCAGGTGGATATCGGGTTCGATATTATGGTTGCCGTGAAGGGTAAACTGGTGGAGGAAATATACACACATTGCAACATGTTTTCTAAACACTTTCTACATACGTTGCAACATGTTTTCTAAACACTGGCATAGTTATACAAATATCTGCCCCATATCAGAAGTTAAGCATGAGTTGGGTACCTTAGCTTCACGGCATACATGCAGTGGGAGGTTGAGAGGCTTCCAGCAGTCTCTGTCCCTCCCTTACAATGTTTCTCGTCGTGCCCCTGAGTACCAGTTTTCACCAGTACCACTCTGATGTATTTCATCATTTTCTAGTTTGTGTGCAATGCACCTAATGTAAAGATGCACAGGGTGTTCTGCATGCGATTCACACTCCAATAGGAATGCTTTTAATTGGTAGTTTAGCTAATGCCACATGCTCTAGTGATTGCAATCAAACCAAGCATACTCATTAACTATAGTCTGACCGATGTACATAGGTGTACTGTGCAACCGATACAGTTGCTGCGCCCTATACCCTAATATAAATAATGCACAAAGAATTCTGGAAAGCCGCTGAAATTGCTTGTTAAGAGTTGAAATGATCGAGTGGTGACTTGATGATAATGTTTGTTTTATATTCGGCGGCTCCCCAATATTTATTCGAACGAACTATTGTGTGCGTTTGCATGTACTGATGGCGTTTTCTTCAAACGTTTACATAAATGGAACATTTCTTTTGATGTATTTTAAAAACGAATTTACCCTTCTAAAATGTATGTTTACACGTATGTGCTCCTTTTCAATCTTCCTTTGTCGCAACTTTGCCTTGTCGGAGGGAGAAGTCCGGAGAATGTTTAGAGCAAAACTAAATGATGGAGCAAAACTGCGGAAACGTCGCTTGGAGTCTGCCACCCACCCCGCCTGCTTGGACTGTGGAGCCCATTCGATGTAACACAATCACGGCACCAGAACATTTGTGTGATGCGTTCTGATGACTTATAATACAGGGATACCTACATTTTGTCGTGTGTTAATTTAATGGCTCTTGAGCTTTGATGATTGGCACATGCTGAATCGTGCCAATTATGGAACAATTTGTTCTCTCAGGATCTCTGACAAACTGGCTTATTTCCTGGATAATTCTGAGTCATGTACACTTCTTGCAAAGCATAACATGTACATAATGTGTAAGGGAAGATGCCAGATCTGTGCGACACCATTTGTATAATTTCCAGGCTGAAGGAATTCAGCTTCGAAATTCTAAGTATGGTGTCAAACATGATGCATTGTTTCTGCATAAAATCCTTCATGATTCTGAATTATCTGAATGCTGCAGTATTATTGTGAATAATCCTGTTAATACCAACTTTGTACATGGGGGTGTATGTAGGGGTGTATGCACAGTAATCATGGAAGACTATCGTGCAAAGTCCTGCACGATTACTCTACATGTAGTGCTGCATAATCCTGTTGTATTACCGCGCAGGATCCTGCAGGATGATAATGCAGGATAACGTACAATCCCTGCGTCAAAGTTTGCAGAATTGATGTGCAATATCCTGCATGGTTACTGTATATGATCATATTGTACAGAATTCTAACGATAATCATGACGACAATATCCTTCACAAAACCATGAAGGTCTTGCTCAATTCAGGTGCCGGATGCTGTGTGGTTCACATGCAGGATCCAGCAAAATCTAAGTACAGAACCATGTGAAGTACTCAATGGTCAAGTAAAAATGGATTGGAGGTCACTCTTTATAGAGCCGAATGCTAGCAGATGAGGTTATTGGGGAGGAAAAACCATTAGTTGTCACTTTCCCACCCAAAAATGTATAAAGCAACACCCCAACTCACACGGGTAGCCCGTCAAGTACACCGTACTACTCGAATGCCCCTCGCTAAACGATCTTTCGTCCCAAGGTTCCCCCTCAGAGTAAAATAATTCAGTATGCTCTAGTGCAGTCCTCTTTCCTCGCTAAATGAATATTGTACTGAACGAGAGCGTCGAGGGAGTACCGCACAGCGCCCTTCTGAAGAAATTATTTCCCTCCAGACGAGTACCTGCCTACCCAGCATGTGAAAATGTCCCGATCCCCGTCCCTGAAATAAGTGTTTTTGGGAGCTCCGGGAACACCTGAAGCCATCGTCATCCATCACTGTGCGTCAGCTTCCCGGTCGGAGCCGGAACAAAAAACTCATTGTAGCATGTTTTATTCATCCTCTAATGGCTGCTGCACAATGGGATTCATCTGACTTTCACAACAGCAAGTAGGTAGATCAATGAATTTTTTAAAAAATCGTCACTGCTTCGCGCAAGAGCGGAGCAAGCGACCGAGAGTGCCACCGATCGGCACCGAGAATGCACATATGCGCCAAATATCACCACAACCATATCACCGCCAGCAGCTGATTAAAGTACAAAACTCTACCCGTCGTTCCGGCGCCTCGACCTGGAAGAGCTATTCTGGCCGAAGCTCAACCTATTCCGGATGGGGTCGCCGGAACAGACCCTATATCAAGATACCTTTACTATACTATATTATCCTCGCACGCGCGATTATATCAAGCTCATCGCGCGATTATATCATCCTCGCACTTCGCTGCCCAGCCAGCGCTCAGTCCAAACCCAGTCAGGACCCAGCTCCGTAACACAACGCGCTGTGAACCATGTCACGCGGTGAACTCGGCGTGCTGCATGTGGGTTGTGATGGCTGTGTGTGACATGTGTGCGGCGCTTGAAACGTTTAGAATAAACACATTTAGGAAAACTGTGGATGCACTCCTGACTCATGTTATGTGGCCGTGTGAGACTATTTTCTCCCAACTGTGCAACGGAAAAAAAAACGTAGCCTGGCCCAGCCTACGACAACATGTTTTTATGATTTTTTAAATGTAATCTGGCAATTTTTACCACTTGAAAAATACAAAACCTAACCTTACATAAAAACCTTCCCGGTTATAGGTTACCCTTTGGTAACCTATAGCCGGGAAGCCTTGGTATCAGACCCCTAGGTGGAGGTAACATATGGAAAACTTATTTTGTGAGAAATCTAACACCATCAAATCTAATCAGTATTGTTTTTGTTTTTGTAGCATATTCATGAGACAAGTTTTGCACACGTTTTACTTCCGTGAAGAGAGCAAACATGTGCGGTATGATGTCGTCGGGTTAGGTTAGGTTTTATATTTTTATTTTTTTAAACGTCCCATTTTTTGTGCTAAAAAACAGCTGACATAAAACACAAAACAGCTTAGTTCAATACATTTGACAAATTCTGAAACCACAATTTTAAAATTAGTCTTCCATGCCTTTGTTGATAATTGTTTGTTCCATGGAAGGTTGGCCTATGTTAGGTTGTGATGGTCTAAATGAAAATGTGTGCTATATTGCCAAACTCCAAGCTATTTTTTGCATTATTTAAACTGCCAACTGAAAAGTCTGCCACCCCGACTGCTCGAACTGTGGAGACCATATGATGTAATACAATCACGGCACCAGAACATTTGTGTTATATGTTCTGAGGACTTACAGTACAGGGATACCTACATTTTGTGGTGTGTTAATTTGATGGCTCTTGAGCTTTGATCATCTAACATACTGAACCATGCCAATTGTGGAACAATTTGTTCTCCCAGGATTCCTGACAAAAACTGGCTTATTTCCAGGATAATTATGAGTCATGTACACTTCTTGCAAGGCATAATATGTACATAATATGTATATAATGTGTAGGGGAAGATACCAGGTTTGTGCGACACTATTTGTAGAATTTCCGGGCTGAAATAATTCAGCTTGGAAATTAGAAGTATGGTGTCACACATGATGCATTGTTTCTGCATAAAATCCTACATGATTCTGAATTATCTGAGTGTTGCAGTATTATTGTGAATAATCCTGCTGATACGAATTGTGGACATGGGGGTATGTAGAGGTGTATGCACAGTAATCATGTAAAACTATTGTGCTAAGTCCTGCATGTTTACTCTACATGTAGCGCTGCATAATCCTGTTGTATTACTGTGCAGGATCTGGCAGGATGATTATGCAGGATACCGTACAATACCTGCGTAAAAATTTGCAGAATTTATGTGCATGATCCTGCAGGTTTACTGTACATGATCATATTGTTCAGAATTCTGACGAAAATCATGCAATATCCTTCGCAAAACCACGAATGTCTTGTTCATTTCAGGTGTCGGATGCTGTGTTCAACTGCAAGATCCAGTAAAATCTAAGTGGAGGACCCTGTATGACCTATATGTAGGACACCACAGCATCATGCAGGCTCCCATTCAATTTCCATGCCGAACCCTGCATGACAGACCTTAATCCAACAACGGGATTGATGTAAAGGATCATACAGGCAGCCCTGGATGCAACAAGATTTATGTGAAGGATTCTGCAGGACTTATGCGCACGATCCTGCAGGAAAGCCCTGGATCCTACAGAATTTATGTCAAGGATCGTGCAGGATTTATATCAAGGATCGTGCAGGATTTATGTGAAGGATCATGCAGGACAGTTCACATAGCATCCATCAGGATCTATGTGAAGGATCCCGCAGGACCCAGCAGGATTATATGCAGGACCCTGTAGGGTTTATGCACAGGATCCTGCAGTATCTTTGTATCAATTTCTCACACAGAATCCTGCAGTATCCCTGATATTTTTCCACTAGGGATGATTCGCAAAGAGCCAACTGAATTAGTCTCGTGACCAGTGCAAAACATATTTCAGGACCATGAAATGCCACCTCTACCGTCTACAACAGAACATTCCAAACATTTTCGCGCGTTGTCCTGCAAATTCGGCTGGTAGGGTGGATGGGATGGGACGGGTGGGGAGACCTGCGGTCTAGCCCAAGCCACACACACAAAGCACCATGCCGCCGCACTGTGGTATTCCCCCATTTACTGCTGCCGAGGGAGGGGATTTGGAAGGAGTGGCGACCGCGCCATTCCGGACGCGCTCCAGCGCTTGCCTTTTCTCCCCTCTTTGACCGACGGAACCATTCGGAAGGTTATTTTTGGTGAGTATTGGCCTACAGGCTCATATTCAAATTTCAATCGATATTTGCTAGGCACATATCCCTAGTAAAAAAGACCTGCAGGATCCGCAGAAAATCCCCACAATTCTACAGAATCCTGCAGAATTTCTCATACACTCCTGCACAGACACGCGATCCTGCAGGACAATCCTGCAGGATTTGATAAAAGATGGATAACTGTCCTACAGGATTATAATGTCATGCAGGACTGTCCTGCAGGAATATTATCGAATGCATGACTGCCCTGGACGAAATTATAAATGTTTATTCAGGCCTGTCTCGAAGGTTTGATGTGATCACCAATTACAGTGGCAGATCTGGAGAATGGAGAGGGACATGGATATGAGCTCCTACCTCCCCTGGCCACGGAAGCTGGCGTCCCTCCAGCCGGAAAAAAAAGCTTCCTCCGAGAAAGTTCGTTTTTTTTCGAATTTGTCATCCAGAGGCGCCCCTCCAGGTACTTTCGTAACAGTAGCCTTCCGAAGAAATCGCACCTCCCAGACAAGTGCCCCTCCCTACGATTACAATTCCTGGACCAGTTACAGACAGACAGCCACGCATTATGTATTGTCAGCTCTGAATTTAAGGATAGCATAGGTGAGTCCGATGTGGCCAAGTTCCTCATCGTGTACCCTTAACAGACTTGTACGCGACTCGAATTGTTTGAATCGACTATCATATGACTCATAGATCTTGAGATCTGATTCGACTCGCGACTCAAATAAACTGACAGAAATTTGAATCGATTCAGATCCGACTCAGTGGTATCATACTCATGAGCCATATGATTCAGTGTGCACTGCCCTCACACGATATTTGAATGAGTGACTCATGATTCGACCCATTTTTTTACTTATTAGAAAGATGTGATCCAACTCACAACTCAAGATATATGTTGGGGAAAAGAATCGATTCAACTCGCGGCTCATCCATAAACGATTGATTCATGAGTCGATTCTCGATTCAAATCGAGTCGAGCACAAGTTTGAGCCTTAAATGGGTTGGCTCGTTTATAATTACATGTCTATGGGGAATATTCTGCCTCCTCAATCCTCCCATGCTCACGGTACCTTGCCACCCTCATCAGTGTACAAGTGGGCTGGGGTTGCTACGGCCTCCTTAGCATTTCAAAATGGAGAATTAGCGACATGTAACAAAAACAAGCGTATTGCACGTTATGAAATCTCGCGAATGGTGTGGCATTTTTGTATCTTGAGTCAATGGGTGATACTTAGGTAGCTTTAAACGTCAATGCTTGGCAAACATTTCCCGGGTACAGTACGCGACTGGGGACACCGGCAGGGGCCCAGCACGGCCCCCGCCGATAAAACATGGAACGCTGGCGTAATCGGCAGCCCAACCGGGGCCCAACGCGGCCCTAATCCATCATCGCGCGCTTATATCAACCTGGTATTTCGCTGCGATACCAATCTGCGATACCCGACTGAGCGCCCAGCTGGCGCTCAGTCGGGGCCCAGTCAGGGCCCAGCTCCGTAACACAACGCGCTGTGAACCGTGCCACGCAATGAGCTCAGCGCGTGCTGCATGCGTATTGTGGCAATGCCTGGGTGACACAATGTGCAACGCATGAAGAATTTATAAAAAATACATTTACGAAAACTGTGGACGCACTCCTAACTCATACTCTGTGGCCGTGCGAGACTGTCTTCCCTCCATTGCTGATTGGCGCTATGGCATTATAGTAGTCTCAACCCATTGAGTTTGAATCGTTGCGAGCCATGAACGCTTAAAAGGCGCCTTTTCGCAAGACATGGAAGGACGGTTACTTTTGGCGCAGTCGGTCATCGATTTGAGGTTTGTTAGTTCTGCCACTGATTAAATATGTCAGATGTTAGAGGGCAATGTCCAAGACATTTTCATTCATTTAATTTAATGATATTGGGCATAACTTTTAGTGACCATAGGATCAGGTTTGGAAAGAGGATCTTCCTGTACATTTAGCATTCAAGATTATCCTCCATAATTTTTATCTTTCTTCTCCGTTTGATGTTCACTGGCAGTGAATAGATGTCTGACAATAAATTGGTGGGGGAGGAAGTGCACAATATTCACTACAAATTGATATTCTCATGTAGAAGTTGTGAAGAACAATATCCGGTAAAGGTGTGTGTTAAGATGCTTTACGAATTCTTGGACTCTAGCATTCCAATGCAATGTTTACGAATGTTACTAAGATGATGGGACCACTCATTTTCTCTTCAAATGTTTGCTTTTCAGGTAGTGAGCAAAATAACACCAAAAAATGGCTTTGAGTTCGGTAATATAAAAATGAATGCTTTAACCTAAAAAAATGGAGCATAACGAAACACCAACCCTTGTGTAACCTACATTTGGAGAAAAAATGATATTAGAGAAGCTAAAGCAATTTGTGTTCTGATAATATTCTAAGTAAAAAAAACCTAACCCAACCTAGAAAAATATAGGCTACTTTTGGAGAGAAATTCGTTTTCAAATTTATTTTGAAAAAAAGAAAGAAAATTGAAACATTTTTCAACTTCACAAACCTAACCTAACCAGACCCAACCCTTGTCCAAACTCTGCGTTAAAGCACAAAAAATGACAACTTCAATTAAATAAAATTTATTTTGATTTCGATCGATTCTTCGATCGATTGAAAAGCGAGAAGAAAAGCAACATTTTCAGCATGTGCTAAAAAAAGTTCTTCATCTCGCTTCTTTGTTTTGCCACCAGAACAAATCAGGTAATAAAACATAATATCACAAAAAAGCCCGCAGCGCTAAAAGTAGCAATCACAAGTAATCGTTACAGTATATATATACATAAATAATGATTCTGATCAACATTTTCCACCAATAGGATCAACTTACCCCACGCTTGTGGTAATTTGAGACAGGTGCGATTCGTCAGAACATCTCAAAATGTCAATGGCTTAAATTCACATGATACAAATTCTGACGCGATTGAATTGTGCCCGAAAGATCGACAATTCGGAATATGTGTATAAGTAATCAGTCTGTCTCACCCCATGAGCTCCAGGCCCTCTTAGGTGAAAACAGGCTTAACATACATCCACTTCCCCTGCACCTAACTTTGTGCGGCATATGCTGGGCCCAATTTCACAATCACCATTGAGCAATCCTGTTACAATTTTAAACGTGTTCTCTTGTAATATAAAATCCAGTTGTTCGAACAGCCCTATGATTTTGTTTTCTACTGGAGGCGCCCCTTTGAAAGAAAAAGCGCCCCCTGGAAGGAAAGGCGACCCTCCCGGTTGGCATAGTGCACCGGTCCCTCCTCCCCATCCATTTTTTTCAGCCAGAGGCGCTTTCGCAGTGTTCCTTTCCGAAGAAATGGCGCTCTTCCATGGACAAGTGCTGCTCCCCATGCTGACAAGTGGCAATTCCTAGATCTAGCGCTGATTACAACATTGTTATCTCGCGGTTGTGAAATCCGACTGGTTAAGAAATTGTTTTCATTTACGTGTAGCTTCTCTTGTATACTTTACAACCGTTGAACCATCCGGCGAAAAAAACCGAACGATTTAAAAAAGGTCGGAATATTGAAATGTCCCGAACAGCAATATCCCAATGCCAATTAAAGGTCAGTAATGAAATGTCCTCCAAGTAGGTTATCACGTGTTTCTTCGAGGAGCCACAAGCACGGGTGTCGATTACTTAAAATTAATCGGGCTTTAAAATTAATCCGTTCGTTACCGTCATTACATGACGGCAATGAACGGATCAAAATTGATTCGGAGGGGTATACTCCATGGAGTTCCATGTTAAAAGTTGAAATGATTGGGGGTCAAGGTCAACATTAAGGGGACACTCGCACCCACAATAGTATACAAAAAAACGCTGGCTACCAGTCAAATAGGATATGAGTGTTTGTTATCACAATCAAAGGCGCAACCAAGGAGCTCCCCACCCCTCCCGTCCCCTTCTACAAAAAAACACAATGGATGAAACTAGAAATTTGGGAGAAAGTCACTACGCAAACCATACATTTTTGACGCGCGAGATTCGTCGAAGGTTCTCCCTTTTCATCACATTTGTATTGGTCGGACCCCAACTTAGGGAAATCCTTGCCAAGCGACTGATCACAATGGCTGAAAACAAAGAGACATGCTCCTCCTACTGCTATAAATTACTCGAGCATTGTACACACACCGGAAATTCGAAACCTTCAAAAGTATTTGAATTTCTTAACGTTCTGATACCATTCGACAAGCCGCGTAGAATGATACTAACTTCTTTTTCTTCCTTATTAAATTGAAGTCATAGCAAGGAATCGCGATTAATGCGAAATATGCAAACTGACGTTTTACCTTCAAGATTGTCATTGACATAGCTGGTTTCGAATGCTACTCCAGGCTAACCACGGGCCATTGCTTGATATCAGATTTAAGTGGGGTTTGGCGAGAAAGAAAACGTGTGGTGACAGAAGAACTGGGCTGCATCTTTGACCTTCGAAATTAGTTCGATTGCGTAGCTTTCTCATTCCGCACAACAAACTACGTGGAATGAAACCAACTTGATACAAATTTATGTCATAGCGACGGAACGTGGGAACTTCAAAACACTTAAATGTAACCTTTGACCCTGATATCTGACCTTGACATGCACACAGTAGCATGCAAGCATGCCTGAGAGCAACATGTGGAACTGAAAAATAACTGTCGTCGCAGTATAAGTACTTTCAAAGTCACACTTCACTCTGAACTTGTAACTCTTTGCACGATTGATGGATTGTTTTGTAATAATGGGTTTATCTTCCTGGTGCAAGTGAAACCATTAGTACCCATTACTGTTCAAACAAAATGTCTTCAACTTCTGCCATGTGTGTATGGGAGAGGTACAAGCTCATGACAACTTCAATAAGGAGTATCTGGCATGCTCTAGTTTCCATGATATAGCACTATACGTCTCTAAGATGTCTCCCGTTGTAAATGTCACCGATGTTGATGAAGATAAAGAATAAGCGAGAACGTAGATTACTTGCTGGTCCATGGCGAAAGAAGTCTCATGATTGATGCTGAAATGGATGAGGAACAGAAAGGACGAATGATTGCTGATTGAAAATTATTTGATCTGGTGTGTGGCAGATCGGGAGTAGCATGCTGATATAATTGTACGGTGTTTGTATATATTTTAAAAAAAACGTGTATGGTTTTGATGGCCTTGCCGCTTTTTACCACAGTCGGTGCGCTTTGGAGGACCACGCGTATTTTCGTTCTTCAGTTGTGCTCTTAGGATACGCCTGTGTTTATTTTGGGTTCCTCGCTCATATTTGTGGGATCTCAGCACGATATTGGGGGCTCCATTATAATTCATCGGGGTCCTGTCGCGACTTTTCGAGCCCAGGCGCGTGGTTCCGGAGGATCCGACGCCAGTTTTCTGGGCTCCACGCAATTTTTGGTTGACCTAAATTATGTAAAGTTCGAACCACCACGGCCGGATTCTCCGGGCCCCAGTGACATTTTTGTATCGTCTCCCGCAGCGATATTTCGAGCTCCGGTACGTTTTCAGGTGTCGTATGTGATTTGTTAAGGGATCTGGTGGTATATTTGAGCTAAGGAACGATTTTCCTGGCTGGAGCATTTATTTTTCGTAATTTCTATTTTTAAGGGCTCTGGCTTGATCCTTGCCGGGTTTCCATGCGATTTTGGGGCCGCGCTGTGCTTAGCTGGGACCGCCGACGTCAATTTTTAGGAGCCCCGAGGTTAATTTTTGAAGCCCCGACCAGGATATATGGGAGAACCGACAGGAATTTTGGATTCAAGGCGGGTTTTTTTTTGGGGGGGGGACTTAGTGCTAATTATCGGAGCGAGTTGTACTTTTATCTTTCCTACTTTCGCACTATTTTTTGTTTTTGTATCTTCAAGCTCAGCGTGATTTTCAGTGGCCACGGTCCAATGTTTTTAGTCCCCGTTGTGATTTTAAAGAGCCACGGTACGACTTTTTCGATCCCCAACGTGATTTTCTGGGCGAGGGTGCGAACTTTTGACTCACCCCGTGATCTTCAGCGGCCCAGTCCGTCTTTCTGCGGCCCCATCGTGATTTTCGAGGACCACAGCATGACTTTTTCTGCCCTCAGCGTGGTTTTCAGGGAGCCCGGGTGCAACTTTTTGCGCCCCCGGAGCGATTATCAGGGCCCCCGGCCCGACCTTTTGGGACCCAGTGTGATTTTGAGGGCCCGGCCAGTCTTTTTCGAGTCCAGCCAGTCTATTTTGGGCTCAGTGTCATATTCGGGTTCCCGGAGAAACTATTTGGCCCCCAGCGTGGTTTACAGGGGCTCGATGCGACCTTTTAAAACCTTAGCGTGATATCATGGGGAACTGACGCCACCTCTCGGGGTCCCGGCGCGAATTTTTGAGGCCCAACGACATTTTCAAGGGCCCGGTCCGACATTTTGAAGCAATCAACTGGGCACAAGAAGGGATGCCCCACACGTCCGTCAGTTGATGAACGACTATTTCTTCAACGGCTGCCGCATGCTTCGGCAGCATTATCGCTGCCGTCAGAGGAAGCTCCTCTGTATCAACTGGCTACCGCAGCTGGAAGATTCTTGCAATCCTTCGCTTCAGGTCTGGTGTAAATGGCGGCAGGATGCTCAGCAGCGCAGACGGTGCCAGTCGGCGAAGTGTCTCTTGACACCAGTACGCTGTCCACACTACATGGTCTTATCGCGACGTTGTCGGTGGTGGTCAGTCGCCTGGAAACCGTCCTGAGTGACAGGTCACCGGAGTGAACCGACGGATGTCACGAGTTCCAGAGCCATCGGTGGGGCCATCGGCGAGACCATCGGAGGGGCCATCAATGGGACCATCGCCTGAGCTGTCCGCGCTCCCACTCCGATCGCAGCCCACAGTTCTATTATTTTCCCTGCATGCCCATTTCCATTTCATATTGAAGGGAATTTGTACTATTGAAGGAGCAAAATTGAACATTGAGAGGGCACATGCCCCTCCAAAAGTATACAACACCACACCCCTGGCTTTGGAGGTTTTGGAGGGACACGAAATAAATTCATGGGGAAAATCGCCACTTTTCACAACTTGGGAGGGACATGTCCTCCCCAGCCCCCAGATATTACACCCATGGCAGCAACCACGAGCACGGAGAGGTCAGACTTTGCTGTCGTGCCACCGCATGCAGCATCCAATCCAAGCCATGCACGTGTCATTAAGGCCATATTTTATCCAGCGTCTTCCACACAGCTGCGACTCCGGGGTTGGACAAGGGAGGGGAGGTGGGCTGACGTACGAATCGAATTTTTACCTTAGATGTAGATGTACGCGCTGAATGTGTTCACCAGTAATTATCAATACCACGGGTACTAGTTGTGTGTGATTTGCAAATTTCTACGAACAGTTATGGTGCTAGGTGAGGTTTACATAATTTTAGACACTTCTTTAATAGTGGCAGAAGGCATTCTTTCTGTAATGCCCAGGGGCAAGATTAGACGCCTAGTTCAGTCTTAGGTGCACATTCATAAGATTACTTCTAACTCCACAAAGGTCACCTGGCAAGCTAGGTCATTGATATTCGATACCGTGGAGAAACCGTGGAGGTGAGCGAATCACATGAGTGTCCATCTCGATAGCATTTTTAACCTTGACTAGAAGGGTTATCATCTCACCACAGGACGATAAACGGGCCGTCGGCGCGTCATCAAGATTCATGTTATGGGCGACATAGCGTCCTCGACAATGAGCATACTATTAACCCAGGACATCAACTCAACGATCGACAAGGGGAGCGGAATCTCGGATAGCATGTTAGGTGGGTAGACAAGCGTCCTAATCGAATCAGCATTCGATCGAGTTGATCCACCCAGCTAAAATCTGCAAAATAGTAAGAAAGATGGAAAAGATGTCCGTCAGTCGCCGTCCGGCACCTATCTCACCTAGTACAGGTTTTTTTTTCTCGGACAGCTGTGTGCCTTGGAAATGTAGGCACCTTTCTGGGCGATGTGGTTACAACTCTTTGTAATATCAGGGCCATAATTGGCTACATGATATGCTCCTCTCCCGACAAGAAAGGCATCATTTTGGGCGGATGGGTGCTTTGAGAATGCAGGTACTCGCATGGGCCGACCGGTATTATTGCAGTCAGGAGGTTACAGGGGTCAGGTAATGCTTCTGTTGAAATTGAAGGCGCCGTTTCAGACAGTTAACATCCCTGATGCAAATGTGGGCGCCCTACTAGAACACTGGCGTCTTGTTTGGCTGTACTAGTACAGGCACCCTTCTGGGTGCCGCTCCAGAATGTAAATGCTTTCCCGGGCCAAGCGAGCGCCACCATGAAAATTTAGGCACACACCGCAGCACAGTATAATGACTAGCCTAGCGTGGCCATTGGCCAAAAGTAATCATTGGTGTAGCTGAATAACGCAAAAAGGCATGTCTCTCATACTCGACACACCTTTGCCGTATCATTGCTTCCAGGCAGTTATCTAGTCTAGTCAGATCAAGAAGACGACTGTCGAAGGGAATTATTTTCAACGAGGAAGGGAATTATCTTCATATCATGACTCCAAGGATCAAGGCTTTACGATCCTAAGCATGTTCGCAAAAGCAAATGACTAAATCATTGGCAGACGCAATGGCATGCCAATGCAATTAAATTAAGAGCATTCGTCTGGTGGACCAGGCACCATCTCCATGGGGGAGCAGCATCAATTGAGAAAAAAAATATCAGGTGAGCTCAAATCTCACAGAGGCTAAAATTTACCAGCGAAATTTACCTAAAATTTACCTGAGCTGAAAAGAGAGGAAGATAAGCTGTAAGCGACCGTTCCTGTGGGAACGCCATTCTGGAGGACGCAGAAGCACATCCACGGGTAATCTTGTTTGCTAGGCATCCCTGCTGAAATCTTTTTGACTGTTCACATCACTCTTGTTTGCTTGCTAGGCACTGCCCTCTCCCTTAGCAAACAAAATACACTAGAGCAAGAAAGACATCTTGTGATTTTTCAAAACGCAAACCATACATTTTCGTTTCGCCGAACGCTTCCCCTTTCTTAACATCTTTTTTGTCGATCCTCCACTAGGAAATTCTTGGCTACGCCCTCGGAAGAACGTACCCTTAGTGCAAGTGACCTCTAGATCCCAAGGTATGCTTTAATCAGGGATGCGGAGCCGAGAAAATTTTGGACGGCTCCGGCTCCGGTTCTGGCTCCGAGTAAAATATCCCGGCGGCTCCGGCTCCGATTCCGGCTCCGGGCAGAATGTACCGGCTCCGGCTCTGGTTCCGGCTCCGTACATTCCATACGTGATCGATCCATTAACCCGCACCGTCTTTCCGGTCAAATCCTCCCACCCCCATCTCGGAGGGGGGGGGGGCGGTTGAAGAGCCCTTCTAAAATCCAAACTAAGCATCGCACGAAAGCGAAAGAGGTGTCATCATAAAGTGCTCGACGAGTAGGGTCCGGGTCCACCCTAAAAAAAAATCCCAAGTGACGTCACCAGATGGGCTAGATTTTCAAGACTTTTCACGACTTACATTATGTTTTTGACTCTGGGTAGTTCATTTTGGGGGATATATCAAACAACAAAATGTATTTGGAATGAGAAAAGGACAGCGAACTCGACCAGGTGGATAATTTTTTGGCCCGAAAAATATTTTTTTAAAATAAATATTTCACAATTTTGAGTTTTCAAGTTTTCTTTAATTTTCCTTTTCCAATGGGTGGAGCAGACCGAGAAACGTTAGAAGTCAACTTGCCCTTATAAAAAGTGCTTACTTTAGCCAGAATCGTGTATTTGAACTGCAATTTGGCAAATACGCAAAATTTATGTAGTCAAAAACGAAAAAAAAATCAACTCGTACGTTTTGCTGCATCCGTAAAGATAAGCGAACTCTGAAAGTTTCATTAAAATATCTGTATCCGTTAAAGCGTGACGACTGGTTTAACTTTTTTGGGGGTGACCTCACTTGCCCTTGACTAACTCCTTGATCCTAGATGACCTGACCTAAACATTTTGAATCAGCATGTCAAATTGATGTGGGAAAATGTATGCCAAATTTGGGCGTGCTGCTGCGCGCCGTTCGTCCGCTATCCGCGAAAAACCTGAGGGGGCGGTTGAAGACGCCCCCGACACGGGAGACGGATTAAATAAGAGCTAGGGGATGTAAAAAAGTTAGTCGCGACCACTCAGAGGCGCAAACTTCAGACAATTGTAAGCAATTTTCCCATAAAACCCTGTATCTATCTTTAGATAAACGCCTGCCCCAGCCCAAATCACTTTTCGGTGTCATGCCCTCGTAAACTGACCCTCGCTTCGTGCCGTATTGGGGAAATCAGAAGAGGGGAGACTCGAAACAACAACACTCCCCATCCCGTGAGCGGTCCAAGGAACACCATTGTTGTAAATCGTAATGTTTGACCTCGTCTCTAATAATGTTTGTTGGTTGGTTATTGGTTTTACGACACATCGACCGTTGAGTCATGGAGCGTCGCCAATCTCTCACGCCGATTGGTCGTGGGCGAAGAGTAGCGTCGGGTGGGACTCGAACCCACAACCTTTCGATTGTGAGACGAGCTACTTACCCCTAGGCTACTCGTCCCTGTCTCTAATAAAGTACAACAACCCGTTGATGATGGAAACAATGAACTTAACTAAACTAAACATGGAACTATTGCATCGAATGCTGAGGCTAGAATATGGTTATTGGTTATTCTACCAGTAGTTGATGATATTTTTACATGTTGCTCGTATTTAAACATTTTGGCTTTAAAAAATGCGTTTTCATACTATACCATACCATACTAGGTATAATGTGTTCATTTCACGTATGCTAACTTTGTTTCATCTACAAGTCTTTCGGGGTCGGAGCCGCCCTGCTTTTGACGACTCCGGCTCCGACTCCGGCTCCGAGTAAAATATCCCGGCGGCTCCAGCTCCGGCTCTGGGCAAAATGTTCCGGCTCCGGCGGCTCCGGCTCCGGCTCCGCATCCCTGGCTTTAATACATTTGAACAGGGGAAATGATGATGGCAAAACGTACCGAAAACGAGGAATTTGTTCGGGATGTGTGTATTTAACCCTAATTTATTGAATTTTTAGATGGTTAGCAAAATGTTCGTCCCCAGTTAGCATGTAAACATAGGCTCCACTGGATCTGCCGCTGGGTAAAGTTATCCGAGTGAAGTGACTGCAGCTTTCGCTTCAAATGTCGCAAACAAGATCACAAGTGAATTTCAGCAGTCATGCCTAGCAAAGCGTGCTGTGTACCCGAGCAATAATTATCTTTGAAGTGTTTTTCGTTCTGGAGAAGTTACCAGAAAAAGTACGAATATGTATTAGACCGGTTCACATTTGAACTTTTTTCGAAGATAGCTTCATCTCGCATATTTTCCCATTGTTTGGTTCATTTTAAGTCCATTGGTGTTGGTTTTACCAGGATCGATCAATATCTTAGGGTGCCGCATCGACCCCAAAGTTTGCGTGTTCGGACTTCCAACTTGCCGTTTTTGCCCGCAAGTCTAGCGGTTTTCTACTCTGGTATCTCATCGTCAGGCAACATTCTGCAGACTTACCTACCAGCGCATCCAGTAGCTTTCTACCTCGACATGTCTCCAGTGCATCGTTATTTGCAGCCCAAAGAGCGCGTTTTCTAGCAAGGAACTGGATATAGGTCAGTGACGGTATGCTTGCCCGTTACCCTGATCTTGCTTCCACCAGATTTTTGCCAAGTCGCATACGCCCTGCGAAATGACGCTCCCAAGTCGGTAAATGCATAACTCACACTCAAATCAGGTGTTCACTGTACCCTGGCAGTGAATTGAGTGATTTCCGGCATAATAACACTCGATAAGAGCCTCAACAAATTTTAACCCAGATAATAAAATAGTCGCAGCCACTCGAACCATCTCGATACAACTGCAAAATCAGCCGTCGCATTTCCGCGCATTCATTTATTTATGGTGACTGGTAGGATCGCCAATGACTGAACACTGGATATGACTGTGACTGAACACTGAACACTAGACAGGTTCACATTTCAACCTGTTTCGAAGATAACTTCATCTCGCAATTTTTCGAATTATTTGGTTCATTTGAGGTCCATTGGTGTTGGTTTTAGCAGGATCGATCAATATCTTCGGGTGCCGCGTCGACCCTAAAGTTTGCATGTTCGGACTTCCAAATCGATCTTTTTTTTGGTCGCAAATCCAGCGGTTTTCCACTTTGGTATCTCATCATTAGGCAACATTCTGCAGACTTACCAACTTGCGACGTCACTGTCACCATGTGGTGCAAATTATGAGGTATGAAGAAGTCCGTCCTTAGTATGGCCAAAGAAGTCTTCAGAGTTAGCCGTACTTAGATACTTTTTGACCATTTTTGTAAGGCTTGAGGTGATGGAGAGTGTTGAATGGGTGGGAATGGACAGATGAGATCGCCATGATGCCACATCATCCTGAAAATGATGACTCAAAAATTAGCTCCAAAAATCATCCCTCAAAAAGGTTTTCCTGACCCACGAAGGAAATTATCACAAGATGCTTTGCAAAATATGCCATATGTTGGAGAACCTGGGCCAGTATTTCAAAATACCATCCCAGGTTCGTCAACTCTTTCCTACCCTGCTTTTGTCAACCTGCGACGTTTTTATGGTGATGGACGCTCACTGAAAATCCAGTTATGAAACACTTGAAACATAAAAGCCTCGAAAGTGCTCTGTCAATGCCAAGCCAAAGGAACGGCTGTTGCTGGATGGAACTTCACACAACAGGGACTGATGCTCGTTTTCCATTAATAACTAACCTACTCGATTTTTGACAGGTGAATTTCTAGCCACTCATGAGCTTGAAAGATTTGTTATAACATTTGGGTATGTCCATAAAATTACCTTACACCGCATTGGCTTTCACCGCTCCCCTTCCCTTCCCACCTTCCAAATGCTACCTATGCATTCTTAACACTGGATCATATGGGTGACGTTGTTCATTATGAGGTCCCCCTCCCCAGCATAATGTAATTAACAGACAATTCCTTTGGTGTTAGAGACACCAAAGGAATTGCCTGTTATGGAGCCAATCAGCGCAAGAAGTGGGAAGAAACTGGTCAGCGCAGAGCCTCCTCCAGGTGCTGAAAAAGACAAATCCATGAGACTCAGAAAGGACACTGAGAAGTTCTTGGTGGGCCAACCAAGACCATCAATCACAGGGTCTCAGTTGCCCACAGTAAGGCAAGTGCTACAGTTCTTGTTTCACGTGAAAGAGAGTGAAGGTGTGAGGGCAAAAGTGAAGCATGCAGGATCACAGTGGAGAATATGCTCCCTTTTTTTTAAGTGGCCCGTATCAGGCCCATGCGGCCATACAACTGTCAGCGGAGGCTCGAGTTACTTTTCACGGAGTGGCGGAAACTCGAGAAGAATACAAGGCGATCAAACCCACAGGGCAAGAGAAGGCTTTTTGTAGAGAAGTTGGACCAACTATGGGACATTGGAGCTCCTGGTGCTCTGGAGGATATCAGGAGGAACCGCGTGCTGACCGCTCAGACCAGAGCTGAAGATGAAGCCTTCTATGGAGACCAGAAGGGTCCTAGGCAGTTTCGGATGATTGGGCAAGACAAGATCTATGCTGGTAAGGCACATTTGCGGGCAGTGAGGAAAGAGGCAGTGAGGCAGTGAGGCCGCCCGGGGTCACTATTGAAGGTATGTCTGAGACTGACTGTCTGAAACCGCTGTATAACTGTTGAGATGTAATCGTTTGAGATGGGAGTTAGTATGTTGAAAGTCGATATGTGTACAAGTTGAAGATTGTGTGTGAACGTTAACAAGAGATTGAGATGGTGTCAGGCTGGGTTTGTATGAAGACTTGGATGCATACATGTTTGAATCAGAGATCTGAGATGGGGACTCAGAGTTATTGAAATTATAACCTGGTTCAGAAAATCGCGAACGTCGAGGCTCATAGTCTATTCACATGCCTAATAGTTTACGTCAGACAAAGTGGGAAAGGTCTGAAAAAGCTCTGGGGGAGCAAAACTTCATTACAGATGTGCGCGAGACTGCGGGCGACGCCGCGTCTCCGTGGTCGGCGGCTTGAGGAGGACGTACCCGTAGTATGCCTGGATGCGAGCACGCGACTGTCGGATCTCGTCGACGAGACCTCATGGCTCCTTTTTTAGTTGATCGGTCCGTCCACGCACGCCTGGCTGAAGCGGCCGCCACAGCAGTGGTGCGAGGACGACGACTACGTGAAATTCGAGAACTTTGTCCGTGAGGTCAAAGTCACAAATGATCTAGCCGAGCGGGGGATCAGCATGCTGAAGGAGTTCGCTGGAATGGTCGGCGACGAGTCCCAGTTCCAGTGGTTCTTGCAAGCTGTTGAGAGCCACAGAGCGAGATTACCGAAGTAGCAAAGCTGCCATGAACGCGAAAAGCAATAGGTCTCGTCTCTGCATGACAGCAACACTGGGGCTTGACCCACCGCTCGATGTGATTTGTTATTTCGATGTGATTTGTTAACACGATGTGATAAGTTATTTGTTATCTACTTTCATGTTCGTTTAAATTCGCCTGCAATTGTTTCGCCTATTGCCGAGCGCTCATTGATGCTCAAGGTGTTCAGTGTTCAGTCACAGTCATATCCAGTGTTCAGTCATTGGCGATCCTACCAGTCACCATAAATAAATGAAAGCGCGGAAACGCGACGGCTGATTTTGCAGTTGTATCGAGATGGTTCGAGTGGCTGCGACTATTTTATTATCTGGGTTACAATTTATTAATGCTCTTATCGAGTGTTATTATGCCGGAAATCACTCAATTCACTGCCAGGGTACAGTAAACACCTGATCTGAGTGTGAGTTATCTACTTACCGACTTGAGAGCGTCATTTCGCAGGGCGTATGCGACTTGGCAAAAATCTGGTGCAAGGAAGATGAGGGTGACGGGCAACTATACCGTCACTGACCCATATCCAGTTCCTCGCTAGAAAACGCGCTCTTTGGGCTGCAAATAACGATGCACTGGAGACATGTCGAGGTAGAAAGCTACTGGATGCGCTGGTAGGTAAGTCTGCAGAATGTTGCCTGACGATGAGATACCAGAGTAGAAAACCGCTAGACTTGCGGGCAAAAACGGCAAGTTGGAAGTCCGAACACCCAAACTTTGGGGTCGATGCGGCACCCTAAGATATTGATCGATCCTGCTAAAACCAACACCAATGGACTTAAAATGAACCAAACAATGGGAAAATATGCGAGATGAAGCTATCTTCGAAAAAAGTTGAAATGTGAACCGGTCTAATATGTATTCTATAAATATCTGTATAAGTTAAGTGTAACGATGCCGTGCTTACCTTTGAAGATTTGTTTTATTTTAAGAAACCTGGCATCTAGGAAGAGCAAGCCGTTTTAATAAAATCAACAAGGGGGTGCGATGCCCCTTTGCTTGCGCAAGGGAAGGCGCAGCGCCACATATTTTCTGTCGCCCATGCTGCCAAAATACAGCCAGCCAGCCCCCAATCTGCAGAGTACCACCCGATTCACTGTAAGAGCCTGCATATGGACATCCTACACGTTGTAGGACATCACTGAAACCTGCTGAGCGAGTACTTCAGCTGTTGTAGGGTCACCCCATGAGATTTAAGCACCCAGCAGTTGTTTGGGCATCCCAAAGCAAATGTCATCCCAGTAATTGGAGAGGATTCATGGTTTTGTTGTATAAAGATCATCCTGTGCAGCACAAGGGGACCTGGCCAGCAGTAGTGTAACATCCCATTCCATCCCAACATTCATGGGGTATCCGAGTTTTGTGTGACCTGAAAGAAAGGATACCAAGTCATGGATCGTGCGTTTCCAAAGTCAAACAACAGTGTGTTTTTTTCGAGCACCGCTCTCATATATTTTGAAAATAGCATATTCGTCATTAAGTCTTGCTCAGTTCGCGAATAATATGCGTTTCGTCTCTTTGAGCATTCCCAGACCTTCCAATGCACCGTGCCTGAAAATACAGAAGATATGCAGGATTTTGAAACGAACTGACTAAGTCGAAGGGTGTTATATGTAACGTCCATGTTTTATATTTTCGAGTCTGATAGACAAGTATTGGTGATATTATATGAAGATGTTCGTATCTACTGTATCCAACAGTCACTAGACTAACCGATATGTGCAGATATGGACACGGTTACCACAAAGTGCTACTCGGCTCAGCAGTTCCGGCAACAGCGTTCGGTCAGCTCAGTGGGTGGCCGTTAGTCCGTAGGGTTAAGTGGTGATCCTTCATGGCGAGTCCCGGGATTGGCAGCGGCGGCTGCCGACATTAGCAGACCGCCTGCCGCTGGGGTGGGGTGCGATGCATTTGTATGCACCGCCGGTGGTCACCCAAGTTGGCTGATGGAGTTTGACACAAAGACGCAGTCCCAACGCCAGACTACCGGCTGCCTTGCATGTTTCCATTGGAAAATGCAGTCTGTACTCACATGTGCCAATTACGGTAGTAATTGGGAGGGAATAATGCATTCCCCGTTAACAGAAACACGTCATGAAGTCACCTGCGGCGCACCGTAGTATGGGACGCATCAGTCAAGAAAGATCGCAATTCTCCACTACCAGCTGTGCACAGCATGGGCGGCGGAATGTATGGGGCACTGGGGTGCTTCCTCCCCCTTGCGCGAGCCAGTGTGTGTGGGTTGGGTAGGGGGTGGGGGGTGGGGGTGGGGGGTGGAGTCGCACCCCCTCGGTAAGCTCACTAATACTGTGTAGGTACTGTCCCAAGATACCATGCCCCTAAAAACAAAATAAGTCTCCAATGCTAAGCACTACATCCTGACGGGTTATCTAGCACATGTCCTGTGCAACACGGCGACTTCGGCAATGGGCGTGCTATTGGCCCAGGACATGATTTCTGTCATCGCCAAGGGGAGCAAGACCTGGCGGGTAGCATGTTAGCTGGGTCCGCAAGTGCCCTTCCAGCAGAACCAGCTTCAACCCAATCGGTTGAGGGCATCCACCCAGCTAAAACCAGCAAAATAATAAGGCAGCTGGAAGACGATGGAACCCGTCTGTGAGGTCAGGCGCCTATCTTGCCAATACAGGTGCTATTCCGGACAGCTGTGTTTCTTGAGAATGTAGGCACCCTCCTGGGCCATTCGGGCACCGTTCTTGGTAATATGCGGAACATTATTGGCTATATATGCTCCTCTACCAATATTGAAGGCGTATTTCTAGGCGGTTAGATGCGTTGAGAATGCAGGCGTCCGCATGGGTCAGCCCGCACTCTTACCTCGGGGGAATTTCATATCTGAGATGAACCGTCACTTGCTCACTTTTGCTCTGGGGGTGGGGGGTGGCGGGTATTGTTCTTCCGTTAAAGGCACTTTCAAAACCAAATATCATTCCAGCCCACCCTGACCATCAGGCATCCTGTATATTCATCAGTTGTTGGAGACTAATTTCGGCTGAGATTGCTTGTCCTGCTAGCATATACGGGGTACATGGGTGCAGGCAGCAACCCTGGACAGGGGTGTTGTTTCATGTATTTTTTAAGTGGTCTCTGTAATGACATTTTTGTTCGACAATCCCCCTTAAGAAACCCCTGGCTGCACCAATGCCTGATATGCCACTGAAACGTAGCAAGCATGTGCATCATCCAAACCCGTCACATTCCCGACACAAATTATAGGTGCACCATTGGTCTGCAGCGTAAGTATACCTATTCCATGCAAGGAAGTACCACACGGGATGCCCCACACGTCCGTGAGCTGTTGAAGACTATTTCTCCAACGGCTGCCGCAGGCTTGGGCAGGATTATCGCTGCCATCAGAGGAAGCTCCTCTGTATCAACTGCCTACTGCAGCTGAAGGATTGTTTGATGCATCGGCTTCAGGCCTGGTTTCAGCAATGGTAGCAGGATGCTCCACAGCGCAGACCGTGCCAGTCGGCGCAGTCTCCGGACATCAATACACTGGCCACACGACATGGTATAGTCGCGATGTTAACTGTGGGTGTCAGTCGCCTGGAATCCGTCCTGAGTCACAGGCCACCAGAGTGAACGAGCGGATGTTACTAGTTCCAGGAACATTAACGGGACTATCGGCGGGACCACTATTGGGGCTGTCGGGGGGACCATCGACGGGCCATCGGCGCTCCCGCTCCGATTCTAGCCCGCAGTTTTGTGCTTTTTGCTGCATGCTCATTTCCGCTTCATATGTGAGGGGATTCACTATCTGATGGGCAAAATTTGACACCGAAGGGCCACACGCCTCTCCGAAATTATAAAACAGCGCAACAGTCTATCCAGTGATGTCATTCTGTGAACGTAACAGTAAGATCGCCGAATGAATTTATTTTGTCCTTGCACTCTTCCGGAATTATAGTTTCGCTCCGGGGGACCTTCATAAGTACCAAGTGTCACAAGTACCAAGAGTCATAAGTTCCAAAATATGCCAGATTTGGTTTCATAAGTTCCAAAATATGCCAGATTTGGTTTCATAAGTTCCAAAAGTTGCCAGATAACTTCCAAAATACTCCAGACAGGGTGAATTCACAAGTACCCAAAGTCATAAGTACCCGGTTTCATAAGTTCCAAAAATAGTTCTGAATTCGACCGCTAGATGACACCGTAAACGCTCAGCGGCACAAGAGCTTACATGCGTGCCGGCAGACGGCAGCACATAAACAATAACAAACGGCTTCAAAATTGTTGCCATTTGTTGTGAGCTAAGAAATCACCACAATTCCTGACGACTTTTTGCAAAAGGAAAAGCCGTTGGTAATTGGACACGTGGAAGCGCTCCTGCAGTTGCATCATGATCAAGTTCTTGAAGGGATGGTGCTCAGCCCTTTCATGAGGTTCTGCCACAGACAAGTGAGTACGGTGAGGATGTATTTCTGCTGGTATTTCACAAGGCCAAAAAGATATAGATGCCCACTTACCTGCTTACATTGGTTAGGGAAAAGGTAGATATCTGAACATGTTCTGTTTAATGGACACCTTATTTGAGGCAAATACCTTTGAATATCTCCCACATGATGTTCAGCGCATAAATAAGAAAAATAAGGTCATATTCATAAATGAACAATGAACCTGTTTACAATCCAAATGTTAAGGCCTGATCACACAGCTCTACCTATTCTTTGTACAATGCCATCACACAGCTCTACCTATTCTTTGTGTATGCGCTAGCAATAATAATAATAATAATGACCTGTATTTTGCACCTTTCTCAGTACATATCTGGGCTACCATACAACACACAATGCCTTCATGCATACAGACCAGCAACACAACCAAACTGAGACAGCAACCACTGTGCCACATCTGCTCAATTCAACCCTGGGTCATGCACATAAGCCTGATCAGCTCTTTCCAGTACAATTTATTCCAGCTGTGACCTAAATGTGTGTTTGATGTGGCTTTGATCAGCTTTACTGGCCACCAATAAATCCATAGATGCAAGTTCATATTCATACCTAATTTGAGCATGATTTTGTGCAATAATACCCAACCAAGCTATCTCACTCTTACATAGTGCTTTTATAATGGCATTGCTGCTGCCCATGAGGCTATGCACAAATACAAGATGTCTACTTGCCACCAGCATGTGGCATGGCAGCATTCCAAAATCCAAACTCAACCAGATTGGGAATTTCCCAGTTAGGTTTCCCAATTTCCCAGTTAGGTTTCCCAAGTAGGTTTCCCAATGGGAAACCTACTTTTCAGGTTTGGAGTCAGCATGCAAACAGATTTCCTCAGGACATTTTCAACTATGTTTTCATGGACATAATATTTTTTGATGCATGGAATCTATTTACCAGTAACCGAAGGAAAATAATATGTACCTAGTCAGTAGACTTACCTATGTAATAAGTAATGTACATTGTCATTTTTGGTCACATCAGCATGCAGAAACAAAGAAGTGGATGATGGATGGCACCACAAGACAGGGAGTTGTGATGATCAGCTCAGCTTCACCTCTTATAACTCACAGGAGCAATGTGCTTTCCTTTCACTGTTGGTCCAGTGCAAGGCTAGCTAAATGAAAAACAAACAAATAGTTCACACTCCACCCTCAGCTCAGAGCACACACCTACCTACATATGCAGCCTATTTGATACAGACCCAATACCACTACTGCACCAGTACAGCACATGCCAGTTGGATGTGATAGCTGAATGCAAAGCAAAGGATCAGTCAACAATTTTTCCCACTACAAGGTGGTTCGGATGCAGGTTTCTGGAGACACATCACCAAATTTGTAGTCTGGAGGGCACTGTTCAGTGAGCATGTGCAAGGTTTGACATGTTGTTGGCATTTCTGTTGATTGTGGTTTGATGTGGTGTGTGTTTGGATGTTATCTGTGTGCTTGATGGTACAAAAAGTGGCTAGTTTATTTGGTAATCGTAAGTAGAATAACATGTTTGGTGGATGTTTTCTTTAATCTTGTATTCCTTTTTAGTGGCATTTTTCTTCCTTCTGCATGTTTTTGTCAGAGTACATGAGGAATCCATTCTATCCAGTATGAACATGGAGTGCAAAAAATGTTTTAAGGGATGAAATCGCTAAAGAAGAGCCTTAATTCCCACCCTCCTTTCAACACACTTCATGATTGCGAGAGTACCTAGGAACCTTGACTAGCCTTTTCAAGCAGGAGTGATGGGCTATACAGACTTAGCGGAAACTCGTTTCCCATCCAGTGTTCCACAATTCACACCCATAGAGGGGACAGTATATCTTAAACAGCCTAACTAGCATGAGCTTGTCTGCACATCCTAGCAGCACAGAGCATGTTTACCTGGTAATACAATGCATGTCTGGTCTTCTGCATATCTCTGCAAAGAAGGATTTAGGTATTATTCTAAACACAAAATTTGGGCATCAGAACAGATCAAGGAAGCCAGGAAGAAAGCACTGAGAATGCTCAGGGCAATAAATAGGAATGTATCATACAGGAGTGAGGAAGTCTTCAGGAAGCTTTACTGTGCATATGTCAGGCCACATTTGGAATACTGTATCCAAGCTTGGTCTCCTAGCCATGAAAAGATTGTTGGCTTTTAGAGAGAGTATAAAAGAGGGCTACAAAAATGGTTAATGGTATAAGCAACCTGGTATATGATGAAAGATTAAAGAAATTGAATATGTTTTCACTTAGATATAGAAGGCTGAGAGGAGATTTAATCGAGGTCTTTAAATTTGTCCATGGTCTGGAGAGGGGATATCTTGGGGAAGTGTTTGAATTGAACAGAAATGATGCAATTAGAGGTCATCAATTCAAAATTAAAGTTAACCACAGCAGAACAAGGTTAAGGCAGACTTTCTTCACCAACAGGGTAGTAGAACATTGGAACCAGCTGCCAGAAAACATTGTCAGTAGCAGCACATTGAACATCTTTAAAAACAGCAGACAATCATTATAGGAATACAGGGCTTGCTTTTCAGTATTACAGGGAGGGCTGATTGACAGATTTTGTGTGCAACTGGTTCAGTGTATAGAGTGCAACCAAGAATGGCCCTTGTGGCTCATAGTTGCACTAATCGTTTATGTCTTTATGTCTTTATATCTGCACAATCACTCATGTTGCATTCAATTTTGTGCCCCAGATATCTGAACTTCTGGACCCATGTAAGCAGTTTTCCACAGAGGAGTACTTGTGGCCCTTGGCAACACATCAGATGTGATGATGAGTATGGTCTTTGAGGGCAAAACACCATACAGACAGTCTTTTCAACATTAAGTTTCACATCCATTGAGGCCACAAAGGTCTCACATGACCTAACTAGCACCTGAAGTCCTGCCCTAGTGGGGGCCAGCAGAACAATGTCATCAGCATATGCCAGAACATTTACAGCATGCAGTCCAACATGACAACCCACATGAGTCTTCTGCAAATCATATAAAGGCTTATCTATGCACACATTAAACAGCAGAGGTCAGGTATTTCCCCCTTGTCTGACACCATTCTTAATAGAAAATGATTCTGATCTACTGTCAGCCCACCTCACTCCCATCTGTTGGGACCGATACCATGTAATTAGAAGTCTGAGGTATGCTGTCGGGACACCTGTCAGCTAGTATTTGAAAAAGCTTTGCATGACAAACTGTCAAATGCCTTGCTGGCATCTAAGAAGCAGGCATAGACTGGGCTACCCTGCCTGGCATAGTGGTGAATAGTTTCCTTCAGAACATATGTAGCCTGGGTGGTGGAGTGTCCGGCTTTGAAGCCAAACTGAGCATCATTCGTATGGAAAAATGGCTCCAGCCATTCTACAAGGATGAGCTCCAGCACTTCAGATATGCTGGTAGAGAGTGCTGCACTGCACCTAATCTTCCAGGAGCAGTGCTTAAGGAAACCATAAGGAAGTGATGTTCATTTTATTTTAAAAAATTGCAATTACACCAGCATTTTTTAGTGGCTACTAATAGCTTGCACCAACAACTACAATGAGGTAATCTTGCACAACAGCATTTTGGTGTCCAGAATATGGCACACCACTACAAACATGATGATCCCTTTTAAAGTTTCTCTTTGCAAGTGTCTAGAGGATTTTCATTGAAAGGAACTGTTTGAATATGGATAGATTATTCATTGTTGTGTTCAGTACACACAGTACAATTACTGGTTCAGCTGTACAGAAGTGGCAGTAGAGCTATTTGTTACATAATGCCTCAAGTGTTCAGAACCCCCCTCTTCTAGGTATGTACCTACTGCCAAGTCATGATGACTTGCAAGGAAACGAAACAAATGTGCAATGTTAAATCACACATTGCTTATAAGACTGGATAATTGACCCTAAACCCTAGATAGATTAAAAAAATGATAGATAAAAATGACCCTAGATGTCGACGCGCCCCTAAACTCCAATCCACCACCACCACCAGAACAATTGTAAAGTTAAAAACACCAACATAACCTAGCCTGACCTGTTTTTTAAGACTAAAATTATTATGTCTGAATGATACCTTGAAAAGGTGGTACATCTGTAGTTACTGGTAACTTCTGATTTCTTGAAATTTATTTTTATGATGCAGTGTTTATGAATGTGGTACCGAGGTTGCTATTTAGGCTTCAAAGTACAGTAATTATAAGACATGTATATCGAGACCTATCTAAATATGTTTTGATACATAGGTGCAAAGTAGCTGATTTTGTCAGATATATTTCGTTGTTTTCTAATGTGGTTTGAATTAATTTGATGCTTTTATTTTCAAATTGTAACTACATTTTGGGACATAATTGCTTCAGGTTCATGTATGTATAGTTGTGTCTATACATGTGTTATAATTGCATCAAGAATTAATTTACCTCAGGACAAAAATGGTGGTGGGCTAGGTCATGATTAATATATGTTTAGTAGCCTAGCACGTATCTAGGTACGCATGGCGGATATGAATACGCAAATATGCGTATGCAAATGTGCATAAGCGCAGATGTATGTACGGCAATTGTACGTAAGCACAAATGTACGCATGACAAATGTACGTGAGCGTAAATGCTCTGGAAAATGTAGGTATGTGGAAGTGTACGTAAGCGCAAATGTACGTATTCACAAAGGTACGTATGCGCAAATGTACGTAAGCGCAAAAGTCTGATTTGCGCAAATGTATATGAGCGCAAAAGTGCGAAAGTACAAAATTTCATGTGCACAAATGTATGTAAGTGAAAATGTACGTATGTGCAAATGCACGTAAGCGTAATTTTACCTAAGCACAAACGTACGTTGGCGCCAAAGTATGTAAGCGCAAATGTATGCATGGACAAACGTACATATGCATCAGTACGTAAACGTAAAAGATGCAACAGCAAATGTACGTACATTTGAGCATACGTGTCTGCGTTTAAACACATTGCTTAGGTGCATATACTGTATGTACATTTGATATTACGTATATTTACCATGAGTGCATTTGTGATATGTACTTTAGTGCTCAGGCATAAAAAGTCGTGCTCATATCATAAAACCCACAATTCTTCCAACTATTTCACATCGGGAGTACTATTGGGGTGAGGGGAGGGTCAGAATACATGAAGGAAATGATCTGGTCCAAATGGATTTGGGGCACACTCCATATGGCCCATTTTGATAGTTTTATTTATGGGGGAACAAAGCCAACATTGTGGCAATTGTAAGTCATTATATAACTCATTTCCCCCAACAACATATAACACTACGTACCTGGTGGTCACGCATAATGACCACATCCAACACATACAAAATGCCAATGGGATGAATGTGGGCAATTTGAGAGAATGGAATAAAAAAATATATTAAGATAAAAACGAACATCAGATGCAAGGGAAAAATGAGAGAATTGATCACCAGACAATGTCAGACCTAGCCCATGACTATGAAGGTCGGTTGTAAAGCGTTTAGATGGGATCATGTAATGCACAGTGACAAGTTGGTGATGCTATATGACCTACCAGCTGAATGTGTCGTAAAAGAACCCAAGGTTATTCTTCTGTGCCCATGACTGTTGGTCCAGTCTCAGGCTGTTGCTGATGCCTTGGCTTTCTACAGAGGTTGATCCATAAATTTGTGTGAGGGTAGGGTGCCTTTTGGTATCTTTAGGCTGAAATCAGTTGACTGGGGAGGGGGTGCACTGAAGCCTTCTAGAGAAGTGCCGATGCTCATGAGAATGGCACCACCTGTCCATGGGTTTGCTTAATCCATCCTTTTTTAACTACAGTGATGCACTGTGATTCGTCTCTGTGTATGCAAGCAAAATTCCAAAATGCATACATATGTGCATACCCGCATATATACATGCATAAATACATGCATGCATGTGTATACCCATAGGTATGAAGTAGACAGGTGACCTTAGTTGATATCATATGGCATTTGGGGTTATGCTAAGACACACAAAGACGAGTCACAGAGCAACACTGTGGTCTCTGAGGATGATCTAAGTGAAGCAGAATAGTTTGTGCATTAAAAGAAGTAGGCAAACACACAAATAAGCCCTAAATTACATACACATGCACACTCACACATGCTTATATATATACATATGCATGCTTATATATATGTATGTATATGTGTGTATGCATGTGTGTGCATGTGTATGTGATTTACGGCTTATTGTTTATTCGCCTATTTTTTTTTTAAATCCACAAACTATTCTTCACTTAGATCACCCTCAGAGACCAGTGTTTCCATGTGACTCGTCTCTGTGTGTCTTAGCATAATCCGAAATGCTGTATGGTGTCAACTAAGGTCACCTGTCTTCTGCATACTCATGGGCAGGATAATTATAGTGTTTCATACGTTCATCTCCCTTTCCCCAAAAAAAGTTTTTCTTCCGACTTTCGGCAAGCGATGCAATCAGCATCCGTGCTGTGCTATCCAAAGGGGGATGCAGTTAACATTGAAGAATGTTGATGTCCATATGTTCGATATTATGTCCATATCCGCTATCCTATTGTATATTTATTTTCACAATCCCTCGTGTCAAACTGAATAATGCTGCGTATTGTGTCTTCTTGACATTGTGACATAACTTATACAGCTGAACCGTGCCCGGCAGGTGTGCAGCCCGTATGCGCTATACGGTGTCCGCGACTGCTGTCACGCGGTATGCGGCTGCAGGATCATTGGCACAATCATATGATGCCAGCTTCAGTGAACGCATGTCATACAGTCATATTGGCAGTGAGAGGAAATAACGTGGCTGCACCAGCAATGCGCTGACATCCTACAAGCGAATCGTCACAGGGCGTACGCTTAACGTTCGCACGGTCAGTTACCCAACATGATGCGGATGCATCGTCACTGATGGTGTGTCAAAAGGTCGGCAGTGCCAAGAAGCGTCTTCTGACGCGGCGTCGATGAGAGCGAGCCCTGGGACTGAATCGATTGGATCACACGTCGCACGGCTGATGTCTCCGTGATCGCACGCCACCTGACGGAAGCGTTGTGGAACACCATCGCAATGCCAGTGACAGGAGCCATCGTTGTACGGTTGCAACATTAGTGAGCGAACGAGGACGCTGTACCCGCAGCGTCAGTAGATGTATAAACCGTAGCGTCAGAATCCGTCGTCAAGTACTCGAAGCGTTATTGAGTGCAAGTCACATTGGTGGTGGCATCAGGGAGATGCGCTGTAAGGTCCTAGCATTGTGGAACATGACCATGTGGCTGATAGCGATCGACCCGTCATGTCGCAACAAACACGGTGAACATGATCGCACGTGCTGAGCTAGGGTTACCTGTGGCGTGAAATACAGTAGTATTTTCGTCTACCACAGATCACACCCATTGCGAAATGAAATGGTTACCTTGGCAATGTATTTGATTTGATTCGTTCGTGATGTGCCGTACCTGTGGACAATTTATTCCGGCTTTCGGCAGCGATACAATCAGCATCCATGTTGTGCTATCCAGAGAGTGATCTAGTTGATATGGAACAATGTTGGTGTCCATATGCTCGATATTATGTCCATATCCGCTGTTCCATTATATATTTATTTCCACCACCCATCGTGTCAAGCTGAATAATACTGTGTCTTGTGTCTTTTTCTTGACCTTGTGACCTAGCTTATACAGCTGAACAGTGCCCGGCAGGTGTGCAGCTCGTGCGCACTATGCGGTGTCCGCGTCTGCCGTCACACGGCATGCGACTGCAGGAACATTTGGCACAGTCATATGATGCCAGCTTCGGTGATCACATGGCATATATATATACATATACTAGTTATGATGGAATGTTGCCTTAGCCGTGAAGGGACTAGAGCATTTCGCCGTATTTGTGCGTATAACGTGAGCTGCAGCAACTCCGCGAAGCTTTAACACCAAGGGGGACATGTACCGAATATTAGTGTGTTGCACTTCACGATACCCTGCTGTTCACACCAACCTGTGATGCTTCGGGTTGCTATCGTATATCCATGTGTCAGGCTAATAAAGCTGGATATCTACACAAACAAAACAATCCGTGACCTTCACCCAGGTATGTCGTTTTATGAAAATGATTGGGGTGGCTCAAGTGTCCGAAGATATGGACGGTGTCCTTGCAAACACACTGAGCACATAAGCACGTAAAATGCTATTGCGTGTTGATTATAAGCCGCATTATTTGACTAAGACATATCGAATGCAATATATGAAGTGCATCGCGGTATGAAAAGACGCAGACATGTTCTTTATTTCGCATTTCTCAGAAGGTTTTAAATGCACATCCGATACGCGGAACTTCTCGGTTGACATTCTACCACACCATTCATCACTAAATCCAACGGCAGGGCAATCGTGATGGGGCCCCTAAACCGACATGAGAGGCCTCGGACCAATGTGAGAATCCCTGGACTGACATGTGGGCCCACATCTCCACATGGTGGCCGATGTGACGAATTATAAATCATCGGAGAGGAAACGAGATGAACTCTCAGGCGGTGTAATGTTTTCGGAGATATGCGCTCCAAACTACCTTGATAAATGTCACAAAGACTAATACCTGCTATGGTGCTATGCCGTCAGAAACTACACGCAGTTTTCGGAGCGCATCCCATCCTTGTGAGACCATATTTTAATTATAGGAACACTTCCACCTACAGACGGTGCACACAAATTATGGGTGCCAACCTCTTACCAAATCTTAGATCCGCCGCTGGCCATGTTATATTGATCTTCGATTATTGCGCGTGTATCATCATACAAAAAAAGAATATCGCAAACGGATAGGGGGAAACCCTCAACATGCGTCATAAATAAGTCGTATTGCAATAAACAATAATCGTGGCAGCATCCAAGGGCTTCGACCTACACCTTTTATGTAGCCTTAAACTAATTATGGTCGATTCCTCGCCCCGAAAGCCAGGTAAAGCGTGCTTCACAGGACTCCCGGGCGAAAATAGGTGTCCGGAATCTATCGAACGTCCGATAGAGTCCTTATCCACGCGTTCGGAGAGCGTCAACCATGTTTTGTCCGTGCGTCGGGTTAAGTGTTGGTGTGTCAAATTCGCGGCAAATATATACATATATACTATGTGACTACGGCGCGGGACAGACGATTTTCTACCTTGACTTTGCTATATCCATGTAACCTCAACGCTTATCGATTACCGGGGGGCGCTTCCTCGAACCATGCACCTAATTGAAGTGATAAGCGCAATGATAGCATCGATCTACCAAGTAACTTAGAATATTGAATAATTAAATATTATAATATTCTGTCCGTCCGGGAGAATATTTGCTTTACCCTTTGGGATAATAAATATATATGGTGTCAGAAGGATTCTTGGTCATCCGGACTGCTCCGAACGGCTAACAGGAAGCAAACTTTCGGGCGGGATATGGGTGTCGCTTTGTGATATTGGCTAAGGGGCCAATTTACCTTTCATATAGCATGTCTCCGGATAGGCTTAAAAAAATCGTTGATCGCAGAAGGGGCATATTCCGAGCTTTCTTAATTTTCGGCTCTACAGGCCCCATAGTTAAGAATATGTCTGATTGGGAGAGGGGGGAAATAAATCATTGGGGAGGGCAAACTAATGATTGGATGGGGGATCAGTGCCCATCGTATGTAAAGTGACACCTTTGGGACAGGGCATAGATTCTTGAAAATGAATTGCCTTCCGGGCAGCATGAAACGTAAACAGAAAAACGAGCGAGTAGACTCCTGCAGGTCCCAGCAGTGGTACTGTCGTTTACCCAGTGCTACCGCCGAATCTGTGTCTAGTGGAAACGTCCCGAAAATATGTTGATAAAATACGTGAGCAAATAAGGCGCTCGTGTGACCTCACGGTACTATAATTCAATCGGGCATCGTCGGGAAAATCGTGGGATGAAGTCATAAAGTGTTGAGGCCAAGTGAGATCAACAGGGGCGTATCTGGGTTAAGCCTATATATACAAGATTATGTGAAACAGGAAAAACGTACACCGAAAAAACACCCAATCAAGATTACATCGCGAGTTCCACAGGAACTATCTACCCGAGTACATCCACACCACATCCCCCCGATATCGCGCAACACGAGTGGTCTAGTAACACAAGCGCGAGTCACACGTAATACCCGCATGGATGAATCTTAGAGCAGCGGATGCGACCCAGGTTCTGTCAGGGTTCCAGGCCTCAACTGTTGTTGGCAGAGGCGGGTCTATTAATGTTGATCGTGGCAGGGCATCCCACCAGACGTGAAGAAAGAAAGTGCATGCACTGAACACTTCTGGGATCAGGACACATCACACCGCAATGACGGCACCATAAAGGAGATCTTGGAATAGTGATCGGCAGGTGGAGAGGAATTGTCTGCGGAAAAGAAAGCCTTTTCTCCTCTTGGAGAGCGCCAACGGTTGAAGAAGTCGTTGACGTACAGATTCACATTAGTTTTATCGCCGTAAGTTATATCTATACCGTCAATGCAAGACGAAGTTTTGACTGAATAACTCAGCTTGGGTGCCAATTATCAATTCTGTTCGAAGCGCCCTAAAGCCCAAATAACTAACTAACACGGCTGCTTATGAACGTCCCTCTTAGCGTGTAGGGTCATGCTGGTTAGCGCGTCAAAGGCCACCTGCGTGCCAATTTTGAAGGAAATCTGGGTAGTCTGACCCTGTCATTTGACTTTGAATGACTCATGTGTTTAGGAACTCTTTGGTTCCATGCTCATGCGATGAGCACATCAAGATCTGCCTGTGTGTTTTAAGGAAATATGAGCACTCCGATTTCCGTGACCCTGGCCTTTGGCGTCTGTTAACGGCTATTTATGAGCACTCTTCTTAGTCTTTATGTGCATTATGTGCCTTTATCAGGATATGGAGGAGTATCTGCATGTCAATTTTAACGAAATCTGAGTAGTCCGACGACGGTGACACTTGTACTTTAACCCAGCATATCTTCGCTGCGTATTGTAGTACGATTATATATGCTGTTCATCATGATTAGAGTATCATGCTCTATGATCCACGCGCAATACTCAAAAAGCAACATAACCTTACTTCAATATTTTTTTCGTTTGCATCGCTGTCCATCATATCTGCACCGAGAATGTATGAAGAAATCCCGACTCAAATAGCCCAGCTATTTATGAACGCCCCTCTTAACTGGTACTTAGATGATGACCAGGACGTCATATATATATATATATATATATATATATATATATATATATATATATATATATATATATATATATATATATATATATATATATGTATATATACATATATATAGATATGTGTATATATATATATATATATATGTGTGTATATATATGTATATACATATATACTTATCATTTGTTATTATATTGTTATTACAGGACACTGACACTGAGGTTGGACTACTCACATATCCATCAAAATTGCACACGGGTAGGCCACGTACTAATGTCTCACGGCCACATGCGACCGCATACGGCTTCTTTCCGAATTAGCTCGGTTTATTACTGGGACCCTGTCTGGGTGTTGGAATTTATGACTCTATGACTAATTTTAATGTCATTATGTAACCGTATTAGATGGTAGAACGAACTTCTAGCGATCTGTCACACGCTTATATCAGGCCACCACAAGCTATACACGGCATTTGAGAAAGTTAAAAGGCCCCTCTCGGCTTTGGATGTCGGACCAATAGTCGCCGTCTTACTTCATCACCTGTCTGATTTAGTTAAGGTTTAACTTCACCTCGGTTTTTAGCCATCAATCTGATGCCAATGCCAAAGTGGCATCAATCTGATTTTTATTAGCATGAAGAGGGGGCAGAAGATAGTAAATTGCATGAAGGATATTATCCGATAATGCAAGACATTGCATAGCAGAAGATATGACACTGGACGCCTTTGCTGTTGCTAACAGCGTTGATGCCATTGACGCATATGTCTGCCTTTGCTAGAGGTACCTCCCACGGATAGCTTATACATGGTATATATATATATATATATATATATATATATGTGTGTGTGTGTGTGTGTGTGTGCATGTGGATATATATGTATATACATATTCCTAGTAAACATGCCGACAGCGGCTCGCTGTCAGCTGGTGAGTGGAATGCTCGCCAATTTCGACATGCAGCCGACACCTAGCTGACATCCAGCCGACGGCAGACTGGTCCAGTCGGGCGGCACGCCGCGGGCCATGGTAGCATTGATACGGCAGACCCGTGATGGCACCGTCTGACGAATTATCCCACCAGAGTCAGATGTTGCCTGGTACAGAAACTGTGAAACTGCCGGAAGATGACATATTTTCCCGAAGTTTTCCAACATCCCAGGAGGATTCGGGCCTCGGAACTCAGTGGCGGCGAAGCCTATGCACAACCGCAATAACTATAGGTATTACAGACAAGGACATTGATGCCACTCCTATGCTCTTCCGGAGACCAATGGAAAGTCATATGCATTCGTGGTATTCTGTTACTAAAATGTACTCTGGAGTAACTGCCCGCATCCGTTAATCCAATCACTGCCCACCTCTCGCTGCGCGAATTATACAGGCCGTCATGCGAGCCGGTTGACATTTGAATTGGTTATTTGGCGCGCAATGTAACGGCTTGCGCGTCAACGACTTGACCGACGTACTAGCGGCCCACGTACTGTTTTGACTCACAAATGAATTTTCGCCGATAAGCACAGCAATGCTGTTGTCCAGAGAGCTGATTTCAAGAAGAGAGAGAGAGAGAGAGAGAGAGAGAGAGAGAGAGAGACAGAGACAGAGGGACAGACAGACAGAGAGACAGACAGACAGACAGACAGACAGACAGACAGACAGACAGACAGACAGACAGACAGACAGACAGACAGACAGACAGACAGATAGACAGACAGCCAGACAGACAGACAGATCGCAAAAAACAATAGCATCATATATTCAATTAAAAAGGGAATATGCCACCCGTTCCCCAATTGGGCAGTAACTCTTCACTTTACGGTCCTAAAACTTGGACCCGAATGGAATGAACGTTTATTTTGCATGCTTTGGCACGGGTCAATCAATTCTATAACTTTCGATTTCTGCCCTTCTGCAAGGGGTGCTTCCCGAGAACCAATTTTGAAAGAAATCGGAGGCGTCCAACCTCGATGACATTTTACTTTTGACCCTAAATATATCTGTGGTGTTGTGTAATACGTCTTCTTGTGTTTGCTCATGTTAATCAGGATGCCGAGCTCTACCAGTATGCTGGCTTTCATGATGTTCCACTGGGAAGCATCAAGTATTGATTTAGCTTGACGTGCAGTTTGCCATTGGTGTTTTGTTTTTAATCGCTGCATGAACACACCGGGAAATATTTTGGCCCAATAATCCAGCTGTTCATGAAGGCCTTTGTCAGCCTTCATGCTCAGGACCGTCAGCGCATCTTGGACTATATGTGTGGCAATCTTGAAACGATTATGAGAGATCGACCTTAATGATCCCGACTTCGACCTTGAGTATTTCAGCTGTTTACGAACGCCCCTCTTAGCCTGTATACTCATGATGATCAGTGCATCAAGTACTACCCGTGCAACAATTTTGAAGGAAATCTAGACGAGGCCGGTCTCGATGGCGCTTGGTCCTTGGCTCCGGAAATCTCCGTAGATTTTTGTGATAGGGCTTCTTAAATATGCTCATGATAATCAGTGCACCAAGCTCAACTGGTAGATTCTCGGACAAATGTACGCATGACGATACACCTAAGTAAATGTAAGTAAGCAAATGCACGTATGCATAAAGGTACGTATGACAAATGTACGCAAGATACGTCAGCGCAAACGTACGTACGCGCAAATGGACGTTCGTGTAACCGAGATATATCACTGCTGTTATTTTAATGTATGTACGTGATCCAAAAATACATCATCGCAGATATGCGTAAGTGCAAATGGACGTAAGCGCAAGCATAAGTATGCGTAAGTGTACGTAAACGCAAAAGTACGTTAGCATAAATGTATGTAAGCGCAAATGTACGTATGCGCAATTATATATCAGAGCAGATATACGAATGCGCAGAAGTACGTAATCCCAAATGTACGTACGCGTGTTTGCGAATATGCGTCAGCGCAAAAGTATGTCAGAGCAAATGCATACAGGCACATATGGACGTATGCGCAAACTTACATGAGGCAGATGAACGTAAGTGCAGATGTACGAAGGCGCAAAAATACTCATGAGAAATAGATGAATGGCAGATGTACACAAGAGCAATTATGCGCATGGTAAAGGTCCATAAGTGAATATACGTAAGCGCAAATGTGCGTATGGCATACGTATCCAGCCAAACGTATGAAAACGTAAAGATACGTATGCGTAACTGTACGCGCTTTGGCTTATACATACATTTACTTTACGTACATGTGCGTTTACATACTTGTACGTTTACGTACATTTGCTCTTATATGCCTTTATTCTTACATACATTTGCACTTACGTACATTTGCGCATATGTACCTTTGCACATACGCTCCTTTACGCATAGGTGCTTTTGGAGATTATGTACATTTCGCTTACGTACATTTAGACATGCGCATAATTGCACATGTCTGTATTTGCTCTTAGGTACATTTGTGCTTACGTACATCTGCGCATACATACATTTGTGCATGCGCACATTTGCGTATACGTACTTTTGCTCTGACGTGCCTTTGTTCATTCGTACTTCTGTGCGTACGTACATTTACGCATACGTACAGTTGCACATCCGTACATTTGCGCTTGCGTACATCTACGCATGCGTACATTTGTACATGCGTTCATTTGCGCATACGTACATTTGCCATCTGTACTTTTGCGCTTGCGTATAATTACGAACATGTTATGCATACGTATATTTGCGTCTCCGAACATTAGAGCATACACACTTTTGCACTTCCGTACATTTGCGTATACGTACATTTGCGCTTAACTACATTTGTCATGCGTACATATGCGCTGACGAACGATTACCATACGTACATCTATGCCTACGTACATTTGCTTCGGTACATTTCAGTATGGACATCTGTCACGCATACATTTGCTTTACGTACATTTGTCCGTTTACCCTACCAGTATGCTAGTTTTCACGATGCTCTCCCTGTAAAAATGAAATTTCAATGTTGCTTGATGTGCATATTGATATTCGTTTTGTGCTATTAATCGCTACATATGCACACCCAGAAATGTTTGGACACAAATAATCCAGCCTTTTATGAACGACCATCTTGGCTTGTATGCTCATGAGGGTTAGTTCATCCTAGAATAAATGTGTGCCTATTTTGAATGAATTATAAGAAGTCCCACCCCAATGACCCCGCCCTCTGAGATTTTATGCTGATGATGGTCAGTGCATCAATTACTCCGCGTGTACAAACTTTGAAGAAAATCTTAATAGTCCGACCTCATTGACCCTGACCCTTGACACTGAATAGCTCAACTGTTTAGCAACGCCGCTTTATCATTCATGCCCATGGTCGTCAGTTAGTCCTTGACTACATGTGTGCCATTAACAATATATATCAGTGGTCCGACCACAATGATCTCGACCTTTGATCTTGAATAACTCAGCTGTTTATGAACGGCCCTCTTAGCCTTTGTGTTCATGATGATCCGTGCATCAATTATGACTATTCCACCAATTTTTAACGGAATCTGAAGAATCCAACCTCAATAACTCTAACCTTTGACATTACATATCTCAGCTGATCGTGAATGCTCCTCTTAGCTTGTATGCTCATGTAACTAGTGTATTGAGTACTACCCATCTGCTAATTTCGAAGGAAATCTCGATGACCTTTGACCTTTGACCATGAATATCCCAGTGATGTTTTGCAATGCGGATTCTTCTTGGGGACGAGTGGCCTAGGGGTAAGTTACTCGTCTCACAATCGAAAGGTTGTGGGTTCGAGTCTCACCTGTCACTACTCTTCGCCCGCGACCAATCGGCGTGAGAGATTGGCGACGCTACATGACTCAACGGTCGATGTGTCGTAAAACCTATAACCAACCAGCAATGCGGCTTCTTGATTGTGCTCACGATAATCAGTGTACCGAGGCCCACCAGCATGCTCGTTTCCACGATGTTCCACATGTAGGGATCGAATATCAATCTAACTTGACGTGCAAGTTAAAAAAGAAAAGCTTTGTGCTTTGAATCGCTGCCTTGGTCCAGGATAATTTTTCCAGGAGAGGTTTTGATACACATAATTTTGCTTTCATGAACGTCCCTTCAGGTTTTATGCTCATGGTTATCAATGCATTCAAGAGTACATTTCTGCCCATTTTGAAGGAATTATGAGGAGTTCACGACCTGAATGACCCAGACGTTTTACCTGGAATATCTCAGCTGTTTAAGGGCGCCCTGCTTAGCTTTTATAGGCATGATGATCAGTTCATCCAGTACTGCATGTGTACCAATTTTGAAGGAATTCTGAAGAGTCTGTATTTCTTAGATATTCGGCGAATTTGCGAAATGAATATGAATATGAATATGTCGTCACTTTGACGAATTTACGGCAGGCTGGAACTAAACCAGCGGCATTCCTTTGTTTGGGGACACTTGGTTTTTCTAGACACAAAATCTCTATAATTTGTTGAGAATTTCCCGGCTCAAGAATTTGGTAGCCTTTTTGAAGCACACAGCAAATGCGGCCTGCCATCTGTCGGCACGCAAGTAAGCTCTGGTGCATAATATTTACGTTGTCATCTAGCGGTAGAATTCAGAACTATTTTAGGAACTTATGACACCGGGTACTTGTGAATTCGTCCTACCCGCAGATATTCTAGAAGTTATCTGGCAGCTTTGGAACTTATGAATCTTGGTACTTATGACTTTGGGTACTTGTGATACGGACCCTTCGCTCCTCGTTGGATAACCGAACTAAAAAAGCTTCTGCGCAGCATTTGTGAGCACACAGTCCAGCGCCAGACGCTGGACGGGGCGGACGCACGGGCGGACGCAGGAAGCCAGCAAGCAAGAAGCCTCGCACAAGCAAGAAGAGCAGCAGGAAGGTCCAGGGTTTGAGTTGAAGACAAACCCGTAGCCGCAGAAGAAGCAAGACACCAAGAGCTCCAAGGACCCTAGAGAAGCACTCCTGCGACTCTAGAAGGAAAACCTCCCTCACCATATCCCCGACTTTTCTCTGTCTCCAAACTAGCCTTGACCCCCCTGAGGAAACCTAACGGTGCGGAGCCCACTGTCTTGGGCCATTGCGGCCGGGGCAGGGACCAGAGAGCGAAAGCTCGGTCCAGGGTGCAACGAATCCGGGTAGTTTTTCAGTCAGGTGGGACACTTGCAGGGGGGGTGGGACCGAACCCGTAAACACCATGGCGCCCGGCGCCAGCACCACACAGGGCACCTACCTAGTAGGTGTGTACACGAACACAGGACACAGCATCACACAGGAGTCTTCCTTCACTCTGGAGAGGACACTCCGACACATTCTAAATTCTACGCACTTCAAGATCCACACGCACACTACCCACATCTTAGTACAGACACAGAGCAGCGCGGACACAAAAACACTCCTGAACACGAACACCTTTAACGGCCAGCGCTGCTCCTTCACCCTACACCGCACCTTAAGCACCAGTCGTGGCTACATTCACGCCCCAGAGTTGGATAGGGTACCTACCGACAACATCGCCGCACTTTTCGACGCCTCAGCACTCAAGGATTCCACAGCCACAGTCAGCCATATCAAACGGGAGGCGCATTCAGAGCACAACCTAATCGTACTCACTTTCCAATCACAGCACCTGCCATCACACGTACATATACACGGCAAGGCATACGAGGTACGCCTCTACGTACCTCTACCACTACGGTGCCGGTCCTGTTTGCGGTACGGACATGGCGAACGTGCATGCACGTCACCATCTCCAAGGTGCAGCCAGTGCGCCGGCCACCACGCGACATCCGACTGCCACTCTTCTGAACGGAAGTGTGCAGGCTGCGCAGGGCCGCACCCCGCCACCGACCCCAATTGCCCCAAGTGGGCACAGGAGAGGGAGGTGTGCCGGTATGCGGCAATCCACCGAGTGCCACACGCAACAGCACGACAGCACATACGCCACAATACCACTGACATTCGCACAACCACAACTGCACCTCGCCACACAGCACCTACCACCGGGCGAAGCTACGCAGCCACGCTCTCCACACCTAAGCCCACACCCACTCCAACACCAGCCCCCACCGGTCCCACCATCCCACCAGCAGCTGGCTCCCGGAGCCCGGCACAACTCCCTCCTCAACGCTCCTGCGACCCTCGCCTCAGCCGCCCCTCCGACCCTCGCCTCAACCGCCCCACCGACCCTCGCCTCAACCTCCCCTCCGACCCTCGCCTCAACCTCCCCTCCGACCCCCGCCCCAACCGTCCCTCCGACCCTCGACTTAACCGCCCCTCCGACCCTCGCCTCAACCGGCCCTCCGACCCTCGACTCAACCGCCCCACCGATCCCCGAACTCCCCGGCCCACTGCCCAAGCCCAGGGCCACCATCTCCTGCCAAACCGAACCTCCCACAACCTCCTGCACACATACCCAAACCCACTCGAAAACCACGTCTGAGGCCAGCACTCAGACCGAACCTGCTTCTCCTGCCATGCCCGTCGAGCCCACAACACCAGAGCGACCCACCGCGCCTCCCAAGCGCAAATCTCGCCGCCACTCCGCCCAATCACCCCCCAGAACCCGTGCGACCAGGTCCAGGCTACCACCACTGCCTGGGACACCTCCCAACACTCTCTCCGTTCATCGATTCAACCTCTCTCCCCAACTCGACACCGACACTACCCCAGTCTAAGAACACAGAGCTACTAAACGTTCGGCAATGGGACTTTTTCTCCAGTGGAACGTCGGAGGCATTCCAGGCAAATTCATAGAATTTAAATCTGAATTCTTGCAACAAAAACCACTACTCGCTGCGCTCCAAGAAACTCACTTTCGAGATTCTGACTCAACTTGGAACAAAATTCCCGATTACACTTGGCACCTAAACAACGTAAACGGCCCACATAGGAAATGGGGCGCAGCCATACTCATAGCAAACAGCATACCTCATCGTCGAGTAACGTTAAATACTCCCCTGAATTGCGTAGCAGTCAACCTCAAAATCGCACATTGCCTAACCACAGTAATCTCACTATACATTTCGCCGTCAGCTGAAACACCCACACCACAGGAACTGAACGACCTGCTGCTTCAGGCCCCTCCACCAGTTCTCATTATGGGGGACTTTAATGCTAAACACCCCTCGTGGGGAAGCGACCATACCGACACTAGAGGGCACCAAATTCACCAGTTTATTTCGGACCACAACCTAGTACTTCTTAACACCGGGGCCGCCACCCGCCACAACCCGACCTTATTAGGATCGGACACTTGCATAGACTTAACGTGCTGCACCCCACGACTTAGCTCACTATTTGACTGGTCAGTTTCAGACGTTCCCGGGCTGAGCGACCACTATCCAATCACAATTAGGCTCAGCACGGACGCTATCCACCACACTAAACTATTCAGACAATCTTGGAATTTGAAAAGAGCGGACTGGACTAAATTCGAGGAACAGGTGGACCTCAACCTAGCAACTTCAGATACCAGTAAGATAGAGACGATTCTAAGGGCCATTAGCTCAGCAGCACAATATTCAGTCCCAAAAAGTAACAAACCTAGGAAAAAGGCATCAACGCCATGGTGGACCCCGGACTGTCAAAGGGCAATCGCCGCACGGCGCCGTGCCCACAAACAATTCAAAAGATGCGTGTGCGAAGCACACCTATCAGCATACAGGCAATCTCAAAAACACTGCCGGTACACAATTCGAACGGCACGCCAAAACTCTTGGCAGTCTTTTGCCTCGCAATTCAATAGATTCACACCTACCGGCAGAATCTGGGACCTGATGAAGCGCTTCAACCTGAAACGCCCACCACCAGGCCCTTTCCCCCAGCTGACTGTGAATGGACAGCACATCACTGACCCACAACAAGTCGTAGACCACTTTAAACTACACTACGCCAGCGTATCCGGCAACACCAACTATGACACCACCATAGTAAGCGTCCTAGACGCCCTTGCCTCCAAAGCAAATTTTAGCTCTGACAATAGAGAAATATACAATCAGTCATTCACTATGCACGAATTAGAACTTGCTCTCAGCAAGTGTGGAAACACGTCGGTTGGGCCGGACGACATTCATTACCAGTTTCTTAAACGTCTTAGCAAAAACTCCCTAACGTATCTACTAACGGCCATAAATGAACTGTACCAAACCGACACGTTTCCCGCATCCTGGCGGGAGAGCGTAGTCATACCATTACCAAAGCCGCACAAAGATCACTCCACCCCAAAAGGCTATAGACCCATCTCACTTACTAGCTGTGCTAGCAAGCTGGTCGAACGCATGGTCAACACACGATTGAGGCAATTTCTGGAACACAACGACCTGCTCGACGAATTTCAATGCGGCTTCCAACGGCAAAAATCAACTACAGACAATCTCATTAGGTTAGTGCATGACATCAAAAGTGGTCTATACATCAAACGCACAACAATAGCTGCCTACCTAGACATCACTGCCGCCTTCGACCGAGTACACAAGTCAGCGCTGACGCACAAACTCCATAAGATAGGCCTACGCGGACACATGGCGCACTTCATACTCAACTTCCTCAGGGATAGGACTCTCAGGGTCCGATGCGGCAATGTCACATCAAGCACCACAACTCAGGAGCAGGGCCTGGCTCAGGGGAGCGTGCTCTCGCCGAGCCTCTTCATCATCATGATCAACGACATACTTGCCGACCACGGGGACACTTCACTTCACTACTCACTTTTCGCGGACGACATAGCAATCTGGACAACATCACAATGCTTCCTTAAAGCTGAAAAAACAATTCAGGCAGGACTAGACCACATTGCAAAGTGGTGCAAAACTTGGGGCTTCACCCTGTCCGCAGAAAAATCGGCCACTGTCACATACAGTCGTCTCCGTCCCACACCGAAAACGTTACTTAAAATCGATGGCAAAGCCATCGAGCAGGTGAAAAGTTTCAAATTCCTAGGGGTGCATTTAGACGAAAAACTCAGTTTCAACACCCATATCACCGACATCACGAAGCGAAGCGCGTCAACATAATACGTGCACTTGCAGGCACAGACTGGGGCGGAGACAGGAAAACACTTCTGCGACTGTACACATCAATCATACGACCCATCATAGAATACAACAGCATCATTTTTTCCACAATTTCAGAAAGTCAGAGTAAAAAAATTAGGAGTCATCCAAAACAGCTGCACCAGAACAGCCACAGGCGCCCTTAGCGCTACACCGATAGCTAGTCTTCTAGTAGACTCAAACACACCATCACTCCACCACAGGAGGACACAACACCTGTGCCGTTACCACATCAAAATCAAATCCATTCCAAATCATCCGGCACAGCGCTGCTTCATGCCTGGCAGATACGACAAGAGCCGATTTGCGCGCAAACTTCCACCATATAGCATTCAAATTGCCACGGCTCTCTCAGATCTTAACCTCGCAATGCCATCCACTGCAGCTCGACCGCCCATTAGGCCCTTCTGGACTTTCAGTCAACCAAAGGTCGAGTACTTGCTCTCGGAGAAGAAAGCCACTATCACATCGGCGGAGATTCTAGGCCTCTTTCACAAGTACGCCGATGACAACAATCACAAATCACTCATATTCACGGATGGGTCGAAACACGAGGCTAGGGTAGGCATCGGCATCACTGGACCAGGTCTCAGACTTTCCAAACGTCTACCGGATAACTTCTCTATCTACTCTGCTGAAGCAATGGCCATTCTGGTCGCTATTTTCATTCTCCTTAAGCGAAAAGTCAGAAACGTAGTGATTTGCTCAGACTCCAAATCCGTCCTACAGTCAATTACTAACACCCACGACTGTCCTCATCACATCCTTGATCGAATCCAACAAATCGTGGCCCATAACGTAAACATGAACTTTTCCTTCCTCTGGATTCCGGGCCACGCCAACATCCCAGGTAACGAAGAAGCAGACCGGCTCGCAAAGCAAGCCTTAGCATCGAACACCCACCCCAGCGAGGAATATTCGGTAGACGATTGCAAAGCACTCCTACAACATCGCATTCGCCAACACCAACAGAAGACATGGACACAACATAACTCAACACAACACAAATCCAACCACGCCCACTCAATAAAACCAACCATAGGCACATGGAACACATCAAATCAGTCTCACCGACAGAAAGAGGTCATCCTCACTAGACTAAGAACCGGTTGCACAAAACTAACACAGCCTCGATTAGAGGATGACCAACACACAACACCGCACTGCGACTCCTGCAACACCACGTTAAGCATAGGTCACATCCTGCTAGACTGCAGTAGCTTTAGCTCTCAGAGACAACCACTTAAGGCCTTCTGCCAGAGAAAGGGCATCACCCTATCGCTTCCATCGCTTCTCGGTGACAAACACGCAGAACTCATTCAATTGCTATTTGAATATCTGTATGCCACAGAACTAGCAGGAGCTCTCTAGGCACCACCAACGCTCACATCAACTAGCAATACATGACCGCGAAACACTCATAGGAAACACGTAAATAGCCATCCCTGTATGGCGTCGGACGTACATGAGCCGATTTGCTTCCCAGTTAGGAATAATTGGCTACCTAGCGGTGCCGTCGGAGGTAGATGAGCCGACTTGCTTCAGGAAAACAACAACAAAATCAAAAAAACAAAAAATTGTTTAGCTTAACGTAAAACCACTACCCAGAGGAGCCGTCGGACGTAGATGAGCCGACTTGCCTTCCGACACTTAACGTAAATGGCTACCCAGAGGAACAGCGGACGTAGAGGAGCCAAATTGTGAAACACCGTACTAACCCAACTGACAACCCTGCATGGCATGCATAAACTAACCAACTACTAACAACTAACACGCGGCAGCCGGCGTGAGAGGCGGTGTGGACAATTGGCTCCTTGTCCGCACGGTAAAAATCCCTCGGTGCTCTTCGATAGGAGTAGGCTAAAGCCGGCACCCTGGCAAAATCAGCTCAACACTCAAAACACCCCACCCCCACCCAAACCACAAATTATTATGTGGAGGAGTAAAGTAAAATTAAAACCAGTTAGACACCAGGGAGACGTCCCCAACCCAGCCCCCGCCTCCAGCATCCAAAAACTTCGCACAAACTATAACGTAAAATTCCCTTAACGTAAATGTCCACTTGCCTGCACCTTGATCGTAACACTCGCTTTCATAGACAGATATGCAACGTGTTCCTTTAAAGGCGGCGCAAATGACCTTTATCAAGGCCCTTTACATAAGGTACAACCGTCCGGCGATTCGAACTTTTCATGACGTCATAAGTTTTCAACGGCCGAAATCCTCATTGCCCGCAATGCTATATAGGGGTAGTTTATAATGCTATATCTTTTTCAGAAATCAAGCTATAGCCATAACACGAAGACCATGTAATAGAACACATCTTTCTCTACAAAAAATATCATTTCAGTTTTTACCTGAAACTTACCTGAAACCCGATATACGAGCTGAAACAGGTCATCATATCACGCAGGCTTCGTCTCCAGCTGGCACCGTTCCATAACTTTTTTTTCCCACAGACGAATGCTGATAAGGAAGGAATTTTCGCTTTCGTAGTTTGTGTACAACGAACACGAAAACAGTTGTATTGTGCATTTTATTGTCCTGCATAGTTTTTATCACGCCCTGGTTACCTCTCCCAACTGGATTTTCGGCCATGCAAATAAGTATCCACTGCCATCACTGCCGTGCAAAGGAAAAAAGAACAGGTGACATTTTTGGGCCAAACCACCTTTCTACACCATTCGATAGCTATTTCGTAGACGCCAAATGAGACAACTCATACTCATGTTTAGGTAACATACGATTTCGAAGAACATTATTTTCTTTAAAAAAATACGCATGTGAGGAACAACGACATATATATCCTGGTAAAAGCACATATGAAACACATTTGCCTTCGCGTCAAGACGTATGTGTCATATTTCGTGACATTGTTTCACATGCCATGGCAGAAACACATATGTTATCTTTTTTGTCGCACGCACCTGCACGGAAAAAGGACGTAAGTCATCACGGCGGTCACATACGTCTTTCTAGTACTTTAGATGCTGAAACCTTAGCGGCAGAGACGTATGCGAATAAGCGCCAATCTCGAACGTCTTGTATAGTGCCAAACTGAGCTACATTTTTCTTCGCATCTGCTTACAGGATATGTTAAGCTTGTCAAAAACACCTGAACGCGCGAAAAAATAGCTTGCGGTTTAAATATTCCACCCGGCGTAAGACTACCATATTGCGTCCAGTGCCATGGGGCAGCGATCATTATCAGTGCAACATGTTAGTTCCTCCATCACCATTGAAAAACCTCCAAATACCGTGGTCTCGTACACTTTTTCCCATCCGACAAGTTCAAGTGCTAAAGTCCTCTGCACCTCAGCTCATTCAACACCTCCGAGTCCGGCGGTCCCATGCACCTCTGACCATTCGACACCTTCTAGTACGGCGGCACCGTTAATTTCTGCTCACTAGACACCTTGGAGTACGGCGGTCTCACGCGCTTCTGCTTATTCCACACCTTCAAGTCGGGAGGTCTCGTGCATTCTGCTCATTAGACATCTTCGAGTACGGCGGTACTGAGCACCTTTGCCCATTCGACACCTTGGAGTACGGCGGTCCCGTGCGCTTCTGCTCATTTGACACCTTCGAGTAGGGCGGTACCGTACATTTATGCTCATGACACCTTCGAATACAGCGGTACCGTGCACCTTTGCCCATTCGACACCCTTGAGTCGGGCGGTCCAGTGCATTTCTGCTCACTAGACACCTTCGAGTATGGCAGTCCCGCACGCTTCTGCTCATTCGACACCTTCAAGTCGGGTGGTCCGGTACATTTCTGCTCATTAAACACCTTCGAGTACGGCGATACCATGCAGCTTTGCCCATTCGACACTTTCGAGTCGAGCGGTGCCGTGCATTTCTGCTCTTTCGACGCCTTCAAGTCGGGCGGTACCGTGCACCTTTGCCCATTGGACACCTTGGAGTACGGCGGTCCCGTGCGTTTCTGCTCATTAAAAGCCCTCGAGTACGGCGATACCATGCACCTTTGCCCATTCGACACCTTCGAGGCGAGCGGTCCCGCGCGCTTTTGCTCATTCGACACCTTCGAGTCGGGCGGTCCCGTGCATTCTGCTCATTAGACACCTTCGAGTACGGCGGTACCGTACACCTTTGCCCATTCGACACCCTTGAGTCGGGCGGTCCAGTGCATTTCTGCTCACTAGACACCTTCGAGTACGGTGGTACCGTGTACCTTTGCCCATTCGACACCCTTGAGTCGGGCGGTCCAGTGCATTTCTGCTCACTAGACACCTTCGAGTACGGTGGTACCGCGCGCTTCTGCTCATTCGACACCTTCAAGTCGGGTGGTGCCGTGCATTTCTGCTCATTAAATACATTCGAGTACGGCGATACCATGCACCTATGCCCATTCGACACCTTCGAGTCGAGCGGTACCGTGCATTTTTGCTCATTAGACACCTTCGAGTGCGGCGGTCCCGCGCGCTTTTGTTCATTCGACACCTTCGAGTCGAGCGGTCCCGTACATTTCTACTCATTAGACACCTTCGAGTGCGGCGGTACCGTGCACCTTTGCCCATTCGACACCCTTGAGTCGGGCGGTCCCGTGCATTTCTGCTCATTAAACACCCTCGAGTACGGCGGTCCCGCGCGCTTTTGCTCATTCGACACCCTTGAGTCGGGCGGTCCCGTACAATTCTGCTCACTAGACACCTTCGAGTACGGCGGTCCCGCGCGCTTCTGCTCATTCGACACATTCAAGTCGGGTGGTCGCGTGCATTTCTGCTCATTAAACACCTTCGAGTACGGCGATACCATGCACTTCGAGTCGGGCGGTCCAGTGCACCTCTTTTTCCTCAACCAGCGCAACTCAATTTTCCATACCACGATATGCTCCGAGATACTACGCTTAATCGTTTGGTCCGGCTCTATGGCACATACGTAGTTTTGCCCTCACATGGCGGAATCGACGGAGACAAATTATAGCCTGGCAAAACTAATTTTGTACGTGTACCTAGCAAAGACGATTCTAAGCAACGCAACTGTACTCAATGCATTTGTCTTCCTGACAGGATTTGACGGTATATCGAACTCAACGAGAACACAATCGTATCGCTTTTTATAGACCGGAACGGTAAATCGGCATGGCTTAACAATTTTTGATCGGGACGGATTGTAACATATGCTATTTTTCCTTTGCACGGCAGAACAGACCATAGGTAACCAAACAGGCGAAGACACCTTTGGAGAATAACCAACAAAGTAATTCCTTGCACAATCACCCACACCACTATCATCACAATTATAAATAGCACCTACTCAATGCTCGATAAATGTAAAATCCCGCTGGGACGTCTCACATGTCGCGCCGTTAGCGTCATTAGGAAGGTTGAACGCCGCGCGCCAATTGCACATCTGAACAAGTAGAGCTTCAAAACACAACATGAAATATTCGTGAAGCACACATGGAACCTGCAGACACAGTTATGTCGCGATCACGAGCAAACCAATATGAAAGGAAGGCAATGTTTGAAATACGCCCTACCATATTCGCCGTCCAGTCCCATTTATCTGCCGCCCACCGAGATCGGTGCACTGCTAACTAGGGTGTGTCACCAATCGCAGTGCAAGGTGCCCCTATGATTTTATCATGCCCTGTCCATATAGAAACAGCGTGGCACTATTCATTCCCTCTGAATTTTAACCCCCATCTAGCTCCAACCGAGAGAAGTTCGGCCGATCTGCTAACACTAGCGACACTAGCGCCACCATAGCGGGTAAACCGTGAACTAGCGAGCAGTTGCTGTTCGCAGCGCTCGCATCCACTTCTCACTGACAAATAAGTCTTGTTTGATTCTCTGTTTGGTTTATTGAAGAAAGTATATCAATACTAGGCTCAGATTTACACAACTTACGTAGCAATAATTTGCTTCAGACGGAATCGAATGGGGATAGGGAGGGCTGCAGCAGGAGGTGGCTTCTCATATCGGACCAGACAAGATATTTGCTTTGCATTCCTTAAAAATGCCGCGTCTTAGATACAATGCCAACAAGACAAGCTTTCTTCAACCACAACACAATACTCTGTGCCATATCTGACATACAAAGCAATAATCTGGAGACTTTCTCCCTACAGAAACGATTTTTTGCTGATGACCGCGGGCAGCTGCTGCCGGTGCCTGAGGCGGCAGCAATCCGTTTCCTTGCGTCCTCTTCTGCGAGGTGGCCAGTTTGTATTGCGACAGCGAGCCGATGTAGCAGCAGTTGATCCGCGCTGAGCTCGGCTTCTGCAGCTGCTGGGAGATCAGAGACGTGACCGGCGATTGGATTGAACTGGACAGGCGGTAGTGCATGTACCTCGGCAGTCACAGCCTTGCCGAGAGGTCCAGTGAATGATTTAGGACCAGTGGTTTTTCCATCATATTTCCGAAACACCTCGCGTAGGTTCAGCTCATTGGAATGCAGCTGGCACACGAACCAGTGCACGGGATGTTCCGTGAGAACTTCGAAAAGGCGGCAAACGCCGCCCGAAGAACCGGTGTTGACGGCAGCGCCGTCGCAGCCGAGAACCCTGATGGCGCCTCCGCGTTCGGCGGCGATGTCGACCAGCTCCTGCACTTGATCTTTAGCGCGTCCCGACGATGGGATGAAATGAGTCACGTATTCTCCCCCAGGCTCAGCTACAACGGCAATGTGCTCTTCAGAACACTCTGTGGATCGGCCGGTGTTAGTGTGGGGATCCTTTCGCCCGTCGAAATACAGAGACTGCAAGGCACTGCCATGCCTCTTGTCGGACCTGGCCTCAGCCGAGGTTCGTCGCACCCTGACTCTCTCCCGCCAAACCTTTTTAGGGTCCAGCAGCAGTGTGGGATTTTCAGAAGAGGCCCTTCCGATGTCCAGCTGAAAAGCATTAATGACGGCAGCTACCGACCGGTTTGATAGGCCGAACCTGTCTGCAGCCAGCGCTGTATTTGTCAGCGTGTCACAATTTGCGACAAGCGGTTCGCCCGCCGAGACAGCTGCACTATCCTCCGAGACAGTCACACTGTCTGACTGACTGCCACTGGAAAAGTCAACTGAATCATGGGAGCTCTGATCGCCCATTGCGACGTCCGGCGTGTCAGACTGTCCGGCCTCGTTGCGACCACTCTGGCTGTCATCACTGGGACCAGGGAGGCTCCCCGGTTGTAGCTGTCCCTCAGCTTGCCGTTGTCTCAGCCTTCTAGAAGATGCAGTTTTACGTCGGGCACTTTACTTGCGGTCGATGCCTCCCAGGAGCATCTTACGAGAGCGCATCTGGTCTCTGAGAAAGCTGATCTCTTTTTCGGGCACCTTTCTTTCCCGAGGACATCTGCAATGGCGCAGATCTTTACATCGACATAGAGCTATGTCAAACAGCCTTCCGAAATAGCTTCGAGCTTTCTCCGACGCCGAGCTTTTGGCTTCACGGTCCACCGTTTTGGTTTTGTTGAGCTTCTTATACTGGCTGTAGCAGGCAGCGACCTTTCGCTGCACACCTTTTAACTGCATCGACGGAATGCCTTCGTCGTTCCAAATTTTCAATACCCGCTCAGCGACTGGCTTAAATATTTCAGCTGACAACACATTCGATCTCAAGTTGGGTTTTTGGCCATGTAATAGCCTAACATAGTTGATGACATCTTTGTTAGCGGGAAACTGATTGGCAGGTAGGTTCTTCGGAGGTCCGAGGCTGAAGTGTTTTGCCCGGCTTCGAAGGGACATCCTGAATGACGGATCAGGATCTGCAAATGACAGAAACTGGGATTAAAAAATGTATTTTAGTCATACGTTGTTCAATTATGAAAGATTAACTAGCCGAGAGTTTCGAGGGTCTTCAGTGGCGGATGGATAAAATGCCCCATCGAGATGATGCCTCATAAGACATTGTAGTTTCTAACACTAGAAAAAATCACCAACTGTAGGTATAGTTCCAGTCTCAATTCAAGAACTCAGAACTGCAATGCAGGGGAATGGGTCGGATGTCTTCACTCAGCGGGAATGTCATAGGTACTCCCAACAAAACTCAAAAATGTTACAGCCTGTACTTAGTTATTTGACCTTATAAGTTATCAGACTCAAACGCTGCAACGCTGGTCTGCGCTAGTCATATTTCACAAATCAGTGACGAATTGAAAATAGAACGCTGGCAACCACGCAGTTCGGTAGAGACGGCGGACGCGGAGAGGGGCAGAGGGGGCAGTTCCCCTCCCCAAAATTTCCGACGAAGGACATTGGGGTACCGTGTCAGGCGACGGGCGCCTAAAACGAAATGCACTAAATTCGTTTTTTTTCTCGTTGTTTGTACCTAAGGGCGCCTTTCGGTAGACGGGTATGGGTGCGTCCTGAATTTCCCTACCCCTCAACCTAAAATGCCTTCGGCAGCCGCTGAGTTTGGAAGCCCTTAATTAACACCCTCTCCCCCCACCCCACCCCACCCCTGAACACAAAACTAACCAATCGTTGAACTGACCTGAAAAAGACGGCACAGCGCACTCCGCCTCGCTCTGAGTCACTCAGCCGACTCCCACGCTCTCCGCCCGGCTGCGACCCTGTCTGGTAGGCAGCTACTCAACACCGCGAGATCAGGATCCACTTTCGTCAGTGTCATTTAACATCAGTGGTGCCAGTAGTGGATAACGTGAGCGAATCCTGTGCGATATCTGAGCCGGCTAGCACGCAGACGCCGGTCGGAGCCAGACAATGGCGCTGCGTGCTGCTGCCTCAGATGACAGCTCTCTTGCGTCAAGCATTGGACAGAGCGAGGTGGGAACCTTCCGGATCAGGTGCCGAGAGACGGGATGCTCGATGACTCATTGTACGTATGTTTGGCAGCCACCGATAACATGGGTCTTGTTGCGAATCACGTGGGACTGCGGCGGTCCTGCGAATAGTGATTGCTTGTGTTCGGTAAGAATGAGTTAAATACCTAGTTAAGAATGGGGTTAGATCAATATCAATCGTTTATTTTGTGTTCCTTCGATGGCTTAGTCGACGAGGAGTCGGTACACGGTCAAATATTTCAGTTTTGTGACCTGGCAAGTGAAAGAGGCTCTGGAAACGATTGGGTGTCATTAGTTCATACGCTCTCCGCTATGGTGGCGCTAGTGTCGCTAGTGTTAGCAGATGGGCCGAACTTCTCTCGCTTGGAGCTAGATGGGGGTTAAAATTCAGAGGGAATGAATAGTGCCACGCTGTTTCTATATGGACAGGGCATGATAAAATCATAGGGGCACCTTGCATCGGTAAAAAAGTGCCTGAAGTGACACACCCTACTGCTAACGCCAGGTCTCGCTGACTCGGCGACAGGTCGGATCACGGTTCCAGCACTGACAGCCGGAACCGAGCGAGGGTGACATGTTCCAGACAGTGGCACCACGCGAAAACCACCACTACTTTGTGGCCATGCGCCCTGTTGTCCTCCATTGCGTTCATTATCCTTAATAACAACTGCTATATCCTCATTGTGACACCGCGTCATTGAGCGCAAAGCTCACCGACCTCATGCCTATCGTCATACACTCGGCTGACGTCTACATACTGACTTGCCCGTCAGTCCTCAGAGTATCGCTTTCGTATTGCATTCGCCCAATCATCACACAGTACAGGACGACCGTATTAATTGCACATGTCCTCACCACTCAGAGACCAATAGCCGGTCGAACGCCCGCGGGGAAAGCACACTGCCAACGCCGGTGTCTCGGTGACGAGTGGCGACTCGGCGACAGACCGAGTCACAGTTTCAGCACTGGCAGCCAAAACTGGCGGAACGAACCAGGCCACTATCCTCGGTAATAACGCCGACTCAGTTCATACAAAGAAAGGGACACAACCACGATATTTTCACATCACAACTATTTACGAGGCTGTTTGTGGCTTCTCACTACAACATGCCTATATTTCCCGCAGGCGTATGCACCATGCACGCCCCCGAGCACCAATACAAAACACTATGGCACACCCAACGTCCAGACCATGAGTTGCATCGCAACAAATCTCGATATCTGGGAACCTTCGCAACAAATATCGGTATCTGGGAACCTTTCGAACGGTGTGTTTCGTGCTCAAACCTATGTCAGTCTGGGCCAACGATCGGGTGCTAGCGTTTTTGGGGATGAATGGTCTAGGGGTAAGATGCTCGTCTCACACTCGAAATATTGTGGGTTCGAATCTGACTTGTCGCTACTCTTCGCCCGCGACCAATCGGCGTGAGAGATTGGCGACGCTATATGACTCAACGGTCGACGTGTCGTAAAACCAATGACCAACCAATGAACAACCGGGGCTAGCGTTTAGTGTGACGCCAAACAAATAGACGCACGCTCCAAACACGTTCAATTTTTTAAAAAAAATAGGAATATAATGTCAAAAAGAACCCCCAGTCGAGTTCTGAAGCCTTACACGTAGCTCCGTTGGTGCTGTCGCAGCTGCTTTTGGCTGCGCCGCTGGGCAGCGGCCTGCATCTTGGCGACGTTGAGCCAACGGATCCGGATGTGGAGACGGGTGTTCACCAGCTTCCGGACGATCCGTCTGTCCAGCGCCGGCTCCTTGGCCTGCAGCTCCGCCATCAGACGCCTCACGATGCCGGGCTGGTTATCCGCCGTGCGGCCCATCACCAGGTTGAACGTCAGCTCAAAACCCTGCACCACCGCCATCCAGCGTTCCGAGGGCACCACGAGACCGCCACGGCTCACTACGCGCAGCCAGCTGTCGGGCACAGAGCTGGGCTGTGCTATATCGGTTGTCTGGCCAAGTGTAGGGTCGATGGCCCGGCATTTGCATGCCACAAACCCTGCCACGAAAGCCAGCGCCTCCAGCTCGATCCCTACCTCATCGCTGGGGTCCCGGGCCGCCATCACCTCGACCATAGGCACTGCCGGTTGCTCGCCAGCGGAGTCATCCAGGTTGAGGGGCGCCAGAGGCTGCATGGTTGAGGCTTGGTAGGCCCGATGGACATCTGCTTCCTCCTCGGCGGCATCCAGTTGGTCCAGATCCTGAATCTGAAACAGATGAACATTACCCTGAAGTACACATCATGGTAGTCAAAACTGCTTTGTTGGCGTTCAGTTCAGTGAAAACGTACGCAACACCAACAGCTTCACTGGTGGTTTAACAGTGAAACATGGAATGGCAGAATCCAGAATGCAAGGCTTCCCCCATATTTTGCTTCCGCTACACTATATTATATCTGCGTGAGCCTGTTGTTACAAGTTCTCAGCTACAGAGATACATTTTCCCCGAAATAGAGTGGAACACACTACTTCCCGAACACTGAAGTGACATCCTTCTCAATGGAGCATCTCTAACTTGCTTTTGTTTGAGTATTAATGCTTAAGTCATTCATTCCTAAGTCCTGACAGTATCTCGTTTTTAGTGTTATGCTTCTGCTCACCATAACTGATCCTGATACACGAACATCTATTAATATAATTCCAGGTAACATGATTACCTATGATGTAGCATGTTATACACGAACAGTTGATAACATAGGTATTGTTAATATTATCCCTATTGTGAATTCAGGTATTGGTATATTAGGTATCTCGCGGAACAAATTAAAAAGATCTTTTATTGGCTCAAAATTGAGCTTGAAGGATTTGAAGATATTTTAAACAACCTTGGTTTCAACGCGAATTTTGACATCGGGCTGCACCCGTTTCGACATGCCACGACTAACAAAAAACAAACGCTATTTTAACACTGCTTAGCTATGACCATACATTTACCTGGATGTCGAGGCCCTCGAAGGCATCGTTGGTGAGGCAGTCTAGCCGGCTCTCGGTGGACAAGAAGTCCGTGTCGGCCTCCAGCTGTACCGCACGGCCCCGGCTGTTGGCGGCCACCAGCGGGGACGGCGCCATCAGCAGGATGCGTAGCCGGGACCGCGCCTCCACAGCGTCCGGGCTGGTGTTCTGGCCGCACATGCCCCGGAGCTGGGAGAAGACATTCTCCAGGCAGTCCTGGTTCAGCCTGGAGGTCAGCAGGTACTGGTACCCGGGAACTGTGGCCAGCAGGTCCGCATGCAGGCCGCGAAGTGAGGCGATGCTCCGCAGCATGCCGTGCTGGAACGGGAGCAGCCCTGCCCGTCCAGCGGGGTGCCTTGGCGTGAACTTGCGCGCCCCCCTGATGAGCCGCTCCATGTCCTGGAGAGCTGCCTCCTGGACGGCCGTGGCCTCCGGGCTGATGCCGTAGCCGCAGCGCTCCAGTCGGGCGTTGAACGGCGCACGGCTGTTGCCGACATCGAACCACTTGTCGATGGCGAGTACGGCCGCTGACTGTGGCTGGCGGCGACGCAGCAGCTGTCCCATCGCCGTCCCCACGCTGTTTGAGAAGGCCTGCGTGGCTAGATGCACGCGCTGGCCACTCTGACCAGCGGCCTGAAAACATAGGACAGGTATGTCCAAAGCGCACCGCCTTTTGGACGATAGCCAACGGCTCCAATGCGAACAGTTTTGTTTAATGCGAGCAATTCCTCCGTCCATTCGTGATCCATCCCGAAGTTGTAATACCTAAGTCCATCGAGCATCGTTCACCATCGCCAGTGGAGTGGGTATTGGTGGGAGATGGTGGGATGGGTGTGGTGTTGGTGGGAGAGGTGGTAGGTGATGGGAGTGCCAGTGATGCACCCCCTAGGGGTTTCCGCGTATCTTCTGGACTGCTCAACGGAACCCATTCTTACTTCCGGTACCTGACAGGTTATTTTGATTTTATTCAGAAATTCTGGTAAAATTGCTTAGCTATAGATAAGGTCACGGAACAATCATATCGCAAAAGGAAGAGCCTTGCATTTTGTCCAACAGTCATGTTTCACGCAGCCTAGCACAACATGGCGAGCCGAAATGACGAATGTTAGATATAATAGGATAATTGGGGACTGCACCAACAGGATGATATAGGTGCTATATGATATATGATAGGTGATGATATGTACCTTTCCCATGCCCTTTGAGGTCATTGTCCTGAGTTTGCCCAGGATGACATTCATCACTAAGTGTACAGTCACCCTGAAACTATTTCAGGTTCTGAATTGGATTCCCCGTCCATTTTACCACTTTGCGCCGAAAAAAGTACTTTTATCCTATATTATATTAGTTGTAATTTTCATATATTCAGAAGATCTGACAGAAAAGCACTTGACGTCCATACAGGTTATGCAAGCAATATGAGTTGCTGCGAATCCACTTCTTACCTCCAGGTGGAACCGCGTGAGCTTGGGGCAAAGCCTCAACTCGCCGTTGTCCAGCGCCAGCAGCTCCTCAAAGCACTGACGGCTGAGCAGGGCTGTACCGCCGCCAGCCTTGGGCACCAGCATGCCGCCGTTCTCCGCCATAGTGTGGGCTCTCATCAACTTGATGAGGTGGGGCTGGTCCGCAAAGACCCAGACTCTCCTATGAAGGGATGGGAGAGGTTACTAATTAACACGGGGTCGGGTGAGGTGGGGCCCCACCTCACCCGACCCCGTGTTAATTTACCCCCACCGTGGGGGTAAATTTTAACCCCACCCCGAGGGTTTCTCAAATAACGCGGAAACGGCGGCGCGCAGTAGCGCTAGGCTAAAGGACAAGGAAGGAACAGGCTAGGAAAGGAAAGGAAAAGGACAAAGGAAAGGACAGGCTAACAATGAAAGATGGAGATTAATTTTACTTCGATGTTGTTCGCTAGCCATCTATTTAATTCAGGGGTCCCCACGGGCCGCACGGAATGGCTTCGCGGGCCGCGGGTTGGGGACAACATTAAAGGCTACAAAATCACTATGTATTGAAAACGCTTATGTGATAGTAATTACCAATAACCACTGCATTTATATCAGCTCATGGTGATATTTTCACCTCAACCAAGTGCAGGTGTGAGTTTGTTGCTGCATGTTGCTGCTTTGTTCTTTTACAATGTGTATCTGCACTTCCACATGGGCTCTTTGATTTGTTCTGTCCCATGTGTTCTTTAAATGCTTAAACATTCCACCCCCATGGTGCTATTCTGGGACTAAATTGTCCATTCCACATCACACCAAAACGATTTTGTGACCATGAAATGTATTTGCAGCATGCCAGCCAAAGAAGCTACATGCTGGTAAATAAGCTGTTGTGTATGTGGAATCAAAATATGATCATACCTGGGGTACAACAAACCTTCGGATGGAAGAACTGACAATATCAAATATATAATGCCACAATATCGATTGTATGCAGCAATAGAATGCTTGCGTATTTACGTTACACCCTCACTGCTGTGTTTAGGACTCTGGAAAGCTACAGCACTATCAACATCTTCAAGATAATTGGATATGGACGTGCCGGATTGGGTCTGCTGGGTTGGATATCCAGGTTGAGGACGGGGTGACGCCGGCATCCTTCCACATGGCCTCGTTCGAAGGGGCCATGTCGCTCACGGCGGCGACCACCTTCAGGCCCAGTGTCTCCAGTCTGGCGATGACGACGGAGAGCTTCTCGATGGTCATGGCAGCGTCCAGTTCATAGAACAGCGGCTGCTTCCAAGGTGCGCACAGCCCGCGAACCATGAGAACCTGCAGTAGGATTTCTGAATTCAGATACCATTGACGCCTTAGATATTCTGAACATTGGACAAATATACAACTTACATACACGAATTCCCCGCCACCCAGCAAAATAAAAAAAGGCAATCATTACATGCAATTGTAAGCACCCGAACAGAACAGTGGGGAAGACATCTGCCCTCCACCTTGGGAAGTGTAATTGATTCCCAGTCAATCGTTACTTTCTATTTCGGCGAGAGCTGCCAATTAACCGAAATTTGTCAAAAGTGGTGGAGAAGTCGGTATTGTCGGCATTGCGGACACCTCGTTAGTTAGTTATTGGGGTTTAGGGGCGCATCGACTGCACAGGTCATATAGCGCCCATTTGCGGCCACTTCGAACTCTGGATATATGCCGATGGCTTTTCACTTCATATGCTATAGAGCATGGGGATCGCTGAATATGCAACAACCTAATTTATCGTAAAATGTATTCCACTTCAGTTCAGATCGAATATTTTGTTGTTAAATCTCACAAACAATTAGTGTTCCCAATCACCATTCATGTTCATACCAACTGTTCACCCTCAGTCTAATGACATCACCACACCACAAAACGTTACACATTACAGAATTAACATTATGTTAAAGACAACATACATTGCAATGGATATGAATGATTACAGTACGAAAAAAAACGTTAACACCATTGGTAACTATTTATTAGTGTGATTACATAAAGTAAGCATGTTAAAGTGGCTATGCATTAATTGCATTGCATAATGCCAATCGTCGGTCAAATATTTGGAAATAGGTTAAATTGAGGGTGGAAATTATCTAGTAAATAATGCGAACGGCGTAAAAATGCAATTTTTACGCCGTTCTGGCTCATCGTCAGAAAGTACACATTTCATACCTGGAGCTTAGATGCCGCCAGCACCTGGTCCGCTGCAGCGTCGTAACAGTGTCTACTGTCTAGCCCCATCTCGTCAAACGAGATGACGCACAGGCGTTGGATGGGCTCCATGGCCTGCACGGCCGCCTCCAGAACCGCGGCGGCAGCCTCCATCACGCCCGGTGCGACCGTGAAGGAGCGTATCCAACGCGAGAGCGTCGTCATGGACGGCAGCGGGAGCTTCAGCACGTTGCTGACATACGCGAAGGCCTTCTTAGAGATGCAGCGCAGGCCGAGCGCTCTGGCGACGGCCTTGGCCCCCCAACAGGTGCGGCGCCCGGTGGCCGCTTGGCGCACCTGCTCTGCCGACAACACGCCCGCTTCCAGCAGCTGGTCCAGGGTCGCGGCCTTCTTCGCCAGGATGCTGTTGCGGCGGAGCAGGTCAGACTTCTGGCGCCGCCACGCCAGACGTCTCTGACGACAGGTCCGCTGCAACCGATCCACCCGTCTCTGCAGCCGGCAGACTTCCTCTAGAGGCGTCAAAATCCGCACTTCTGCCGTAGGTTGAAGAAGCATTGGGACGTCGTCTACTCCGGCTTCGTCCGCAACTTCAGACAGATCACTGCAATCAGAAAACAAGGCGGGCGTGTAATATATCACGGAAAAAGAGAATACTTCGTTTTTAAGACAAAAAACGTCCGTTGATTCAATCCCAGGTTGACATATAAAATAGAAAGGCTGGCAGAAGTGTGTGTACATTGTGCATCCAAGTTTCATAATCAAAGCATTAATTATAGGCATTACATTAAACATGTTTAACATTTTGATTGATATGAAGCAAGCAAAACAATTCACTTGATTGTCTTACCATGATGCTTGTGCATTGTGCATCCCAGCTTCATTTCAAGAGCAGAATGTCAGCTGAGCCCAATGCATGCCCTTGCATTTATGTGTCTTGTGGGTTACAGACTATTCATCATACATACTATTAATGATGGTACAGTCCTTCATTTCAAATAATGTCAGTAAGGCACATATTTATATAATGGTGATGTTGCTAAATGGCTGCATATCAAACAACTACTCATATCTGAAAGGAAATTTGCCACATATCATGTGTAATGGACCAACAGCTGAGACAAGCAAGTTTCACATATACAGTAAAATAGTTCTGCTGCATAGTGCAAACGTGTTTCAAATATGTGCCAAATGACAATTGTAGTGCAACACTCTTCACATGAAGGCACTTCCATGCACATTAAATGGTATGAATGTGTGGCATAAGTATGGCTTAAAAGCAGCCTACACATAATGCCTTCCTAAACTAATGCCAACTGTAGGCTGTCCTCTTCCTCTTTCCATTGTGGGAAATTTGACACCCTACACCATACCTCTCTCAGCTGTTCCTACTGTTGGATGTCTTTTGATGTATGGTTTTAACCTGATAAGTGGGTTATCCTTGGCATCTCACCACTCCTGCCACTCCTCAAATGCGTAGGTATTTATAAACCATCACCTTCAAATATTTGTACTTGTTTCCAGCTATTATTTTCAATGGCATTAGATCACTGGAAGTATGTAGTTTCATTTGCAGCAATACTACTTTTTAATTATCACCTGTCCTAATGTGCCTGGAGAATCACATCCCACATGTAGGTTAATATGGCTGTTCATTTGCCGAGATAATGCAGCCCCTCTGAAACTGCTTCTGTCAGATAAGAGGAGCTTTTTGGAGGTGAAGGCAAGTGAAAAGTTGAAATCAATCTTAGTGATTGATTAAAATCAGCAACATTTTGTTGACAAGGAACATACTGTAGCACAGTAAGTACGGTTCACAGCTATAAGAGCAATCATAATCTATTGTGATCAGGCAGACACTTTGTTCATTATTTCCCTAAATAACACCAGGATCAACAAGACATGTCATGAAGTCATACCTCAGTGTGCATCTGCATCAATCATATCTCATAACTGGCTGCAAAGCAGATTGAAGATTGGGTGTGCTTACTTTTGTCTTGTGGTGCTAACATAAATGGAAATTTCACAATAATAACTTACATCAGGGAATCAGTATCTGCATCAGCAGCAGGCTCAGCTTCAGAAGTCCATGGAGTGGGACTTGACCCATCACCAAGCACACTGTCAACAGCCTGCTTCTCCTCCCTATGAGTATGGCGCTGACACCTCTCCAAATCAGCTGTTCTCTCCTCCCTGTTGCAAAGATGAAAGAAGAGTTACATATGGATTCAATAAGTTATGTTTATGTTGCATGACCACATTGTACGCTCCTTGACTACCAACCATGGTCATTTTGACATAACACCTGATTCTGCTCACAAACAAATCAGTAAAATCACAGATGGTTTCCAGGCTGTGATTGTATGATTGTAGTATTGACACAAATGATGTTTAAAAAAAACACATTCCAAGAGTGCCTATACTCTATTTACAGCAAATAAGAAGAGGCATTCAGCCAATACTTAAATGCATGATGCCAATGTCACATACAAAAAACGACCTCTGGCTCAGCTGGTTAGAGTGCTGACCTACATTGGTCTCCCTAGTCCCAGCAAGACAGGGTTCAAGTCACTTTACACACTTGAATTTAGCCCTCGGCTGATAGGGTCAGTTGGCACCAACCAAATGAGAGAGGAGCCAACCAGGTGAGAACTCAAGTCTGCATACCAAGGTAGGTATGCAGAGAAAATACAGGCAGTGAATTGCAGGTAGAAATATTAAATAAATGAATAAATATTAAGTATAAATAAAATATATATACGACCTTCAATATACCAGGAGGTACTGAATTGACATCAAAAGTAACGATAAGGGCTGTACTTTATTTATCAACGTTTCAGCCCGGGGCCATCATCAAGTCTCTTCTTGATGATGGCCCGGGCCGAAACATTGAGAAATAAAGTACAGCCCTTATCGTTACTTTTGATGTCAATTCAGTACCTCCTGGTATATTGAAGGTCATATATATATTTTATTTATACACAATGTCTAAAACCCAGGAGCATTTAAGAGCCATTCTTCGTTGCATTAAATAAATATCAATATTTAATATATCTTTATAAATATTTATTCATAATAAATATTAAATTATAATTACCCACTTGAAACTTTGAGCATTTCTACAAATAGCCTGAGCTCGGTTGCCAAAGCAAGTCACAGAACTTGAATTCCAATTGCTTAAATGAACAAATGACTAGGTAGGCAGGTACCTACCTTGATGGAATGTTCACAGACGGAATACCGTTCTTGCGCAGGAACAGCCTGGCCTTGAAGCCCATGGACCGTTTCAGAAGGCATGTTGGGTCATAGTCACCCTCCACAAAATGGTTCGAACAGATCCGAGCCGTCTGCAAGTTCATCCGGTCCTGTCTCGCACACAGGTGCACCCACTCTGCTCTCCTTTTTGCATCTTTCGGAAAATTAAAATACGAGATGTCAGGATTGTTCCTGAAAGATGAAGTACACTGAGCCACAGAGCAGTATCCCATTACTACGAGCACCTAATCAAAGACCAGAAAATCCTATACTATATCGCACGCAGCCGCAACACTACCAGATATTTGAAAGCGTGAAAGGCGGTTGTATTCTGGCGCAAGGAAATGCGCAGGAAACGTCTAACGAGTGACGTCATAGATTATTGTGGCCCTATGGCCGCTGAAGGGACGGTTCCCCCCTGACCTTTATGGTCCGGCACGCCTAAAAAAACCACTCTCCCCCCCCCCATTTGTGAGCAACACACGAATTCCGGACGCAGCTGGATGCGGTCGGTGTCTAGCTTCTGGGATGTAGACGGTGTGTAACCTCTGGAGTTACACACCGTGCAGACGGCGCATGGTGTATAACCTGCGGGGTTACACACCGTATTGACGGTGTGTAACTCTGGGAGTTACGCGCAGTACGTATGGTGTATACCCCCAGCCTTGACATAAAGACATAAAGACATAAAAGATTAGTGCAACTATGAGCCACAAGGGCCCTTCTTGGCTGCACTCTGTACACTGAACCAGTTGCCCACCAAATCTGTCAATCAGCCCTCCCTGTAATACTGAAAAGCAAGCCCTCTATTCTTATAATGATTGTCTATGCTGTTTTTAAAGATGTTCAATGTGCTGCTACTGACGATGTTTTCTGGCAGCTGGTTCCAGTGTTCCACTACCCTGTTGGTGAAGAAAGTTTGCCTTAACCTTGTTCTGCTGTGGTTAACTTTAATTTTGAATTTATGACCTCTAATTGCATCATTTCTGTTAAATTCAAACATTTCCCCAAGGTATCCTCTCTCCAGACCATTCACAAATTTAAAGACCTCGAGATCTCCTCTCAGCTGTCTATATCTAAGTGAAAACATATTCAATTTCTTCAATCTTTCCTCATATGCCAGGTTGCTTATGCCATTAACCATTTTTGTAGCCCTCTTGTACTCTCTCCAAAAGCCAACAATCTTTTTCATAGCTAGGAGACGAAGCTTGGATGCAGTATTCCAAATGTGGCCTGACGTATGCACAGTAAAGCTTCCTGATCACTTCCTCACTTCTGTATGATACATTCCTATTTATTGCCCCAAGCATTCTCAGTGCCTTCTTCCTGGCTTCCTTGGTCTGTTCTGATGCCCCCAGTTTTGTGTTTAGAATAACACCTAAATCCTTCTCCTGTTGAGTCACTGATAGCACTTGGCCACCCATCAAGTATGGAGTCTTCATATGCTGCTTACCTACATGCATGATTTTGCACTTATCAAAGTTAAATTTCATTTGCCATTCTTCGGACCACTTCACAAGTTTGTCTAAGTCTTTTTGCAGCGAGATATGCTCATCCTGACCTGTTATTGCCCTAAAGACCTTCAAATCATCCACAAATTCCAAAACTTTACTGCTTAGGCCACTTTCAATGTTATTTACAAATATAATGCACAGTAATGGCCCTAGTACTGACCCCTGGGGGACTCCACTAAGAACATTTTGCTATGATGGCTTTGTACCATTTAGCAGTAGTGTAACAGTAGTGTCCTCTTTGCTGTCTATCTGAAAGCCACAACTCAATCCATTTTAAGATGCTACCTGCAATACCATGGGACTGAAGCTGTATCATTAACCGTTTATGGGGTACCTTGTCAAAGGCCTTATTAAAGTCGAGATATGCTACATCAACCTGATTTCCCTGATGAAATTGTTCTGTGGCGAAGCTCAAAAAGTCCCAAGAGGTTTGTGAGACACGATCGTCCTTTTCTAAACCCATGTCGAGTATTTTGAATCAATCTGCTACCTTCCAGATAACTAACTATTCTATCCTTGATAATTGATTCGAGTACCTTGCAGACTAGGGATGTGAGACTTATTGGCCTATAGTTTTCAACTTTCCCTCTTTCTCCTTTCTTGAAAATAGGAACTACATTTGCCCTTTTCCAATCGGTTGGAATTTCATTATGTGAAACTGATCTACAAAATATTATACTAAAGTGGAAATGCCAGTTCCTTTTCAGTTTCCCGCAACACCCTAGCATAAATTTCATCAGGTCCTGCTGCCTTATTTGGCTTTATTTTCCTGATATGATTGTAAACAACATCACTATCAATGAAATCAACATCATTTGTCAGATCCCATGTCACTGAACTATGGTGTACGGTCGGTAGATTGGTCATATCTTCCAATGTAAACACCAAATGAACTATAACTTTGTCCCCTTGAGTTGCTGCTGTCCCTATTTGCAGACTTTGAGGTTCTATTGCCTTGGCTGACACTATTGGAATATTCCTGAGTTGGCAATGCAATTTCATCTCTCCCCACCCCATTTCCTAGTTTCCCTGAAGGACATGCTCGTATACTTTGCCTAACACATGGACCCCCTTCTCAGAAAAGTGCAGGCTATCCCTCTGATAGAGGTCCACTATGCATAAAACCTGCTCCACTCGTCTACAAATGTAAAACCTAGCTCATGGCAGAGCTTTCCTACCCTGGCGTTAGCTGCCAGTGCCCTAGAGCTCCACTCCGGGGGGGCTCTAGCCCTAGATTTGAGAAGTAAATTATGAATTTTGTGGCTGTGAAATTCCTTTGAAAATAAATACTGGTGGACCCTGAAACATTTTGAGAAAATATCCTTCCTTGGAATGACACTTGCTGGAAAACTCTAAGCTTGTGTGATTGTCCTTGAAAGAAAGCTGAATAAGTATTTGAGATAGTGGGGCACAATAGATAGATGACACAGCTAAGCTTACAAAGATATTTCTGGTTGCATGTGATTTGTTTACTGACTACTGCTCAACCAAGAATTTAAAAATTACATATGAATAGAAATTAATAGAAAAAATAAATAACCTAACATCACCTAACTTAGACTAGGATAATGTAGCTTAATATATAAACTATGTTATACTATAATATAATCTAACCTAACCTAACCAGAAAACCAGAATCATCCCAAACAAACCTCTGCCCTGATCCCATCAAATATTTATGAACATCAGAACATTGTTAGGCACTCGATCCAGGGGGAATGAGCCTTGATCCAGTTTTGAGTGTTTTGAGATAGTTTTGGTATGAAATAAATCTTTGAGTCCATGTCATCGGAGATTAACATGGAGACTAACATTGGTGGCTGATAGCCATAAGTCTTCACAGTTCCACCAATCCTCTCACATAGTTACTTGCCATGGCATGTCACAAAGAAATTCTATGAACAGTTTATTCAAAACCATTCTTATGTTGACACGTTTAGAAGTATGTGCTTGTTCCATATTGAGCTGCTGACTAGTCAGTGAAATAGTAAATACATTGAATTCATCTGTTTTCTCTTTAAGAACCTTAAAAATGTTGGAAGTGGTGTACACAGTGGAATTCGACATATACCAATCCATAGCCATATAAAGGTTGAGCTGAAGGCAAAAAAGTTTTTCCTCAAGTCAGGGTCAGAAGTTAGACCAACAACAAGTAACATTAATAATTTGCTTTGCAAATGCATTCTTGGGAGCCTGAATGGATATTGAGCCATGTCAGATTATGCAGTCCAACTTCATGTTCCCATTTACTCTGTGTTTTTACAAGTAGTTATGCTTACATACAAAATAGACTTTAATGGTTTTATGCAAACACATGACAGGCACCTGTCTGGTAACTGCCACAAAGTGTTTGTATATGCCCAAGCCCAAAACTTGCATATTTATGCATACATATCTGTATGTGATGTCATTAAAATGTAATGTGACAAACACCACAAAGATTGTTTGGGGAGATTCCAGCCTTGTTTTTCTGTCAGTGTCCCATTTCATGTCAGAAATTTGTTTTTGATGCAAGACATGCAGTTGCTCAACTTCATACGAGCAAGTTTGTAATGTCAGAACCACATGATTTTGGGTCAATGTGGAAAAATTGTATTGCAAAAGGTGTTAAATGTGCCCATTTGGAGATTCTAAACGTTTCACCTCACTGTCTATAATCCTTTGGGAACTGTGGCACAAAAACCTGAGGGGGGAGGCACAGAAGCCTCCAAGTGGCTTGCAGGTTAATAATTGCCACTGTTGTTCATTTACACTCCCTGATTGAGATTTTGCTGACAGTGACCATGATTTTGTCAAGCTGTTGGGATGTCAGCTTTCTTGAGGCTCTCATAGTCTGATAGGTGCTGAGACTATGCTCAGGATTACAATGTGCTTGCACTGTGTCAAGCAGTCACTTCAGCATCAGTGCTAGTTGTACATTCTACATCCATAGAACAAGATGTTTTTGGATTGTCAGAACTGGTGGATGGCTGATTATCCTAAGAACTTGTGGATATCTTTTATAGCATTTCTGCACTATGCCAGCTTGCTGATTTTGTGTAAGCTGTGCATAGCAAGTCACTTTCATGGTGACAGAGCATGCAATGGCAGGGTGACAGGTTGCAAGAGCTTGCAATGGTGAGGTGACAGGAGGTTGCAAGAGCACAGAAGGTGTCCTCTCGGAAACTTCATATTGAATTGGTCTCTTAAATTCTTGCTTGCAATTTCCTCATGCCATGATGTGCAGCTCATAATTTGCTGTACCATTAGCAAGTAAAGAGCCTCGTGAGTAATTGGAAATCAATTATTTTGAAATTAAAATAATGAAAGATACTTAGCTACTTGGAGACTGTTTGGCATTCAGTCACTTTTGTACATGCTAAGTTGTCCAGGACATTTTAGGTGTACCAATTAAGATCTATACGAAGCCAAGTCATTTGCTGCAAGTTGACAGTTGTCTCTTTCAGGTTTTAACTTCCTCTGACATCCTGAGAAGATGTTGCTTGGTTTGAGTCATCTGTATGATGGGTGGATGGAGCTGGAGAGTGATCCAGGTCAGTCAAGTTGTTTGCTTTGACCCAGTGGCCTCTCATTCGTTAATCATGTGTTATTCATTCTGTCTGATTGATAACATGAAATATAAATATTGCTGTCCTTTTCCTGGCACTTCATAGCATGCATTTCTTCACTTCAACTTCCAGTTCTTACTTTGTGAATTAACAGTGTGATGTTCATTAGGGTGACACTTATTTTTCAACTTTCGAATTTCGAACTGCTCATTTCTATGGTAGTTTGTATAGATGAGGAAACCCTAAATATGGAATTTCAGCCAGATCGGATAATATTTAGACCTCACACCATGACCTTGAAGTTGTGCCTATTGATGCCTATTAGCAGGTTAAACACCAAAGCTTGTCTTGTGCATCTGTGCTGAAAATGCTCACTCAGATCATCTTTAGTCCCTTTAGCTCCCAGTGCAAACTACAAATTTGCAGCAATCAGAGGAATACATGCGGAAATGGCAGAAGATATATATTTGCCTGTCATGATGACTACAACGACGTCCAGTATGAATAAAAACAGCTAATTGTGTCCTGTCTGACAGCAGTACTGGCTTCCTGTGCCCAGCTCAGTGGACCGTCCGACCCCCCCCCACAGACACGTGCTGGACGTAGGGTCAGCCCGGGAACCATCCACCGTGTCCCGTCTGACAGCAGCAGTGGCTTCCTGTACCCAGCTCAGTGGACTGCCTGACCTGGTCACTCCCCCCCCCCCAACACACACACACACACACACACACACACACACACGCAACGCACGCACGCACGCACGCACGCACGCACGCACGCACGCACGCACGCACGCACGCACGCACGCACGCACGCACGCACGCACGCACGCACGCACGCACGCACGCACGCACGCACGCACGCACGCACGCACGCACGCACGCACGCACGCACGCACGCACGCACGCACGCACGCACGCACACACACACACACACACACACACACACACACACACACACACACACACACACACACACACACACACACACATGTCGCCTACTTCATCGGATGCTCGCGGCGGTGCCGCTCCACCACCTGAAGGAGGAACTGGCCCTGATCCTCATTCGTCGTGAGGGCCAGGTTGAATTGTTGCATTAGCGCCACTCCCCGCTATGCCCGGTCGTTCGTCACGCTCAGACTGGCAGCTCTCTGACGACGTGAGCGGTAAGACGGGCTTTCGTTCCGGCTCCAAGTATCGGGATCGTCGTCCATGAACTCAGCATCTGCCATGCCGAGGTCCGCTACCAACTTCCCGCTGTTGGTGCTGCAGAAGTCGGCCAAAGTCTTCCCCTCCCAGACAGCCAGGGATGCCTCCATGATGAGCCTGTGTGGGGCTTCTCCATACCCTGCTTGTTCCGCATTGCTTCCAGCATCCGCCGCTTCATTTCGGGAGGCACCTCTTCGTCAAACAACCCCAGCGCCACAAGGTGCTCACTTAGGTACCACAGATCACGGCCGAAGCCGGTGGCTGCAGCCTTGGAGATGGCTGGATCTTGGTCCTTGTACTTCAGGAGCGCCTTCATGAAGCTGAGGTCGTTCTGGGGAGCTGACGTCGCCACTGGAAGCTCGTACCAGACGGGGACGTAGAGCTGCAGCGTGAAAAGCACAAAAGTCTCTCAACTTACTCAAATGTGTTGCCAGAGTGTCTTACAGCGCGGACCGTAAAACCCTGATGGTATTTTATAAGTCATTTATCCGGTCCAAACTAGACTATGCATGCTACGTGTATGATGGTGCCTGCGCCAGCAACAAGTGCACTCTGGATACAGTGCACCATTTAGTTCTACGTATTATTACTGGGGCCTTCAGAACCTCACCGGCTGCGAGCCTGACAGCAGAGGCGAATGAGCCACCGTTAGCTCTGAGGCGGGAAATGTTGGGTCTGCGATATGCGTGTAGGCTGCGGAAGTTTCCCACCCATCCAACTTATGACGCAGTTTTCTCCCGCCGTATCTGGATACTTTTTTTTCCAATGGGCAGAATCAGAGGACATTACCATTTTGTACGCGGATGCAGAACCTGTTTAAAAATAGTAGAATGAGAGTGCGCCGAGTGATGAGACTACAAAAAATACGAATACCACCCTGGGAACTGATTTCACCTCCAATTGACGTGTCGCTATCAGACATGCGCAAAGGAGATATCCCGGCAGCACTGTGTCGGCTGAGAACGGTGGAGCACCTGGACTCTTACCGAGGACACACACATATTTTTACTGATGGCTCCAAGAGTACCACAGGAGCAGGGTGTGCTTTTGTGTGTGGTACTGCTGTTCGTTCACCCTACCTGTGTATGTCTCTGTGTATAGCTCCGAACTTATTGCGATCGTGAAAGTATTGTCATTTATAGAGGTTTCTCAGGACGCTAGCTATGTGATTCTATCGGACTCCCTTAGCAGCCTCTTGGCACTGACTACGTTTTATTCGTCGAACCCCTTTCTACTCGACATTCTCATAAGAATTACTACGTTGGAAAGACGAGGAACAATCGTCCGCTTTTGCTGGATCCCAAGCCACATCGGGGTGTGGGGAAACGAGCGCGCGGACACCGCGGCGAAGTGGGCAGCTCGGAACCCCCACCCCCGTCCACTTATATGCCTACTTCCTGCTAGGGACCACTTCTCAACAATCACCGATTTCATACTTGCTAAATGGCAAAGATCGTGGGATAAAGGAAACAACAATAAGTTGCACACAGTCAAACCACGTCTAGGACCTTGGGAGTCGTGCCTTCGTAGGTCCAGACAAGAGGAGGTCACACTGCAGGATGCGCATCGGGCACACATGCCCTACTCATCGCTACCTCCTGTGTGGGGAGGAGAGACCTCGGTCCCAACGCTGTCCGGAAATACTGACTGTGCGTCACGTGCTTCTCACATGTCAGTATTTTACATCAGAGCACCGATTGTTCTCTGGAAGAGACGTGGATCGGTTGACGTACGAAGACATCCTGGGAAATTCATCAAAACTTGTACACTCTGGGAACTTGTTCCGCTACTTAGCAGCGATTAACTTCCAAACTACGTACACACCAAGGTAATACTTTTCCCTACCGTGAAGCACTAGGATAAACGTTATGGGCGCGAATGATTAACCCTGGTCGATGCGCCCTAAACCCCAAATAACTAACTAACTAATTGAACAGGCAACTGACCTTATAAAGTGCTGCTGTATTAGTGACCTGAGGCCAAATGCCGGGTCTAGCGTCTGTATTGCATCGATGGTCATGTCCCATCGATGTATCATTGATTCCCATTTTGGAGCATTTAAACACAATCACAGGGATCCATAACCATGACAAGCCAAGCCACGCAAAACAAAAACATTTTGGCGTATTTGACCTTGAAGATATTGACGTAAGGTCATGAAATTTGCACACAATAGAGGTCATTACCGTACCCATCCATCCTGCGAATTTCGTTACTCCAGTTTGAATAGGAGCCAAGATCTTGGCGGGCGGAATCTGCCCCCTCCAGTGCGCGCAATTTTCAGAGACCCTCCAAGGCGCATGGTAACATTTCGTCCCACTGACCTTCCCGAATTCATATTCGTTGGATACATTCGTGTGAAGGTGCGTATTTATGTCCATGGGATGCTTTCGATGTTCCTGATTTTGTACGCTAAGTGATCTTATGGTCGATTTGCCCTAAAACCCAAATCACTCACTCACACCCACGATGTTCCAGATTTGGACATACGTCACAATACTGCCGAAATCGGGAAACGTTGAGGAGATGTGGGTCACTGGAGCATGCAAGAGGAAAATGTGAAACTGAAGGTGAAAAATGTTCAAACTGTGGCCCTGATCGAAAACCCCATGCTGCCTACGATCATTCATGTCCCATGTTCCCGAAAGAGAAAGAGATACTTCAAAATGCTCGGATAAGATCACATTTCGGGAGGCCCGTGAGCTCTACGAAAGAGCTCACCCAAAAACACCCCACGCAGCAGCGGCAAAACTGAACCCTGCAATGGACAAACATACTCAAGGGGAGCCTCCGATAGCTCTCCCCTCACACACCGCCCAGAACACCCCCGAGCTAATTGACCAACTCAACACGACTTCGATCTTTTGTTGTGACATTTGTGTCACTCGAGGGACAAGGACAGCCAGCTCAACACGTCGCCGAAGCAGCGTAAGACCACCTGCCACGAGTGGATGCGGTGTTTACTCACCAGAGGCCTCACCCCGACCAGCGTCAAGTGGTGGAGAGTGGGCCCTGGCTCAACACTCTAAGATGCGTGCTCGGTCCTCCATCCAATCCTAGCCCGTCCGTCAACCATAATCTCAACGTTGAAAATCCCGTTTCCCACTTCCTGTTCTTCCCTCACTTCACCCCCTCCCCTCACCGTCCTCCCCTCCCTGAAGGGTTGGGGCGTCAAGAATCCGCGCTGGGATTCTGAAAAAGTGCACCAGGTTCCATAAAAATCCCGCTAGGGCCGCAAAAATCGCACCGTAGCCCCTAAAAATTATATTGGGGTCCCAAAATGTCGCGCAGGGGCCGATACAATGACGCTGATGGTCCCACGATGACACCAAGGATACTGAAAATCACATTGGAGTCTCCAACATGTGAGACTGGTCCCCCGAAAATACAACTGGGGTTCGAACAATTCGCGTCGGGAGTCAGAAAGGTCGCGCCGGGCCACCGAATATCACGCTGGGGTTTAAAAAGGTCGGGCCGTTGCTACCGATAATCACGCTGGGGAAAAAAAAGTCTTGACAGGACCCCTAAGCATGACGCTGTGGCCTAACAGACGGGACATGTCCCTGAAAATCGCGCTGCTCCCCCAAAACTCGAACCGGGGACCTTGGAAATCAAGCAGGAGGCCTCAACAGTTCTTCGCACGTGAGCCCCTGAAAATCATGCTGGTGACCAAAAAGGTCGTGCCGGTGTCCTTGGAAATCACGATGGCCCAACAAGACGGACTGGACCCCAGAAAATCACACTGGAGTCCCAAAATATCAGGCAGGGGTCACTGAAAATCGCGCTGTGGCTCCCAAATCGTTGGACAGGTGTCCCTGAAAATCATGCTCGACACCGAGGAATCGAGGATAAAAAATTACAATCGAATCCATCGAATCGACCCGAGCACTGGAATATTCAGAACGGGTGCAGAAATAAAGTTCTCCCAAGGGCCTTTCTACTCTGAGGGGTGCCCTCGGCTGAGAAACCCGTTGAGCAACCGTAGTGGGCTACCGGAGAGGACAATTTTTCCCCTCTGTCTCTCTTGAACAGGTGGGCTCCAAAGAATCGCGGCGGGGTACCCAAAATCTCCCAGGTGCCTCATAAATTCGCATAGAGGACTGGAAACAAATACAACTGCACAAAAATCTGGCGCCGGCCCCGAAAAATTTGCGCTGGGGCCCAGTAAAATGCCGCGCTCCCAGCGAAATCACGCCGAGCCCCCGAAATATCGCGTTGGGATCCAGAATTCCCGTCGGTCATCCCAAGAAATCTGGTCCGGGCATACAAAATTACCTTCGGAGATAAAAAAATTGGCGTCGATGACCCCAAGTAAGCGCAGCTTGGCCCCTAAAATCACATCGGAACCCGACAATTGTCAAGCTGGAGTCCCCAAAATAAGGAAGGATTCCGAAACATACCACCTTCAGAAAATCGCGCATGGCCCCAAAAAACATATCGGAGCTCGAAACATCGGGGCGGAATACAAACATATGACGCTGAGGACGCCAAAAATCAGACTTGGACCCGAACATTAAAAAACCAGAAGTCATCAGAAATGTGTCGAACGAAAAAAAACTGGCGTCAGATCAACCCGAACCCGTGGACGCTGTATGACCGAAGCAGTCGGTGCGCCCCTAAGCCCGAATAACCAACCAACCAGCCCGAACCCGAAAAATCTGAGCCTGAAAAGTCGTACAGGGATCTGAGGAATTATACCGAAGCTTCCAAAACAGAGACCACTCGATATGTGCGCAGGGGAATGCAACCTAAGGGGTATAAAGCCTAGCGATAATGCAGATGTGTTGCCTCGCAAAGCGAAATTTTCCCCCCGATGAAACACAAGATGGTCAAAGTTCATGTAATTCAAGAAGGACCTGGAAGCAGGCATTTCAAACGTTTGCTGATTTACTACTCGGAGATTTTGTGACTACAGATAACCTATGAAGCCTGTTGATTGGCTAGATCGGCTTCTAGCAATTTTGGTGATTCCCTTGCATATGTATTTTCACTTTATAAATGATGAAGTATAGTTTTGCAGCGAACGTGGGCAGGTAGCTAAGGCTTGGGGGGGGGGGGGCGGCCGAAATATATTGAGGGGACAAATCCCCTAAAGCCTTAATAACTAACTAACGTCACTTCAGAAATTGAGGGATATCCCACACCCCACCCACCCCTCCCCAGCCCCCTAGTGGCTGCACCCATGGCTGCATGGACACCAGAGGCGAGATCGATCAGGACCCGAACTTCCTGAATAAGGTAATTACTTCGGGCGAGGCCTAGGTCTTCTCCCACGACCTGGAGATCAAGAGGATATCCATGCTTGGCAAGCATCCGGAGTCTCCCACGTCCCAAGGAGGTCAGGGTGGTCCAAGCCGAAAAGAAGTTCATAACCTTTTTTTTTGTCTGCATGGAGATGGTACATATGAAGTGGGTCTCAAGGGGGAAGACTGCAAACAGAGTTTTATCCGCAAGCACAGCAGTGCGAAACGCGCGTGGACCGCTTTGTAGACGTAGGTGGAAAACACTCTAAAGGATGTTGATGAATTATGTCTGTATTGTCCGAATGAAGTGCTCTCATAATGTTCTGATTACCCTTGGGGCCTACCTCGTATGCGACACGTTACCAACAAGTAACTGCGGAAGCATTAAGCAAAATTACCTCGACCCCACATTCCAAGACAGACCAGATGAAGCCGATGTAAACATGCGAAAGATCGAGTTCATCCGCTCTCGCCTGGTCCAGCTCAGCTTCTGCGACTTCTAAGAAACCTTTTTGTGTTTGTTCTTTTTCCTGTTTGTTCTTCTTCATTCCTCTTGTTTACTCTAACTGCAATATGAGCCACCCATATCAGATGGCGCGTGAATTTCACGCCAGGAGTTTACAATCGTTTTGACTGTCCACATTTACCCATTCATTTCATGTGTATAGGTGCAACGATGTCCGTTGCAATGCTTACATGGAACTAATTTTGTTTGTTCCTTTGCTAGCGTTTACTTTGTTTGCTTGGATTCGGGCTATGGGCTCGTATTCGTTGACTTTTCCTTGATAATGTTGGCCGGAAACTCCGACCGTTCGCGTATGTCTGCGTATTCCCGTCTCGCATGAGGCTATCGTAAATGTGACGGCGAATTTGATATGGTGGCGGCCATTTTCATAAATTACCTCGGCTTGTGAAGAGGTCAGACAGCCTTGATGTGATAAAACGAGTGATGTCCTGATTGAAATCGATTGAATAAGCGTGATGTCAGGTTCGTGTGACTGGTGGTTTTGAAGTTTTTCCGGGAGGGGATTAATTCGCGACGTTTTCCACCAAAGAGCTATTTTTTCAAGCGAGGTGGAGTGATTAAGAATGCATGTAAGTTGGCCTGCCACTTCGTAAGTGAATAATTTTACTAACATAGCCTGAACTTTCCGTGGATGTACTGGTGTTCCGACTTCTGTAGCCAGCACTTGACACACCTGGTGCTCGCTTATCTGTGGTGCCTCATGTATAGGTAAATATGCTGGCAATTATTCAAGTTATTTATGAGGTAGCTGGAGTTGGGGCAAAATGGTACTTGAAGTCATCTACGATACCAATGCTAATAAGGTATCCGTTTTCAGTTGCACGTGTCGCTTTCGAATGGTGATACCATTTGGAACAACTGTTGGTCGTAGCCTGAAGGTTTATATTGGCTGTAATTACGCACATACCCTCCTGTGTTCAACTTGTGCCATGTCCCTCAAATGTTCACCCCACTCGTCGTCCACATGTAGTATCACACCAAAAGGACCATCTTGCGCTCCCATGCAGTTCATGTAAGTCTGCAAGGCGACATTAGCCTTACTGTTATGAAATGGTGACAAAGATGGACTCATTGCATGCCTAATACATCCATCATCGATCGTGATCTCAAAATACCCACAAGGTATGTGGGCGTGTTGGGTCAAACAAGCATTTGTGACTGCTTTTTGTTGTTGCAATGAGCGCTTCAACATTTTCAGGCCTTTTCACCTTGCTGTTGGAAGATTTTGGCGTGAAAGGGCTTCAAGTAGAAGAGATTTATGACATCAGTAAGTCAGCCGACGAGAAGACGTTCGGCTTTATCCTTTTGTTCCGGTGGATGGAGGAACGTCGAGCTCGCAGGCAGACGAATGACAAAGACAGCTTCCTTATGGATGAAGAAGAAGTAAACAGCATATTCTTCGCACAGCAAGTAAGTTCATGGCAGTCCTTTATGTCATATTAGGACGTCCAAGGTGACTATGTTCATAAGGTATTTTCTGGTAGGCAAAAGTGTTCTGTGCAAGTGATCCCATCACCAGCTGTGGTGGATAAGATGGGAGCTCGCAAACCCGAAGCGAATGCTGAAGAATTTCCTGAGCCGCGTTTTTGTAAGTACCTTTCGATGGTGTGCGGTTTTTTTCACGGGCGACTTGTGTGCCGCGCTGTTGCTGGATCGGCCACCGATATTGCATTGACGGGTGTTCTCCTATTGTAGGTTGTGCCAAACAGCTGCGCCACACATGCTCTCATCTCGATCCTGCTCAACTGTTGCGATGTTGACCTGGGACCGACCCTAACCAACTTCAAACACCATGTGGAAGGAATGACTCCTGAAAACAAGGTGACGAGAACAGGAGCATGTTTTGTGTATCCAATATGAACACGACATACTGGCGCGTTTTTGAGACAAAACGTCTTGCAGTTTCGTAAAGCAATTCCATTGCGCATGCTGTTTGCGTCGGATATACATGCAGAATAACGTGTTTTTTTTGCAGGCGGAAGCATTCTACAGTTTTGTATAGAGTCCTCTTTTAAACTTTACAGACATCCGCGGATTAGCTGGATAGAGACATGCAACGGACGATGGCTTGGGACGCGTATGCGGACAGTTGGGGCTTCCAGCTGTCTTTCACTGCCGGCAATGGTAGTTGGGTGGACTTCTGACGGCTCGGGCAGACGGGCGGATGGCTCGGGTATGCAGCCTAATAACCATACCGTGCCCACTGTGACGCTTCGGGCGGGTCCACTGATCGCAGCAGACCTACTGACTGCTCGAGCGGACAGACTGACTGTTCTTGCGGACAGGCTGACTGTTCCCCGGTCCTGCCCACCAGCTCAGTTTTATCGGGGTAGCCGCGCCCCCTCGGCCTGCCCCCGGGGTTGACGGAGTGCTGGAGGTTGAGGTCCCCCGTCGCACGGTGCTAGTTGTGTCGGGGATCAACACACCTCTTTGGTCTTGATATCCCTGAGGGGCGGGCGGGCGCGTGGGGCCTCACACGGGCCAAGTGGCTGGTCGCCTCGGGCCAGGGGCCTGGAACTCTTCTCAGAGCCCTCCGGCGTGGCCGGCCGGGGTCAAGGGATGGGAGGCGCTGGATTCCGGTCGGGGTGGTGAGTCTCTCTCTCCCGGCCGGATGATGGCGTCGCCTGCGCCGTATAGCTCTGCGAACGTCTGGTGTCCTCCCGTTGTCTAGGCACAGGCGCCACCCAGGAGGGCCCCAGTGTGGTGGGACGTCCGCGGAGCCGAAACACAAACATACTACATGGCAACGAAAAACCCCAAAAAAACAACTCACCTGTTCCCTCTACTAGGGGACAGACCAGTATAAATTTCAATCTCCCTGCACCCCGTATTCTCATCATCAAATCAGCAGAAGAAGGCAAAAGTTTGACCTCGCTTACACCATTCCAACGAAAAGAAGCGTGCGACAGGACGGAGGAAATACTGAAGTGCCAAAAACTTAGAGACGGTGGCCTGGAGGTGGAATTTAAAACTACAGATGACGAAAGGAGGGCGATGGAAACAACGGAACTAAAGTACACTATACGAGATGAAGGCAGCAGGCGAACGGTCACCGTAAATATTAAGGTCTTTCCTCATAATACGAAACATTTCTCTAAAGGCGTGATCAATTGCTATGACCTGAGGGATGTGTCGGACGCTAACATTGTGGATGGATTGGTAGAGGCGAGAAGAATCACGATCAGGAAAAGACAAGAAACCCAAAAAACTGACAACTTCGTACTCAAATTCCACACAACGGACCTTCCTGAGTTCATCTTCGTCGGATACGTTCGCGTAAAAGTTCGTGCATTTGTCCCGAACCAAATGCGATGTTTCAGATGTTCCCGTTTTGGCCACACGCCACAGCACTTCAGAAATCGCGAGACGTTTGGAAGATGTGGTGCAACAGAGCATATCAGGGACAATTGCGAAGCGGAATACGAAAAGTGTTCAAACTGTGGTCCCAACCAGAAACCTCACACTGCGTATGACCGGTCTTGTCCGATTTTCTAAATGATGAGATAGTCGCGACAAAATTTTATAAAAAGATCACATTTCGGCAGGCACGTGAGTTATATGAGGTAGCTTACCCAAGGATATCATATGCAGCAATGACACAACCGAACTTTACAACCGCACAACAGACTCGCACTAAACATCTCACTGGTCACCCATACATACAGCCACTACGAGTGGATGCCCCGCTCGCCCATCTGAGGCCCCTCCCAGATCAATCCTCGAGGATGGAGAGTGGACTCTGGTCCAACGGTCCAGGAGGCCTCCTCAGTCCCTTCAACCAACTCCGAGGTCCTCCCCATCTACTTCATCACCTACCTCGAAATCCCCACTTTCCATGTCCCACCAACCCCTCAACGCCCCCTCCCCCACATTCCCTAGCACCACCCCCAAATCCCTCCTCTCGACGTCCTGCCCACCTGAACCTCCGCCCCTTCCCGTGAGCCAGGCCTCGCCCCCACCCTCGACTCCCACTTCCGCGCCTACATCTCCATCTCGGCGACCATTCAAAATCCCGAACATCCACTATGAGGAAGCCGAGAGGCGCGCCCGCGAGGCAAAGCGAGCGCGGCTTGTCGAGATGGAAAGGGCCCGCGAGAGGAGTCACCAAGGAGCTGAGATGGCTCCTCCTCGGAGGCCGGCCACCCCATCGCCACGTCGACGTATGGAGGGACCGGCCCCATCTGCCAACGAGATGGGCTCTCCCCCGCCTCCGAAGCGAGGCCTACCGCCATCAGGCTATTCACCAGGGGAGGGGTCACCAAGTTCCCGCCCGAAGACCCAGTCTCTAGGGCCGGGTCGAGCTGGAACCTCCCCAGCGACCCCTCTCTTGGGCGGAGGACGGAGCCAGCGCTTTGATTGCTTTTTTTATATATCATAACCACTCTTAGTTCTCGCACCGTAGTGAACTCTGGTCCACCACGGCACATTTGCCGCTTAACCTGTTTTAGTGACTAACATGATGACTCCATTTCTCTTACAATGGAACTGCAGAGGGATTCGTTCCGATATGGCAGAACTGGAAATATTCCTAAGGACGCAATGTCCAACTGCCATATGCCTCCAGGAAACTAAGCTACCTTTTCAGTCTTCATTTGGTCTCAAAGGCTACACCGTGCTGACAAAAAACATGCCATCGGATACAGTCGCACACGCCGGAGTTATGCTGGTTGTGAGTCATAGCGCCCCATGCGAGGAGGTCACCCTTAACACTCCTCTCCAAGCCGTTGCAGCTAGAGTTGGCGTTGGTCACCGCACAATTACACTGTGCTCTGTATATCCCCCGTCGCCAATTACGTTCCCTTCCGTCGAGCTGAGACGGCTAGCTTTAGAACTTCTCCCATTATGCTCCTTGGCGACTTTAACGCACACCACGTAGCGTGGGGATGCGACTGCACCAATCCTCGAGGCAGCGCTATGGAGAGTTTTATCCACGATGAATCCCTCTGTTTTTTAAAGATCGGTGCTGCCACTCATTTTGCACTCCCTTCCGGTGCCACATCTGCAATTGATCTTAGCCTTGCAAGCCCACATTTGTCGCAATGTTTTACCTGGACAGTCCATGACGATTATCTGGGCAGTGACGATTTCTTGTAGGTGCTGCTCAAGTATGTGAATCTGGCTGTGCTTCGCTTGAGACCTCAGAAGTGGAGTTTAAGAAGGCGGACTGGGAAATGTTTGAAACGAGGGTGGAAGCGTCCTTCAGAGACGATGACGATGCCGATGACGAGCTTTAAGAAAATTTAACCAAAATTGGTCTTCGAATAACTTAGTAGGTTATCAAAAATCGAGAGCTGCCTCGCCACGAACAATTAGACAGGCTAAGCGCAAATCGTGGAGGGAGTATCTTGCCACACTGAACCGATCCACTCACAGTGAATCCACAGTGAAACGTAAAGCCGGTAAATTTAATTCCGTCCCACTCCCAGTGTTCCGAATGGCTGGTGCAGAGATTAATCATCCTGCCGATGTGGCAAACTGAATCGGTCGAGCACTGGTGGCACGTGGCCAGACAGGAGATCTCCACCCGGAATTCCGTCGTCGGAAGGCTCCCATAGAAAACCAAGCGGTCAATTTTTCCACGTCCGAGCACTTCTCCTACAACAAGCTCTTCACTACAGCAGAACTATGGTCGGCAATAAAGAACCTGAAAAGTGTGGTAGAGGAGCCTGACCGCATCCACAACGAGATGCTAAAGCATCTCCCAACACGAGTACTACAGGTATTCCTCACAGCCTTCAATACGCTATGGGACGAAGGTCAATTTCTTTCAACATAGCGGGAATCCACAGTGATCCCGGTCTTGAAGCCCGGCAAAAGTGGGCTCGATCCTCTGCACTACTGGCCCATCGCTCTTACCTCGTGCTTGTGTAAATGATTGGAAAAATGGCAAATGTGCGACTTCCATGGTTTTTAGAAACGCAAGACTTCTTTACAAACTCCCAGTGCGGTCTTAGAAAGCACCGTGGGACAACGGATCATCTAACGCGACACTGCTATACGTGTAGCATTTAAGCAAGGACGACACACTGGAGCTATCTTTTTGGATCTGGAAGGAGCGTATGATACCACCTGGCGCCACGGTATTTTGATGAAGGCTCAAAAGTCTGGAATCCGTGGGCATCTGGGCACTTTCATCCGCAACTTTTTGACTGAACGTTTCTTTGGCGTCTGGGTAGAACACGAGCTATCTGAATGGTTCCAGCAAACCAGTGGTGTCCTACAGGGCAGTGTCCTCAGCGTTACCCCGTTCGCCATGATGATTAATGATATTGACGCCGATATACCACCGATTACACTGGTCTGCGTGATTTATAAGGTCAAGGGCGTCTCACCTGCTTCTAGGTCAGTTTTTCATGTTGATTTCGAAAATGGCATCCGTTTTGCTCGATTAGGTCCATTTTTTAATACATGTTTTTCACTCATGAGCCAAAACATTGCTCTGACTGGTTTACTAGTGAATCCGACAAAAGCATAAATGAAGGTTTAAACTCCAAACAGATGGACCATGAGTGTATTCAGAGCGCATCCAAACAGTACACACTGCTGCGGAATAAATGGCCTTTTCAGGGACTTCCTACTGTGTTGAGCAGATGGGACATCCCTCTTCAGGCATCAATAACAGTCCGCCAGAAAGTTCACATCCCACCGACCTTGGTAGCGTTCTTCCACCACCCGTACGTCTTTGTGGAGGCGTTCTCCCTGCTCTTCACTGTAATCTCCACAGTTATCTGTGAAATACTCTAAATGGGACCTAAGGAAGTGCATTTTTACCGACATTCGAGCACCAAGTTGCTGAAAACTGTCCATCACCTCATCGACGACCTTCACGTATTCCGCACTTCTGTGATTACCCAGGAAGTTGGTGATTGACTTCAAGGCCAGCCATGCAGAGAGCTCAGACTGTTCCAGACATTCTTCGAATCGTGTATCCTTCATGAGCTCCCTTATCTGAGGACCGTCGAATACACCAGACTGCAGCTTCTCTCTGCTCACATGAGGAAATTTCTGTCCCAAAAATGCAAATCCTCGTCCTTTATCCAGTGCTTTCACAAACTTTTTCATCAAACCGAGTTTGATATGGAGTGGTGGAAGTAGGATTTTCTGTGGTTCAACCAGGGGGGCGTGACTGCACGTTGTGGGAGCCAGGTTCAAGTGCATGCCTGGATGGCCAGACGCGTTGTACATAGTAATGTTTGTCAGCCCGACTGTCCCAGAGGCGTAGAAAGCATGGATATTTCGTGTAGCCGCCCTGCAACCCAAGGACGAGACCTACTACCTTGAGGTCACCACAGATCAGCCAACCATCCTCTTTGTAGTTCAAAGCAGACAACAAAAGTTCCATGCTGTTATGCGTTTCCCTCAGTTACACTTTATTGCGTTGTCTTTACTGTTGACAACTGTTGACAACTGTTGACAACTGTTGCTTTATTGCGATATGACGGGTTAATCACAGGCTCATTTGAGAGTAGTTTCATTGAGGTAGTTTACAAAAAATACTTGCATTTACTAAAATCAAATGCCGGGTTAATTATATGCATTGCGATATGACTGGTTACTTATACAACAAAATTTTTGATGATACCATCCCAAGAAACGAGTTATTGACGCCCCAAAATAAGAACCTTTTCCACTCACTGTTCACACAGCCACGTTGCGCGTCGAAAAGGAAGACGGCGGTGCTTGCCAACGCTGCCGCTTGTTAGTAAGAAAATATTACATAATAAAAAGCAGCGTTGGACTTGTACTTTAAAAGATAATGCTTTACCCCTTTTTTCCCGCGTCCCAATTCTCACTTCTCTCCGCTACTGATATATCATACTGCAGTATGCATACTGATACATCAGTGTGTCAGTTGTTATCTTTGACGTAATGTGAAAACTTGAGGAAATCGAGAAAAATGGATAGTATTTTCGGATTCAGCACACGAAACTTGTATTAGAACAGCTGAGAAACTTGCGACCTTTTGAAGAAAAAATGTTTTGAAACGCAGGCTAGTGTTATGGGACGCTCGCTATTTGTCGATGATTTCGCCATCTGGTCTTCTACCTCAAATACTTCAGCAATTACACTACAGTTACAGCTTGCAGTAAACAAGCTCCAGAGCTGGAGCATTAATAATGGCTTCCGGTTTTCCACCGAAAAAAAAACTGCTGCAATCCATTTCTGTCGCCGACGATGTATCCAGGAACTGGACGTTGAGCTGTACGGGGAGTCTATTCCAGTGAGAGCAACCATGAAGTTTTTGAGAGTACATTTTGGCAGTCACCTGACGTACAAACACCACATCAAAATACTTAGAGAAAAATGTTTTAAATATCTCAACCTACCGAATTGTGTTGCCAAAATGTCTTACGGCGCGGACCGTAAAACCCTGATTATATTTTATAAGTAATTTATCCGGTCGAAACTAGGCTACGCATGCTACGTGTATGATGATGCCTGCGCCAGCAACAAGCGCACTCTGGATACAGTGCACCATTTAGCACTACGTATTATTACTGGGGCCTTCAGAACCTCACCGGTTGCGAGTCTGACAGCGCAGGCCAATGAATCACCGCTGGCTCTCAGGCGTGAAATGTTGGGTCTGCGATATGCGTTTAGGCTGCGGCAGTTTCCCACGCACCAAAATTCTGACGCAGTTTTCTCCCGCCGCATTTTGAGTTTTTTTTCTTTCTAATAGGCAGAATCAGACGACATTGCCATTCTGTACGCGAATGCAAAACCTGTTTAAAAATAGTATAACGAGAGTGCGCTGAGTGATGAGAATACAAAAAATACCAGTACCACCCTGGAAACTGATTTCACCTCCAATTGACGTGTCTCTATTAGACATGCGCAAAAAAGATATCCCGGCGGAACTGTGTCGGCTGAGAAGGATGGAGCACCTGGACACTTACCGAGGACACACGGTGATTTTTACTGATGGCTCCAATAGTACTACAGGAGCAGGGTGTGCTTTTGTGTGTGGTACTGCTGTACGGTCGTCCACCCTACCCGTTTATGTCCCTGTGTGTGGCTCCGAACTCATTGCGATCGTGAACCCATTGTCATTTATAGAGGTTTCTCAGGATGCTATGTATGTGATTCTATCCGACTCCCTTAGCAGCCTTTTGACACTGACTACATTTTATCCATCGGACCCCTTTCTACTTGACATTCTCATACGAATTACTACGTTGGAAAGACGAGGAAAAATCGTCCGCTTATGCTGGATCCCAATCCACATCGGGGTGTGGGGAAACGAGCGCGCGGACACTGCGGCGAAGTGGGCAGCTCAGAACCCCCAACGCATATGCCCATTTCCTGCTAGGGACCACTTCTCAATGATCACCAATTTCATGCTTACTAAGTGGCAAAGATCATGGTGATAGAGGAAACAATAAGTTGCATGCAGTCAAGCCACATCTAGGACCTTGGAATTCGTGCCTTCGTAGGTCCAGACAAGAGGTCACACTGCAGGATGCGCATCGGGCACACATGCCCTACCCATCGCTACCTCCTGTGTGGGGAGGAGAGACCGCGGTGCCCACGCTGTCCTAAAAAACTGACTGTGCGTCACGTGATTCTGACATGTCAGCATTTTGCATCAGAGCGCCGATTGCCCTATGGAAGAGACGCGGATCGGTTGATATACGAAGTTATCCTGGGAAATTCCTCAAAACTTGTACATTCTGGAAACTTGTTCCGCTACTTAGCAGCGATTAACTTCCAGACTACGTACACACCAAGGCAATACCTTTCATCTACCGTGAAGCACTAGGATAAACGTTATGGGCGCTAATGATCAGCTCAGGTCGATGCGCCCTAAAGCCCAAATAACTAGCTAACTAACTGATAGGGCGGACAGGCTGACTGTTCTGGCGGACAGGCTGACGGTTCGAGCGGACTGGCTGATTGTTCTGGCGGACTGGCTGAGTGTTCAGTGGACTGGCTGACTGTTCTGGCGGACAGACTGACGGTTCGAGCGGACTGGCTGACTGTTCTGGCGGACTTGATGACTGTTCGAGCGGACTGGCTGACGATCAGAGCGGACAGGCTAACCGTTCGGGTGGACTAGCTTACGGTTCGGGTGGGTAGCACGCTAACGCACAATGACTTAGCAGAGCGAACTGGGACGGTTCGCGCGGCGACCTCGCAAAACCGATCCAGCCAACAGTCTCTCCAGGAAAAACACAGATCAGTGCGTAGAGCAGGCTGACATCTCGATGTTGTGTAGACTGTCACTGTATAGCCGGCTAAGCAGGAGAACCACGAGAGAGAAAGACGTAGAGCAGGCGGACATCGCGGTGTTGTGGAGACTGTCACTGTATGGCCAGCTAACCAGGAGAGAGCAACACACAGAGCATGTGAGCATGTCACTGTGTTATGGGGGCTGTCACTGAACTTGCATTGATCATTGGATTGGTTGCGTGACAGCTAAAGCGGCCAGCTGGCAGTTGCTGACTGTTGTGATGGATGTGCTGACTGATGATGCTGGTATAGTGACGGTTGGACGGCCGCACGGACAGGGCCTGGCGATCGGCAACACGGCCGAGCTGGCGTGGGCACACAACTCGCACGCGGCGCAGCAGGCGCACCGGGTGCAGGAGCGGCCGGCCGTCGGTCTGCCGGTGGGTCGCTCCGCAGCCGAGACCTTCCACTACGTCAGCTACGTGCCCATCAACGGCAGACTGTTCGAGCTGGACGGCCTGAAGCCTGGCCCCATCGACCATGGTGAGCCGGGCCGTCACATTTGACACATTCGGTGGATACTGTGCGTCACAGTCCGACAAAACATGGAAATGCAACGTCCGCACAAAAACCAACATCGTCAAACCAGTCAAGTGATATACAACCTATTGTGAACGATTCTTCTATATTCCATGATATGACCTTTTGTTCGAAGTTCTGTCATTGAACTGGAATTCATGGTTCGGGTTCGGGTGTGGGTCGGGCCAGGGTTCAGTCAACAAGTTCTACTTCGCAATAAAATCCGGATCCATGAAGCGATCCCAGCAAGAATTCGTACTGAATTTCTAAACAAGAAAAATTATGCCGTGTTCGTATTGGACTTTATAATATACAATACAGACTGCCTTGACACAAGATAATATATTTCATAAATGCACACCAACGTTTCAGCTGTATGTCTCTACCAGGATAACAAGTACGATATTTGAAAATAGAGGCTATTTTTTCAACCGACACGTCACACTACATCTACCACTACTACACGTTTGCGAAAGACACATAGACGAGATATCCGAAAGCACATGCACACAAACGTAAAAGCATCGATCAGTCGTGGGTAATCACCATCCAGTTCGTAGTCGACGAGGAAAATGTGCATATGACGTCGGCGTAACATTACTATAGGGCGTTATTAGCTTTCATGACCTAGATGTGCATGCGTGCGTGTGCACTTGTAATTCGTGCATACCGAGGCCATTTTGTGTTTACCCACCTGGTAACCGGGAACATGAAGTGGACATTTTTTACGTCCTCGGTTTTCAAACTTCGTCTGAAGCATTGTCAGATGCTTACCAGTCCCCTGACAGATTTTCTCAACATAATCGGTTTTCACGATAAATGTGACCATGTATGTCCAGCAGGAATGTACGTGTGCACTGCGCAGAGTGTGTGAGAAACCAGAAGGTTTTAGTGCAGACGCGACGCGCTCATGTTTGCAACTTGAACCACCCGTATTTCCAGCTTGGCGGAAGGCAGGACGGGTCGGTCGGCTGGGTAGGGCGGCCGGGCAGTTGGCTCCCTCAAACACAGCTTGCGGTGGGCAGCCGGCACACTCGTTCGGGGACACTTGTTCTTGCAAAGGGATTGGCGCTTCGATTAGGTCGATTTTACTATTCTAGTGGGATGGAACAGCGTTGAGGCGTGGTGGCGGGGGAATTAAGACAGTTCGTATGGACCACACTTTACAATTAGGCATTCGTACAAACGAAGATGAGAACACATGGTCCCCTGCATACATATCTAAGAGAAGTACGTTCTGAAACATCTTTGGGCTTACATGTTGACACGTGCCATCTCGGATGTCTTTTTATACGCCCCCTGAGGTTTTCAGCGGACAGTAAAAAGAGGCTATCACGTTGACTGGCGTAAAGTTGTCGAAGTTCAGGGGTAAGTATGTCCCCGGCTGGAGTGTGGTGCGGTGTAAATGACAGCAACAACGCTGGTAGCGAATATTACTGGTGTATCGGCGCCGCTCGTGCGGATGTTGATGATGTGACTGCTGTGTCGTGTGATGCTGAAATGACGAGTGCCAAGTATGTAGCGTAGGGTGCGATTCAGCCTGGACGCAGCCTACGCAGGCATCGTGCTTGAGCCCTGGTCGTTACTGCAGATGCCGTGGTGAAAAGCGTACAGTCGTTCCCCACCCCACAAGAGCGTAAATTTGAAAGGCTTCCCTTGTTACTGCAAAGAAGGCCTGGATTGGTTCTATCTGTGGACCAGGCGTCTTGTCAGTGGTTCGGCCATGCCTCAGCCGCAATGGCTGAGTGCAGTGTGGTCGTCATCACGTAGGCGTCCTGCCAGGAATGGTATCTTCTATCTATCCCAGGGTAAGGTGGAATTTAGAATGCGAGACGGAACAGTTGGAGATTTGGTGGGGAGGATTTACCTCCTCGAAGCGGCAGAAATACGTGCGACACGAAGCTCCGGGGAGCCCGTACGTCACCGAGAAAACGCTGGTGCTCCTCAAGTGTGTTTGCTGCTCGTGCTTGTTTGCGTATCTCTTCTGCTTGCGTGTCGTGACCCGTCCCCGACATCACTCTTGTCTCGACCGCGGCAGCCATCAGTCCTTTCCAAAACATGATAATTGATTACCATGACGGGGCGCTCGATACCCAGTAGCAGTTCAGGCGCCATAAAGCCCAAACAAACAAACAAACAAATATTTCTATGACAATTTATTGTCATAATACGTCTGACCCTGACACGGATATTCGACGACTCATTCTTGAAATTTGTATTGGGATGGTATTCTGGTGGTATCTCGTTGACACAGCCAGCCATTTGTTTGTGTGGGCGGTTATCTCTGTGAACGCCCTGTTGACTCAGGGTTAAAATAATGGGTTTTCGTTAGGTGTGAGATGCCGAAACTGGCGCAATAGGATGTCGAAATTTGCCATGGGATTAGTGTCATTTAAAATGTTCATAATATCTCATATTTGGGCCAATGGTGTTGGTTTTTATGACTGCAACTTTATTATTTGTTTGTAAAAGTCATAATTTATGAAGAGCAACATTTGGGATAGAGTAAATAATCCTGTGCTATAAACTGGTAGTGAATGCCATATCACATTATAGACAATCCCTTTTCCTGAAATTTTGTTACGAAATATTCGTGTATTACCATACCTTATCGAGAGCATGGACATGGTACTGACCAGCAAGATACCGTTAGAAAGGAGACATGAAGATTTCATAAGCATGCATTAAGGAGCAGGATGTTGATTCTTTTTGGAGAAGTATGTCGATCGAGTGTTCAATAAGTGGTATATTCCACCCTATTTCACGAATAATTTAACACTGTGTTGTCTTCTTCATCCGTCCGACGGTGTGCTGGCGGCAGGTCCGTGGGCGGTGAGCGAGGAATGGACCGACCAGTTCCGGCGCGTCATCTCCGACCGACTGGGAATCGCCACCAGCGGCCAGCCCTACCACGACATCCGTTTCAACCTGATGAGCGTCGTGTCTGACAGGCGAATCACGCTAACCCGCCGTCTCAGTCTGCTCAAGCAGGACATGTGAGTCGTCCGACCTGCGTGGAGAAATATGTTCATGCCATTTCAGTTTACAAAACACTCGCAGTGCCGGAGGACTACATACTAGATCTAGGACCACACCTCTGGTGCCCACATCTGGCGGCTGTACACTAGATCTAGGACCACACCTCTGGTGCCCACAGCTGGCGGCTGTACACTAGATCTAGGACCACACCTCTAGTGCCCACAGCTGGCGTCTGTACACTAGATCTAGGACCACACCTCTGGTGCCCACAGCTGGCGGCTGTACACTAGATCTAGGACCACACCTCTGGTGCCCTCAGCTGGCGGCTGTACACTAGATCTAGGACCACACCTCTGGTGCCCTCAGCTGGCGGCTGTACACTAGATCTAGGACCACACCTCTGGTGCCCACAGCTGGCGGCTGTACACTAGATCTAGGACCACACCTCTGGTGCCCACATCTGGCGGCTGTACACTAGATCTAGGACCACACCTCTGGTGCCCACAGCTGGCGGCTGTACACTATATCTAGGACCACACCTCTGGTGCCCACAGCTGGCGGCTGTACACTAGATCTAGGACCACACCTCTGGTGCCCACAGCTGGCGGCTGTACACTAGATCTAGGACCACACCTCTGGTGCCCACATCTGGCGGCTGTACACTAGATCTAGGACCACACCTCTGGTGCCCACAGCTGGCGGCTGTACACTAGATCTAGGACCACACCTCTGGTGCCCTCAGCTGGCGGCTGTACACTAGATCTAGGACCACACCTCTAGTGCCCACAGCTGGCGGCTGTACACTATATCTAGGACCACACCTCTGGTGCCCACAGCTGGCGGCTGTACACTAGATCTAGGACCACACCTCTGGTGCCCACAGCTGGCGGCTGTACACTAGATCTAGGACCACACCTCTAGTGCCCACACTGGCGGCTGTACACTATATCTAGGACCACACCTCTGGTGCCCACAGCTGGCGGCTGTACACTAGATCTAGGACCACACCTCTGGTGCCCACAGCTGGCGGCTGTACACTAGATCTAGGACCACACCTCTGGTGCCCACAGCTGGCGGCTGTACAAGAGCGGCCAGCAAGAGTCGCCGCCCGACTCGCCCGAGCCGCACCCACTGTCGGTCGAGCTGCGTGCTCAGCTGGTGCGCGAGGCGGGCGCCGGCTGCGGGGAGCTGGAGCTGCGCCAGGTAGTCAGGGGCTGGTCCGCCAGCCGGCGCGCCGCCGTCCACATCCAGCTGCAGCACGACGCCAAGCTGCTGGAGGAGCGACTTCGCGACGAGCTGGATAAGCGGAAGAAGTACCAGGTAAGTAGGATGGGAATCATACGGTACTGTATGTTTATTGTGTTCGGATTTGCTGTGGTGTATGGATTATGCATATTAGCATTCGAGGATGGTAGGTGATTTTTGTTGTTTGAAGTGCCTTTGTAGCTCTACAGGATAACGATTGGGCAGGCGGACTGGTGCTGGTGCCGTTATACGCACGATCCTACGAGTTTGCTTTGATTGTCCAATTGTATTGCTTTCTTCATTGTTTTTGTTATCGATAAACTATCCATAAAGTATATAGGAACTATCGATGAGCAACCTTTTGATGAACAATCATTTCGGACTCACCTTGCATTATGCACCTGATGCTATAATGACGCCGGCCGTGGCGGCGGGAAATGGCAACATGCAACCATTTAAAACAAACACTATATGCAGTATGTAAATAGTGATCCCGCATGACATCACAACTAACTATACATACGCTGAAAGTGCCATGGTGTTTCACGTGGAAGCCAGCAGGCGAACGCATGGCCCATCCGCTCATCACCACCTACCTGTCCATTAGAGGGACCCATTTTTACAATTTTGCCTGGGATCCCTGATTTCCGGACATTTATCGACGTGGGAGTGTGTGTCGAATTCGAATATGTCAAGTTCGATCAAAGTTTCAAAAAAGACCGCCACGGCTTAAAACTAAGTTACACACGCACACACCAGAGAATATAAGTTCAATGTGGTATCGGTGCGCTGGGTAGATAATTTCACAGGGACGTGAGGTAAGTAGGTATGCAGACCATGTGTAATTTGCATGCTCACATGAACACCTGTATGTGCACATGCATGTTAATGGTGACCCACTGTGTAGCCCGAGTGGTGCTGCGCGATGTATGCGCAGTGTAGGTGTGGCCTTGCACAAATTGGCTGCTAAATTTAGGTATAATATTAATGTTAAGATAATATATTTATACTATAGTACTGTTAGCCCGACTGCATTAGCCAAGCATTGGCAGGTACGGCAATGTCCTGTTGATAGCCGCCATCAGTAGCTGCCGGAACCAACATCCGTCTCTATATCAATTCACCAACAACCCTAAATTAGCCCCTCTCATTTTCCCGTGCTACCAGTACTCGGTACGTCAAAATGAAACACAGTAACGAACTCATGGCACTGAAGAACCATTAAAAGCGCTATATTGTCTCATTCGCCAAGCGTTTTTATAACCCACTGTGCAGTAGCTCGATTTCGAATGTTCCGAAATTTGTATCAAAGGTGGTATATTGAAGCTCAGCACACCCACCCATGGTCGCTGATGTCAGAAAATCCAGTATCCCAGACAAAAATGTCCAAAACGGTCATCATACTGTCTATTCTGGCTGTTGAGGATCTCCTCGAGGCGCCATAGTGTTGGTGGATGCCAGCAGGTGGACTCATACTTGTGACATGTCCATGCTGGCTGTTGACCTCCTCGGGTGCCATGGTGTTCCAGGTGGATGCCAGCAGGCGGACACATGACTACGACCCGTTCATCACCACCTACCTGTCCATGCTGGCTGTTGACCTCCTCGAGTGCCATGGTGTTCCAGGTGGATGCCAGCAGGCGGACACATGACTACGACCCGTTCATCACCACCTACCTGTCCATGCTGGCTGCCGAGGGCCTTCTCGGCGAGCTGGTTCAGCAGCAGATGTACCCCAGCAAGTACAGGTACAGCTGAATGCAAGCTGCTGAACACCATGCTGAGCTTTTCACGCAGCAGCAATATCCTGTCCCAAAAATACAAGCTGTGCATAGCAACTCAGTGTGTGTGTAGGGGTGGGGTGGGGGTGGTGGGTAAAAATGTCTTCCGATGTACATGACATGCAAGCCTTTCCGAAGGAAAGGCCATTTGTCAATATCTGATTAACTGTGTGCTGATTGAAAGGCTGCAGTTCGGGTTATGCCAAAGACCTGGTTTTCCTAGCTTAATGGTGCACTGCTCAAACTACTCTCATTTTCGTGCCGGATTGTCCGATCCTAAAAGTTTCGATGGTGGGCCTGCCTCATCTCGTTCCGTGTTATCATGCTTTAACCACACAGGTTCGAATCCTAATGGGTGGATTGATTTGAAAGCAAACATGACGTCTCATTAATTAAGCGTAATATAAACTTAAATTACGAGGTAATCCAGTAATTTGTCTAGTATGGGGTTTCCTTCCACATTCTAGTGTGCTCTTGCTTCGTCAAGTACCATACTATTGTTCAGAACAGTATGCGGGAGCGTTTACTCGGCGGGGGCTCGGCCAGCTCGCTTGGTCGCTGGGTCAGTCGGGAGGAGGTCGTATGGGGACCTCATGAACCGTATGAGGTCCGGGAGGACGTCCGTGTGGGCTCGACTCGATCAGTCCGCTGGGTCGCTGGGTCAGTCTGGAGGATACTGCCGACTGACAGTAGGTCTGCGAGGGCTTGGCCAGCCCGCTGGGCTGCTAGACCAGTCGGGAGATTGTCCAAACTCACTCAGCTATGGTACTGACACGAACTGGGTGTAGTTTCGGTGTGGGCCCGACCAAACCCACTGGTCTTGCTGGGCTTTTCCCATCAACATTAACTGGCGATGTCACAGAGATCAGTCTCACTGCCTATAGGGATATCTGGATCTGTTTGTGCCCTCCACCTTCCTTAGATGCTTGCCTAGAACAATGTTTCCAAGACTTTGTAAGTGGTTCTCAGGTCAGTGTGGGAACCCCTGACTTGAAGTGACATTGTTATTGCCTGTGACTACGATTTGCTGATACAGAATGGATCTGCTCAGCGAGGGTGATGTGTGACGTGTGATATTCTGTCAAGTGTTGTCAGCGACAGCCGAGTTAGCTGAAAGTAAGCAAGTACGGCATCCTTTCAATGAAGTATGTGCAGCTAGTTGTCTACTCTTTGCAGTGTTGCATGGGTTTTGCTCGATTTGTGCCGATGCTGCTTTCGTGTCTGTTGCCTCCACAGTGAAACGGGATAGATCCAACTTTTTTTATGTCGCTTGATGCCAGATAATTTGAGGTAAGCATCTAAGGAGTAGGCTATTTCAATAGTCCCGGCCTCTTTGGTAAATTTACTTGCAAGACTGTTTGATATCCGAAGCGTTTTTATAAATTATTCTTTTTGGAACATGTTGTAATGGCGATTAGGTAATCGGCATCTACTTTTCTCGCGTATCTCACACCATCGAGATGCTCGTCCTGAGACCTGTTGCTGTTTAGTTTCATTGACTGCGTTCTTCTTACTGACGTATGTGTTTTCTGCTCCACTCCAGGCCCATCGAAAAGCAAGAGTGTAAGGGCAAGAGAAAAGGACGGAAGAGAAAGAAGTGAAAGTGAATCGTGAACGTTTGACCTTACTTTTTATTGTGGCATTGAAGTCACCAACTTGGATCTTGATCATATCATCGTTTGAAAGTGTCGCTGCTCGTCGCAATTCGTTGATGATGTCTGTTTTCAAGGTTTTCGAAGTTCAAAATAGGTCTTTAAAATGAACATCCGTTGAATATTGTTGCACCTGTTCATAGTGCCAACTATTCTTATTCATGCGATTTTAGGAACATGTTCGGTGTTGTATTTGCCTTCTTGTACCAATTTGCGTGAGTATTATGGGCAGGAAAACTTTGATGACTTTTTTTTTAAATCTTTGAATGTATCGCGGTGGTGCCCTGAAATCTCATAATGGCGGTAGATAACTAACAATCGTAGGTTGTTTGATATGTTGTAATGCAGTTGGTGCACATTTAATAAGTTCCGATGAATTTCATAATATTCAAATATTAACTAACTTCTCCATGGCGGAGTTTTGCATACGCTTTCACGGGCAGTTGCCGATTCAGTGTCGGATTTAACCTTCCCTTGTCCCCGATATTATCAGTCTAAGGATTGCCCGGTCCCCTTCTCAGGCTCGAGGTGTAGTGGCCCTCGAACTCCAATAATTGCATTGTGTAAGTTAGTGTTTCAGAATGCATCAAGTATTGCGGACGGAGGTCGCCAGGGCAGGTGTGGTTCTCTGAGTCATGCCGAGTCCAACGGTACCACTTTTATCGAAATTGAAGAAGTTCTAGGGGTTGCGCAATGCGCCTGAAGTTCGAGCGTATTTACCGCATTTGGACGCTGTGGCCCGCTGACCGCGCGATGCTATTGGGTCATATTTATCGTGGCTGCGATTCATAAAGAGGTGTTTTTTTTTTGCGCCCATAAGGGTCGCTTACTTCACAAATCATGTAATTAAGGGATTTTGCCGAGTACACACATCTTTGACAAGCAGGAGCGGATCTAGCGGCTGAGTTTTGGAGGGGCAAACCAACCATCGACGACAGTATCGACCAGTATAGATCGTGTTTTGTGGAGTGCAACAATGCGTGTTTGCAACGATGCGGACGGTGTCCGGTTTGGGACAGAAATTGCCCATTTTCTGTAACGTACATCTCCCACTGTTGGCAGGTGCCAGCAGTGCGTTCCACGACAGATCGACAAATAAAACTTCGATTTTGCACCCCCACATCTCAGATTTTGATGAAAATGAGTCTATAGGGTTATCAGCAGCCCTAAACACGCCTGTGATATTTTCAGGCCTCTCCGACTTCCGGTTTTCGAGCTACAGCCTGCGACATTTTTACATTCGATGCATACATGGCTTTGTTTGGCAGGATTTTTCCCTGCTACATTGAATGATAAGTAGGTGAGTTTGTACATCAAAATGATTGCAATCTCATGCAGAATGAACGTTTATCACTATCGAAACCATAGCAATTAAATATATGTCAAATATAACACTTTAAAAAATGCCAAGTTCTCTTGAGCAATTTTCCCCTTCGATATTGTGATTTTTGATATTTTTTAATGAAAGAGCGTTGATTATTACCTATATTTCATCAATAAAAAAAGTGGTTATCGGCTTATAAATATTTTAAACATAATTTCAAACACCAACCGCCCGGCCTCATTTTACCCAATACGCGTCGTTCAGCAACGGCCGCGGCCAGCTGCTGCCAACGGGGGATAGGGGTGCTGGCGGCTGTCGTCCGCGGCCCCGTGGGATTGAGAGGACACTATGCAGATTATTTATAAACACCAGGCAGGACGTTTTAGCACTTCATTTATTATTCACACAAATAACAAGCCGGAAAGTACATGTACATTTGCGAATGCTAACGAGATGGTACAATGAGCCTTATCAGAGGTACAAAATGCATAACTTAACATTAGCTCACTTCACATTGTAATTCGCACATAAACAAACGGAAATCACCTGCCGATGTAGGTCACGCTAACCATTCAACCTAAATCCTGTAGCAAATCAGGCCACCATCACCTCTCTTCCTTCACTTATGGCAAGTTCTCGCACAACGACAATGTTTGCCTTCACTGGAGTTACCCTGTGCATTTTTAGAGTCCCTTTGACAGTTTTTGCCATTGACAGTCTATCGCCAAGCTCATGCCGTGTACGACTAACCTCTTCTTTCGCTACAAAGCAGCACTCGGTATGCAAATTACCCTTGTCCTGTAGCACTTTACATAGCTTTTCCGCAGTAAGAATGTGGTCCGAGTGTGTTCGCGAAAGACTGGGGCTAGCTGCAACCCTTTTCAGTGTACCCCCAACATCGTCGCACGAATTTTTCCCATGCGACGTTGCAAAAAAATTCCAATCGCACTGGACTCCGAAATCCTCATCATGAAAACTCACATTCACGAAATTAAACTTATTCTTGTACTGGGCAGCTGACCCATCCAAAAAATAATGAATCTTTTTCAAGTTCGGGACTATGCCTTTCACTCTCGGTACAATGTGCTGCAAGAATGTGTGCACAGCGACGGTGTCATGCTTCAGTTCGTTTGATAACACGCAAAAACTGTGGCATTCAATCTTTCCAGCCTCTCGCCAATAAACAACAAACGGATGAACGGTACACTGTGGTGTGTTCCAGTGATATGACTGAATTTCGTCTTGAACTACAAAAGTGTAGTTTTCTGAAAAATATAATATGATCAGTGTTTCATGCTCAGGTAGCTGCTTTTTTAGATCGTCGAAATATTTGCTTTGATGCTGACTCGTGAAATGATGCCGAGTAAGTGTCACAATGGCGTCAGACAGTTTGTCAAGAAACTCGTCCATAGGAAGAACAATTTCGATCAAAGTGCAACGATCCGTGCTTAGCCACTGACTAAATCTGACTTCGTCCACCAAGTCTGAGATTTCCCCTGCCTGCGCATTTAAAGTGTCGATCAAATATGACCTGACACCGTCCTGACCTGGACAGTTTTCACACTTTTGCAGCATACAGGCTTCCCTCCCGACATCACAAACCGCGTGCTTCAATAGGTCCTTGTAGGTAATGTCTTTTAAGCCCAGAGACGCTAACATTAGCTTCACGTTCTGGTGATAGCAACATACACAAACCGTATGAGTGCCGTTGCTTCCCAACAGGACACAGTGTTTGGGGCGGAGGCTGGCGAACTTCGAAAACCCAATGCGCGGGTTGCTACCGTTCTCTTTATGAAGTTGGTAAATTTCCTGCAAATTACCTAAAATCAAACGTTTCTGCTTCTTTACTTTAACCCCATTCTCATCTCTTACCGTCACATAGTCTTTTTTCCAGGACATTTTCTACTCACTTCGGGGCCAGGGGGAGGTGGCAGTCACGTCTCCCATATCATCCTCCCGGGACGCGCGTCTCCTTTGTTGACATCCCACGCTCGGCTCCCCCTTCCCCTCCCCCTCCCCCGGCAGGCGTATCGCGAGGCAGCGGCAGCGCGCGCGCCGGTCCGGTGAGCGCAGCGCCCGCATTCACCGCATTTGATTCGTCTTTCCAAGTCGATAACCACTTTTTTTATTTATGTTTCTAGGGTAAAAAACTACGCTCTTTCATATGAAAGTGAGAAAAAATACGATATCTGAGGGGAAAAATGTTTTTATTTCTTTTCAATTTTTTATTTGGCTAGAGTCGGCAAAACGTACGTAATGAAAGTTTAAATGGTGGCAAAGTCATATTCTTCAATGTTTTGTCTTCATTTTGACGTATAAATTTGTTCAGTTACTGAAAAATGACTTGGAGAAAATTAGCACCAAAGATAGTCATGTCAGTGCAAAATGTAAAAATTATATAGTTCATAACTAGAAAACGGTAAACCTAAGAGACTTCAAAATGGCACAGGCGTGTTCAGCGATGCTGATAACCCTATAGAACCATTTTCATCAAAATCTGAGGTGTGAGGGTGCAGGTCACATGTCGATTTGTCGTGGAATGCCCCAGGTGTGGTTTTCGAGTGAGAAGCAATGATTTGTTCCACGTGCTTGCAAGTGCGAAGGTACAGAGTTGCTATTAAATACGGAAAGGCTTAAGAAAGGGTCGGATAGGCATAAGAAGGATCAGAACAGCTTTGTACTTACTATACCATTGATGAGCGTGACAATGCACCCAGCCCCACAGTTTCGACTTACAGATATAAAACGTACTACTAAAGCATCCACCAATGCACATTGCTGTTTTTATTTTACTTTGAGAGCGACAAGTTCATACAAAATACAAACCCTATAGACCAAGTGAATACAGATATACGCAAACACTCACACCAACACACCAACACACCAACACACACACACACACACACACACACACACACACACACACACACACACACACACACACACACACACACACAGACACACACACCAACACACCAACACCTTGGGCGGTGACCTTGGGAAGACGACACATATAAGGACTGTTATGTATTTGTGGGGGAATGCCGAGGGTGGACATCGGATAGAACGGCACAGGGGAAAGGAGGGAAATTCTTCTGATGTCTCGCAATGGTGATTTAGAAAGGTGATACAAGAACAATGGACAGGACGCAAGGCTAATGTAGGATACAAAATTGGCATGCCATGATCAGAAAATTGGATATAAATGTACTAGTTTAATAATGAGAAAAAAGGGAGTTTACCTGGCGGGAGGATGTGCGCAAGCGGTCTGCTACTTCAAGGATCGCAGGACTGCTGAGGATGTCGCGAGGAAGCGTCAGCGTTGCAGCGCCTTGTTTTTTTTTTTGCCGCTTCACTGGTGGCGGCTGGCATGACTCCGACTGGTTGTCTGAATCATTCTCCGGTCTGGATTTGGTGTCTGGACTTTGGGACTCAGGCGTGCTTGAACTCGTTTCATTCATGCGTTGTGAACGGTCTTGTCGCCACTGTTGCTCCGAGACCGTACCTTCAGTGGTAGGTTCTGCTCAGGGATGTCGGGCGTGCGATGGGTGGATCTGTCGGACCAAATCAGCATTTAAGATGGCATGATTTAGCTCAAAATCAATTTTAGCAACGTAAGATTGAAATGACGATGTGTTCGACGGTACGACAACTGGCTATTGTATTAATATATTCCGATTAAGCATTCAATGGATTCACGGGTCTGTCATGCACCCTCTTGGTACATATAGACATCATCTTGGTACTCATCACTATATGTGATACATTCTGAGACCATTCGTGTTTGTTAGGCATCAAATCTACACAGTCGCAATAGCATGAGTGAAACAACATGACACAAGGTCTTATTATGGCCTAGGTATTATCCCCACCCAAAATCTGTCCCTACCAAATAATATTTTATCCAGAAAAATGACTCATATCCATAATTTGTAAAGCGGGCAAGCCTTTACTCCAAGGCTCCAAGGCTCCAAAACTACCGCTTTATGCATTTTAACGACAGTAAATATGTCCCGATAGCACCGCGCGGTCGGTAGGCCACAGCGTCCAATTACGGCAAATACGCCCAAACTTCAGGCGTTTTGCGCAACCCCTAGAACTTCTTCAATTTCGATAAAAGTGGTACCGTTGTAATCGCCATGATTCAGAGAACCACACCTGCCCAGGCGACCTACGTCCGCAATACTTGATGCATTCTGAAACACCCTAATGTAAGTGCAAGAGGTGCATTTTATAAATAAAGTGCCCACACCAATATAAACCACTGGATTATTTGTGCAAGGCCAAGCTTGCCTACAAAATGTGCATACTTCCTGTTTTACTTCACACATCGGCTCATTCGCAAACCGACACCATTTATCCATTGGGTTCATCTCACCCAATCTATGGCGCTTGTGACATCAAAATATTGTTCGCATTGCAAAATTAACTCAGGCCTATCGTTTTGCGTTTTGCGATTTTTTTTTAAAGCGTCATTGGCGTTTCTCCTGACATCCTCCACTCTACGATGGTTGAATTTGAGGACACTGCCACCATATATAACTGATGTGAGGTGTTCATATTAAGTTTAAATACACATGTACCATGCCGGCTGTGCTGTTGCGAACTCGTGTTAGGTCGCCGCGCGGACATTTAACCCGCGTCGTCTCTGGGGGTCTTCAACCGCCCTTCCCTCAGTTTCTTCGCGGTTAGTGAGAGAAGGGCGTGTGGCAGCGCGATCCAATTCAGCATACCCTTTCGCACATCAATTTGGCATATTGTGTCAAACTTTTGAAGTCAACTTGAAAACCTGAGCTCAAAATTTAGAAATGAAAAAACTTGATTTGGGTTTATAAAATTTGTTATGGTCCTGGCTGTTTTCGCTGTCCTTTTCTGATTACGAATAATTTTTGCTTTTTCAAATATCCACCAAAATCAACTATCCAGAGCCGAAAACATGATGCAAGTCGTGAAATTCTAGGTCCCCTAGTGACGGCACTTCTGGGAGGATTTTTTTTTGGGGTGGTGGTGTCAGACGCTACTCGTCGAGCGCTTTCCGGCGACACCTCTCGTTTTCGTGCGATGCTTAGTTTGGATTTTAGAGGTGGTTCCTATCAGTCCCCCCCCCCCGAGACCGGATGTGAGGATCTGACCGGAGAGACGGGGCTCACAAATCGCAAAATGTGGGCGGCGCGCCATTAGCCATGAATGTGCATAAAGAGCGTCGTGAACGACCCAATAACCGAACAAGTATTTGGAAGACTCGTTGAAATCGTACCTACGACGGTTCTCAATCCCTCCTTATCGCACCGCTTCGTTAAATGTCTACCTCCTCCCATGCTTTTCTTTGTGCGCACCCATCCGTGGAGAAGTAAGGCTGTGGCAACGTCTTGCTACAATCCGATGCACTGCGATGTAATGTTTGCCGTTCATATTCACCCGAGTTTTGTAAATTTTTCTTCAACATTTTCACGAGACACCTCCAGCATACCGCGTGGAAATGTGATGCGCTCAACTAACTAAAGGCCAAGAGCCTCTTGCACAAGTGATTGTCACGTGTCCCTGAACTTTTGCATTGATTAGTTCCTGATTGCAGTGCATTTCTCGATGTCATACATTATTCTGACCCTTCCCTTATATATCACCAGTGACGCTCTTCTATTTTCCAGTGTTTTCCTCCCTATTATGCTGGGCGCTGTATGACCGAAGCAGTCGATCCACCCCTAAGCCCAAATAACCATCCAAACTCCCTATTATGTATTCTTTCGCGAGCAATATCGCAAAGCTGACAATGTCAGTTGCACATATCAATTCGAACAGTATGTGTTATTAACGGTGCCGTACGGAAGGGGATTCTCCCCTGAGAGATGGTGGGCCCTCAAGAATCGCGCTGGAGTCCGAAAAAATCACAGTTCCCGTCGGGGCCCCAATAAACTTGCGTCGCGGCCCCAAATATACGCAACGGCCCTGAGAACTGGCAGCAGAGCCGAAAAAAATGTGACATACGGAATGCTGAGAATACAAATTTAGTGCCCCGCCAAAAAAAAGACAGCAGATCCAGAATCCCGCGCTGGGCCCCGAAACCCTCACTGGAGCCCAACAATCGCGCCGAAGCCCAAACAAATGGCGCTAGAGCACAAATATTCGCACCAAGGGCCCAAATAAGCACACCGGTCCCTGAAAACTCCGCAATGGCCCGAAAATTGCATCGTGGATTATGCAAATATATCCGGCCCAATATTGCTCTCGGGACCCACAAAATTCGCATCGGAATCCCAAGTAAGTACTGCTGGGCACCGATAATTCGCACCGGGGTCCATAAAATCGCCCCGGTCCCCCGAGAACGCGAAGGCTCACCAAAAATCGCGGTGGTGCCACACACATTCCCGTCAAAGCCCCCCAATATTCGCGTCCAGTACCGCAATAAATATAGCTTGGCCACGGAAACTCGCGGAAGAGTCTGACAAATTTAATTGGGGCTCCAGAAATTCGCACCTGGGCCGGAAAGGCCGCACTGGGGTCCAAAGATTGTCGTTGGGGGCCCGAAGTAAATACAGCGTGGTCCAAAAAATCGCATCAGAACATGAACAAGACAAAGCCGGGCCATCGAAAATCAGCAGGAATTCTGAAAAATGAATGTCCGGCCACGGGAAATTTTTATGGAGCCCCCTCCCCCCCCCCCACACAAAAACGCGTATGGCCACAAAAACGTACTGGGACAAGACGAATCGCGGCGGGACAAGAATATACCACCGGGGCCAGACAATTTACAGTGACACCCGGGCTTCAAAAAGTCAGAGGAATTCCCCCCACAATCGCGACGGGTGCGAAAAGCTCGCGTCGGGTTTATGAAACCACGCGCCTGGACCGGAGCAAATTGTGCCGGGGGCCCGAGCAGTTGCGCTGGAGCCTCGAAATATTGCGCTGGAACCCAGAAATTTGCGTACGGGGCACTACCTATCAGCGGGTCCTAAACACACCACTGCATGCTGAAAGCAGGCCAGGGACCTTCAAAATGCACAGCGTCTCGTGATAAGCGGCAGGCTCTTAGAGCATTCGCTGCGGCCGTTAGTAAACATACTCGGAGCTCTTGAAACACCGGAGTCCCCTAAGCACACCGGGACCGCAAAGACGGCATGAACTCCCATGCCTTAGAAACAGACTGGAGTTCGCAAAAACGACATAGTCATAAAAATGAAGAATGAAGACGCGCCGGACACAAAATAAGCACGTCGGGGCCATCGAAAACACATCGGCCTCTCAAAGACACCGTGGGTCTACAAGGAACCAACACAGCCCTAAAAAGCGCCGTGGTCTCAAAAACGCGTAGAGCCCCTAGCAAAAATCCGCTGGGCCTAAAGCCCATCGGGAGAAGAAAATACACCGAACTAGCGCCCAGGTGAGTTGGTCAAATATGGAACATTTAAAAAAAGAGATAAGGTGTACCATAGCTGAGCGGGATTTCTAATTTCTTCACAACAGAAAATGTAGGACAATTAATCGCCGAATTACATTCATCGAATTTTTACAGCGAAGCCCCATACGAAGCAATACATGCCTTGGAAGTATGACACATGATTGTCATAAGACATAAAGGATTAGTGCAACTATGACCCACAAGGGCCCTTCTTGGTTGCACTTTGCACACTCAACCAGTTGCCCACCAGATCCGTCGATCAGCCCTCCCTGCAATAATGAAAAGCCAACCCTCTATTATTATAATGATTGTCTATGCTATTTTTAAAGATGTTCAATGTGCTGCTACTTTGAATGGTTTCTGGCAGCTGGTTCCAGTGTTCCACTATCCTGTTGGTGAAGAAAGACTGTCTTAACCTTGTTCTGCTGTGGTTAACTTAAATTTTGAATTGATGACCTCTAATTGCATCATTTGTGTTCAATTCAAACATTTCCCCATGATATCCCCTCTCCAGACCATGGACAAATTTAAAAACCTCGACGAGATCTCCTCTCAGCCTTCTATAGCTAAGTGAAAACATATCCAATTTCTTTAATCTTTCCTCATATGCCAGGTTATATATGCCAGGTTCCTCATATGCCGCGAATTTCAAAACTTCCCTGCTTAGCCACTTTCAATGTTATTTACAAATATAATGAACAGTAGTGGCCCCAGTACTGACCCCTGGGGGACTCCACTAAGAACATTTTGCCATGATGACTTTGTACCATTTATCATCACTCTTTGTTGTCTATCTGAAAGCCACAACTCTATCCATTTTAAGATACTACCTGCAATATCATGGGCCCGAAGCTATATCATTAACCCTCGCACGGCTGGTGGTCTAAGCCACCTTCGCCAGGCTGGGGGGGGGGGGGGTAGATACCTACCCTCCAGGTATCTCACGAACCAAGCAAGATAGAGCGAATCTGAAAACTGCTTCGGATAGCTCTAACAAATTCCAGTCGAAAGTACTTCGGTAGTTTTTACGCTAGGATTTGAACTTAACCCTCGCACAGCTGATAGGGCTAGATACCTACCCCACCAGTCTTCCCGCGACAGCGGCAAAACGGGCGCGCGGCAGGACGCTGAAACTTGACATACCTCACAACTAGCTACTTTTACATCTTCTAAACAAAAATTTAAACCCAAAACTCAAAATATTTTTATTTTAAATTTTGGATTTGCAAAATGAATGATTTTTTTAAATTTTGGAATTTTGAATTTTTATTTTTGAAATAGGTATACGAACCAAAAATATGACGTTCTAAGTCAACTTAGCATTATACAAAAGTCCATAGTTTGTCTGCAATGTTGATGTTAGTTTAGATAAAATTACAAAGCGCAAAAATGGCGTTAAAAAAATCACAAATCGAAAATTCTGAAATTGTACGTTTTGGCGCTCAATCAAGATAAGTAAACCCTGAAACTGTCATTGTAATATCTTTATTATTGAAGGCATGGGGACTGCTTAAATATTTTTGGAGGTGACCTTTGATGGTCCGACCAGATTTTTTTAAGAACATGTAAAAATAGCTAATGGTAAGGCATACCAAACTTCAGCGCGCTGCCGCGCGCCATTTCCCTACTATCGCGGGAAAACCTGACGGGGGCAGGTGTCTACCCCCTAGCCGTGCGAGGGTTAACCGTTTATGGGGTACCTTGTCAAATGTCATACTAAAGTCAAGATATGCTACATCAACCTGATTTCCTTGATCAAATTGTTCTGTGGCGAATTAAAAAAAGTCCAAGAGATTTGTGAGACACGGTCGCCCTTTCCTAAACCCATGTTGATATGCATCTTGAATCAATCTGTTTCCTTCAAGGTAACTAACTATTCTATCCTTGATAATTGATTCGAGTGTCTTGCAGACTAGGGATGTGAGACTTACTGGCCTACAGTTTTCAACCTTCCCTCTTTCTCCTTTCTTTAAAATCCAGGGATTCATGACAAGAAAGGGTGGAACACCCTCGGTCTGGCTCCTACAAGACTAGAAGAACGGAAGCCTTCGGCTGCCTTGCAAGAAGCACACAAGTCACCTCACCAACGTCAAGGTGGTGTTCTAAGAGGTGGCTTTACTTTTATTTGGGATACAGCACCAATGACACTAATTTATTCAGCACAAGTATGGGAAAATAATACGAGGCATATCAAGCATTCATTTTTGCATCAATAGCTTTGGTGCCTTTTCTTGCTAATAACACTTGTCTTGCTAATAGCACGCAACCATAAAATTGCACACATCTGGGAAAGATGACAGATTAAAGTTGGCGCAAAGGCTGGTCATCCATGTGCACAACAGGTTGGCCAGTCTCGTTGAAGTGCCTCCTCAAACAAAGGAAAGACGACAGGCAAAAGCCGACGAAGAGGTTGATCACCCATAGGCGCAGCAGGGCAACAAGTCTCGTTCAAGCGTCGCTTCAAACCTGGGGAAGAGGGCAGGTGGCATCATTACGCACAGGCACTGCACTGGGCGGACATTTTCAACTTCCGGACACATCGTCCAGAGGACGCGGAATGACCTGCTGGAGGATGCTTGTCACAGTCATGCTTGTCACTGGGAGTGAACTTGACCGGTCAGCAGTCCGCAGAGCTTGGAGATCCAGCAACCATGAATATGTCTGCCATTACAAAGTACCATTTGTACAAAATGCTTTAAGATGAATAATTCAAAATAATGACTATTATTGTGTTAGTTAACAATGCTTTCATCTGCAATGTTTATTTAGTGTCAGCGTCTCTCACTCCATGCCAGCGAGGGGCGAGGTACCGCAGTCAGGAAAGTGCATGATTAGTGCATTGCCATTGCACACCTTTGCATCACATAACAAAACAAATTTGCATTAGCCCGTTTCACGACGTCCAATAAGCACCGGAATGTAATGTGAATGACTTCGTCTAGTATGAATGGCACATTATTGAAATATATGCACTTTATGTGTAGTTATGAAATCTCTCGGAAGTGAAATCAGACAATAAATTAAATATGAAACTCAACCAAGTATTCAAACGGCGGCATTGATTTAAAGAAAAAACTCGACTCAAACAAACGACTAGCCAATCTGGCACCATGGCGCGCGATTTGAGAGTTGTCGGATAAAACATAAATTTGCAATTGCATTACTAGCAAACGTACAATATTGGGAGGAAGTAGCATGAGGTATCATGCTGGCATATTTCTCATTTTACGCTTTATTTCATGGATGTGAAGTAGCTGTATTATGGATGAAATGAAAATACATCATTCACAGATGGTACGATTTCATCTTGACGATCCGAAAATAATATATTCTCTCCATTTTACAAGCGGGCTGTTTACAGTTCAAGTGCCGTCCACTGCAAATCACCATACGAGGCTCCGTTCTTAAATGTCGTTTCAACATACTCCCTACATACATGCTTGAATAAGATCCAGTGAGTATGGGTCTCGGTAACGGCTGACGTGTGCGTTTCAGATGGGGGGGGGGGCGACTCCTTTTAGTGGATTCCTTTCAGTCAACGCCATGTAAAAGGACTGTACTTAAGGGCGGTGTTGCACTCTGGCACCCCATACGTTCCGGTGCCACTACAAAATTACGTGGATCCTCACCCAAAGCAAATGTCAAAAGGGTCTGAATGCCATTCACCAGGTACCTCACGAGTGGAGGAGGGCCAGCGGGGGCTCGGCCCTTCCTGGAACCCACCGGTAGAGCTACTTTCAAAAGCTCTAAGATAACACCTATTGGACGTGTACCCCATGTGGTAGTACTCAGCAAAACATTGGAGGCCTAGCAGAATCCCGGAATCGCAGAATGTGTGGCGAATGCGCCAAATGTGGAAGGCTGGTGCGCACGAGCACAAACATTGGCCTGGTGGCGTCCGGGCTTTATTAATTGAACTTTGTGAAATATGAACATTTTTCATTTTTGATTGATTTGTACAGGTGTAATTTCAGCAGTATGGCCTATCAGCGACAGTGACTTTGGTCTGGTTCGGTGGTTGGTGATAGTGTTCTCGGTGGCAATGGCCTTGGTCCGGTCCGGCAGGTGGTGGCAATGTGTTCTCGGTGGCAGTGACTAGTCTGGGTCGGTGGTTGGTGGTAGTGCGTTCTCGGTGGCAGTGACTAGTCTGGGTCGGTGGTTGGTGGTAGTGTGTTATCGGTGGCAGTGACTATTCCGGGTCGGTGGTTGGTGGTAGTGTGTTATCGGTGGCATTGACTATTCCGGGTCGGTGGTTGGTGGTAGTGTGTTATCGGTGGCAGTGACTAGTATGGGTCGGTGGTTGGTGGTAGTGCGTTCTCGGTGGCAGTGACTAGTCTGGGTCGGTGGTTGGTGGTAGTGTGTTATCGGTGGCAATGACCTTGGTCCGGTCCGGCAGCTGGTGGCAGTATGTTTTCGGCGACACTTACTCCAGGCTACCGGCTATAGCTCCTACTAATGAGCGGCGGGCGCCCGTGCAAGACACACGTGACCTAGGAGACGGGCCACACACAGGTGGAGCCGCCGCCACCCACTCAGTGAGCCTCGCGACACTGCCATTGGTGAACATGAACCGAAAACACTTCCAGCTGGCCGGCCGCATGCAATATTTACTACCGCCGGCCCTGTTCATACCACCTGACTTCCGACAAACACTGTCGATATGTGCCGCAAATGTCACAGATGGACGGATTTAGGCGAATAATGGTGCCATCCAACATACAGCGCCCTTACTGGTAATGGACCTCTATATTTCACAGGTGACGACCCCGCGGCCTTCTGCCAAGCGACAGCGTGCAAACAAAGATTACGGAGAAACACATGATTCTGGCTATTAAGGCAGACATGGTCCTTCATGCAACAATAATTCTTCGGACCGCGTGTGTAGCAACCATTTTGAAGCAAGTAGCAACGGAGCCCATTTTGAGCGGCACGGGTTCTGCAAACATTTGTGCAGAATCCGAAGGTTAGATCAATTTAAATTGTGGGTGCTTGCGGCGGAACCTATGTGGCTCTGGAGATTCTCGATATCCTTGAGATCCTGGATACCTTGGAGATCCTGCATAATGTGGCCCTCTTGAGCGTTAACAGTGGGCTTCAGCTCCCTAGCGAGAGCGAGGGGACTCTCACCGATTTCGATATGTAAGTACTCTGAGAGGATTGTGTTTGTATTACTGAACTATCATAAAATTCGGGCCGCTAGTGCTTATGGCTTGAAATGTACGGCTAATAGTAAAAGTTATATGTACTATAAAGACATAAAGACAAAAAGGCATAAAAGATTAGTGCAACTATGAGCCACAAGGGCCCTTCTTGGTTGCACTCTGTACACGGAACCAGTTGCCCACCAAATCTGTCAATCAGCCCTCCCTGTAATACTGAAAAGCAAGCCCTTTATTCTTATAATGATTGTCTATGCTGTTTTTAAAGATGTTCAATGTGCTGCTACTGACAATGTTTTCTGGCAGCTGGTTCCAGTGTTCTACTACCCTGTTGGTGAAGAAAGTTTGCCTTAACCTTGTTCTGCTGTGGTTAACTTTAATTTTGAATTTATGACACCTAAGTGCATCATTTCTGTTCAATTCAAACATTTTCCCAAGGTATCCCCTCTCCAGACCACGGACAAATTTAAAGACCCCGATGAGATCTCCTCTCAGCCTTCTATATCTAAGTGAAAACATATCTAATTTCTTCAATCTTTCCTCATATGCCAGGTTGCTTATGCCATTAACCATTGTTGTAGCCCTCTTTTGTACTCTCTCTAAAAGCCAACAATCTTTTTCATAGCTAGGAGACCAAGTTTGGATGCAGTATTCCAAATGTGGCCTGACGTATGCGCAGTAAAGCTTCCTGATCACTTCCTCACTTCTGTATGATACATTCCTATTTATTGCTCCGAGCATTCTCAGTGCCTTCTTCCTGGCTTCCTTGGTCTGTTCTGATGCCCCCAGTTTTGTGTTTAGAATAACACCAAAATCCTTCTCCTGTTGAGTCACTGATAGCACTTGGCCACCCATCAAGTATGGAGCCTTCATATGCTGCTTACCTACATGCATGATTTTGCACTTATCAAACTTAAATTTCATTTGCCATTCTTCGGACCACTTCACAAGTTCGTCTAAGTCTTTTTGCAGCGAGATATGCTCATCTTGACCTGTTATTGCCCTAAAGACCTTCAAATCATCCGCAAATGTCAAACCTTTACTGCTTAGGCCACTTTCAATGTTATTTACAAATATAATGAACAATAGTGGCCCCAGTACTGACCCCTGGGGGACTCCACTAGGAACATTTTGCCATGATGACTTTGTACCATTTAGCATCACTCTTTGCTGTCTATCTGAAAGCCACAACTCTATCCATTTTAAGATGCTACCTGCAATACCATGGGACTGAAGCTGTATCATTAACCGTTTATGGGGTACTTTGTCAAAGGCCTTACTAAAGTAAAGATATGCTACATCAACCTGATTTTCCTGATCACATTGTTCTGTGGCCAAGTTCAAAAAGTCCAAGAGGTTTGTGAGACACGATCGTCCTTTTCTAAACCCATGTTGAGTATCTTGAATCAATCTGCTACATTCCAGATAACTAACTATTCTATCCTTGATAATTGATTCAAGTACCTTGCAGACTAGGGATGGGAGACTTACTGGCCTATAGTTTTCAACTTTCCCTATCTCTCCTTTCTTGAAAATAGGAACTACATTTGCCCTTTTCCAATCGGTTGGAATTTCACTTTGTGAAACTGATCTACCAAATATTATACTAAGTGGACATGCCAGTTTCTTTTCAGTTTCCCGCAACACACTAGCATAAATATCATCAGGTCCTGCTGCCTTGTTTGGCTTTATTTTCCTGATATGATTGTAAACAACATCACTATCAATGAAATCAACATCATTTGTCAGATCCCATGTCACTGAACTATGGTGTACGGTCGGCAGATTGGTCATATCTTCCAATGTAAACACTGATTTAAACTGCTTGCTCAGCTCCTCAACCATCTCACTATCCTCACCCAATGTAGTCCCGTTTACTTCCAATGGACCAATTGTGCTAGAAACTTTACTCAGCTTGTAGAAACTAAAGAACGTTTTTCTGTCCCCATTACAGTTTCTAGCTAAATCCAGTTCTTTTGCTCGCTTTGCTGCTCTGGGTTTTTGCTTCACAGTGTCTCTAGCTTTTCGATACGCCTTTAGATTAACGACATTTGAGGCTTCTTTAAAGACTCTAAATGCAGTTTTCTTAGCCTTAATTGCTTTTATCAAGTCTGGTGTAAGCTATGCTGGCTTTCCTACCCTTCTTTTGCATCCTTGCTTTTGGGGGACATGTCTAATCTGAATTTCCTTCAAGTAAGATTTGAACTTTTCCCACATTTCACAAGCATTTAAATTGGAGAATTCTTCTTCCCATCTGATGGCACTTAAAGCCGCTCTCATGGAATCAAAGTCTGCTCTGTTAAAATTTGGAACATTTACCAAATTATCCTTGATAATTTCCCCTACATGTGCTTTGAATCTAACTATGTCATGGTCACTTCTTCCCAGAATTTCGCCTACAGTCAAGTCTTGAACTAAGTCACTTAAATCCGAGAATACAAGGTCCAAGAATGAACCATGCCTGGTAGGTTCCGATACAAACTGGTGTAAGAACAGGTCCTCTTCAAGGAATTTCCTAAACATTTTGCATGATGGGAGCCAGCACCAGCATTTTCATAACCTTTTAGATTAAAGTCACCAAGAATAAGGCACTCCCTCTTAAAGTTTCTACTGATTTCCTCACAAATCACCTTGTCAAGCTCCAGTTGCTGAGAATGTGGCAGGGTTCCTGATCGGTAGAAAGCTCCTATCCTAAGAGTATTGTTGTTGCCTTTTCCCACAGTGACATCAAGCCAAATGAACTCCACAGACACATTTTTATCCCCACCTGCTACTTTTTGAGAACTGAATGAGCTATTCATATAGAGCATTACACCACCCTCTTTCATTGCTGGACCCCTATTGCATGAAAACACATTGTATCCCTGGATCTCATAGTCCTGTAAGTTATCTCCAAAATACCCTTCACTGACCCATACCTCACTTGAACTCATCAAACACTTGAACTCATCAAATTTGGAACGGATACTCTGAGCATTAAACATCATACACTTAACAAATGCTCCATAACAACCTTTGGCTTTTTCATACTGAGTTCTTTTATCACTAGATGAACTATCACTCTGTCCCTTTGAACTGCTGCTGTCCATAGTTGCAGACTTTGAGGTTCTATTGCCTTGGCGGACACTGTTGGAATATTTATGAGTTGGCAATGCAATTTCATCCCTCCCCACCCCATTTCCTAGTTTCCCTGAAGGACATGCTCGTACACTGCCTAACACATGGACCCCCTTCTCAGAGAAGTGCAGGCCATCCCTCTGGTAGAGGTCCCACGATGCATAAAACCTGCTCCACTCGTCTACAAATGTAAAACCTAGCTCATGGCAGAGCTTTCCTACCCTGGCGTTAGCTGCCAGTGCCCTAGAGCTCCACTCAGGGGAGGCTCTAGCCCTAGGCAAAATTGCTGTTACAATGACTCTATTGGTACCCTTCAGGGTGGCCAGAAGGACCCTGTACTCCCGCAGAAGCTCCTCACTCCTAGAAGTACCTATGTTATTTACCCCTACATGCACTATGACTGTGTTGAACTGGTGATCACTGGTGACCTGTGCCACCACAGGCACCAGGTCCTTCCCCTCGGCACCAGGCCTGGTGATGCACCAGGCCTGGTGCCAGGGCAGGGATAAATACGTCCCTCCTACCTTTACAAAATACCCGCTCTAAATGTCGCACACGAGAGTCTCCTAGGACCAGCAATATAACTGTAAACATACTAAAATTACCAGTGTTACTTGGAGCAGCTCGACATGTAAAATCAACCAAAGTTGCGAAGATGTTCTGATGACGTTCCACTCAGTAATAATTGACTGCCTTGAAGCTTCTTTAAACTTGGGCAAATACAACATTTATGGAACAACTCATTGGGGCAGGGATAAATACGTTCCACCATGAAATGAACTCATGTTAGTTTTGTTTGCTAAGTTAAGCTGTAAACACCGGCTAACTAGTACCGGTAAGCTGAAAAAAACGGTTTTAGATGATGTTTTTTATGTCCTCAGCCTACTTATTTGTTCAACGGCTATGGTCGATTTAATGGCGAACGAACTTGTAGTTTAAGATCGATCAGATGTTCCGTTTTATTTTGGTAAAATGATGTTCACTACGAAGGATATTTTCGATTTCATGACTGCCCGGTAGCTCTAATTCCATTGTTTCAGAACTTGTAAGTTTTGCATCAGTCACTTGTGCCTGGGTACTAAAATTTGTGCAGTGTTTCATTGTACGGGTATCTGTGGTAGACACAGAGAGTACAATCTCCTTCACAGGCGCTCTATTGAAAGTGGTATACCGAAATGGGAAAAAATAAAAAATGCATCCTCTCCTAAGAGGTGGTGAGCCGCCAAAGGATCGTATCGGTGATCTCAGGTCCCCGAAAAATCACGGTTGGCACCCAAAAATCACACTCGAGTTAATCAAACACAACGGGACCTAACAACATTACGCCTGGTCCCACAAATCGCGCCAAATGCTCTTAAAAAATACGCATAGCCCCGGACACAAATTGCATCGGCGCTGCAAAGTTTCTACAGGGTCTGAAAAATATCTTGCACGAAAAACCGACCCTGAGCCCCCCCAACAAATCCCGGAACCCGGAAAAGCAACCCAGACTTCGAAAAATTCAGAAGAGGTCCCCATAAATCCCACCGGAGCTCCCACAAATCACTCTGGGCCCCATTAATTTTCGTAAAAACTACTGAAATCGCGTAGGAGTCCAAAAATACTGTGTCGTGCCCTAAAATATAATAATGCCGATGCCCAAAATATAGCATCGGAGGCCCGACAACATAGCACTGCTAGAGCCCACAAAAGCCACGCTGGGACTACAAAACATTCCGGCTGGGTCCAGCAAATCGCACAGAGGCTCAAAAACGTGCCGGGGCCTCGAAAAATTACGCCGGGGCCCAAAATATTTCGTCGATGGCTTGAAAAAAAAATCCGTAACCACCAAAAACCACACCGGGACCTTGAAAAGTCACCCAGGTTCAGAAAAGTTCAGAACATTTCCCAGAGGAAAAACCGCTGCAGGGCCATAAAACCCAAATATAAACGCCACTCGCTTTCATTTCCTGCATTTATGTTGAGGTCCGTATATTAAGTTAATATGTGCCCTCTGGTAACACCATCATCGGTGAAAATACAAATATAATGTTTTCTTCGGGCTCTTATCAGAGCCTCCTAACGTGAAATTTTGCATTCTGCATGCACTCTACCTTTGGTAGAGTGGACGTTTGTGGGGCTGATGGCCTTTATGCTATCTTAGGTAGAGTGGACGTTAGTGGGGCTGATGGCCTTTCAAAAGCCCCGCCCCACCCCTCCTCGGCCCGGCGAATGCAAATATGCCTGCCGCCCGATGAGGGAATGCTATGCGAACCATAAGGCATGCCTCGATTATTTCCGTAAATGAATGGACACACATACATAAATCACTGTAAGGTTATGACCTTACAGCTCTCTTTTAATTGCCTCAATGATGGAACTCGGGAAGACATTTCTTGCGTAGGACCCCTCTCCCATGCCCATTGGCGTTTCGCTGCCTGTGGTTGTAGGTATGTCAACATTGTTCAACGTGAGACATCGTCCTATCAATCGTCGGCCGGTGCAGCCATGTTTGGAGCAGACAAGTGTTTCCGACTTGCTTTCCAATGATCACCGGAAAACAGTGCGTGGAAGGGCGCTGCTGGTTGCTATAGAGCTACAGCAACCCAATGCATGCAACCCAAATCCAATGCTACACCAGCTCTGGTGTAGCATTGGGTATCCTTTGGGAAAATAGTCAAGCAATATGACATAGCGAATATATGATGTCATTCTTGGGCGTGGGTTCATTCATTGTTGTGAAATTATTGTCTTGTTTGTTTCATTGCAACCGATGTACACTGTCATTGACATCGCACGTGTTTAAATGTAATCAGACCACGCTGACAAACCAGTATTCTTCTCCACTCAAAACCAAGTAAATGGCGTCTTGATTCAACTGAAATGATGTTCATGAAAGTAATATACATTTCAGGGCAGCATTTGTTGGTGTTAGTTCAGCGACCAGTTTACAATTGGAAACTCCGAAAGAAGATATTTGTTGGTTTTTGCATGCTATTGTCTATCCTGTGTATCTGTGTGAGTCTGACATGCCTAACCTGTATGGGTTTAACACGTTCTGACACGTAAATCATGATCGTTACTAGGTCGACCGAGACGTCGATAGGTATTAATACAAGTACGCTGTACATGGTGCTTCTTTTTCTCATAAATTTGATCCTAATTGTTGCTGGGGTGGCTTGAGGAACCAGGGTTCTATTGCTAAGCAGAGCTTGTTGCGTGAACCCTGGCCCCACCACCCGATCCATGAACTCCAGCTCAACGGGATAATTTAGACCGAAAGTTTAACGTGCCGCCAATGCACCGGCACGGCCGCCCGGTAGCTGGCCCCCGGCCTTATCGCGCCAGCTGCCAACTGACACTCCCGGCCGGGGGCTAAATGCGAGCGCGCGAAGCGACTCGAACCCTGTGTTGCCAGTACAGGGGAGACCAGTGCAGGCCAGCGCTCTAACCAACTGAGCTACCAGGGCGGCGTAATTGGCGTTATCCTGCTTAGTTGGAGACTGTGGAATAGATTTGGTGCACAGCTCGGTTGAAGTCAGTGATTCCGTAAGTTTTGTGGCCATTTTTCCCTTTGACTTCTGCCAGTCATTTGTTAACTGATAATATAAGCATCGGTTACTATTAAATCGTTCTCTTACCCACCTAAACAATACCCGATGGGACTCTGGGTATATTAAGGAACGGTACTTGGCTACTGAAATATATTCTTTAAATATAAATAATAGGAGGGTTGTTTTCCTTCCATATGTGGATGTGTGCTTGTGTATCATCGAAGAACGTTTCCTAAACTTGATGAAGCATGTATGACATTATGATTGAGCATGCTTGAAAACTGGAAAATACCCATGAACTGCGGATGAACTCATAATTACCTTATTCCTCGGGGATAATTTATAGGTACGCCTTTCATTTGCACTCAGAAATTGAAATGATTCCCCGTGGAAAGACAATTTCAAGTACGAAATTTCATTGACAATCATAAATCATGCGCAGCTAATTAACTGAATGCACGGTGGTAATTAAGTGGGCCGATTTGTGGATTGTATTGCTGCAACGAAAGTACTCGGTCAACAGGCATGGCTCACGGCCCATTGGCCTTGGATGTGAGCCATCGACTGCAGAGAGGCTGGAGACTCCCGGACAGCTATGGCGCACGGCCCATTGGCCCCGAGTGTGAACCACTGAGCCATCAACTGCAGAGAGGCTGGAGACTCCCGGACAGCTATGGCGCACGGCCCATTGGCCTTGAGTGTGAACCATCCACTGCGGAAATTGTGTGGGCTCCCAGAGTAAGCGCATCAGTGAGCACCACTGCACATTAACCCGTCCCGTCTGGGGGGGGGGGGGTCTTCAACCACCCACCTCAGGTTTTTCGCGGATAGCGGACGAACGGCGTGCGGCAGCGCGCACAAATTTGGCATACCTTTTACCACATCAATTTGACATGCAGATTCAAAATTTTTAGTTCAGGTCATCTAGGGTCAACGAGTTAGTCAACGTCAAGTAAGGTCACCTCCAAAATAGTTCAACCAGTCGTCACGATTTAACGGATACAGATATTTTAATGAACCTTTCAGCGTTTGCTTCTCTTTACGGATGTAACAAAACGTACGAGTTGAATTTTTCATTTTTTTTTCGTTTTTGACTACATATAAATTTTGCGTATTTGCCATATTGCAGTTCAAACAGAATTCTGGCTAAATTAAGCATTTTTATTAGTGAAAGTTCATTTCCAACAACATTTCTCGGCCTGCACTACCCATTGGAGAAGGAAAATTAAAGAAAACTTGAAAACTAAAAATGTTAAAATTTTGAAAAAATTAAATGTTCATTTTTAGGGTGCCAAAAAAATTATAGCCATGGTCGATTTCGCTGTCCTTTTCTCATTGCAAATTTTTCTTTTTTCATATATCCCCAAAATGAACTCCCCAGAGTACAAAACATAATACAAGTCGTGAAAAGTCGTGAAAATCTAGCCTGCTGGTGACGTCACTTTTGGGGAAATGTTTTTTGGGGGTGGACCCGGACCCTACTCGTCGAGCGCTTTCCGATGACACCTCTTTCGTTTTCGTGCGATGCTTAGTTTGGATTTTAGAGGGGGGTCTTCAACCGCCCCCCCCCCGAGACGGGGTGGGATAATTTGACAGGAAAGACGGCGCGGGTTAAGTAGCGCTGTTTGGAGCAATTGTGGATCACAAGAATGCACAAGGAAGCGGAAATCTATGTGCGAAGCCATATATAATCCTGAATAACGTTCAGCGTAATTGTGACCCACCAGCGTTGGGCGCGCGGGAGTCAGGTCAGCATTGGACTGATTCGTCTTGGCATGGAGAAACAGTTGCGTGCGCCTGGAAAAACAACCGATTCTCCCGTGAACACTACATGAAAACTAGTTAACGTCAAATGGAAGATATGAATAAGTCCGTAAAATGTTATGAAAATTATTCGACGTACATTTTGACCAGCATGGATGGATTCGGACGAGTCTAGTGCACATATTCGACTCAAATTCATCCGAGCGACCTGGCCTGGCCCGAACGGCACGCTTTTGAAACCCCAATATTTTTGACACTTTAAAAACCTAGCTATTCTACTTCAGCATTTATTTGCTCTTTTAATCTATCTTGATTTTGCCACGCACCTTGGCACTCTTTCCCAAGAAACTAAGTAATGCGACTACCATTTTGTTTTTCGTTGCGAGTTCTTTTGGAGAGAGCGGAGCGAGTACGCCGAGTGTTTCATGCACGGAATGCATACCCTGGAATTTAATCTCGCCTAAAGTTAATTTGCGGCACTTCCATGTGTGGTCAGGGTAGATAGTCCGTCTGAACTGTGCTGTTCCCCAACGCTGAAACATCCAGATATTTACTGAGAACGCTACAATATTTTACCGTTGAACTGAAAACTAACACGGGAGTAGGCTGTGCCGGCTGTATCGAGCGTCTGCTACATCGCTTGCATTACCCGCGTGCATGTACCTCGTTGCGTAGTTCGGAAACTATGATTATCGCATAATCTAGTAGTACTAGAACACACTGCAACAGTATTTAGTACTTACCCCACAACACTAAGTACTTACACTACAACAGTATTACAACATTACTTACTGTTTCAGTGCCGTCATATATCGAGGTTTCACATGCTGCATTGTCTGTCATTTTCTCTGATTCTCTCAACAATCTCAGCATTAACCACATTCATCCGCCAGACCCTCTACTGATTGACATTCAGAGACACATGCATAGGTCACTTCGTGAAATTCGCTGGTTCGGGTGGAGGCGGGGGGAGCAAATTACTTTTTTGATGGTCAAAGCTGCCCCAAAAGCCATTTGTATCTAGTGTATGCCCATAGGAAAAATAGTTGCGCCTGAGCCTCATGGGGGCCAGAATGGGCCAATCAAAGATTGCAGAGGCCAGCGTCCCCCTTAGCGTATACCAAGTGGCACACCTAGGCACACGACTGCTCTTGACGCAGAGGGTAGGGAAGGAGGATGGACTGGTGTAATCGAAGACGGATCAACTTGACACAAAAAACTGATTTATGCTAAGATCTGCCTCCGGGATACTCTTAGACGCCGAACACGCCTGTGCAAATGTCAGCTGGATCCGATAAACATTTTTTTTTTGCTATGGATTCCGGCAGTGTTGTAAGTTCAAACAACATGGGTAGCTCGGCGATGGATATTCCATCGATGAGAACCAGAAATGGTGAAATATTATGCATGTGGGAGAAAAAGGACCATCCTCATGAAGCATATATATTTCTTGCATTTGATCTCGTGATATCGTCGATATCGTGATCTCACGTGACCTCCACCCCGTCAGTTTTGTTCTTTCAATTTGACTGCGGAACTGGACCCGAACATGATTTACCTACCAGGGAAGAAGGAAAATGCTTTATACTTATAAATATGCGATATAGTCGTTCATTCTTCATGACTTTTTCGACGTGTTTTCGAGGCCAGCAGAATCCGAAAAGTGTTTTGCCATTATAAAACTACGTGGAATAAAACAGCGAAAGATTTAGAAGATTTAGATTTAGAACAGGCGAAGGGACGTTTTCTTTACAAAAAAAACATTTAGCATTTTTAGTTAAGTCCTATAATTTTCCTTAATAAACTTCACAAAGATTAAGTTCACAAATTACCGATAGGTCACCTAGGTTTATCTACGTGTAATGGCGCATCAGACTACCCCATGTGCGGTGGAACTGTTCCAGCTTTCTCGCCTTCGTTGCAACGCATTCATCAACTTTATATTGGTTGAAAAGCTTCGATTTAACCTCTACAAACGTCAGACCTCTGATCCCATTGAGCTTCTGATTCAAAACATATTGCCTTGCAAGAAGTGCAACATAGTTCACAAACTCAGGAGCGTCTTGACCGGTAAATGACCGTCCCGTATGTCCGCGCTGTTCTAACCCGCTTACCGTGTACCATGTTTTAGTTGGCTGTGCACTGCTAGATCCTCTACGACGCCAGATTTTAGGATGGTTGAATACCGACTCTTCTTTATGTACGAGTATGCTTATAGGGAACGACTCTGAGGTCGTCGCGTCTGGGAATATTTTTATGTTCATTCGACAAGCTTGCCTTGACGTGATATACCCCAACCCGTAAAGATGGATAGTGAGCTATGATAGCAGCACCGTAGATTGATTACAATTCAGTTATGGGCGCAAAATGACGCTAGATGTCGACGCGCCCTTCAACTCCAATCCACCACCAAACTCAGGAGCATCGAAACATCCAAACAATAAGTGCTCTGGGCAATATCTCAGTCGATTTCTGCTCAGTCTGGCCATACTGACCTACATCTGTGTATCAAAATTTATTAACCACCGGAAACAAGCAAATATGGCACAAAACTATTATTATGTGGCAGAAATTCAAAAATTAGCAAAAGGGAAGAAGCCAAACAGAAACCGGAAAATCTCACGAAGTCCGGCGAATGCGCCGAATGCGCACCGTTCTTACAACTGTATGAACGTTGGCATTTTGGCGACCGGCAGTTACTAACTGGAATGTGTGCAATTTCAAAATTGATTTTTAATTGCACCGATGTTTTCATTGCACAGATAATGGCAATTAAAAGACACGATCGTCAAATTTCAGCAGTATGAGGTCACTTATTAAAGGATACGAAAATAAAAATATTCTAACTTAGTGAGAAGTTGGGTTGAAATCCGGTGAATCAGAAACGATGGTGGTGGTGGTGGTGGTTGTTGGTTTTACGACACGTGGACCGTTGAGCCATGTAGCGTCGCCAATCTCATGCCGATTGGTCGTGGGCGAAGAGTAGCGACAGGTGAGACTCGAACCCACAACCTTTCGATTGTGAGACGAGCAACTTACCCCTAGGTTACTCGTCCCAGAAACGATGGTGGTAAATTGTGCCCCTTTCATGTGACAATGAAATTGTCCGCTAATTATTTTATTTCAATAAAAATTAAAATGAGCCCCTTTGGAACCAGGGGTCGAAATCCGGGGACTTCTTCAACAATGGCAGTAGATGGGCCGACTCTAAATCCGTTTTCCCCCTCCCCCTTGCGCCAACCCAAGGTAAGCCACTGACTTACACCTACCTTTCCAATGTTTTCCTGTTTTACGGGACACATTTAGATGGAATGGCTAACATGGGTGGATAAAGGGTGTGGCACTGGGGGCATGTTCCACCATAAACGGTGGTGTTCATCCGGCTGGTAAAATACGTCCCTTTGAGAAGGCTGGAGCGCAGTCGTTGGAATTTTTCAGCAAGTGGCGCCCCTCTGAGAGAAAGACACTCCTTGGAGGAAAGGCGCCTCTCCGAGAAGCCCGAGTGGATCCTTGCCTCGAATTTTTCAGTCAGAGGCACCACTCCAGGTACTTCTGTGGTGGCGTTTCTCCAAAGGAATGGCGCTCTTCCAAACAAGTGCTCCCAAGACAATTCCTGGATCCACCCCTGATTACAACAAAATTAAAGCGATAACAACCGAACATCGCGTTGGGTAGATATCCCTTCAGTATCGCCATCTAATATATCAAGCTAACCTTTGGCCTTGAAATTTAACCTTGACGTGTACCAGTTTGAAATGTTACATGATGGATCACCACAGGATATCGCTTGTTACCAGATTTGGACATGTTTCGGTGAAAAAAGAGGAAACCGAAGAAACTGGTTTACGTTGGACTTCGACCGTTAACGTGGTCATGTGAGACCCGTGTAGTTGTTTCCAGCATGCTCAGTACAAGCAGAAGCATTTGTCGTAATGGATTCGAACAATCATAAACCCGTCACCGAGTGTCAATGCCAATGCAAATACGCGTCTGGCGAACCCGTCGCTGAATGCGAATACGAAAACGACGTTAACTTGGCGTACGTGCTTAAGACTGCACATGACTCGCCTCCGTGGCATTGAAGTCACCGAAGGACACCCAGGGTTACGTTTGTTCAAGATATATCGATATATGCGCAGAGGAATGCAACCTGAGACGTAGAAAGCCCTGCGATGATGCAAATTTGTTGCAGAGCAGAGCACAATTTTCCATCAAAGCGAAAACAGAAGATGGACAAGGTTCATGTTATTCAAGAATTGACCGGAAGCAGAAATTTTTAACGTTTCCTGATTTACCATTCTGATATTTTGTGACGACAGATAGCCTGTGAAGTCCGTTGATTGGTTAATCGGCTTTTAATATTTTTGGTAATTATCCTGCATATACATTTTCACTTTATAAATGACTCGGTATAATTTTTCGGCGATGATACTCGGGTAGATCAAGCTTGGGGGGACGGAGGAAAAAAATTGGGGGACATGTTCCCCAGACCCCCAATGGTTATACCCATGGTCCTAATTGGTTTTAGTCACATTCATAAATGTTGCAGTGGGAAGGTATATTACAAGGATTCATAAAACGCGCTGAAGCATGAATTTACTTCCTGACCTTCCATGTCAGAATATGTCGAAAGGATTTTTTTTGTTCCAATCTCAAAAAGGAAATAAAAATGGATCAAAACCTAGCCTAACCTAACCTAATCTGTTCTTGCAGAAAAAAACATTTATTGGGAAAATGTATTCAAAAAAGATTTTGATAATTTTTTTCCAACCAAATATAGAAACCTAACCTAACCTAATCTAACCAAGCTCAGCCAAACCTAACCCTATATGCTTGCTTCATGGAGGTAGAATGTGTAAAACTTGTTTTGTGGATACCTGAAGGTGGAATAATACTCAAAACGTAAGGCACAAGGTTGAAGGTCAAGGTTCATGTTATTCAACAGGGGCGGTCGGCCCATGTAAGGCACTAAGGCAATTCCTCACCTGAGTAGAGCTGGGAAGTATTTTTGTATGTTACTTTCGTACAAATGATACATTCATCCACTGGAAAATAGCAAAGTTGAAAAACTGGAAACACACATGCATTGGTGACTCGTAATTAGAGTGAAAATTAAGGTTCACATTTATATCTTAGCTTCAAAGCAGCTCTATCACCGGTCCGATGAGGCATGCCTCTGGATAATATCGCCATATATTGTGCATTCGTTTCATAACAAGCGCGGGGAATGTGGCCTTTTTGGAGTTGTGTCCAGTCCTGGGCACTGATACTAAAGTCCATTCTACTCTTAATGGAGGCCGCTATATGAGGGACACTTTTAAGGTACATCGGGCTATGTTACGCACACAAATGATCGTGAAGGTTATTAGGTCGTGAAGTTAAGAGAATGCGCGGAGTTGTGGAGCAGGAGCAAGTTACCTACCCACCAACTTAGACAGGTACTAGAAGTGGAAAATACTACAACCGAAGGCCCAACGAGGAAGTATGTTAGTGACCAGTGGGCTCTTACTGGGCTCTGATGTGATGCCTTAGCCATCTCTGTAATTTCCATGCATTCACTAGTGTTTCCAGGACGTATATATCAGTGAAACCAACAAAACAGCCTGCTTTGGAGCCAACTTGTTCTTCAATCTCAAATTATACAAAACCTAGTTGCATTTTATGAAAGCGTTGCTCTGAGCTCATGCCTAGCTACCTGGTTAGGCAGCTACCAAGCTTTCCAAATCCAAGGAATTTGAAAATTTGTGATTTTGTTTTACCTGGATGTTCCAAAGACTCAAAACCAACTTTTGGAGTCTGCACAATACATGCAATTTGGGCAAATATGCAGAAGAAACCCTCAGGGCACGTTTGGTTGCACAAACATTTGTTTCCACTTGATGTAATTTGAAATAATTTGAAATTCATCTCGTTGGGACGTTAAGCGTCAGACGCAATGTTAATGCGGACATTAGGGGGATCCCCAGTAAAGAAAGAAAACATGGAAGTTCCTGATGCCATTCAAGAACATGCGCCCGAAACAAGCTCGTTCGGATCCTCCCTGGTGTGTGCGCAAAGAATATAGTTACACTCAATGTCACTTTGTCTCAATAAAATATGATGCGAAGTGCATTTGTGAAAGTTCGCCTGCCGTCAGCCATCAATCTCATTGGCACTTACAATGATATATTGCGCTTGTTATTACTTTGTGTCTTGCGTTTTGGGGCTATTTTCTACCAGACGACTGGCCGGCGGCGGCGACACTGGTATCCCCCGGCCCGTCCCCGACCGCCCGCCGCCATTTATAATATGGTGTGGCTCGAACCATTCTCGGAATGTTAACGGGCCCGAACGCCAAAGTTACAATTATATTTTCAAAATTTGAAACCATTGTCGATGTTCTTGGCATGAGTTCCGGCACCATTGCAGTTGAGGCCGAAAGGTGTTCCTGATATTTTAAGAACATTACGCGTATGGGTGTTGAACATACAAAAATGGATAAAACCGTGAATTTATTCTACACCATTTTGGCGTGGCGGGGCCGATGTTGCTTAGTTTTGTTGAGGGGTGGAACATTAATTTGTGTAATGTCACCGCTCGGCGGCCCTGTGGATCTTCTGGACAACAACCGTCGGCGCTTGACGTACATCGAGCCATGACATAAACCCAATAATGCCGGAAAGCTTTATATCAAGAAGTCAAAAATGAGTGTTAGATATCTAAAAGTAGTCGAGTGTTGCATAAGAAAGCATCTAATTTTATGCCGGTGTATTTGAGACCATTGGAAATTAATTCGTTAATGTAGAACATTTGATATACAAATACATGAAATACAGCGTGATAATTCGAGACAGAAATCCTGGAGTTGAGTGTACAAATAAGTGTGTCAAATGTCTATAAACATTATTATTTGGCACCATTTGAAATTAATTCGGTAATGCAGGACATCTGATATAACATTTAAAGGAATACAGTATGATAAGTTTGGATACAAATTCTGGAATTAAAGGCAAACTTGACATGGTTAAACCTTCATGAAAGTTATTGAAGGTGATATAAAATGTAGCACGTTCGATTTTCGTTTAGTTACAACACTGGAAATAGTCAGTACATCACACAGAAGATGTATGACACGTTTATTCCCAAGATGTTGAGTGGCCAATTGCTCTCATTTTATGAGGGCAGTGATAGGCTGAAATGTATTGTAATAAGACGAGCAACGCATCATCAGAGAGCTTGTTTCAATGTTGTTCCAATTTGACCATTGGAAATCACTCGTACCTTCTCTAGAAACCAGGATAAAACATTAATCAGAGCCAGCCCACTTTGGTGGTGCTCCTTCACAAACCCATCACCAAAGCGGCGCCACCGGTATTATGTCCGCTCATGACGCCTAACGATCCATTCTTTTTCTTGACCGGCACTGCTCTCCATCAAAATTCACATACCCTAGAACATGTGTTATCACAAGCGGCGTATTTACCACGATTATTCACAATAAACAACCTTAGTGAAATACAAACGTTCCAATCACCCACGTTTTTTTTTAGCATAGGTTGCGATTAACAAACAATGTACTTTATTTTTTGTAATTTTGTTAGTTCGTGATGTTAGTGGATGTCATCAGGCCCCTGTCATCCCCATGCCTTCCTGCGTGTTGGGTCGAATGATACAAATGACGTCATCTGGGGTACCACTTTTGGGCCGTTTTAATGGTTTCATGCATTTTAAAATGGAAATATTTTCACTACAACTCACTTTCTAAGTCCTATAATATCACGTCTATGCTTTTGGAATCGTATTGAGCTGTTGTTTTACCATTCTCAGTTAGGCAGCAAATTGGGCGACGACCATCACGAATGCAGCGTTTTAGGGGCACTCCTTTCCTCAATTCTTAGATGGCGCAGTTGAGTCCTAAATAGCGCAGCCGTTTACATAGCTTCGTCGTAGGTTGTTTTATGCTTGGTTTTATGTCTGTCACACATTGTGCTCGATGTACGTGCGTTTTAGTTGTAGTTTTATTGTATAGTGTTCTGTTGTGGTGTGTCGTTTATCATCTGGAAGAAAGATATGAAAAGAAGAGATTGTCAACCAACATGCTTATGTTTTTCCAAGAGATGAAAATGCATTTAAGACCTGTTTGACAGTGAAAAGGAGCTGATGGAGTTCATCCAACCAGTCCATCCATTTGTTCCAACCACTTTACCTCTGATGATTATGATCCTGGCCACGGATGCCGCTGAAAATGATGTCAGTGTCAATACATGCCTTTTCTGGTGTCATTCCATGAATTAGCCTACCTATCAGATCTGTATGGTATGGAGTGTTGCATCATGCTTGTCTGGAATGCTTGCTGCATTTTTTAGCATCTTAGACATCAAGACACAAAAGAGCAGTGCGACTATGAGCCACAAGGGCCCTTCTTGGCTGCACTCTGAACACTCAACCAGTTGCCCACCAAATCCGTCGATCAGCCCTCCCTGGCATACTGAAAAGCAAGCCCTCTATTCTTGTAATAATTGCCTATGGTGTTTTTAAAGATGTTCAATGTGCTGCTACTGACAATGGTTTTTGGCATCTAGTTCCAGTGTTGTATTACCCTGTTGGTGAAGAAAGACTGTCTTAACCTTGTCCTGCTGCAGTTAACTTTAATTTTGAATTGATGACCTTTAAGTACATCATTTCTGTTGGATTCAAATATTTACCTAATATATCCATCCTCCTGACCATGAACAAATTTAAAGACCTCAATGAGTGCTCCTCTCAACTTTCTATATCGAAGTGACAGCATGTTCAATGTCTTCAATCTTTCCTCATATGCCAGGTTCCTTATGTCATTAACCATTTTTGTAGCAATATTTTGTACTCTCTAAAAGCGAACACTATTTTTCATTACAAGTAGCCAAAGCTTGGACACAGTATTCCAAATGTGGCCTGACATGCACACTAAAGCTTCCTGATGACTTCCTCACTTATGCATGATACATTCCTATATATTTCCAAAGCATTCTCAGTGCCTTCTTCCTGGATTCTTTCGTCTGTTCTGATGCCCCCAATCTTGTGTTCAGAATAACACCAAAGTCCTTCTGCTGAGTAACCGATAGAACTTGGCCACCCCCATCAAATATGAAGCCTTCATATGTTGCTTACCTTCTCTTCATATCTTATCTTTGTATAGCTAAATAAAGAACCAGTTCAATCAGTTTGATGCCACTTCTATTCACATTAATTTTAACAAGACTATCATCAGCAAACTGGTACTGGAGCAGGACGGCCTTGCCGTCGTTGCCGGCTTCGTCGCATACAAAATGAGGCGTCAATACATCGCTTGGATGTCCGACGTCTGAAGCACCGGAGGCGCTCCTGGCCGTTGTGTCCAGCTCTTGGTTAATCACCATCGGTCGCGGCGGACGCTGCATGCCACATACGTGGTAAAGGGCGATGCCAAACCAGTTCAATTCTGATGTCTGCTTCATCATGGACTCAACCTGCACAGGCGACACCAGCATCGGGAGACCCGGGGTGGGCGTCATTAGTAGCCGGCAGCCGAAGCTTTGAGTGTGGCTAGTTGTGTGAGACGGAGGCTGACTCGAGTTAAGCTGCATGTGCGCATCGGCTGGTTGCGCAAGAACTCTGCTCGGCAGAGCGCAGGGGCGGGCATCTAGGCAGGTCCGCCATCATGTCACCAGGCAGCGATAGGATGTCCACCCTCACACTGCCGGCCATGTATCACCGTCTCTGCTGTGTGCCGTGTCGTGTCGCTCGGTTCTGCCCTTTTTAACCGTGTTTGTTATTGCCACCGTGACCAGGGGCGGACTGGCGGCGCATCGTGTGTTGCCCGTTCTGGCGGCACTTTGCATTGGTTTCATGCCGCCCGATCCTGCCGTTTTGTTGGCGTGTTTTGCTGCTGCCACTGTGACCACTGACGGGTTGGCGGCGGTCCCTGTGTCGGCCCGTCCTGGCGGCACTTAACTCTGCCGTCGTATCGCCCGGTCCCACTGTCCTGTTAGCGTGTTTTGCTGCTGCCGCTGTGACCAGGGGCAGACAAGCTGCGCCTGTCCTCGCGGCACTTGACACTGCTACCGGCTCTGATACTGCTATGAAACAGGTGTGGCGTATGCCATTTCATTGTTGCTCATGAGGCCTATGATCATTGATTTGAAAGAACGATGTGCAAAGTCTGCTCCACGAACTTCGATTGTGATCCTTCATTCATGCTCTGAATCGGAAACAGCACATAAGCCGACTAGGTCGACTACGCGGACGTGTAGGAGTGTTTTGAATCATCCAGATCTAGTTCTGAACGCATTGTTAGGGAATGCCACCAATACATGCCTGACCGCTTTGAGCACCCCATGTCTGACCGCTTTCCAGTCCATCCGCCGTATGTAACCTTCGAATTAGAGTGAAATTTTACATACTTTTTGGATAGGTCAACCCCCGCTTCCGACTGGCGTGAGCCCACCTCCCCCAATACATAGGCCTTCCTGTTACCTCCAGGCATTGCGTCTCCCAAATCGTTTTCTGGAAGTTCCACCCTTGTTTCTGAGCTGGTACGGAGGTTCACAGATGCCCCCATAAAAGGAATGTCTCCCTCTTACGTGCTCCCTATGGTCTTGTCGATCGTAAAAAGAAACGATTGTCCCCTTCCTTGCCTCCTGTATCATGGGCACTGCCGCATATAGAGGGGTTAAAAGGCCTTTTGGTCAATTAATTTTGGCATGCAGCATCATAAGCCCAATGCTAAATTTGATGTACATTAAGGGACTCGACCCCCTTCCCCACCTTATTCCATCATGGCGACTAGCACACTTCAGATACGTCCTTACTGCATTTCGCCGCGGTAAGATGCTAATTCTCTGCCATATTTGACCTGTCCTACCTCGCTTTGTACGTTCTTCCGGTTATAATATGTGTATAAAAGGTATTGGAGATCCCTTCCGGGACTATGACGCTCTAAGTTTTGCACCTGCACCTATTAAATCCTCATTTTATCCCCCGTACCATGCATGCATATTCAGCCCAGACTGTCCGTAACAGCCACTGCACGTGGAGGACATGTATTGTTAAATAAATAAATAAATAAATACGCTGCGTATATTCGACAGCGTGTTAGCGGCTCAGCCCGTATTAAGTGGTACCCCAGATGACGTCATATAAGGACCTGCGCAGAAAGCTGCGCAGTAGGGATGACGCCACCTCGTATATATCGCCTTCGATGTCATCTTCACATGCAGGCTGGCAAAACTCACACACACGCACACATCTTCACATATCACATGAACGGTGTATTATCACCGAAGTCGATGTGAATGAAGTGCAAATAATTAATAATTATTTGCACTTCATTATGAAGTGTAAATTTGAACACAAAAATGTGAAGTCAAATATTGTGAACATTAAGAAAAAGTCCCAACGAAAGGCGAATAATTGTGCGAAGTTATTTGCGTAGGGCGGACAATTGACGATGCGACATGCCTGGGTGATATTTCTCCAAACTGTCACATTCTCGTCAACATTGGAAATAGCTGAGTTTTGTTTCGTGTTTTCTACGAGGATGAATTTAGTCTAATTTTGTGCGTCTACTGCGCATCATTTTCTGTTCATGCGCAAACGCTATGGCATAAGCACACTTAGGGACACAGTTGACCACCAGGAGCGCTGTTCGCAGCGATGTGCGCAGTGGTCGCCTATCGAGATGAAAACTCTCCTTGACATAAGCACTTCAAGTTGTACTTATATCTCAACAAGCTGTCATTTTATGAAGAAAAGAAGGCATTATTGTGATTTAAGGTGGTAGCAAGACACATTTTTGCACACATTTTGCTCCAAAAGCAAGGAAATGGGTTAGGTTTGGTTTGGTTTTTAGGTAGGTACTTTCCAGTTGGAAAATGTTTCGTAAAATTTGTCTTCTTTTTTAATTTAGAAATTATTTTTCATTCCAAGGCAGGTGATGTTAGTTTGGATTATGTTGGGTTGTTTCTTAATTAATAAAAAAATATTCAAAGGATAAATTATATAAGGATAAATTAGGATAAATTAGGATAAATTACTAATCGATATTTTTTCAATACTTCTTTTTTGTGTGTCAAAAGTGAGGTTCGTCCAGGTTAGGTTACGTTGCGTTGCATTTTGTTTTCATCTTTGAAACATTTTTTCATGCTATGTTACCTAACACAAAGCCACCTTTTTGGTGGTATTTTGCTCACAACCTGAAAAGCAAGCATTTACACAGAAAGTGAGTAGTCCCTTTATCTTAGTCACATTCATAGGCGTGGCATTGGGACGATAAATTCACAAAATTCACAAAACACCCTAAAGCGCAAATTTACCACAAAAACACAATAAAAAGAATTAAAGAACATTTTAAACGACCACAGAAAAACATTTTTGTGACAATGCAGATGTTGGCTATACCCCTCACTTAAACCAAATAGCAAATGTGTTTTATGTGGGCAGCACACATTGAAAAATTATGTAATATTACAATAAAAATATAATCTAACCTAACTTGACATCACCTAACATAATATACTGATGTTAGATCACCGAATCCCACTGGCGGATCCAAGGGGGCCATTCCGGCCATGCCCATCCCCCCGAAGCGCCTCAAAGGGAGCATCATGTCTTTTGGCCCCAGAAACCAACGGAAATAAACTAAATTAAAATACGGTAACTTTAGCCGATATTAAAAATGAGCGCTCCGGGTGAAAGAATCTCCAATTTTACAGGTATTTTTAGTACTTGTTTAGACGTGTGTCAAGACACCCCACGGTTAGCCCACGCTCGGCCCACGCTCAGCCCATAATAGCGACCCCTTCAAAAACGCTCAAAATATAGCATAGCAAAATATAGCATAGCAAAATAGCAAAATATATAGCAAAATATAGCGTGCTGAACACAGTGGTAGTCTCCAAAGCTTGGTGCATCCGAAGCTAATTATAATCTAAAATTTGAATTACCAACGCAAAATCCCAACCTTCCACTAAACAAACCAAACAGTACATGAAAACAACTCGCCATAGTACGCAGAGTTCAACGCTGCACATTTCTAACTGCTTTACAACGTACTTTTTAGCTCCCTACCTATGATTCGGTTTTTTACGTAATGTTTTACTTCCCATAGGGTTTAGCATGGAGGCCAACGGGTGGGATATGACCGGCCCCTGCGATTTCTCTGATTTTTGGTATGCCAGCAACCCCACCTCCGACACTTGCATTTCCGAGGAAATTTCCCGGGTGCATCAGTATTCTCACCCAATAAATGGGGATGAGAACATGCACTAAAATGCAGATCTGAGCGAATGCAGTCATGCTTCATCTCAAATTAATCCCCGTGTCAACCTGAACTCAAAACTATCTCTGTTGAAATTATGCGTTGCCAACTTTCTCAGTTGCATACTTATGGATTCGGTTTTTGACGTCATGCATTATTCGCCATAGGGTTTAGCATGGAGGCCAATGGGTGGGATATGACGCAATAGGTGGGATATATGAAGCATGACCGCATTCGCTGAGATCTGCATTTTGGTGTATGTTCTCACCCTCATTTATTGGGTGAGAATACTGATGCACCCGGAAAATTTTCTCGGAAATGCAAGTGTCGGAGGTGGGGTTGCTGGCATACCAAAAATCAGAGAACTCGGAGGGGACGGTCATATCCCACCCATTGGTCTCCATGCTAAACCCTATGGCGAATAACGCATTACGTCAAAAACCGAATCCATAAGTATGCAACTGATAAAGTTGGCAACGCATAATTTCAAGAGTGGTATTTTTTAGTTCAGCTTGACACGGGGATTAATTTGAGATGAAGGATGACCGCATTCGCTCAGATCTGCATTTTAGTGCATGTTCTCACCCCCATTTATTGGATGAGAATACTGATGCACCCGGGAAATTTCCTCGGAAATGCAAGTGTCGGAGGTGGGGTTGCTGGAATACCAAAAATCAGAGAAATCGCAGGGGCCGGTCATATCCCACCCATTGGTCTCCATGCTAAACCCTATGGGAAGTAAAACATTACTTCAAAAACCGAATCATAGGTAGGGAGCTAAAAAGTACGGTGTAAAAGAGTTAGAAATGTGCAGCGTTGAACTCTGCGTACTATGGCGAGTTGTTTTCATGTACTGTTTGGTTTGTTTGGTGGAAGGTTGGGATTTTGTGTTGGTAATTCAAATTTTAGATTATAATTAGCTTCGGAAGCTATACTATTGCATGCACCAAGCTTTGAAGACTACCATTGTGTTCAGCACGTCAAGATGCATGCTATGCTATATTTTGAGCGTTTTTGAAGGGGCCGCTATTATGGGCTGAGCGTGGGCCGAGCGTGGGCTGACCGTGGGCTGTCTTGACACACGTCTTGTTTAGAAGCCCAATATGGTAACATAGTAGACCTACTCATACCATCTAACTCATCGAGGGTTCTATGCTGTTGAAGTTCCGCTTACAGCAGGTGTTGACGAAAGCAGCAGTTTCATTATTCCTTAGTCAGATAGCTTCATTAATTTAGCTTAGTCAGTAACAGGCGAGCAAACCCAGCGAGGCAGATTTCGGAAGCGAAATTTGAACAGGATGTTTTGTGCGTGTGTCCAGTTGAGTCCAGTTGAGCAGCATGTTTCGTATATTGGTGTTGGGGCTCGCTCAGGTGAGGAGGCGGCTACATTGGCTGATTTGCCTAAATAAAAATAGGAAGAGGAAGCATGCAGGTATTCAGATTCTCAATGAGAGATAACTGGTGGTTTCGCAGGTAAGGGAGATTCGGGTGGTTGTACCGGGCTATCAAACTTTAAGGATTTTATTGCAGTTTAAGGTTGGTACCTATCTAGGTATGAACTCGTGAAGCAAACAAATAGGCTAGGTTTGGTTAGATTGGGTTAGGCTAGACTTCTGTTTTCACCCTCTCTCTCCTGTCAGATCCTCATACCCTGTCCGGGAGGAGGGGGGGGAGGGGTCGTTAGGAACCCCTCTAAGCTCCAAACTAAACGTCGCACGAAAACGAAATAAGTGTCATCGGAAAGCGCTCGACGAGTAGGGCCAGACACCACCCCAAAAAAAGTTCCACAAGAAAGTGACGTCATTAGGTGGCCTAGGTTTTCACGACTTGCATCATGTTTGTGGCTCTGGGGAGTTCATTTCGAGTGAAATTTGAAGAAAAAAATAGTTGGAATGAGAAAAGGAAAGCGAAATCGACCAGTACCACAACATTTTTGAACACCCAAAAATCGTGTTTTATACTTAAATTTGTTGTTCAAGTAGTCTTTAATTTTCCTTTTCTAATGGGTAGAGTGCACCGACAAGTGTTCATAGTCAACCTGCTCCACTTAAAAATGCTTACTTTAGCAAGAATCTTCGATTTTAACTAATGGGCAAATATACAAAACTAATCAGTAATCAAAAACGGGAAAAATGACAAATTCCTCTGGTGCGTTTTGTTGCATCCCTAAATCTAAGTAAACACTGCAAGTTTCATTAAAATACCTTTATCCGTTTGTTTGTTTATTTGTTGGTTCACGACACACTTTATGCACATTCACGGCTAATGGCGAGCCCACAATGTTTCGCCGGTGGGCCGCGGGAATGGGAAATGTCCTGAGTGGCGCTAGAGTCGAACCCGGGACCTTTGGCACCCATAGCCCGACACCTTAACCACTCGGCCATCCCCACCCCACCTTTGTCCGTTAAAGCGTGACGACTGGTTTAACTTTTTTGGAGGTGACCTCACGTGACCTTGACTAACTCGTTGACCCTAGATGACCTGACTTCAAAATTTTGACACAACATGCCAAATTGATGGGGGAAAAGGTATGTCAAATGTTGGCGCGCTACCGCGCGCCGTTCTTTTACTGTCCGCGGAAAGCCTTATGGGGGAGGAGGGTCGACGACCCCCTCGGGACGGCGTGGGGCTGGAAAAATATGAAAAACAATTTTGGGGTGTTTTCCTCCCAAAAATCGATCTCTCAAAAATGGGTCAGGCTAGGGTTAGGTTGGGTTAAGTTTTTTAAGCTGAATCTTTTTATCCAAAATGTTTGAACATTTTACATTTTTTTACAACAGTTTTTTCTTCCATGGAAGGTTAGGCCAGTTTAGGTTAAGTTAGGCTACATTTTTGTTACTTTGAATATTACTTTTAATGGCATCTTATCGAACACCAAGCCCTTTTTTTGGTGTTACTTTGCCTCCAAACTAAAAAAAAAGTATGCACTTGCAGAAGAAATTAGTGGTTGCATCATGTCGACAACATTTATATACATTGCATCATAAAAAAATTCCGAGAACTCAAAAATTACCTAGTATACTACAAATTTACCACTGCGGGAGTACCACTGTACACTTGGATGGTGATTTGGATGACCATGCTCAACAAGGAAATACTCTGATTCTATGTTAGTCTTTTCTTGTAACCTTTTGAATGTCTTTTCTTGCATTGGCCTTTGGAAAGTTTCATCACCAAAAAAAGTTCTGAAAAGTTTCAAATCTGATAACACCAGACGGGCTTTATCTATTACTTAGTACCTGCCTAGGTATGTACATATGTACTTTCTTAGAATATCGTGATTATTGCCTTGTGTTTTGAGCATTATTGCTCTTTAACACGCGCACGTCCGGGGGAGGCAGATATCTGTCCCCCTCCGGTTTTTCGTCATTTGTCGCCAAACTAACCGGGTTAGCAAGGTAAACCCTGGCATAGCTGTTCACTGATCTTTTCCGCATATCCTCATATATTTTTAATCCTGGGTCATCTCAGGTCAGGTCACCAGGTCAGGCGAAGTGACCCAACTACACTCGGAGTTCTAGGTGGCATAACTTGATTGGGCGATTTATTTCAAACTTATAACATGTCATGATCTCATCAGGCACCATAATATGTATATCGGTTTTTCGTAGCATTGACCTTAGGTCAGGTCGCGGCCATGGCTTCCCCATTATAGGGCTATGGTAAAATACACAAATGTTTCCTGGTTACAGATTTGCGCTCGGAATGATCTCACAACGGTTGTGGCATGTAGATGGAAGTTATGCTCAATGTTACCGCTGACATTTTTGCTCAGTGACCTCAGAAAGGTCTCTGAGGTCACCTGAGATCATTATACATTTCTGCGGCCCCGACGAGGCATCACCTTTACGTGGTGGTGGGGATTGCGTGCCTCGAGGATCCGGCGGCCAGACCACCAGGCGGCCGGGGAGAGGTCAGACCAAGAGTGCCTCACTCGTCCTTCCATCTGTACGTTCCCATTCCAATCCCAATCTCGTCCCAACATCCATGTCCTTCCTCTGTCCCTGCAACACCAACTATCTCTACTATCAGCAGGCAGGGCAACTTCCCCGGTCCTGCCCACCAGCTCAGTTTTATCGCGGTAGCCGCGCCCCCTCGGCCCGTCCCCCGGGGTTGACGGTGTCCTGGAGGTTCAGGTCCCCGTCGCACGGTGCTAGTTGTGACGGGGGACCAACACACCTCTTTGGTCCTGATATCCCGGAGGGGCGGGCGGGTCCGTGGGGCCTCACGCGGGTCAAGTGGCAGGTCGCCTCGGGCTGGGGGCCTGTGTTTCCCAGTGCCCGCCGGCCCGGCCGGCCGGGGTCAAGGGGTGGGCGGCGCTGGATCCTGGTCGGGGTTGCGAGTCTCTCCCAGCCGGGTGAAGGCACCGCCTGCCCCGTATAGCTCCTCGGGCGCCTGGCGACCTCCCGTTCGCGGGCCCCAGGCGTCCCCTCAGTACAGCCCTATGCGGTGGGGCGCCCGAGGGGCTGAAACCAATCACACTAAATGGCAATTACAAACACAAAAAACAACTCCCCTGTTCCCTCTAGTAGGGGACAGACCAGTGAACTTACCAGTCTTCCCGCGCCACACATTCTCATTATCAAGTCCGTAGAAGAAGGGAGAAGTCTATCATCACTTACACCATTTCAAAGAAAAGAGGCGTGCGACAGGATGGGCGTGATACTGAGGTGCTAAAAACTTAGAGACTGAGGCCCGGAGGTGGAATTTAAAACTACAGATGACTCGAGGAGGGCGATGGAAGCAACTGAATTAAGATACGCTGTACGCAATGAAGGTAGTAGGAGAACAGTCGCCGTAAATATCCAAGTTATTCCACACAATACCAAAAATTACTCTAAAGGCGTCATCAACTGTTATGACCTCAGGGATGTGTCCGACGCTGATGTGGTGGATGGCTTGGCAGAGTGGGGAGTGGTGGAGGCGCGAAGGATAACGATCAGGAAAGGGCAAGAAACTCGACGAACAGACAACTTCATACTAACATTTCGCATAACTGATCTCCCAGAGTTCATCACCATTGGCTACGGCTGCGTAGAGGTCCGTGTATTTGTGCCTAACCCGATGAGATGTTTCCGGTGTTCCCGTTTCGGATATACTTCCCGGTACTGCAGAAATCGTGAAACATGTGCAAGATGTGGTTCAACCGAACATGTCATGAGATATGAGATAACATGAGATAAATGCGAAGCGGAAAGTTCAATGTGTTCTAATTGTGGCCCCATCCAAAAACCCCGTGCTGCTGATGACCGTTCCTGTCCTATTTTTCTGAAAGAAGGAGATAGTCGCAATTAAATTTTCTAGGAAGATCACATTCAGAGAGGCGCGCGAGTCTTATGATGCAGCCCACCCAAGGGTCTCGTATGCGACAAAAGCACAACAGAACTCTAATGAAATGGGCCCTCCCCCGCCTCCGCCCCGTCTGGGCCCACCAAAACGAGGCCTACCACCATCAGGCTCTCCACCAGGGGGTGAGTCGCCAAGTTCCCGCCCAAGGACTCAGTCCCTAGGACCGGGTCGGGTTGAAGCTCTCGACTTGCCAGAGCTCTCTTGGCGGTGGTTGAAGCTCTCTTTGGCGGAGGACGGAGCCAGGTTTTTAACTGCCTTTTATCATAACCACTTCTAGTTCCATAGTTAACTCTGGTCCACCACTTTCCTTCAGACTGCCTCTCGGGAAGGCATGTCAGGAAGATAACCTATGGTTTACTTTTTCACTCACATCTAGTCGAGCCATGTCCTGAGGCAGGGCAAGTTTGTACACATGAATAGACATACCACTTTGAAATTCCAAGACATTTATGACCTCTACACCAACAGTTTTACAGTGGAACTGTCGAGGTTTTAGAACTAGCTCCCAGGACCTCCAGGTGGTCTTAAACCGGTACGGGCCTGTGACGGTATGTCTCCAGGAGACCAAGCTTTCGCCTAACAATATGGTGTCGTTGAGTGGATACTCAATATGTCGGAAGGATGTGGTGACTGCTTCTGTGACACATGGTGGAGTGCTACTGGCGGTCCATAATAGCGTCCCGATGAGAGCATTAACCTTGCGTACTGCACTCCAGGCGGTTGTCGCTCGTGTGCTTTTTGGGCGCAGACTCATTATAGTGTGCTCCGTATATCTGCCTCCAGGGAATGTGTTCTCCACCATGGAACTCGCCAACTTGATGTCTGAACTGCCTCGACCGGTTTTGCTTTTGAGCGATTTTAACGCTCAACACACCTTGTGGGGATGCGACGATATGAACACCCGTAGTCGCCACCTGGAATCTTTAATCCTTAACGAAATGCTCTGCATTATTAATATGGGAACACGAACACACTTCCACACCCTCGGGAACAACTTCCACCTTGGACCTCAGCCTGGCCAGTCCGCAGCTAACGGAGTGCCTCGAGTGGACGGTGGACTCCGATCCACTGGGGAGCGACCATTTCCCAATCTGGTTAAGTTATCTGGACGACTCAGTTTTAGGCCCGCGCCCGCAGCGATGGAATATTAAGAAAGCGGACTGGAGTATATTTCAAGAGAAAGCTCAAGCTGCTTTCCGCTCCGAACCAAGGTTTCCGCCACTACCAGTGACCGAATTCACTGCACTTATCCTGGAATGCGCCACCTCAAGTATTCGCAGGACCTCTGGATTTCCTCGACGTACCCCTGTGCCGTGGTGGACGCAAGATTGCCGTGACGCTATTCGTGCTCGAAGACGTGCGTTTCGTGCCTTCATTCGTTACAGCACCACTGTCAACTTACTACAGTTTAGGCGTGCTCGGGCCCTCGCCCGGCGCACTATGCGGGAAGCCAAGCGTGTTTCGTGGCTTGAGTATGTTAGTTCACTCAATCGATCTTCGCCAACCTCATTAATTTTGACTCGTATCAAGAGTATCTCTGGTCGATTCAGTGCAGGCCCGCTTCCCACGTTGACGGTCGGTAGCCATGAGGTCACTCGCCCGATTGATGTGGCCAACGAGATTGGACGTGCGCTGGCAGACGTTAGCAGCGCCGGCAACGGAGACACAATTTATGCGTTATAAAGCCCGCTGTGAATAAACTTCGGTGGACTTCTCCACTACAGAGCACCTATCGTACATCTGTTTTACCCAGGCTGAGATGGAATCGGCGATTAACTCGTTGCGTAGTGTTGCCGAAGGACCTGCTCAAGTGCACAATGAGCTGCTGAAGCACTGCATCCCTTTTGCGTACTTTTAACCACATATGGACGAATGGCGACTACCCTCCATTGTGGAGCCAAGCTACTGTTGTCCTACTCTTGAAATCTGGGAAACGCGGCCGGGATCCGTTAGATTATCGCCCAATCTCCCTGACGTCTGCATTAGGTAAGCTAATGGAGAAACTCGTGAATGAGAAAAACATGACTTCTTCACAAATACGCAGAAAGGTTTCGCAAAAACAGGAGTAACGTTGACCATATTTTAGCACTGGACACCGAAGTACGCCTAGCTTTTAAGAGGGAGCGACTTCTAGGCGCTGTGTGCTTTGACATCGAAAAGGCCTATGAGACCACGTGGCGCAGGGGAATCCTGATGAAGATTTACAAACATGGAATCCGAGGACATCTTGGCACCTTTTTACAAAACTTCCTAGCACATCGGTGTTTTCTTGTACGAGTCGGCAACTGCCTGTCTGATTGGTTTACCCAAGAGAACGGAGTTCCACAGGGGAGTGTCTTAAGTGTGACCCTTTTCGGGGTGATGATCAATGACATTGGGGACTCGCTTCCTGCGCCCGTTGGGCAATCTTTGTATGTTAATGATTTCGCCATATGGTCATCCGCCTTACGTATATCGCCGATGGAGCGACAGCTACAGTTAGCAGTGAGGTGTTTGGAGAAATGGGGGAACATGAATGGATTCCGCCTCTCTACAGCGAAGACTGTTGCCATACACTTCTGTCGCCGCCGTGTATGTCCCAACATGAAAATCATGCTGTACAGACAGGTGATACCGGTGCAACCGGTAGTGAGATTTCTGGGGGTGGAATTTGATTCACGTTTGACATACCGACAACATCTTAAAAGGCTGCGAGCTAGGTGTGCAACTACTTTGAATATCTTAAAATGTGTGGCTCGTGCGACCTATGGAGCAGATCGCTCATCGCTGCTTCTGCTATACCGATCACTTGTTCGATCAAAACTTGTCTACACGTGTTTTATTTATGACGGAGCTTGTTTGACGAATAAACGCACATTGGATGCAGTCCACCACTCTGCCCTTCGTATCATCACGGGAACATTTAGTACCTCTCCAACGGCGAGTCTCCTTGCGGAAGTTCACGAATTTCCACTCTCTCTGCGGCGTGAACAGCTTGGCATGCGATATGCTTGCAAGCTACGGCAATATCAGGACAACCCAGCTTACACCCATGTATTTTCCCACAGGATGTTAACAATTTTCAAACGAACACACTGCGGAAGCAGTCCCCTACGGAGTGAGGATGAGACGACTTTTTTGTGAGAGCGGTCTCCGGCTCCAGGGAGTTCGACGGACTGAGCGCATTTCAACGCCTCCCTGGGAACTTATCACACCGGAAGTTGACACATCCCCCGCCTACACAAAGAAATCCGATATTACACCACATAAATTCAGAGCAACTGTCATGGAGCACATTGAGTGTTACACTGGATTTGTTCCAACATACACCGATGGATCCAGAACTGAGACCGGCGTAGGAAGCGCTTTTATTACAGGACTGTGGTTAGAAGCTTTTCCCTTCCAGCACATGCTTGGATTCTTCCGAGCTTATTGCCATTCTGAAAGCTATCTGTTTCATCGGAGTATCAGACCATCTACTCCACATTTTTTTTCACGGATTCTTTAAGTAGCCTTTTAGCGTTGAGGACACAATCCGTCAAACCACATTTTACGGGACGTCTTAACTCGTCTCACCTGTGTGTACTATACAGGTAAAAGAGTGGTGCTATGTTGGATCCCCAGTCACGTGGGCATCCCAGGAAATGACCTAGCTGATGCTGCTGCAAAACGCGCGTCGCAAGCTCCATGTACACAAACTCTACCACTCCCTGCCCGTGACTACTTCTGAACCATTTCTGACTTTATGCTCGCAAAGTGACAAGGCTCGTGGAACACAATACCCGACAACAACTTGAAGGCGATCAAGAATCTCCTCGGTAAATGGAGTTCGTGCTCGCGTAGGATCAGGCGAGATGAGGTGGCACTATGTCGCTTGAGAATTGGACATACATATGCCACTCACTCTTACTTGCTAACTGGTTATGACGTGCCACGTTGTCCCAGATGTCACGCCCGCTTATCTGTGCGGCATGTCCTGCTGTCCTGTCGTGGCTACGAGGAGGAGCGTAAACGTCACTTTGGGGGTGCTCAGTCTTTGTCACTAAGCGAGGCTTTAGGCGACGACTCGGATATTGTTCGATCAAGGCGACTATTTGACTACCTCGCTGAAATGTCATTTTCAGTAATATATGCACCAAGTTGAAAATGTTGAATGTTGCCATATTTAATTTATGCACGATTCGTTGTGTCGACTATTATTCTGCAAGCTTAACTACCTAGAATGTGTGATATATCGACGTGTAAGTAAGTTGTATTGTTATGGGCGCTACATGACCAATGTAGTCGATGCGCCCTAAAGCCCTAATAACTAACTAACACATTTCTGCGCATTATATCGCACTGCATTGAGCTAGAACGCTGAAATTACCGTCATTGTGTTTGTATCTCCAAGATGTGTCGCATGATACATTACATGATCTCCCTAGGCGACTTCGTGACCTTTACCTGAGGTCATGACTTCATGACCTTTACCTGAGTTTCGGTTGTCCTGACCTTAAATTACACCAACTATTGTCGGTAGCACATTTCAAGGACTGTCGAATAGCGTTCGCCGTTTGTTTCTATCTGTTACAGGTCCTGAGATATGTGTCAATATCTAAGTCCCACCTGATCTGGTCGAATTTGACCTATGATGGCCCAGTGACCTGAATGTTGACCTGAGCAAAAAAATGACCAAAACACTTTCGACCGAGCCCGTCACCAGCTATCCAACGCCGTTTTCCGTTTGTCGCTAGCTAGCATAGGTCCAGAGATCTTATGGGGGCAGACATCTGCCCCCGCCCCCGGACATGCGAAGTTGGCGCGGACCGCCGGACGTGCGAGTGTTAAGGTATCCACAAAACAAGTTTTACACATTTTACCTCCATGATGCAAGCATATGAGGTTAGGTTTGATTCAGATTGGTTAGATTAGATTAGGTTAGGTTAGGCTTTTCTTTTTGGGTTAAAACAATTATCAAACACTTTTTCAAATACATTTTCCAAATAAATGTGTTTTCTGCAAAAACAGATCAGGATAGGCTATGTTTATATAAACAGATCAAGATAGGCAGGCCACCAGGTAGCTGAGGCTTCCCCTACTGTGGAGGTGGCTGGGATCTCTCAGGAGGGGAGTTTTAATAGTGAACAGAGGAGGGGTAGTTCTGGTAGGTCACAGGAGGGGAAGTGGCATGAGGTCAGGGGGTGGAGGATTTGGAGACGCGAACCTAAGGAAAGGGTCAGTGAGTGGCAGGTGGCGGGTGGTAGGAGCGGGAGGAAGTCTAGCCAACCGGCCCAACCGGGCCCAGCGGGCAGACATAGTAACAACAAATATGTTCCAGGCATTGGATGACTGCCCCCAGGATAGCAGTAGTAAGGAGTCAGTGCTGGTCATAGGAGACTCTCGTGTGCGATATTTAGAGCGGGTATTTTGTAAAGGTAGGAGGGACAGGAGGTGCATCACCAGGCCTGGTGCCAAGGTGAAGGACCTGGTACCTGCGGTGGCACAGGTCACCAGTGATCACCAGTTTAACAGTCATAGTGCATGTAGGGGCAAATAACATAGGTCAGACTAGGAGTGAGGAGCTTCTGCGGGAGTACAGGGCCCTTCTGGCCACCCTGAAGGGTACCAATAGAGTCATTATAACAGGAATTTTGCCTAGGGCTAGAGCCTCCCCTGAGTGAAGCTCTAGGGCACTGGCAGCAAACGCCAGGGTAGGAAAGCTCTGCCATGAGCTAGGTTTTACATTTGTAGACGAGTGGAGCAGGTTTTATGCATCGTGGGACCTCTATCAGAGGGATGGCCTGCACTTTTCTGAGAAGGGGGTCCATGTGTTAGGCAAATTATACGAGCATGTCCTTGAGGGAAACTAGGAAATGGGGTGGGGAGGGATGAAATTGCATTGCCAACTCAGGAATATTCCAATAGTGTCAGCCAAGGCAATATAACCTCAAAGTCTGCAAATAGGGACAGCAGCAACTCAAGGGGACAGAGTTATAGTTCATCTAGTGATAAAAGAACTCCTCAATATGAAAAAGCCAAATATGGTTATGGAGCATTCGTTAAGTGTATGATGTTTAATGCTCAGAGTATCCGTTCCAAATTTGATGAGTTCAAGTGTTATGTTGCTGAGGAGGAACCAGATTTTGTTTGCATTACGGAGGCATGGGTCAGTGAAGGGTATTTTGGAGATAACTTACAGGACTATGAGATCCAGGGATACAATATGTTTTCGTGCAATAGGGGTCCAGCAATGAAAGGGGGTGGTGTAATGCTCTATATGAATAGCTTATTCAGTTCTCAAAAAGTAGCAGGTGGGGATAAAAATGTGTCTGTGGAGTCCATTTGGCTTGATGTCACTGTGGGAAAAAGCAACAGCAATACTCTTAGGATAGGAGCTTTCTACCGATCAGGAACCCTGCCACATTCTCAGCAACTGGAGCTTGACAAGGTGATTTGTGAGGAAATCAGTAGAAACTTTAAGAGGAAGTGCCTTATTCTCGGTGACTTTAGTCTAAAAGGTTATGAAAATGCTGGTGTTGGCTCCCCATCATGCAAAATGTTTAGGAAATGCCTTGAAGAGGACCTGTTCTTACACCAGTTTGTATCGGAACCTACCAGGCATGGTTCATTCTTGGACCTTGTATTCTCGGATTTAAGTGCCTTGGTTCAAGACTTGACTGTAGGCGAAACTCTGGGAAAAAGTGACCATAACATAGTTAGATTCAAGGCACATGTAGGGGAAACTATCAAGGATAATTTGGTAAAGGTTCCAAATTTCAACAAAGCAGACTTTAACGGCATGAGAGCGGCGTTAAGTGTCATCAGATGGGAAGAAGAATTCTCCAATTTAAATGCCTGGGAAATGTGGGAAAAGTTCAAATCTTACTTGAAGGAAACTCAGATTAGACATGTCCCCCAAAAGCAAAGACGCAAAAGAAGAGTAGGAAAGCCAGCATGGCTTACACCAGACATGATAAAAGCAATTAGGGCTAAGAAAACTGCATTTAGAGTTTTTAAAGAAGCCTCAAATGTCGTTAATCTAAAGGCGTATCGAAAAGCTAGAGACACTGTGAAGCAAAAAACCAGAGCAGCAAAGCGAGCAAAAGAACTGGATTTAGCTAGAAACTGTAATGGGGACAGTAAAAAGTTCTTTAGTTCCTACAAGCTGAGTAAAGTTTCTAGCACAATTGGTCCACTGGAAGTAAACGGGAATACATTGGGTGAGGATAGTGAGATGGTTGAGGAGCTGAGCAAGCAGTTCAAATCAGTGTTTACATTGGAAGATATGACCAATCTGCCGACCATACACCATAGTTCAGTGACATGGGATCTGACAAATGATGTTGATTTCATTGATAGTGATGTTGTTTACAATCATATCAGGAAAATAAAGCCAAATAAGGCAGCAGGACCTGATGAAATTTATGCTAGGGTGCTGCGGGAAACTGAAAAGGAACTGGCATTTCCACTTAGTATAATATTTTGTAGATCAGTTTCGCATAATGAAATTCCAACCGATTGGAAAAGGGCAAATGTAGTTCCTATTTTCAAGAAAGGAGAAAGAGGGAAAGTTGAAAACTATAGGCCAATAAGTCTCACATCCCTAGTCTGCAAGGTACTCGAATCAATTATCAAGGATAGAATAGTTAGTTATCTGGAAGGTAGCAGATTGATTCAAAATACTCAACATGGGTTTAGAAAAGGACGAACGTGTCTCACAAACCTCTTGGACTTTTTGAACTACGCCACAGAACAATTTGATCAGGGAAATCAGGTTGATGTAGCATATCTTGACTTTAGTAAGGCCTTTGACAAGGTACCCCATAAACGGTTAATGATACAGCTTCAGTCCCATGGTATTGCAGGTAGCATCTTAAAATGGATTGAGTTGTGGCTTTCAGATAGACAGCAAAGAGTGATGCTAAATGGTACAAAGTCATCATGGCAAAATGTTCTTAGTGGAGTCCCCCAGGGGTCAGTACTAGGGCCATTACTGTTCATTATATTTGTAAATAACATTGAAAGTGGCCTAAGCAGTAAAGTTTTGGAATTTGCGGATGATTTGAAGGTCTTTAGGGCAATAACAGGTCAAGATGAGCATATCGCGCTGCAAAAAGACTTAGACTTAGGCGAACTTGTGAAGTGGTCCGAAGAATGGCAAATGAAATTTAACTTTGATAAGTGCAAAATCATGCATGTAGGTAAGCAGCATATGAAGGCTCCATACTTGATGGGTGGCGAAGTGCTATCAGTGACTCAACAGGAGAAGGATTTAGGTGTTATTCTAAACACAAAACTGGGGGCATCAGAACAGACCAAGGAAGCCAGGAAGAAGGCACTGAGAATGCTCGGGGAAATAAATAGGAATGTATCATACAGAAATGAGGAAGTGATCAGTAAGCTTTACTGCGCATACGTCAGGCCACATTTGGAATACTGCATCCAAGCTTGGTCTCCTAGCTATGAAAAGATTGTTGGCTTTTGGAGAGAGTACAAAAGAGGGCTACAAAAATGGTTAATGGCATAAGCAACCTGGCATATGAGGAAAGATTGAAGAAATTGAATATGTTTTCACTTAGATATAGAAGGCTGAGAGGAGATCTCATCGAGGTCGTTAAATTTGTCAATGGTCTGGAGAGGGGATACCTTGGGGAAATGTTTGAATTTAACAGAAATGATGCAATTAGAGGTCATAAATTCAAAATTAAAGTTAACCACAGCAGAACAAGGTTAAGGCAAACTTTCTTCACCAACAGGGGAGTGGAACACTGGAACCAGCTGCCAGAAAACATCGTCAGTAGCAGCACATTGAACATCTTTAAAAGCAGCATAGACAATCATTATAAGAATAGAGGGCTTGCTTTTCAGTATTACAGGGAGGGCTGATTGACAGATTTGGTGGGCAACTGGTTCAGTGTACAGAGTGCAACCAAGAAGGGCCCTTGTGGCTCATAGTTGCACTGATCTTTTATGTCTTTATGTCTTTATGTCTTTATGTTTAGATCCATTTTTTATTTGTTATTTTAGAAAAAATTCCTTTGAACAAATTGTGACATGGAAGGTCACGCAGTAAATTCATGCTTGAATATACCTTTCCAATGCAATGTTTATGATTGTGACGAACACCAATTAGGACCACTCATTTTCTGTGAAATTGTTTACTGTTCAGTTTATGAGCAAAATATCACCAAAAAGAGTTTGATAAAAAAGCAATGTTTAAAAAATAAAATAAAAATGCAACAGAATCTACCCTAGCCTGACCTATTGGAAATATAATCATGGATCGATAATCAAATGGGTTATTTTGACGGATGTAAAACTTTGTTCTTCTTGTGACAAGATAATTGTCAAAACTAAGGTATCCAGGAATAAAACGTTATGAAATCAAAGGTGCATATTGAAGTATATGTCTGTCCTCATTTTCAGTCTGGATTCTCCACACAAACTTCTCCTGAAGAGGTATCTTCTGCCTCCAGCCTCTCCTGTCTCGATCTTATGAAGACGGCCCGAGCCCAGCCTCTGCCTGCTGGGATCCAGCATTTCTATTGGCACGCGCCGTGGAGGGCCCCTGAAAATTACGCGCTCTGGATTCCGCCCCCATAAGATCTCTGCTCCTATGAAAGCTGGAGCAACCAAATTCGCATGGTGGATGGGTACGGCTGTGAACTTTATTGTGTACAAATTTCGTGACCTTAGGTCATTATCTTCAAAGTCAAATGAGGTCAAAATAACAAAATGTTCTGGTTCTCCGTGGCTTGACTTGTTATTGTCATGGATCGCTGTGATTGTGTTTAAATGCTCGAAAATTGACGTTTATGATGCTTTTGACTAATGATGCAATAACGATGCTAAACCCGGCATTTGACCTCAGGCCACCAATAAAGCAGCACTTTATCAGGCCATTAACTGCTCCAGTTGCCGGAACCGGGCCGCCCGCCCGATTACTCCGTTGGGTGGCTCGGCGCAATCGCCTTCGCAAAGAAAGGAATGGAATACATGAATAAAGTATGGAAACGCTTAGGTACACATTGACAAGCAGTAGTTTCCAGGATGTGTAGGGAGTAACATGCAGAGTGACATCAATTGCATGCCAGTCATTTGCATTTATGACCACAAGTTTTGTTTCACTAACCTGTCATGAACCTGACTTGACTTGACCTTCGTCACATAACATGACTTTGAAACTATATAGCATAACAATATACACCAAACAAGTCGTTAGTGTTGCCAAGAACACTTCCATTTTGCCAATATACGGGAAGCGCACCAGCGCCGATTCTTGTGGTCTGGCACTGCGAAATGTTTTTACTTTAACGACCCCTAACTTGAAAAAAATTATTCCGATTTTCCCTTTTTTAGTTTAAGCGACGCATTGGCCATTTTAAACCAGGAACGCAAACAATGGCGTATATCCGCTGGGAAAATCTAGAGTTATGTAGGAAAATCCGGAGGGGTGGGCGGATCTGCCCGCCCTCCCTCCCTCCAGGGCGCGTGTTAAACCAAAAAAATAATGACAGGATGGGCACCCTCCAAGTCCATCCGACCACTCACATGCAAATCCTAGGCACGTCATTGGGGGGCAATACGGTGGGCGGAGGGGCGGGGCTGACGCCCAAATCCGAAGTTGCCCCCCCCCAGAGTCGGTGGGCTGGATCCGCCAGTGCCTAATCCTACTGACGTTGAATCAACTAATATCACTATATCACTGCAGAGTAGCCTAACTATATCAATATATCATCTGCAGTATCAATGCTAGGTGACATAATTTCAAAGAAAGAATATCTTGCTTATTTGTTATGTCCTAAAGAAATGGCGTCGAAAGTAGTTGCTGCGTAAGCTTCATCAAGTCCAGTCCATGCATTTCTGATGTGCTCTCATGGTCTTCTCTACCAGTACAAAAATAGCTTTTGCTTGGCAAGAAAAACTGATTGGATTTTCCTTAAATGCCCCTTTGGTGTGCCATGCTTGTGCAGAATGGACAAAAGTAGTCATGCATATATGAGGAAAAATTGCTGGCAGTCAATACAATATATTTTGTGTATGTGAAGAAGTAGTTATGTAAAGACCCATTTGATGTCAGATACCTTCCTTAGTGTTTGCTTCAGTTTCCCTAAGTACGTGCACAGCTTAGCAGGAGAAAATGAATTGTAGTTTTAAAAAATTGTAATCAGAAGCCTACAATTCATATCGTCATGTTACGCGGCGCATGCACTTTGGTAAACTGAAGCAAACATCAAGGAAGGTATTTTACATCATGTGGGTATGTATGAGTACTCTTTCTTCCACACTCAAAAATATATTGTATGGATTGTGAACACTTTTCCAAAACAACAACAGAAATCATATTCCGATGCATGTATATATATATATATATATATATATATATATATATATATATATATATATATATATATATATATATATATATATATATATAAAACATAATTTCTGTTACCTACAACATCGTCACCAATATTGACCATAATCAAGAATACGAAATATCACTGATAAATCCTTGAAACGTAGTTTTTTATCTAACGTATAAGGACAAAATTCTCCGTCATCAAGAAAGTCGGCCAGCCGATTTTTTTTCTCCAATCAAGACAGTCGGGATTTTTTTTTTGCTGCCTCACCTCAGTTGGGCTCCTCGGATCGCCGCTGTTATTCCTGAATGACTTGAAAACAGGAATTTGTAGCGTTTGCTGATTCACTACCCGGAGATTTTGTGACGACAGATAGCCTTTGAAATCCGTTGATTGGGTGTATCGACTTCTAGTTTTTTTTTTGGGTCATTCTCCGGCATATATATTTTCACTTTATAAATCATGAAGTATAATTTTGCGGCGATCATGGTCAGGTAGTTGAGGCTTGGTGGAGGGTGGGGGTGGGGGTACGAAATAAATTGAGGGATAAATCGCCGATTTTTAGATACTGGGGATATGTCCCCCCCCCCTGTGGCTACATCCATGGTCTCAGTGCACAATCTGAATCCAAACTGATGATCTTGGCGCGTCCGTGGAAAATCCCGCCGCGCTCCAACCGTTTTTCACGATTGTGTCTGGTGCTGGAAATCGGATAAATGTGACGGTACGGCGTCGCTTGCATTACTCAGCTCCGTGCGCCGGCTACATTTTTTTTACATTGACCATCGGCACCTGTCGTGTTCCAGGGGTCAGTCATCACGACTAAAGTGAAAAATGTTACGAATAAAACAGGCTTTGCCTCCCATCCCACAGCGTCTCTATTAGGCCGCATTTTGGATTTTGAAAGAATGATATGCACGCATAGTCCCAACTGTTGTGATATTACGGTACCTTTAAATTTTCACTGTCGAAACTACTTTTCCCACAATGAAGGCTGCCGTGAAACATTACCAAACAGCACTGTCGGCCTTCTCAGCTGGTCTATTGCATCGATGGATCGATGGGTTTCCTAAAGCCAGCTTCATCGACTGCAAATTATTTAGGTCGCACGTGCTACCACACCAGCCACGCAATCGTGGGAATGATTTCATCGGTAAAAGTGATTTGTGTTTATACAGGGAAGTTGCAGCAGTGTTATTGCGCGTCCGGAAAGGAAATTAGGAAAGGACAGGGTAGGTCAGATCAAATGAGGTCTGCTTGGGTGAGGTCAGGTGAGGTTTTGTTAGGTCAGTTTAGAATAGGTTAAGTTAGGTCAGAGTAGGTTAAGATAGGTAGGAACAGTGCAGGGTAGCTAAATGTTTGGCCACCTCAGTTCAAATCCTCTCGGGCATGGGCCAGGGAGGGGGGGCAATCTCCATGGTATATGCATACGCTATGCATTGAGGTACTCTTACGATTTTGGGCACACGAGCATGGTAGTGTGTTGGTGTGCATCGAGTTATCTTAGTGCATGCGAGATGTGAAAATGATGTGGCGGCAAAATATGAGAAGATGCCAAGTCAGAACGTGATTTCAGCGTATGAGTTTATGTCATGAACTGATGTGTATGAAATATTGCTACCATTAAAAATGATCCAAATCTAAAAGTTTGAGAATATAAAGACGGACAAAGACTGGTTTGATACTGATAAAACTTTTTTTTGTGCACAACATAGCATTCCTTGCCAATGTGGGTCAGAGCGTTTCATTTTATTGTACTTTCAATCGATGGTTTTCACAGCTTTTAGCAAACATTTTGCTGGTGTCCAAGTGGCTATGTCGTCCACGAAAAGTGAGTATTGTAGTGACGTGTCGGTGTGATCAGCAATAATGTTATTAATCATGATGAGGGAGAGGCTTGGTGAAAGGACGCACCCTTGTGCCAGGGGGTGCACGCCACACCATACATACTGCCGAGGTATGGTGTTTCATGTGACACTGCCGCATCGGACCTTAAATGACCTGTCTGAGAAAGTTGAGAATGAAGTTTGGTATGTGTCCGCGTAGGCCTATCTTGTGGAGTTTATGTGTCAGTGCAGACTTGTGTGCTCGATCAAATGCGGCAGTGATGTATAATTCGGCAGCTATTGTGCGTTTGATGCGTAGAGCACTTATACTGTCGTGCACCAGCCTAATGAGATTGTCTGCTGTTGATTTTGACATTTGAAGCCACACCGAAATTCGACGAGTAGGTCGTTGTGATCCAGAAAGTGTCTCGGGCATGTGTTGACCATGCGGTCGACCAGCTTACTAGCGCAGCTAGTAAGTGAAATAGGCCTATAACCTATTGGGGTGGAGTGATCTTTGTACGGCTTTGTCAATGGGTGACTACGCTTTCCCGCCAGGAGGCAGGGAAGGTGTTGCTTTGGTACAGGTCGTTGATGGCCGCCAGTAGGTACGTGAGATAATCTTCGCTAAGATGGTTTTAAACAAACGGTAATGAATGTCGTCCAACCCAACCGACGTGTTTCCACACTTGCTGAGGAAAAGTGAGGCAAAGGGGCAAGGAGGAAAGGGAAGGTACAATTCGTGCACAGTTAATTCTTGGTTGTTGACTTCCGTATTCTTGGAGTTAAAATTTTCTTGGTCGCGAAGGGCGTCTAGGGCGCTGAATATCGTGTCGTCGTTGGTGTTGATGAGGGACGCTGGCGTACTGTAGTTTAAAGTGGTCTAGGACTTGCTGGTCGGTAATATGGTGTCCTGTTATCGTCAGTTGTGGGAACGTGCCTGGTGATGGGCGTTTCAGGTTGAAACACTTCATCAGGTCCCAGATTCTGCCGGTAGGGGTGAACCTATTGAATTGGGATCCAAATGACTGCCAACAATGTTGTCGTGCTGTTCGAATTGTGCACCGGCAGTGTTTTTGAGATTGTATGCTGATGGGGACTAGTAGCCTAGGGGTAAGTTGCTCGTCTCACAATCGAAAGGTTGTGGGTTCGAGTCTCACCCGTCGCTACTCTTCGCCCGCGACCAATCGGCGTGAGAGATTGGCGACGCTACATGACTCAACGGTCGATGTGTCGTAAAACCAATAACCAACCAGATTACATGCTGATAGGTGTGCTTCGCACATGCATCTTTTGTAATGTTTGTGGGCACGGCGCCGTGCGGCGATTGCCCTTTGACATTCTGTGGTTCACCATGACGTAGCTAACTTTTCCATATGTTGAATAGTTTTTGGGACTGAGTCACGTGCTGCTGGGCTTATGGCCCTGAGTATCGCCTTGATTTTGCTGGTCTCTGAAGTTGCTAGGCTGAGGTTCACCTGGTCCTATAATTTTGCCCAGTCTGCTCTTTTCGAGTTCCAAGAAGTTATGAATAGCTTAGTGTGGTAGGTTGCCTCTGTGCTGAGCCTAATTGTGATTGATAAGTGGTCGCTCTGCTCTCTGGGAACGTCTGAAGCTGACCAGTCAAATATTGAGCAAAGCGTTAAGTCAATGCAACTGTCCGATCCTCCTAAGGTCGGGTTGTGGTAGGTGGCGGCCCCGGCGTTTAGAAGGACTAAGTTGTGATCCGAGATAAACTGGTGAATTTCGCGTCCTTAATGTCCGTCTAATCTTTTCCACAGGAGGGATGTTTAGCGTTATAGTCTCCCATATTTAGAATGGGCAGGGAAGCTTGAACCAGCAAGTTGCTGAGCTCCTGTGGTGTGGGGTTGCAACTGACGATTAAATATATAGTGAGATGATTGCGATTTGGCAATGTGCAATTTTTGAGATACGCAGTTCAAGGGAGAATTTCTTATTTATACTTTTTTTAAATTACTTATTTCTTACTTGTATTCTATGAACTTAAATGGAAGGCCAACTGTATTTCACTGTAGAAAAAAAAACATTGCCGAACGCGTTTAGTGTCTGCTGGTGCTTCTATACTAGGGTGGTGTCGACGTCGTGTCCGGGGAAAGCTGCATCAGGTGGACAGAAGGGGATGGGGTGCGTGGTGACGCAGTCAGTGATGGCAGTCTGGATTTGGACGCATGGGCTTTGGGGTGGAGGGGGGGCAGTCTGGATTTGCGCTTGGGAGGCGCGGTAGTTTCGGACGATATTCGTTGCTCTGTGGTTGTGGGTTCGGGCTGGACAGGCTTGTCTAGGTGGTGGCCTCGGACGAGGCTTGGGATGGGTTTGGGTGGCTGCGCAGGAGGTGATGTGGAGGTCGGTCCGGCAGGAAACGATGGTCGTGGGCTTGTGGGAGATCTGGGCGAAGGCTGGGGTCGCGGTGGATTTGTGGGGGTACGCGTGGAGACTGAAATGGCCATGGGCTTGTGGAAGTTTTGTGGATGGTGTGGTGACTGGGGTGGCTGTGATTTGGGGCGGTTGGATGAGTGTGACAGAGGTCGAGGGCCAGGGAAATGAATGGTGGGACGGCGTCAGGGTGGCCGGAAGGGCCCTGCCTGGTTTGAGGCGGTGTGACGAAGAGTGGGTGCCGGTGGGATCCAGGTCCCGTGGGGATGTGGGTGCCGGTGGGATATGGGATGTGGGATGGAGACCGGGTCTGGGCCTGAGGGGTGGTTGTTATGTGTGGGAGTATACGATTTCTGGTTCGCGTCTGTGAGGAGCGCACGTCCGAACACACAGGCTGTTGCCGAGTCACTCTATTGGTATATGCCCGGGTTGGCTCACCGGACCTAATCCCGGGAGGGCGGCCGAGTCACGGCCGCACACTGCCTGAGGGTAGAGGTGCCAATTCTGGTAAGACTGGCACCAACTATGCGTGTGATGCCAAATGGCCCACACCACACCATCTCCCCCTCCAAGATGCAAACTTCTATGTGAGTGCGTCTGACAAGGAACGAAAAACACGAGCATGTGTGCAAAATAAAAGGTAGTTCATCTGATGCAACGAGAATGTGGAGATCTGAAAGTAAACCACAGACGAAAAAAAAAGCATAGCAAAACAAACTATCCCCACCAGTACTTCAGTGCCCTAGAACGGCACCGGCACTCCGTTCACTCTCACAGTTTGCAACGAACAGTGTTGACACAAATCGAGGGAATCACTGAAAGTTCACGCACAAACAGTTCATTGAGTGTTCCTAGCATCACTACAAGTCCATGAGAGTGGTCAGATATAACGGTATCTGGTGTCTCCCCAGCTGATTGTCAGCTGTTTCGTCTTCTGCCGTTGCCGCGTGCTGCGCCTGGGTACAGGGTCCGCATCTCCAGCAGCGCCATCCATATCGCCGGCACGAGTCGCTGAGTTGTGAGCCGTACCGGTCGACATAGGGAGCGCTGATGCGGCCGGTGGCACAGCAGCTGTCAGGCCTCCCGGTAGGGAGTCTGATGGCGCTGTCTGCGTGCTGGTGACGAACTGCTGCGGGTAGTGCTGAGCTCCGCCAGCTGCAGACGTCGCAGGAGGCGCAGCCAGCGTGGCAAAGAACGGCCTCTGCGGACGGAGGTATCTTCGGTTCCGCCAGAGTATCCGGCCGCTCGGCTGTTTGACGATGTAGTCGCGCCGCTGGCCGACAACGGTGACGATTCCGGCGCGATCCCACACACCGGTTTTCGGGTTCTGCACCAGAACACGCTGCCCGACGCGCAGCGGCCGATGAGTCCGCGCCGACATGTCGTATCGCTCTTTCGTTTGCAGTTTCAGGGACTCAGCACGGGCGTCGCACCGGTCTGCCGCCAGCTGCCAGCGCTTAGCGAAAGCACGGTGGTAAGCAGGAACTGCCGACCTCAGAGGGTGTCCGTACAGAATCTGCGCCGGTGAGCGCCCGTCCGCTCGCGGCGTGTTGCGAAGCTCCAGGAGGCCTCGCGCGAACACATCCGTGTCGAGTTCACCTCTGCTAGTCGTCTTCTGCACAAGTCGTTTCACGCTCTTCACTGCCGCCTCACTGTGTCCATTTGACTGAGGGTAGTGCGGGGTTGAAATCTGGTGCTGCACACCCCACTGTCGAAGGAAGTCGCGTGTGTGTCGTGCCGAGAACTGCCCCCCTCCATCAGTCCTCAGTGTCTGGGGTACGCCGGTGGCCGCGAACAATTTGCGCAGGCGCCGTGTCAGGTCCTGAGCGGACGCTGCTCCCGAAACGAGACAGACAAACGGCCAGCCCGACAGCCTGTCTACGTACACCAAGTACGAGCGGCCCGCCCACGAGAAGTAGTCCGCAGAAACTGACTGAAAGGCACGAGACGGCGTCTCCTCCGGCATCAGCGGCTCTTTCTGGAGGCTGGGCAGGTGGCGCGCACAGAGGTCACATGCTCCTACAAAGTTTGCGATGTGCTTATCTAGGTGTGGCCAGTAAACCACCTGCCGCGCGCGTCGTTTGGTGCGTTCCACACCTTGGTGGCTGGCGTGGAGCCGTTCCAGCGTCGCCCGCCGAAGACTCTTCGGTATCACCAATCGCTGGCCGCAGACCACCAGGCTGTCGTCGACTGTGAGGCGGTCTCTGCAGCCCCAGTACGGTCGGAGCAGGGGGTCCAGCTGACTTCGGTGATCAGGAAATCCTGTCAGGATCGCCTCCTTCAGCGATATAATTTCCGGATCCGTGTCAGTAGCAGCTCGCACTTCCTCCAGAGCCGAGTCTTTGAAGGGGCTGACGTCGCCCTCCGACGCGTCAGCCGTGATGCGGTTGATCAAGCTGGAGATCTGGTGAAGAATGTCCAGCTCAGCTTCCTCGTCCTCGGGCGTCGGGTCGTCCACTGGCGCACGAGAGAGCGCGTCCGGGACGGCGTGTAGTTTTCCCTGCCGCCAGGTGGCAGTAAAGTTGTATGGGATGAGACGCTCCCGCAGTCGTTGCAGACGAGGGTTCTCGATGTCGGCCAACGTCTTGGCGTTCAACACCGGGACCAGAGGCCGATGATCGATCATTACCTCGAAATGTTGCATACCTTTCAGGTAGACAGAACACTTGCTGCACGCCCAGGACAGGGCGAGGAGCTCCAGCTCAATCACGGCGTATCGAGATTCTGTGTCCGTCAGAAAACGTGAACCACACTGGATCAGTCGCCACCGTCCAGCATCGTCTCGCTGTCGCAGGCAGAAGCCCAGTCCGCCGGTGCGTGCCGCGTCGGTCTCCAGCACCGTCCGCCGCCGCGGGTCGAAGAAATCGAGCACGGGCGGGGACACCAGCGCAGCCTTGACTTTGGTGAACGCCTCCGAGTGGGCAGACGTCCACATCCAGACGTTGCGGGGCCGGAGCAGCTGTCTCAGCGGCTCAGCGGCCGCCGCTATCTGGTCGGAGAAAGCTCCGAGCTGGTTGACCAGGCCCAGAAACGATCGCAGATCTGTGATACTGCTGGGCTGAGGGTAATCCTTGATGGCGCGCAACTTCTTGCCATCGACGGTGTAGCCGGCTGAGCTGACGGAGAAGCCGCAGAACTCAACTTTCTCTTCTGCAAACACACATTTATCCGGGTTCAAAGTGATGCCCAGCTCGTCACACTTCTTGATTATTTCCCAGACGTGGCGCACGTGTGCAGCGTAGTCGGAGTCATACGCCAACCAGTCATCCACCACGTGTACCGTGTTGGGGATGTTGCCCATCCCAACGTCACCGCGGTTGTTGTACACGTCTCCAGAGCAGTTGATGCCCATGGGTGCCCTCTTGTAGCGGTAGCGCCCCCACGGTGTGATAAAACACGTGAGGTCACGATCCTCGTCGCGGATTTTCACCTGATGGTACCCGGCCTTGCAGTCAAGCTTGGTGAAGAAGGTGGCTCCCGGCGGGATCGATGCTACCGCATCGTGGGGTATGCGAGCGGGATGCACGGGTCTCTTCACGAAGCGGTTCAGCTTGGTGAAGTCGACTGTGAGGCGACAACCGGATACTGCGCCGTCTGGAGTTCTCTTCGGAACTGGGACGAGAGCATGGCACCAGGGCGTGGGATGCTCAACAGGCTCTATTACGTCCTTGTCCAGCAGCTCGTCCAGCTGACTTCGAACATCCTCCCTCCAGCAAAACGGTATGATGCGGGCCGTCGTCAAGGTGTAGGGGACAGCGTTGTCCGTCAGCTCTATCTTCATGGGGTTCCCCTTCATCTTCCGCAGCTTCGCCTTCATGTCAAATACACGCGGAAACTCCGCCTTCAAAGCCTCGAAATGTTCTTGCCGTTGACGCGCGGAATGGGTGCCACCACTGCAGGTTGGTGGTCCGCTGAGCTTGTCGGAACAAGGAGCGCGTCGTGTTGTCGGCACCGGTATCCTGCTGCCGGGGGCAGCGTAGGAGTCGACACGCCGGCCGTTAGCGACGGAGTCCACGCGTCGCTTCCCCGAGGCAGGGGCACTGGCCAGGTCGGCACTCGCTGGTCTGCCATTCTCCATGCGGCGAATCTGCTGCGGAAAGTTTGACGGAAGTATGCCCAGCCGGACGCAGTCATGCCAAGACAGAAGTGGCGAGTGGAGGGATGGGAGCACCGAAACCTCCACCCTGCGTGTAACGTCCCCCAGCTGCAGCTTCAGATCACATGTGCCTAAACACTGCATTTTCCGGCCATCCGCCGTCCACAGAGTAGTTGTAGACGGATGGAGATCCTTGCGCGACACACCCAAAGCCTCAGCGTGCTTCAGAGACACTGCTGATGTCTCGGCACCCGTGTCCGGCGTCCAGAAACTCGGCACTGTGCTGCCATCGTGCCGATGTAGACGGAGCGGTATCTGCGGGGACCGCTTAGCAGAGACGCCTTGCAGTCGCACATCTGATAGGCGAATGTTCATCAGCTGCAGTTCATCGCCATCACAAAAGTTAGGCGAGAATTCATCGCAGACATCGTCCGCAGCAACCGCTGACACCTGGCGGCGTGGCCGGTAAGCTGAGCTGTCGCGGCGGTCACGGGTGTCGCTGCGCGCGGTGCGTGCGCCGCGAGGCCGGCCGGCTGGTGTACCCTGGCGGCCACGAGAAGAACTAGCCGCGCGCCGCTGATCACCGCCGTTCGCCCGGCCGCGGCACACCGCGGCAAAATGACCCACTGCACGGCAATTATTGCAGGTGCGACCGAGGGCCGGGCACTCCCGGGAGCCGCGATGCTGTGCCGCTCCACACCGAAGGCACCGGGCAGTTGTCACGGGTTCAGCACTGTTGGACCGGCGTCGACTGCGGTCTCTTCTGTAACGGGATACCCGGTTCACTGTTGGCTCCAGGGGGCCGCGAATCGCCGAACTATTGTGTGAGGCAGACTCAGAGGCACGGCAAATGTCCAACGCCTTCTGGAAAGAGAGGTCAGGTGCTTCCAGCATCCGACGCCGAGCGTCGCCGTCGTTGGTGCCGACAACGAGATGATCGCGATATCGATCGTCGGTGCAGTGGGTGCAGAAATTGCAACACGATGCAATCTCTTTGAGGGAGCAGATGTAGTCGTCGATGGACTCGCCAGCCTGCTGGAAACGACAGCTGAAGTCGCGCCGGTCTATTACCACGTTCCTCTGTCGCCGAAGGTGGGTGTACATCGCCGTGATGACGTCAGTCATGCTGGCGTCCGCTGCGACCGGCAGCCCGAAACGAACGACGCGCGCCCAATCGTCGTCGAGCACTGCCAGCAGGGCCGCTTTTTGCTCTTCCGGCGTCAAATCGGGAACGTGCGTGAGCAGGCAGTATCCTTCGAATTTCTGCTTCCACGCCTCAAATTCCATGAGCGTGGCGGAGGAGGCTAGGTGGGGAATAGGCGTGCCCGCAGCCGGCATCCGGACCCGAGGTCGTACACCAGTAGCCACAGCCGCAGGAACCGGTGCACCGGCCGGGACGTCGCCCACGGCAGCGGGAGGGTGACCGGCGGGGGTCGGACAGAACCGCTCCAGCAATGCCGTGAGCCGTTCCTCGCGCCGAGCAGAAGCTTCGGCCATATCTAGCTGCTGCTGTAGCATGCGGGTAAGCGCATCCACTTCAGGTTTCGCTACCGCAGCCGCGTCAGAATCACCACCGCCCATGACCGCACTGCAGTGGACACCGCCTGTCGAGTACAGTCACAGTTCACGAAAAATCACTGATCGCCAATCCACACTAAGCACTGCTGTTCACGTGGACACACTTGTCATCCTCTAACAGACTGCCGACCGCGCCATGTTATGGTGAGGGCGGGATGGGGCGGGGTTGATGTGGGAGGTCGTGCCCTAGGTGGGATGGTGGCGGGTGAAGGCCGGGTCTGAGGTGAGATGGGTACGGGAGGAGGCGAGATCCGCGGTGAGGTGGGTGTGGGAGAAGGCCGGGCCTGCGGTGGAGTGGATATGGGAGGTGTCCGGGCCTGCAGTGGTGTGGCGTGGGAAAGAGTGGTGGGCGCGGTGTAGTTGAGGATGGGTGAGGCGGTGAAGTCCAGGATCGGTGGTCTGGTGGAGACGATAATCGGTGGGCCGGTGGAGCCCGAGGATCGGTGGGGCGTTGGGGAGGGAAATGTGCGGGGTTCTGTGAGCAGCTGCTGGTGGGATAGTAGGGCGAAAGGGAGCTGGTGCTGGACTGGATGAAAGCGGCGTTGCACGGTTGCGCCCGATGATAGATGTGGTGTGGGAGGGTGCGGCTGTGGAGGTGGGGTGGTGTTGCACAGGCGGTGTGCTGCAGTGTGTGGCACGCTGTGAGTTGCCGCATGCCGATCCACCTCCTTCTCGCTTGCCCACTTGAGGCAGGCGGGGTCAGTGGCGGGATGCGGCCCATCACAAGCTGCACATCTTCTTTCGGATGATGTGCAATTGAATGCCGTGTGGTGACTGACACACTGGCTGCATCGTGGTTCTGGCGACGCGCAAGCGCATTCGCCATGGCCATAACGAACACAGCGACGGCACCGTAGTGGTGGAGGACATATCTCGTGTGGCATCTCATGTATGTGTACGAGTGATGGCAGCTGCATTGAGTTAAATCAGAACCAAAATGTTGTCTGTGGGCCTTTCCTCCCGTCTAATGCTGTCCATCGTGGCTGTGGCGTCGGGGAGGGTTGTGACGTCAAACAGTGTGGCGATGCTGTCGAAGGGCACGTTATCCAGCTCTGGGACGCAAATGTAGCCCTGGCTGGTGTTCAATGTACGATGCAGCGCGAAAGAGCAGCGCCGGTTGTTGAAAGTGTGTGTGTCCAGTTGTGGTTGTGTGTCAGCGCTGCTCTGTGTCTGAACTATGATGTGGATGGGGGGCCTGTTGGTGGTGAAGTGCGGTGAGTCGAGATTGTGGCGGAGTGTATGTGCGAGAGTGACGGACGACTCTCGTGTGATGCCGCGCTTTGGCTCGGCCTAGGTGCCCACTAGGTAGGCGCCTTTTGTGGTGCGGGCGATGGGCGCCGGTGTGGGTGTCATGGTGTGCAAGGGTCGATCCCACCCCACTTCCAAGGGTTCCCTCCTTCCTGGAAAAATGCCAGGATTGGTTGCACCTGTGAACCGAACTTTCGCCCTCTGGTCCCTTCCCCGGCTGCAATTGCCCAGGGCAGTGGGCTCCCTCGCTTCCTCCGGGAGAGGGGAGGCAAAGGTTAACTGGGAGTCGGAAAGAAGTTTGGGATTTGGAGATGTGGGAGGCTTTTCTTCAGGAGTTACGAGAGTGCTCGTCTAGGGTGCCTGGGGTTCTTAGGTTTTGCTGCCTTCGTTGCGTCTGCCACTACAGGTTTGTCTTCTTTGTCAAACCTTAGACCTTCCTGGATGTCTTCGTACTCGCTGCTTCCGTATTGTGGACACTCATGACATATGGGTTATCAATTATATCAGGCAGGTGCAATTTGTGCGCATTGTGAAGTTCACATAGACCGTTTTTCATTACAGGCCTTTCCTTCTCCATTGTCATCTACGACTGTTGTAACTTATTCAGGCTATCGTACACCATTGCATTGCCTTTACTTTTCGAAGCGAGGTCTCCGTGAGTTGGCCGATTAATGGTGGACAGGAAAGTGATAGACATACAAATTGACTATCTATTTGTCAAATAATGTCCAGGTGCATTAGGTTCAGAGAGAAAATCAATCACTGGCTCACGCGAATATCGACAGACACCAACCACCATTCTTTATCGAGCCGCCTGCAAGCGACTGTTATCGACCCGGCAGAGTACGTGTGCCGACGGACGGACGGGCGTACGGGCGGCCAATTGTGGTCTGTCGACACCTGAGTCAACAGATTGGCCTCGGCTGCGGCCGGTCACACGCGGCCACTGCCACCGGCCGTCACAGACGGCCAGCGTTGCGCGTCGTCGTAGCTGTTGCCCTCGCTACGGCCACAACAGAGACTGGCTCAGTATCGACATGAGCGGACGCCAGCCCAGTATCGACATGAGCGGACGCCGACCCAGTATCGACATGGACGCCGTCAGACACGCAGGTGAGTGCCGTGGTCGGCCGTCTCAATCAGGGTAAGTGCCGTGGCCGGACGGCCCCACCAGGGTAAGTGGCATAGCCAGCCCCATCAGGGTAAGCACGGAGGCTGGGCGGCTCCATCAGGGTGAGTCCGGTGACCGGACGGCTCCATCAGGGTAAGTGCCGTGGCCGGGCGGCTCCATCAGGGTAAGTGCCGTGGCCGGGCGGCTCCATCAGGGTAAGTGCCGTGGCCGGGCTGCTCCATCAGGGTAAGTGCCGTGGCCGGGCTGCTCCATCAGGGTAAGTGCCGTGGCCGGGCGGCTCCATCAGGGTAGGTGCCGTGGCCGGGCGACTCCATCAGGGTAAGTGCCGTGGCCGGGCTGCTCCATCAGGGTAAGTGCCGTGGCCGGGCTGCTCCCTCAGGGTAAGTGCCGTGGCCGGGCTGCTCCATCAGGGTAAGTGTCAAGGCCGGGCTGCTCCGTCAGGGTAAGTGCCGTGGCCGGGCTGCTCCATCAGGGTAAGTGCCGTGGCCGGGCGACTCCATCAGGGTAAGTGCCGTGGCTGGGCTGCTCCATCAGGGTAAGTGTCAAGGCCGGGCGACTCCATCAGGGTAAGTGCCGTGGCCGGGCTGCTCCGTCAGGGTAAGTGCCGTGGCCGGGCTGCTCCGTCAGGGTAAGTGTCAAGGCCGGCCGGTCGCACGAGTGTCCGTCGGGCTGGCCCGGTGATATCATCCTTGCTTGCCAGCCAGAAGGTCACACGCTCCAGACTAGCATGCGTGTTGCGTGACCTCGCCACCCTCTGCATGTTGACATGGATGTTTGGTAACGCAATACCCGTGGACGATCGCATATGTCGATAATTCTCATTACTGCTGTTTTTATGCACCCTTCCTGGGCAAGACGGATGGTAAGATGGTGTCAGCTGGTTATTGTTCTTCATGGTGCGTATGCATATTTCTAAGCTGCCTAGGTATTCTACGTACGCACTACTGCATCGAATACACACATAGCTATAGCTGCAACGTTGAATAGGACGGATATTAAAATTACAATATTGCACAGGGACCCCAATATATAATTGTTGGCATATAAGTGACGACTGCAAACTACGGGTTAGTCGGGTTGGTTTCTGACGTGAATGTTGGTGCAGGGTCTGCTGTGTTTCGCCTTCAAACCATATTTGGTTTCCACTCACCTCTGGGATCGCCACTAGGTGTACTCAGGGTCCCGTACCTCGGTAAATGTTCTAGCCTGGATCTCCACCAGGGTTTGAAGAACAAGATAGTCATATATTTGTGGTACCCAGGACATTATCGTCTCCTGCCCCGAACGAACATGTCGTTTTTATCGTCAGAATGTTAAATAGTGCTGCTTCATGTCTGTAAGCTTATTGTTCTTCGACAAAGTGTCCAAGCTTCGCTGGAGAGCAGAAAAGGAGGTGTCATGTGTCACATACACAACGAAATTCTCTTTTACGAATGGGGTGTCCCACTCGGCACGTAATTGTGTGGTGGATGGTGACCGTTCGGCTCCAAGTCATGGAGGCCACGGATCAGCAGTTTTATCCGTGGCAATGTTACGTTCCGGGTCGTTATTTGGACCGAGCCACCAGTCTTGTCTTTGGTCGCCGTTTGGCTTTGGACAATCAGTTTTGCCTCTGGTCACTGCATAATTTTGTATCACAGTTTGGTCCCGGGCCATTGTTGTGTTCTCGATCAGGCCTTTGCTCCGTAGCCATAGGTTTGATTATTGGACGGTCATTTCTATTTATATAATGGAAGTTCGCTATTCCATTCGGCCGGTGTATTGAGGCGAAACTTTCGCACTGACGGCGTCTAAGGGCGGCTATACTATCCAACTGAAAGTGATATTCCACAGAACTGTACTTATTTATCAGTTTTAAATAATCGTATTTGGGTGCCAATGGCTGGAAGCTATCTTCACATGTGGCGCACGCTGGGTTTTCGTTCTCTATCAACATTTCCAGTCTGCAAGAGTGATTCACCAAAAATGTACAGGTCTGGCTGGGCATGACTGAGGTAAGGACACATTTCTACAGGAGGAGGGAAGGCTATTTCCGGATTGAAATCGTCAATTTGTGATTTGTGGAATTTGTGGAAATTATACGAGTGAGTGGGAGACTCCTCAGGCATGTTTTTAGCTTGCATGTGTAAGTGCAAAGTTATGCTCGAAAAGGGAAATAGCGATGGGAAAATGGGAAATATGGACATGCAGACATAACTTCCAGCGACATTGAGAGACGGGAATGATTCCAGGCTGTATTCATGTGGTACAGTTCAGTTTGTATTTGATAAGGAATCAGACGTGTTGTAGAGTCTCGCGGTGCTGTTTATCCAAGGATGTACCGTCAAATAATGCCGCAATGAAATATGTTTGGTCCTCACATTTCTACCTTCGGTCTACTACAGAGCTATGCTTATAACTATTGAAAGTATCCATAGCTTCGGCAAGTAATGTCGCAATGCTAGCAATGCTATTTAATGTCGCAATGCTAGGGGAATAGAAGTGGAGCACCTATTCCCCTTTCTATCCTCCCTCGCCAGCTTCTGAGCTAATCCATGGTGCTAATGTTAGAGATGTTCGAAGATGGAAGCCACGAATTTGATAGCGCAGTCCATCCATCAACGTGTACATTTCCCTACAGTCCATCTATCAACGTGTACATTTCCGTACAGTTCATCTATCAACGTGTACATTTCCCTACAGTCCATCTATCAACGTGTACATTTCCCTACAGTCCATCTATCAACGTGTACATTTCCCTACAGTCCATCTATCAACGTGTACATTTCCCTACAGTCCATCTGTTAACGTGTACATTTCCCTGCAGTTCACACACCAACGTTAACAGTTCCTATCCGCACACATGGTGAGACGGCAAGGCAGTACACACAGGTGGTGTGTGACAGGTGGGCTGTGACAATCAGAGACACGCGACCCACACCTGTTCGCCGACAGTGGTGCAACAGAAGACAGGTGACAGGTCGACTGATTGTCTCAATGGAAGAATTGCCAGTGCATCCCTCCGGACATTTTCCCAGGTCTGAATATCCGCGAGGGCTTCGTCTTAAAGAACTCAAGATAGTCACTCATAAACCGCCGTCTTCTGGTGCCACGAATTAGAAACGATGGCCATAGGGAAAACACAAGGCCAGGGTGGCCTTAGGAAAAGACAACCGTGCTAATTTGTGTCCGGAAATGCCTTTACTTTGAAGACGAAAACTAGAACGTCTGAAGCACTCTCGGCCAGAACGTAGTCTGTTTCATGCCCGCCCACAGGGGTGAAGAAGTTGGCAGCATAGCCATATGCGTTGGAGACAGGTTTGCGTTAAAAAAGGATTCATAAATTTTACCGTGGGATGGGGGCATCTGTCTGGAGTGGCGCCATTTCGGCGAAATGTTTCACTAATTTCAATGAGCAAAACAAAGCTTTCTACTTTTTACCCCAGCGTATGTCCCTGGCTAAACAAATTCAACGGATTTGAGTGGGGGTGCACTCGTTCGTCCTCGAGGGATGCTTTTTCAGTCAGAGGGGCAACGAATATCCAAAGGGCGGTGCTCATGCCCTAGTTTCTCCTCCATCACGCCGAAATACGAAAAGAGTAATTTGATGCAGGATGTACTTTTTCCTGTATTCCCTGTCCCAGTCCACAAAATATCATGGCAAACAGGTGAGTGACAGTATTCCACCTGTACAGTGCGTGCTGACTACAATGCTTCAGACTTGCAGACTTCCAAACCTCTAGCTCGCTAGAATATCCTACAGTCTGCCAGCGTCCCTACAGCCATACAAGAGACCATTTTGTATCCATACCACCCCAGCTTCTTCCACAGCCGGCCACGCTCGTTGCTGTCAGACGCTTTCGATGCATCGGTGTTGACAAGTTACACCACCTGGCCGCTCTAAATATTGTCAGCAGCGTCAGTGGCGGCCGCCAGCAATGTCGATCCGACAGAGATAACGGAACGGAAGCCAAACTGTTCGTGACACACTGCTTATGGCTCGACAAATAACACAGGCTAAATACGAGGTCTGTCTAAAAACTATCCGACCTTGAATTTTCCCTGGTACAGTAGTGATGCCGAGGCATAGTGGAAGCAGTGCATAATGGAAGGAGACAGCTTAATGCGCATTCCTGATTTTTTATCTGCCTGCGAGTGTGTCGGTCGCTGCCTACTATACTGGCCGCTGAGTGAGGTGCTAAAGAGATACATGTTCGTCGGATTTTATATTTCTCTCAAGATGACTGAACGAGTTGAGCAAGCATACTGCATTAAATTTTGTCAAAAGCTTGGTGATTCTCAAAGCGAAACAATTCGTAAGATTCAGCAGGTGTTTGGAGACAATGCTATGGGGGTAACACAAATTAAGGAATGGTTCAACCGATTCAAAAATGGGCGCACATCGGTGGAGAGTGATGAGCGTTCTGGGAGGCCACAAACCGCTCGGAATGCAGCTGTTGTTGCGAGGGTGGAAAATCTGGTAATGGGAGATCGGCGTTTGACCGTACGAGAGATTGCCGAAGAGGTTGGGATCAGTAATGATTCTGCACATGCAATTTTGCGTGATTGCGTGATTTGAACATGCGAAGAGTAGTTGCGAAATTTGTGCCAAAGCTGCTGTCGGCGGAACAGAGAACACCGTCTTCAGGTTGCACAGGGTATGCTGGACACTGCCAATACTTATCCTGGGTTTCTGAACACCGTGATAACTGGAGATGAGTCATGGGTGTACGGGTACGACCCGGAAACAAAAGCACAGTCGTCGCAATGGAAGCATCCCGCGCCCCATAAGCCGAAAAAAGCGCGACAGGTGAGAAGCAAAACCAAGGTGATGCTAACTGTGTTTTTTTATATCCGTGGAATTGTGCATCACGAATACGCACCGGAAGGACAAACAGTGACAAAAGAATACTATCAACAAGTTCTCAAACAACTCCGTGATGCAGTTCGGCGCAAAAGACGAGACCTCGGGACGGCGAGAAACTGGCGGTTGCATCATGACAATACTCCAGCTCATTCATCGCACCTGACCCAAAATTTGTTGTCAAACCATGGAATTCCAGTCGTTAACCAACCTCCCTACTCTCCAGACATGGCTCCTTGCGACTTCTGGTTGTTTCCGAAATTGAAGACGCCATTGAAAGGATCCCGTTTTGACAGTAGAGAAGAGATAATGCAAAACGCGACAGCGGAGATGAACACCATTGCAATAGAAGCCTTCCAGAAGTGTTTTCGGCAGTGGAAGGATCGGTGGGCTAAGTATGTGCAGGCGCAAGGGGCCTACTTTGAAGGGGATTAGGGTCACAATCCGGACAGGCACGTAATATATTCTTTCCGGCCAAAGGTCGGATACATTTTAGACAAACCTCGTATACACGACCAATTCGCACAGCTTTCATCGAATAAAGATCAATGTAATCGGCGTTTAAATACCGGAGTCACATAAGTCTATTACGCAGCGGCATAATATATGCGGTTTCCAGGTAGGCGACAGCTTACAATTTACAATGATGCTGTTGATATATATTAACATGTGAGGTCCAATAACGGAAAGACATCTCCAGCATGGTGATGGTGATGACGATATCCTTTGATGCCCTGGCACGAGATGCACCCATTTACTGCAGGACTGTCGAGGGCTCGGATAGCGTTGCTGGACGTCCAGCGCCGCTACTATCAGCTATAGCAGCACCAACACTGACGAAACTGCCCAGTACCGCCGGGTTGTCAAATGCAGCAGTACCAACAGTGACGAAACTGCCCAGCGCCGCTACTATCAGCTACAGCAGCACCAACACTGACGATACTGCCCAGTACCGCCAAGCTGTTAGCTACAGTATGACGGGCACTGGCCTGAGTATCGATTTCACTGGTCGTTCCACTCTGACTGCAGCAATGGGCTCCAGTCTTTGCTGTAGTATGTGCTCCTAAGATGATATCACGAACCATCTAATGTCTTTCCAGGTGGTACTTCTTGCGTTTTTTTACGGTATGACGGAATATAGTCGGAGCCATTGGCATGCCTAAGATTTGCGCTAGGGGAATTCGAAGGGGGCCGACCTATCCCACTTGTGAAAAGTCCCCGGATTTCGACTATTTTCTATCAGAGGTACAATTTATTTTGTGTAGAATAATTAGTGACAAGCTTAATTATCCTGTGGAGGTGGCCAACTCCACCACCATCGTTTCTGAGGCACCGGATTTCAACGTTAACTCCTCCATTCTGTTCGAAGGTTGTTCTTTTGGTATCCTTTGATAAGTCAGCTCACACTGCTGAAATTACACCTGTACAATAGGGTGGTTAAAAAAAACGGTAAATGATATTTCTATCTAATTGTATTACACATCACGAAAAGGAATTACACGAAAAATTTCGCCTCTCTATCTCACCACTTCGGGGTCGCCCCACTCTTCACTTTTTCTTCGTCAGGTTGGTCTTTGAGGGTGTCGGGATGGCAATTCGGTGTCCATGAACGAGATGGAAAATGAATTGCTTCTGATCCTCATCCTTCGTCAGCGTCGCATTGTACGCCTCTGTCAGGGTCATTCCCGTTCAACTGCGTTGCTCACCACTCTCTGGCTTTTGGCTCTGGCCCGAAAGTCCTCGAACAGCTTGTCTTTCTTCCAAGCCGAAAGATCCATCTGCAAGAAACCCTGCTTCCCTTCCTGGGCTCCGCATTTCTTCAGGACATCGAAAACACGATGCGACCTTTTGGTGAGGAAAGCATCAAAGCGGATGTCCCGTGCGTCTTCGATTTTTGCCCTGCATGGGTGATCTTCGGTCGGATTTTCCGTCTTCATCCCAGTCACGCAGTCGGCCTTCATCTTGCCTGGAACCCGGTTGTCCAACAGGGAAAGGCCGACCAGGTCTTCCGCCAGGTACCAGAGATGCCGCTGGAGGGCATTGCTCGCGGTTGCAGCGACGTTCATCTGGTTCGTGTACTTCTGGAGTTCAGTCAGCATCATGATGCCGTTGTATGGGGCGTGGGATGACAGAGGAGCTTCGTGTCAAAATCGGACGTACATCAGGGCAACGAACAGTGCCATGCCAGTCACATTTCGCTCTTCTTGTTTCGTTGTCTTGAACTGGTGTCGGTACAGGAACATCTTGAGGCAGTAGATGCCTTTTGACATCCACCTCGCATGGTGCGTGGCACCAGGGGCACGACACGATGGTTGAGTCGTTGTGCCCCCCCCCCCCCGAGAAACAGGGCTGCGAGCTGCAGGAACTCGAAGTAGTCCTCGCGCGGACACTTCGTTGGATCAGCCAGGGCAGATGCCGGGTAATCCTTCGTCTGACAGCGGAGCTGCTCCAGATGTCCTTCGAAGAGGGTATCCACACCCACCGTGTACACTTGCTGGTTGATAGTCGGCCACTCCTGGAAACGCTTGAAAATGGCGGCTTCCGAACCTCCAGTGTGCCCAAAGACGTTTTTAAGGTCGTCAGGGAGAACAATCTCCAACACATGATGGCGGAACGCCAACATCGCCAACTCCCTTCCAAGACCGTCCTGGATCCGGACGCATGCGCCATTGTGGAGGCTAGTGTTGCTTGTCAGTTATATCCAAGACCAATCCGACTACTTCGTCGCGAATTTTCCAATACTCGAGCAATTCCAGACAAGCTGCGGCCTGAGCTTCTCCAGTACTTCGGGCAGCGCTTGGAATACCCAACAACTTCTCGAATCCTTGACCGGTGGCCAGAATCGCAACCCTCTCCACTTTCTTCCCTCCCATCTCTTGTAGCAGTTTTCCGTCCCAATGCAGGAAAAGGGGACCAACTGCTTGAAAGTTCTTCCGCGCTTCTTCGTCTTGTATTTCGCATGTGCGACGACGCGCCCGCCGTATGGAACTTCGGGAAAACGTCAGATCAGAAAGATCGTGGCTCAGGGCCTGTGCAACAGCGCCAACGACGAACGCCGCACCACGATCTGGGAGACTGACTCGATCCAAGGCGCCGACGACTTCAGGAGATTTGAAGATGTTCTTGGGCCTCTTCGGGGGAGGACCAGGTGTACATGCTGAAGATGAAGGTCGGTAATCGTCTTCAGCCTGTGGCTCCTCCGACGATGTGGAGCTGGAACTGAAGGCCTCTTGAACTTTGGCCTCTCGTCCGTCGTATCACCGCTGGATAGCAGCTTCTTGCTCCTTTCTCTTCCCACGCCTGGCCTTTACTCCAGATTTCTTCGCGTCGATCCCCGCAATGCTGGACGAGAAGACGTTATCACGCTGCATCTTGAGGAACTCCTTGTCTTCTTCGTTGGTAATGGTCTGGAGGGCATCGCTTGTGGCAACATCGAAGAGATCCTGGAGGTCATCCAGGAACATCTTCTCCTTGACACGGTCCGACTCTCGTTTTCGAGTTCGGTGTTTCTTGAGCGCTTGGAATTCGTCATGGATTACTCGAAGTTTCCTGACGGAAGCATCCAACCGCTGTGTCGGGATCCTGGCCCTCTTCCATACGGTGAGTACCTTGCCACATGCCAAGTTCAGGCCTTCCGAGACGGTCTTCTTTTCCGCGACGTGACGGGACAGGTACAACGACAGCACATCCCGCTTACTTGGAAGACGGACACATGACGGGGAATCAACAGGTTTCCCGAGAAGCCAACACTCGGGTCTCGAGTACTGGTTGCCATGACCTGAAAATAAGAAGAAAAAAGAAAAGATTAACCCCAGCAACCTAGTCCAAATTGCGTATCATTGAGCCTACACGGAGAGAAAACGTTTTTAATGGTTAATAACTATTAACTGAATGGTAATAGTATGTTAATAACATGCTATTAACTGAAAATAACACTGTTGTTTGATTTCAAAATAACACCAGTGTACAACATCAGGGTTGCCACGATGTCCTTAAACTTTAATTCAGCTTATTTTATTATTGCAATTTATAATTAAATTAAACGGCATACATCCTGAGCGATGTTTCTAAACTAACGCTGTCTTCTACTACGTTAGTTTAGGAACGCTGGCGAAGATATATGGCATTTAATTTAATTTAAAATGACAATTATAAAATAAGCTGAATTAAAGTTCAAGGACATTGTGGCAACACTGAGCATGTACTAACCTCCAAGTGTTGATGGTGCTGCAACGCACACGACCACAGCAACGGTTCAACTGAGTATAGCATTAATGTATGGCGCACGCAACACCAGTTAGGCCAGGCTCTAAGGGTTAAAAGTGGGGCGACCTCCAAATATCATTGATCGCGATGAAATTTTGCACACAAGGAGAGGAATGCGACACGAAAAAAGCAGTGGTGTGGAGAAAGGACCAGTGTACTTTGAAATTTTACCCCTCTTTGGACCACCCTACTGTACAACTCACTAAAAATGTACAATTTTCCAAATAATGGCATTGTAGAAAATACGTCCGATCGCTAAAACGCCGACGTTCGTGCACATGTACACCCAATGCCTTGAGCATTGAGCTCATTCGCCACCCTTCGTGCGATTCTTCGATTTCTGCCAGACCTTCCACGTTTTGCTAATTGCTGTCATACGATAGTCTGGTGCCATATTTAACGGGTGAAATGCTTCGTATGGGTGTTCGCTGAATTAATTCGATTAATTCCATCGGTACGCTTTTTTCTGGGTCGTACGCGATTTTTGAACGCATCTGGTGGTGTGTTTGGGGATCGGGAGGAATTTTCCTTGCTTGGACATATACATTTTGGTATCTCTCCTTATCTTGGAAGGTTCCCACTTGATTTTTGTCGAGTCCCGATGCGAAATCTGGGGCCACGCTGTAGTTGAGGTGATTAAAGGAAAATCCCCAACCTAAAATTTTGTGACTACCGATAGAAATTTTCGGTACCGAGCACGACATTTAGGGGACTCAGCGCAAGTTCACGGGGCGCAATGTGTCGCCTTGTTTTTTTTATAGCGAAAAACACGATACAATTCAGTGAACAAGACAAGATAGCCAAACACAATTGGCACGGTAGGGGAGGCCGGGTTAAGTTGATGCAAGAGATAATTGATACAACAGCATTTTCTCGAAGGGTATGAAGCCGGTTGTCATGGCTACCCCACATGTTGCTACTGGAACCACCTCTTATCACGGCAAAAGACGGATGACCTGCTGTCAGTAGGGTTACTGGGTGACTTGGTTGCAGGCGGCGCCGGCTGCTGGCCGGCTGTCAGACTGCTGCTGCTGGTGGTGCTGCTGTGCTGGCCGGCGGCGGCGCTGCCCAATGGAGCCCCATTAGCGGCATGCTCCCGCATGAAGCCGCGGCACGGCTCACACCAGTCACAGGCGGGGACGCCGCCCTACCGGCTGACGTCGGAGATGCGGGCCGATGGCGGACGGTTGGTCCACCTGCGGGCCGACGAAGTGTTCCGCGGCGTGCTACTGCAGGCACGAGCCGCCACAAACCGCGCCGGCCCACCTGTCGGACACTTCCTGCTCGCCGCAGAAATGATCCTCCTCGACTGCGACGGCAATAATCAGGTCAGTGGATCCAGCTCAAGCCAGACCAGTGGGTCCAGAGCAGGTCAGTTCGATGGGTCCAGCTGGAGTCAGCATGCCCCGGCTGGGGCGGCAACGATCAGATCAGTGAACCCAGGTCGAGCCAGGCCAGTGGTATCAGAGCAGGTCAGATCAATGGATCAATCCGGGGCCAGATCAGTATGTCAAGACAGCACTTGTCATGCGCTCGCCGCAAAAAAAAACTTTATGGTGGCTTGTATTCACTTCCATCCTGACACCTGACGTTGTTCGTGTACCCCGTAGAAATTGGTGAATGTTCCCATCTTACTGACCACGGTCCCAGCCATGGCATGTAGTCATTGTGCATGTGGCCATTGTGTGCAGACGGCGCTTCCTTCTCTACTGCATAAGTAACATCAATAGCATGTGAAGCATAGGTGTTGTTTTATGAAAATTGTTGTGGGGTTGGTAAAGTGGTACAGGATTGATGTAGGGATAAGATGTGGCTCTTTCGCACCGAAGGAGTGAGGGATCACACCGCACCGAAGGAGTTTCACACTGCGCCGAAGGAGTTTCACACTGCACCGAAGAAGTGAGGGAGGGGGAATCCGCCCACTTTTTACATTACCTCATCAACGGGCGGCGATATTATAATGCGATGTTGTGACCCTAAAAAATGATAAGCGCATCCTATGCAACACAAGATCGAAATTCGTTAGTAAATATAGGAATTGCGTTGGTGCCAATTCGATCAACCGTCTGGCGGCCGGCTAGCGTTCAAGGTCACGAAGGCTTCGTCAGTGCGGTGGAGCAGTGCTGCGATGAGGCAACCGATCACGATCTCATTTGACCTTAAGGTAATGAAATCTGCACTGAGGCAAGATCACTACATCCACAATCTACCCTCTAAATTGTGTGCTTACAGTTTCAGCAGTTTCCGAAATCCTACGAGCCTGGGTCGAATTAACCCTCCTCCTGTGCGTGGTATGTGAGAGGCCCTTCGCCGTTCGTGTTCATCGACCCTGTCCTCAATTATGTTCGTATGCTGGATGTGAGTCACTTAGTCTGCTGATATAATGCATTTGCAATTGATGTGATGCTCAAGAAACATAAAATACAACCACACGTATAGAAGATCAGGTTCTCACTTAAATGATACACAATTGTCAGTTTCAATTGAAAGCCCGACAAAAGAACAACGAATGCGATTTTCGAAACGTTCCGCTCTATCAGTATGCAAGAGTTCCGCAGCCATGTTTTCGCTGTTGCTCATATAATACATACGATAATAACTTACGAGCCCACCACATACATCTGTAATGGGGAACTATTCATATATTATTGATATTAATATGCGTGGGTAAGACACACAGGAGCACTCCCAAACACTCCCAGGCAGAGAATCATGACTCCGGTCGTACTAAATGCACTACACAGATTGAGACGATAGAACGAACTGCGTTCGGGCATTCAATACATGAAGTGTAGTTCTTACATGCAGGGTTTTAATCGATTTGAGGTCATATTGAGGAGTTCTTTCTTGATGGTGAAGAATGCCAATATTTAATCCTTATCAAGTGCAGTTGTCAGTTAAATCTGCTAACCAGTTCGCTTTCTAGTCTTCACCCCAGTTCATCTCATGCGAATATCACATGAAAAGAGGCCGAGTTCAAGATATCTTCAAAAGCCAAGCAATTCAGACCAAGTGTCTTCTAGCATTTGCATCACTGCGAATAAAGCATCATATATACATTTGGTGGAATGAAACAGCCATCGTGAGCAATGCAAAAAGGGATCTTGGAGATGTCCATGATATTAGCAACGCATTCGCATTCGCATTCAGCATCCTATTCGCATACTCTCCGAATTCGTTCATTTTTTCAGGATATGATCTTCGTCACTTGCAAAAGTAAGGCGAACGACGATTCTTCAGTAGGACGAGCGGTTCGACCTCCAGAGGTCCAGAGAGGTCACTCGGGTCAAAAACGGTGTACCGTATAAAATTCGAAGTATTTCACTTAACCGAATGATTTCAACACCTAGATGTCCGCTGTCCATCAAAGTGGCAGCACATCAAATTACGTAAACTTCAATGACACGGTTTGACCTCAGGTCACCGAAATTGGTTTTACTTATGTACTATATCTATTTGCGGGGTACCGAATAAAATCATGGTGACTCATTGCAAATGCCTGGTTTTTGCAGGTCATAGTCTACATAGCACGTACATAGAGCACATGAATCAAGGTGACCCATTGTGGCCACTGATTCATCACCATTCGCCAAAAATGCCCAAAAAATGGCACTATACCAAATTCTTGTGTACCCGATATTTTCCGCAAAATTTTACTTGCCACGACGAAAAAACACCCAGACATTGGTTATGGCCCATGGATGCAGCACATTGAAGCATCTGACCTACAATCTCATAGTTTGACCTATATTCGCAAATTACTGTTTTGACCATGCATTATTGCCATCTACGGGGTACCTGATAATACCATCCTAAGCACATTCATCGGATGAACATTAGCGCCAAAAAATGTCCAATCCGACAAGAAAGCAGCACATCCAAGCATGTCACCTTCAAGCTCACCATCTGACCTCAGGTCAACTAAGATTTTAACATTACACCCTATGGGAATATCACGGTGTACCGAATAAAACTTTCATGAATACATTTATCGGATGGATATTAGCGTCGAATAATCGCACAACAAGCAAGGACGCAGCACATCCGAGCATGTGCCCATCAGTGCAAGCGTTTGACCTCAGGTCAGGTTTTATGAAATTCAGAAAAAGAAAGTGGTCCACTTGGGTACCGCATGTGGGCCAAACAAAGCACGCAAAATAGACTATCTCAACACTGATGCATGCACTAGCAACATAAGAAGCAGCCCACTGCGTGACCTGACCCCAATCGATGACGCATTTCATCAGGTAGCACTAGCGTCCTATTCAACAACGCATTCAGAAACAAATTCACAATATTCTCCAATTCGTCTGAACATTTGACACAACCTTCGCAACCACACCCGTACATGGATCCCGGAACCATTTTCTGCTACGACAAACCGTTTTGCCTTCAGAGGCGAAAAGGTCAGCGAGGTCAAATCTGGGGTACCGCATAACATCCCTGATAATTCACTTATTGGGATCATTAAAACGTTTATGCAACCGCTATCACGGTGGCATGCAGCACACCAAGTCAACTGGTCACGCGAACCCACCATTTGACCTCAGGTCAACGAAGATTTTAACATTACACCCTATGGGAATATCACGGTGTACCGAATAAAACTTTCATAAATACATTTATCGGATGGATATTAGCGTCGAATAATCGCACAACGAGCAAGGACGCAGCACATCCGAGCATGTGTCCGTCAGTGCAAGCGTTTGACCTCAGGTCAGGTTTTATGAAATTCAGAAAAAGAAAGTGGTCCACTTGCGTACCGTATGTGGGCCAAGCAAAGCATTCAATGTGGACTATCTCAACACTGATGCATGCACTAGCAACATAAGAAGCAGCACACTGAGGGATCTGACCTCTATCGATGACGCATTTCATCAGGTACAACTAGCGTCCTATTCAACAACGCATTCAGAAACCAATTAACCAATGTTCTCCGATTCGTGTGAAAATTTGACACAACCTTCGCAGACATACCCGTACATGCATCCCGGAACCATTTTCTGCTACGACGAACCGTTTTGCCTTCAGAGGCAAAAAGGTCAGCGAGGTCAAATATGGGGTACCGCATAACTTCCCTGATAATTCACTTATTGGGATCAGTAAAACGCTTGTGCAACCGCTATCACGGTGGCATGCAGCACACCAAGTCAACTGGTCACTCGAAGCCACCATTTGACCTCAGGTCAACGAAGATTTTAACACTACACCCTATGGGAATATCACGGTGTACCGAATAAAACTTTCATGAATACATTTATCGGATGGATATTAGCGTCGAATAATCGCCCACCGAGCAAGGACGCAGCACATCCGAGCATGTGTCCATCAGTGCAAGCGTTTGACCTCAGGTCAGGTTTTATGAAATTCAGAAAAAGAAAGTGGTCCACTTGGGTACCGTATGTGGGCCAAACAAAGCATTCAAAATAGACTATCTCAACACTGATGCATGCACTAGCAACATAAGAAGCAGCACACTGCGTGATCTGACCTCTATCGATGACGCATTTCATCAGGTAGCACTAGCGTCCTATTCAACAACGCATTCAGAAACCAATTAACCAATGTTCTCCGATTCGTGTGAAAATTTGACACAACCTTCGCAGACCTTAAGGAAAAACGTTTCGTCGTAGCAAAAAATGGTTTCGGGATGCATGTACGGGTATGGTTGCGAAGGTTGTGTCAAATGTTCAGACGAATTGGAGAACATTGTGAATTTGTTTCTGAATGCGTTGTTGAATAGGACGCTAGTGCTACCTGATGAAATGCGTCATCGATAGGGGTCAGGTCACGCAGTGTGCTGCTTCTTATGTTGCTATTGCATGCTGTGTCAAATTTTCACACGAATCGGAGAACATTGGTTAATTGGTTTCTGAATGCGTTGTTGAATAGGACGCTAGTTGTACCTGATGAAATGCGTCAGCGATAGAGGTCAGATCACGCAGTGTGCTGCTTCTTATGTTGCTAGTGCATGCATCAGTGTTGAGATAGTCTATTTTGAATGCTTTGTTTGGCCCACATACGGTACCCAAGTGGACCACTTTCTTTTTCTGAATTTCATAAAACCTGACCTGAGGTCAAACGCTTGCACTGACGAACACATGCTCGGATATGCTGCATCCTTGCTCGGTGGACGATTATTCGACGCTAATATCCATCCGATAAATGTATTCATGAAAGTTTTATTCGGTACACCGTGATATTCCCATAGGGTGTAGTGTTAAAATCTTCGTTGACCTTAGGTCAAATGGTGGCTTCGAGTGACCAGTTGACTTGGTGTGCTGCATGCCACCGTGATAGCGGTTGCACAAGCGTTTTAATTATCCCAATAAGTGAATTATCAGGGAAGTTATGCGGTACCCCAGATTTGACCTCGCTGACCTTTTCGCCTCTGAAGGCAAACGGTTCGTCGTAGCAGAAAATGGTTCCGGGATGCATGTACCGGTATGTCTGCGAAGGTTGTGTCAAATTTCCACACGAATCGGAGAACATTGGTGAATGTGTTTCTGAATGCGTTGTTGAATAGGACGCTAGTTGTACCTGATGAAATGCGTCATCGATAGGGGTCAGGTCACGCAGTGTGCTGCTTCTTATGTTGCTAGTGCATGCATCAGTGTTGAGATAGTCTATTTTGAATGCTTTGTTTGGCCCACATACGGTACCCAAGTGGACCACTTTCTTTTTCTGAATTTTATAAAACCTGACCTGAGGTCAAACGCTTGCACTGACGAACACATGCTCGGATGTGCTGCATCCTTGCTCGGTGGACGATTATTCGACGCTAATATCCATCCGATAAATGTATTCATGAAAGTTTTATTCGGTACACCGTGATATTCCCATAGGGTGTAGTGTTAAAATCTTCGTTGACCTGAGGTGAAATGGTGGCTTCGAGTGACCAGTTGAATTGGTGTGCTGCATGCCACCGTGATAGCGGTTGCACAAGCGTTTTAATTATCCCAATAAGTGAATTATCAGGGAAGTTATGCGGTACCCCAGATTTGACCTCGCTGACCTTTTCGCCTCTGAAGGCAAACGGTTCGTCGTAGCAGAAAATGGTTCCGGGATGCATGTACCGGTATGTCTGCGAAGGTTGTGTCAAATTTTCACACGAATCGGAGAACATTGGGTAATTGGTTTCTGAATGCGTTGTTGAATAGGACGCTAGTTGTACCTGATGAAATGCGTCAGCGATAGAGGTCAGATCACGCAGTGTGCTGCTTCTTATGTTGCTAGTGCATGCATCAGTGTTGAGATAGTCCACATTGAATGCTTTGCTTGGCCCACATACGGTACGCAAGTGGACCACTTTCTTTTTCTAAATTTCATAAAACCTGACCTGAGGTCAAACGCTTGCACTGATGGGCACATGCTCGGATGTGCTGCGTCCTTGCTTGTTGTGCGATTATTCGACGCTAACATCCATCCGATAAATGTATTCATGAAAGTTTTATTCGGTACACCGTGATATTCCCATAAGGTGTAATGTTAAAATCTTAGTTGACCTGAGGTCAGATGGTAAGCTTGAAGGTGACATGCTTGGATGTGCTGCTTTCTTGTCGGATTGGACATTTTTTGGCGCTAATGTTCATCCGATGAATGTGCTTAGGATGGTATTATCAGGTACCCCGTAGATGGCAATAATGCATGGTCAAAACAGTAATTTGCGAATATAGGTCAAACTATGAGATTGTAGGTCAGATGCTTCAAAGTGCTGCATCCATGGGCCATAACCAATGTCTGGGTGTTTTTTCGTCGTGGCAAGTAAAATTTTGCGGAAAATATCGGGTACACAAGAATTTGGTATAGTGCCATTTTTTGGGCATTTTTGGCGAATGGTGATGAATCAGTGGCCACAATGGGTCACCTTGATTCATGTGCTCTATGTACCTGCTATGTAGACTATGACCTGCAAAAACCAGGCATTTGCAATGAGTCACCATGATTTTATTCGGTACCCCGCAAATAGATATAGTACATAAGTAAAACCAATTTCGGTGACCTGAGGTCAAACCGTGACATTGAAGTTTACGTAATTCGATGTGCTGCCACTTTGATGGACAGCGGACATCTAGGTGTTGGAATCATTCGGCTAAGTGAAATACTTCGAATTTTATACGGTACACCGTTTTTGACCCGAGTGACCTCTCTGGACCTCTGGAGGTCGAACCGCTCGTCCTACTGAAGAATCGTCGTTCGCCTTACTTTTGCAAGTGACGAAGATCATATCCTGAAAAAATGAACGAATTCGGAGAGTATGCGAATAGGATGCTGAATGCGAATGCGAATGCGTTGCTAATATCATGGACATATCTTGATCCATGTCTTGTACCATTTCTAAGCTCAAATAGCGGAACAAATGTTATCGATATTGAATTGGGCCCGTCGTCATCAACGTCAAACGAAAATTCTTGCAGATGCACACTTCCCCTGTATTATCACATACACACACTTGCTACGTGGAGCATCAATGTTGAAGTCGTACTGATAATGTGAGACTGCACAACTATCTAGAACAAGAAGCCAGTACACATGGGCAATGGAAAAAGCAATGCTTGGAACAAAACCTTGCCACACGAGCAAACGTGGTTTCTGTGAACGCGAAGGACGGAATAACATTGTAGGTAAGTGCAGTACAAGGCACCAAATGTGCACCACTCTCTGGCTGTCTGGTTTGCTGAATATTGGGCACCTGTTGATGGGTCAGACACCATGCTGTAGTCTCGGGAAAAAGACTAGGATGTGCAAAAAAGTAATTTTCAAAACCAAGCACTTTGACGTTCGTGGCGCGGGGCCCAGTCATCGCCAGGGACTCCTGCCGTGGATAGATTCAGGAATTGTCATGGGGGGCACTTGTCTGAAGGGATTCCATTTCTTTGGAGGGGCGCCACTGCAAAAACACCTGGAGGCAGGTGCGGATACAGGGGTGGCACTGAAGATATATGCCGACATAGAAGTTGACGTCCCTTCAGCCGGGAATATGGTCCACTCCGGGAAAGCTCGAGTGCATCCCAATCAAATTTTTCAGCCAGATCCCAATCAAATCAAGGGCACCTTTCCCTCTCAGAGGAAAAGGTGCCCTTTCAGCGCGCTCGAGTGCATCCCCATTGAATTGTTTAGCCAAAGGCGCTCCTTGGAAGGAAAATACTTGTGTGTTTTGTTTCCATCCAGTGTGTTTGAGGGACCCCCCGAATTTTTCAGCCAGATGCGCACCTTGGAAAGTAAAGGTGCCCCTCCGGGAAGACCCGAGTGCACCTCACTCGTCAAACTTTTCAGCTAGAGGCGCTTCTCCAGAGACCAAATTCCCCTCATGGCAATTCCCGTACGCGCTCCTGCCCGGTGGCTTTTTTCTTTTCTTTTCTTTCGAAGGAAGCTTTAGGCCGAAATTTTTTGCGGGGCCCATTCGATCACACTGAATAGGCGTCTTTTTCTCTTGGAGGGACGCTTCTGACCAAAACAAATGTAGGGGATTCACTCGAGTCTTCGCGGATGAGCGCCTTTTCCAACTAGGAGGAGCGGCCACCTTCCATAGGAGGGAGACATATGCCCACAGTTACCCCACAGTATCTGCCCCTGACTCCTGCATCTGCAAGGCAGCATCCGGCCGCATTCAGGCTATCACAGTTTTCTCCCTTCTTCGGAGAAGACAGACCTCTAGCCGACGCAGACGAACTGCGTGTTTCGGATGGCTGGGATCCAAGAAGATATCACCAAGTTCGACTTGCTGGTGGAAAGCCATTCTGTGTCGATCACCACGCAGGTGCGGATATTATCATGACCAAGACTCCCAGTTTCTTGACCCTTATTCACGGTCTGATGGGTAGGTTTGCGCAATTCCGAGGGGCTCTCCTGGAAGCTCTATTGCCCCGTTAGCAGCTTAGAGACCACAAGTCGTTCCAGCTCCGGATCCTGCGGATGCACTCAGAGCTGGGCACAGCAAGAGATGCCCCACACGCCAATGAGCTATTTTAGGCTATTTCTTCAACGGGTGCCACGGGATTTAGGAACATTATCACTGCCATAAGAGGAAGCTCCTCTGGACCAAGTGGCTACCGCAGGGGGGGGGGAAATTCTCTACTTGAGGTGCAAAATTGGGCATTGAGGGGCCCCTCCAAAAGTATACAAAACAACACCTCTGATGTGAAGTCTGTTTCCTCAACAGCGTCATCCATGATTCACTTGATCATCGAAATTCGAGATCTGATGTCAGTAACAGCAAAGATCTTATCCTCAAAGTCCTCAGACCAAGGCTAATGCCTTTCAAGTGTTAGAACACTTCATCAGTGTCAATTTCAGATCAAAGTGACTGGTACTGGTTCCGGAGCGAGCTGACTTTGGCACTGGTTCCGGAGCGAGCTGACGTTGGTGCTGGTTCCGGAGCGAGCTGACGTTGGTGCTGGTTCCGGAGCGAGCTGACTTTGGTACTGGTTCCAGAGCGCGCTGACGCACCGTGATACGACGGAGAAACGTGCGCTAGACGTGGTGTGGCAGCCGTCCAAGTCGAGTCAGTCGGGCGATGCTGGCGAGGTGGTGTTCATCGCCACCGTGCTGCAGCAGTACCACACCTGGTGGGAGGGTGTCACCTCAGATGGACTGGCCGTCAGCGCGGACAAATCCATCGGCCAGGCAGCGTCCTCCGCTCTGGCCAGACTACAGGTGGGTACTGCAGCAGTACCACACCTGGTGGGAGGGTGTCACCTGGGCAGGAAAGAGCCGCCACTCCGGCCACTCCTGTGCCGCTCTGCACCAGTCCGGCTGTGTCGCCATGACGTTGATCCAAATCCATAGATCCGCCTCTGACCTTGGTGTGTGACCTTGGTGGTCTGATATTCGTGGACAGATAGTGTGAGAGCCCATTCTCCTTAGTTACTATTTACTAGAGCGTCATTTTTCGCAGTTGCCTAGTCGGGTGAAGGACACCTACGACGGCTGTTTCATCAAATACGGCTGCTTTGGAACGCCTGCAAAATGCGAGTCCACAAAGACGTGCGACGTTCTGTTCACGTACACCACCGCCAGCGACGGCATTCGAATGGGACTCCTGTCTGAGCGACAGCAGCGTTTCGCCGCCGTGGGCATCTCCCAGGATGACAAGATGGTGAATCACGTACAGCTGCCGCCAGCTTCAGCCGCCGGCCACCGGCCGCCCAGCCGATAGCAGGCGGCCGGGGTCAGGTTTGGAGGGATCAGCAGTGCCGGCCGGGTCTGGTGTGAAGGGATCAGCAATGCCAGCCGGGGTCAGGTTTGGAGGGATCAGCAGTGCCGGCCGGGTCTGGTGTGAAGGGATCAGCAATGCCAGCCAGGGTCAGGTTTGGAGGGATTAGCAGTGCCGGCCGGGTCTGGTGTGAAGGGATCAGCAATGCCAGCCGGGGCCAGGTTTGGAGGGATCAGCGATGAGCGATGACATGTGCACCATTATATGGTTCTGACCTGTTCATTTAGGCATGTTTCTGACCTATCGACGTTGGCAGGGTGCTAACCTGGCGGCCTTGACGTGATTCTGATCTGTTGACCTTGGTAGAACTCTGACCTGTTAACCTTGGCAGGACTCAGATGGTGTCATCTTCTGCACTAACCCAGGTGACGCTCTCCCGGCTGTTTACTACGGATACAACGACGACAAGTTTAGCTCATACAAAACCGAACCGGTGGGTGCCGAATCGACGATCATCTCGGCATGTCCATTGGGCTGTTTTCAAGTAAATTCCAATAAATTAACTCCCTGTATGCAGGCGCCCCAGGAGTGATCGCTTTTCTGCGTGGACTGAGATACTGTTGAGAGTATGGGTGCCGCGCCCCCATACTCTCAACTCCAGGATTTGGAGAATATCAGATTGTGCAATTTTAAGGCTATGTTGGTGTCATTTAGAGCTAACAGCCTCAAATAGTTCTCAATATTTTCCGTCGGCAGAACCGTCATTGGTTTGTTTTTGTGAACCATTTGGGATTTAGCTGTTCATGCTATTTTTAGGGAAGGAATGTAAGAGATGTTTTTCACCTGAAATCAGCTTGACATTGTTTAAAAATTACGCGTTGGTCGTCTAATGATGGTGTTCATCTTTGTTTTATCATTTCTTTGTTGTACAGTTGTGGGTAGAGCTTTAAAAAAAATATTAGAAGAGTAGGGAATGCATTTATTATAGGGAAGAACCCTCGTTGAGGGATACCATTTCCCTGGAGGGTCGCCACTGATCGGAACGAGAGAAGGGGGGAGGGGGTGGAGAATGCATTCGGATCTCCCCAAGCCAGTTCTTCTCATGAAGTAGCTTTCGCTAAACAATTTAGACGACGGGTTGCACTCGAGCCCTCAGAAGCGCCTTTAGCTCATAAAACAAAGTTGGATGATGAGAGATGCCGTCAGACATTACCAATGGGGGAGCGTTTCCGAATCAGATGGGCACCGTTCTCCGATCAGGTAGGGGAACACGTCCCCTCTAATTGGATCTCCTAATATGTGGTTCATTGTTAAAGCTTGTGATGTAATTTGGGAGATAGTGATTCAAGATAAGCATCACAGTGTACCATTCTCCACCTATCTGTAAAGTGGACCTCTTTCAGAATCCATCCGGGGTGAGTGATTTGAGTAAGTGGGAGGAAGATGGCCACTTCATGTGCAGCTTTACGCAGTCCGTCAACCTCATTATCCCAGGCATCAAGTCGTTTGACCTGACGAAGAAACACCACCTGCTCGTAGCTACCGGACCAATCGGTAAGCTGGGTATCAGTCGTCCTGTTGAAGGTGCGTAAGCTGACCATTGTAGCGTAATTTAACAGCGGTATATTTTGTGTTTTATGTTGTTTTGTCATCAAACACGGTTATCAAATAAGACTTGATGCTCAGGACCATGGGCACAATTTATGGTTAAAGAGAAGAGATGAAAAAGCCATTTGAAACCGAATTTCCAGCGGTGCCACAGCATTCAGTGCCACGGCATTGGCAAAGCCAACATTGAGGGGATACCTACTTGCCCCATCGACAACTTTTGCTTAGGGCTAAATGGTATTAGCTCGACCATGCACGCATGTAATATCCGATATTCAATACTTCAGTTAGCATAGTTTTATCCTAAAGGTTAGCATGTTGCTTCCACCATTCGGACGCTGTGACACCCTCTGGCCCTAGAGTCACTGTCCCGAACTCTTCTTTTTCCTAAATGTCCCCATATTTTGTATGAAAAAGGACAAATCCACTCCTGCATGAATATCTCTTTTTTTTTACAGCGGATCATGAGTGATTATGAGCTGGCCATCTAAAGGACAAGGGAAGAGCTACTTAACATTCGTCGTGCTGGGCTTTTTCAGACCTTGGCTTAGTTTCGTGTAATCTTGGACGGCCATGTGGCAAGACTGAAGATCCCGTATGGGTCTGGGGACTTTGTGCCCTATTATTTGTCACTTTTCCTATTCAATCTGAAAATATGTTTTAAAAAATACTTATCTGAACGCCATGTCTTGGTGAGACATGTTCAGCCTTGACATTTGGAGCCAAATTTACTTGAGGTGTTCAGAAAACTTGATGGCGTTACAAAGGGCTGCAAACCGTTTCGTGGGAACATCGGAAGACAATTAGGAGGTGATTTAGAGTTCATACCGGTGTTGAAATTCGACGTGGTGCCTGGAAATATCACTGAATTGGCCGAAAGCGTGTGCAATGATCTGAGCACCGACCAGTTCCAGATTGTATGGCACGCTAAATGGTAGGCGCCCTGAATGACGTTCAAGGGACCGCTGTGGTTGCGCGAATCCTGCGTTCTTACGTTTTCACAGACAACTCATGAACGCTAAATAACCATTAGCGGTTTAGGAACCCTTAAGCCAAAATAAACAAACACAGACGACCCATGTCACACGATTCAATGTCTCGTAACGTTAAAAAAAACATGTAAAATACTATGCCCAGTGTGGATTACGTTAAATATCATTATGGCAGCACAAACGAATTGAAACTTCTTTTACTGCGCATAGCTTTTGATTGAGCTTCCAGAAGAAGTACAACACATTAGGCACGGTCGGTTGACCATAGCAGTGATCGACCATAGCAGTGGTCGATCATATCAATTACTGAGCACACCCAGAGACAATACTGCTGGCTGCGCTAACGGGCGGAAACGCAGACACTCGTCGTCGTGTCGTATACAGACGTCGTACTATCACAATCACAAGCTAAATTATCGGCGACCATTTCAGTTTCCCGGCATGAACTACGAGGCTAGTGATTACACCTGTCTGATTGATTGGTCACTAAAAGCCATAACAGACCCTCCAGCCTCAGCGTGGCTGAGCTGTTGGATATCACCGATAACGTGTGCAAGCCGCCGCCGTCTCCCGTCCACACACACGCGTCAGAACGCTCCGTGCAGATGGTCACAAAGCAGTGTCAACAGTTGCTGGCTGTGATGCACACTGTGGATGCACTCGCGCTAAACTGAAGCAGCGTGCTGCAACGCCCATGCTTCAGTTACAAGAAAGCCTGGCTCTCAGTAGGCGTGCATGCGTTCTGTAATCTGAGAATGTTCAAAATGTGCGTGTGCGAAGCTGACTATATGGTTGGCAAGCTATGAAATTCAAGCATTAACAAATATTGAGTGACTTGTATGTGATATGTACCTCCTGACATAGCTTGCGAGTGTTCGTCTATGAAACGTGTAGTTTAACACCACGTGGTACTGAGCATAGGCTATTCAAAAAGTACATCGCTTTCCCATTCCATGAAATATCTGCCTTATAGTAGTAAATTACTTATTTTTCTTTCCATCTGAGGTACGCATGCATTCACTACAGTTCAATTTGGAACTGATTTGTCTGCGAACCTTCATTGTGCTCTGTTAAAAAACCAAGTGCAATTTACATGAACATCATATTGAGCGACACACGTTTTTTTGTTCATAGGGTTGGCACATGCATTGGCCTCATTCGGGCGTCAATGAAGCAATTGCATGGCTGGGTAGTAAATATGTATGACTAGAGGATGCTTTCATAACCCTGAATGTATGTATCAATAAATTATAAAGCGAGTAATATGTACTTAATTACATGCACAACCTAGTTTTCAGCATCCCCATGCAGAGAATAGAGAATCTACAAGACCTGGGAGCCCGAATCCTCCATACTCAGCCCACCACAGTTGGATCTTTTTTTACTTCGACGCTAGACCTGCGGATTACATTAGCCATTTGGGATCAAGTTGCTCGTAGACCGCCCTCCACCCCACCGAAGTTTTTGAAGTTTCCACCAACACATGGGCTTAATTGAATAATCTTCTCGTTATTTCAGGCCACCTTATGGTATAACTACGTTAGAAATTACCAGGAAAGTGTCCCAGACTAATCACGACAAATCTCTGGATAGGTAGTCCCTTCGTCACATTCTGCGAAATTCCTACCTAAAGAGTAGAATAACAGTTACACTACACATGCAACCGTTGTGAAATGTTCTCACCTGTTAGAACATCTTCCGGAAATAGAAACATAGAAATATTTCATCATGGGTTCTGTCCGATACTTAATTCAGAACTTGCTACACGTTTTCAAAAAGAGGTATCAGAAAACGGTTCACTGCTGGTTGCAAAAGTTAGGTTTCATTGCTCACCTTTTCCGGCCCCTCGTAGCATACCTACGGCGTTTTTTAATCGCAAGATGAAGCTGGACAAAACCTACATCGTGACCCACCCTGATATTTCATTATATTTATTTAATATATTTAATATATATTTATAGATATTTAATATATATACATAATTAAGTATCAGGGTGGGTCACGAGGTAGGTTTTGTCGAGCTTCATCCTGCGATAAAATCACCTAACATTGGGCATGCACAAACGCAGCCATATAAGCGTGTCGTAAAGACTCGTCATATAGGTACTGTGACTCTGATGCCCCAGTGGGACTGCACCAGGCTGACTAACGCTACCTACGACAGCCGAATCGTCACAGCCAGGCTACCATCACGGCGAGAAGATTGTTTCAGCACAGCCAGTAGACCTCACGGACAGCTCCTCTCTTGCACCCGCAGGAGTGCCTTGGCTCATTAAAGGTATGCATGGTGAAATTGTTCCAAAGTTTTTTTTTTTACATCAAGCTACAGCTGATCTGGTGGAGAGGAAGCTAAGCTTGTCATTCTGAATACTTACATGTACGAAGTCTTACGTTTAGAGACTAGGTGTGAAGACTACATATTAATATCTAAGCTTTTTTTTGGGGAGGGGGGAGAGGGGGAAGAAACATTTTAGGCCAACTATTTTCAATGCCATATAGCAACAAATAATCATGTAACAAAACCAATGAACACCATACAGGTCGGGTTAATGATAACGATTGGAGAACACTGTGAGAGGGCATGACTACTCCCTGCTCCTTGCCGGGGCCCCTTCAGTCAGAATAAAAAGCTGAATAAGGGGAGGGGAGGAGTTAACTAGAACTTCCCATGGGCAGAGGTGAAAAAACCAGCTACTCGGCCACGAACGTGGGTGGCAGATATATGAAAAATATGTCCGGTTGTGGTGACAACCTACGGTACCGTATTAGCATTGCGTATGGATTGTATTTATCATCAGGCCGCTTTTCCTCTTAACATGCCCAGTCAATTTGTATTTTCTAACCATACAGACATATACGTACTCATCTTGTTTCAGTGCATGTATCAGAAGCGTACAGAAACAATTTAGTAGCTATGATCGAGGGGACAGGGGGGGGGCTGAAAATACTCCACCACTCGTGGTAAAGTCCATTGGTTTTAACATTGTCGTGGTAAGCCTGTCACCTACGAACTGTCCCGTCGCCGTCCAGAGATTGAGCCCGACGCAACAGTTCCGTTTTCCAGCGCAGTTTGTGGCGTGTGGCACGGCTCACATCACAGGTAACGAGATATGGCTGACATCACGTGAAAGCTCCAAATGTTGGAAATCCGTCTGGCACAATTTCGTTGCGGTCGGGTCAACGTGTTACGCGTGCACGTCACCGAGGTCTTCAGAGAACGGGTGTAATGACCGGTCGCCCATAGGAATAGCATGTAAAACTGAGATTTTGCGTTCGGAAAATCACCAATTTTAGCGCTCCCCATCGACCCGATTCAAACCGCAATATCTTGACAACCAATGGACCGATTGACACCAAACCAACACCTCAGTATTGCCACGACAATTATCAACATCGTCGTGGCAACCGTTTCCGAGTCACGCGCCACGCGCACAAGAGGGTGGTGTGAAAAGCGGAAGCGACGTTTTTTGGCGTTTTTTTCACGATTTGGTCTGGTTCTCGGAAACGGCCAAACTTAGCGACTTGCCGTCACCTTCACATCATGGCCCCATGTACCGACTATAATTTTCAAATGTGGCACGTGGCACGGGCTGCACGTGTTTCAGTCCATGAAAAAGGATCCGCTTTCTACTGTCTCTACACCACTGTGGAATGACAATTCGTGGAGAAAGTTGTACGTGCGGATAGCCCCACTCTTTGTGATGCTCTCAAGCCATTCGGATTTTATCCATCACCAATACTTTTGTTGCAATCGTTGATGCCCGCAACCGTTACCAGGCGTCAATTTCGGCAATCTCAAGCGGCGGACGGCGGAACAGTATCCTGTCACCCCCCAGAGACTGAATCCGACGCAACAGTTCCGTTTTCCGGCGCAGTTTGTTTTCAAAGCTGGTTTCAGTGTGCACGTATCTACCTAATAAGTACCAAAGCGCTGTTGAAGCTGAACTTGCGTATGTTTGCGTAGGTGGTGTTTCGTCTCTGAGAGACGAGGGTGATGACAAGTATTGCAAACATGGTCTTGTCTGTGATGTTGGCCGCGATAAATATTATTTTATCTCCAGGAAGTCTTCCACCCCATTTGTCCAAAAGAGGAATTGAGTCTGACAATGACTGCGATCTCCTCGATGTTTGGTCATGATCATGGGAGCATAAACACGGAGCATGACCGTGAAAAGTGCGAAAATAGTTTTTTGATAACAGAAACAAATCACACCATTCTCCAACTTGGAATGCGACACAGTTTTCCTCTCATAATCCAGGATTCAGATTAGAAGAAAAGTCCTTAAAGTCCTCTGCTCTATGCCAACCTGTAATGCCACATAATTTTCCTTTCCAATTCCAGAATTCCAAGACATAAACCCAACCTTGGTCATACCTGACTGAAGTAACACTTTTCTCGTTTCTCAGTCTAACACATTATTTCAGCCATTTTCCCACACTGCATACTTCTCTAATCCTTATCATGACAACAAATATTTTGGTTCTTCCAATATGAGCATTTATTTTAATCATTTCATCTGGTCACTTCCACGGGTTTATCTGTTTGTGTCGGGGCCCATGTTTTGCCATAAGCAGAAGTTGCTGCATTGACCAAGAGGTTTAAAAATAAAATACTTGAAAATAATGCAAAATATGACCTATGACACTCTGCCCTTGACATTGGTGCTATATTGATTTCCTTATTGTACAAGGGAATTCAATTTGTATTGGTGAATTTCATTTTCAATGTGTCATTCCATTTGGAGAACAGCATATTGTAATACTATGTGTATTCGCACGATTAGGATGATGTGACCATTGATTCCCTCAGAAATGCTTATTTTTAGTTACAAAGCAAAATAACATACCATTATTGTTTAATATCTAAAATAGTCTGACCTGGATTACCATACACCTTTTGAATTGTTTCTTCAATATAGGCACGATTTGTGTGTTCAATAATAAAAATGTTAAAATATCTAACCTGGTCTGATCTTAAAAAAAAAAACATTTTTGTTTGACATACATTGAGCATATTTTCACAATAAAAGCCAGCTTAACCTGTGGTTTTGCTTTGCTAAGTAAAATGTGTGCACAACATATTGTGAGTACATTAAACCACAATAATATGCACCATAGATGGATTTTGATGGATGCGCACCATAGAAGCAAGATTAGTTTACAGTGTGTGTTGTAATGTGACATATTAATTAATAATTGAAGATCGTATATAATTGAACAAATTGGAGATCATATATGGACTAATGCGTTTTTCTTTGTTCCATTTCAGCCGCATGGTCGATATTTTGCGCTCACACACGTGCATTCGGGTCTTAATGTGAACTATAAACATGTGACAGCCTGGTGGTGTTCAATATTCTGTAGGTGACAGGCTGGACACTTTTTTCACCTCTGCCCATGGGGCTCCTTCCCCATATGCCACGACATCCCCCCTGAGCCCCTGGTATCTGCTCCTGTCGTGTTCTAAAATACGCCCTGGAAAAAGAGCAAATTTTATGTGTTTGTGTTGACTTTGTTCCTGAGTTTCGAGGTCAGGCCACCAGATGTGTAGCTCATTGATGTCACCCCTTACGTTCTCAATGTTCTAAATGCAACTTCGGCAGCTCCCCCACTGTCTCTTATCACTACGAGCGCCAACAGTGGCATAGTCTATATTCTACGGTAGTACAACATGAATGATAGCATCTTACGTCTTAAATGTCGCACGGGTCGTCCAGTTAAAATGTCGGATAGCATCATGATCGTCACCACAGAGCTTGGTTGAAGGGGAAGGGGGAGGGGGTTCGTCGATTGTTTCATGCAACACCATGGGCATAACGTTTAATTTTGCGACTTTTGAGGGTGACGTGTCACTCCTTCCCCGACTGCGGCGACGCAGGTGTATAGAAAGTACGTCAATAGGACACATGACTGCCTGGGTCATGATTCGGGGTTTTTCACTGTGAGCACCTGATCATGACCTCGAATAAGTTGTGATGTCGATGGGGTTGTAAAGAGCTTTAACTGGAGACGACAGGCATTATAATTGTGTATCCTTACTGGACTTGAGACACTTAAAACGAACTCCTCTCACCAGGGGCATTACTAATGCGGGCAGGGGGTGGATAACTAGGGGTTTACTGTTGGGACTCCTGTCCACAACGTAAATATGCTTAACAAGATCACACAAAAAATCACCTCAGAGAAGATGCTTAAGACACCTGATTATATCTTAGTCTCTAGCGCACGTCTTACACGATTATCAGCGCAGCCAAGGGTTCCTTAAGGGGAGCACGACCCAAAGATGTCATGAAACAGATAACTCTTTTGGCACACTTCGCGCGCGAAATTTTTAACTTCGAGTGCTGGAAATTTCTACATTAATTGTCTGATATTGTGTATTTTTGGTTGATAAAGGCGGAGCGGGCCTCCGCCCTATGGCTGCGCCTCTGATGACCAGTTAAGTTAAAAACTGAGTGAGCCTTAGATGAGCAAGGTACAATTTGTACATCTGAGCCGCCCGACCGTCCTGGCCCAGCTACGTAATGGTTTTTGCCTGCTTGCGTGCACCCAGGTGGTCTAGAACAATAATGTTTTCACGAAAAGTTTGTCCAATTCAATAAAGCCCACCTTGCGATCAACTGACCTATAGGTGCAATAGTTTGTCCTCAAGACATATATTAACACACTTGCTTTGGAAAATTTACAGAATATATTCCGTTACGTAATCACAACACGTGCTCTTATACATACCGCTGTTGAACAATGCAAATAGCAAAAGTTGTCTTTTGCTAATAATGATGCGATTGTGCAATGAAGAATGACGGAATGAACATACAACAAAGGTGCATACCATTTCGGCTTCATCATAATCTACTTTTAACTTCACCAGTTATCCTTGTAATTTGGAGAGAATCTGCATCCTGTCATACTAGCTATCACGAAATGCCATCAGAAAACGTCTTGATTGAACTGGGATGTATATGATTTGCCATTGTATTATTTGGTGACATGTGTCGAATTTATGTTGATTTGGCTCTCATTTGCTGAAATATGGACTCCTTGTTTCTCCGTGTTTTGCAGTTTGCTTCCTCGCCAGTTTTCTAGATTAACAATTTGAAATGAAACGATTTCGCGCGATGCACATTCCTTCCTTGCTGCTATTCAGAAGCTCAAGCACGTATAAAACGTTGCAATCTGCTTTACAAAAACTGCTAAGAGCGGAATCCTGTATGAAATTCTTGGCAGCGTAGGGAAAAGTTGTCACACCACTGCACCCCAGACATGCTGTGATTGGCACTGCGTGTTCTGCAGACAAGTTGGAACCGGCTGTTTGGAAGTGTATGTCGTCGCCTGCCGGTGAACTTGCTTGCTGTCCACAGCTCACGGAATATGCATGATCGTCGCTTGGATCGGCACCGCTGGAGTGGGCATTCTGTCAGCCCAACATCTCCGACTGACATGGGTTGGCAAGCAGATCCTCGGAAAGGATGTCTGGTTCACGGTAAGATTATGGGAAGGATACCTGGTTAACGCTGAGATTATGGGAAGGATGCCAGGTTGCGGTAAGATTGTAGGAAGAACGCCAGGTTTGTGGTGAGGTTACGAGAAGAATGCTAGGTTCACAGTAAGCTCCACCGAAAACATTGGGCTCATGGCAAGACCCAGACAAGTTCTTCTGATGCAGGTTTGTATCCTGGGAAGCACGTCTGAAAGTGACATCATGGTGAGGCTGACCTATTGAAGGCGATATCCTGGACAAGTTGGTGGGGGAAGGGAGGAGAGAAATGAGGGAAAGCTGAAGCTTGATTCGCATGCTTTTCCATTTCCATTCGACCAAGGATGCGGAATGCACCTTGTCTTCTATTTGGAATTTATCTTAAATCGTGTGTGAGTGTGACCGTCACACACCCGGCACAATGTACCGGATGAATATGGAATGAACACAGCATGTGCGTACGCACAGCAGACGAGGGTGCAAATGATGCACCCAGGATATTGTTCGCATGAAGAACAGTGTGCAGGCTTTGTATACCGCATTGCATGCATGGATCTATACACTCATGTCTCCTCGCAGTTTCTGTCATGACGATGCCCAGCGTACTAACTCATCCTCCAAGGCACGATGCGTTTGCTGTTAGTACTGCATAAATGTTTTGAAAAGACTACTGTTAACTAGCAAAAAGCCGGCTAAAATATGCTTGGCCATGCCAGTTACCAATTAGCGGGTTAAATCCCACAACAATTGGTCGAAGCTTCCAGGTACTGGGTTCCAATCACAAAGACATGGTACTCAAGCACCATCTGTTAACACTAGTACTCATACATGACCACATGCCAGCTGATCCTCAACTCTGGGATCTGTGCCTAATCTCCATAAAGCTAGTGACATTTCCAAGTCTCAAATTAACAGTTTTAGCATCTCAACCGGGGTCTGTCTGTCACGGGTCAGGGGTCTGTCATTCAACAAGGTCAGCAGGGGTCTCGCGTCTGAACACTGCTGAGTGTGCTTCTAGCTACAGGGTCTAATTGATGATGGTGACAAGGCGGTGTGTGTCAATTTGTTGACAGTTTAATGTTAACCCTTCCCGGTTAGATCCTCACACTCTGTCTCTGGGTAGGGTCCTATTATACCCTATCTAATGTCGAAACTAAGCGTTGCACGAAAATGGAAGTAGTGCCATCGGAAACCTCTCGACGAGTGTGGCCCGAAACAAGCCCAAAATGTTTCGCCAAAAAGCAATGTCAGTAGGGGGGGGGTCTATATGGTCACAGCTGGCATCTTGTTTTTGGCTCTGGGAAGTTAATTTTGGGGATATTTAAAAAAACAAAGATGAATCAAGATGAGAGCAAAATCGGCCAATGGCCCTAACATTTTGTTATCACCCAAAACCACCATTTTAATTTTTGAACTTTTCCAATAAATACAAAAATATTTTTTTTTTCATATTCGAAACGTTTCGCGGACCGCGAAACGTTGCTTTAAGTCAACTCCCCCTCAAAAAAAATACTTTAGCCAGAATGTTTGATTTTAGCCCTAATGGGCAAATAAGGAAAACTAAGTCATCAAAAGCGAAGAAACAAATCGAACGTTCTTCTGGTATGTTTTGCTTCATCAATAGAGATAAGCAAACGCGGAACGTTTCATTCAAGCATCAAAGACCATCAAAGTGTGACCATTGGTTAAACTTTTTTGGAGATGATCTAACTTGACCTTCAATAACTCGTTGACCGTAGACGACCTGATCTGAACATTTTCACGTAACGTGCCAAATTGATGTAGGAATAGGCGCGCCAATTTGCAGTGCGCTGCCGCCCGCCGTTTTTCACTGTCAGCGCAAAAAATATATTGGGGGTGGGGGGCGCAAAATGACCCTCCAGAGTTAACGCGACTGTGTGCTCCGGTTTTCAATGGCATAGAGATGTCGATGCCCATGTATGACAGGTTTGCTGATGGCGCGGCGGTACTGACACCCGTGCATGACCGTTTTCAGCTGCACCGGAGTCTGATGGTTATCACCGCTCTCAGTACCTGGCTGGGGTTCACCTTCATTGTCGTTTACGAGGAGGAGCTCGAACTCGACCGAGCACACAACATCGTCGGCTTCTGCGTGTTCCGTGAGTGGCGCCATACCTGGACGATGTCCAGTGGCGTCTGCGGGCGTGACATGTCACGGCGCCTGCGCACACCTGGTGATGAAATTATAGCATGGAAAAGCGATGGTATCGCGTACTTTTGTATATCGTGTACCTGTGTACGCGTACTGCGTACAGAGTGACCGTAACAGGTGGGGCGGCTATCATCATGGAGAGTACCACATGTCCGTGAACATGAAGTATTTGCTGGGGCAACGTACTCCAAAAAATAACACATCACTCAGCCATCAGGAACGAATCATAACACCAGACGAGTGATGTCATCCTAGTTTTCGTCCACAATTAGGTATGCAATTTATTTGTACTGGAATGAAAGCCCGGGCTTAAGGACCCAGGAGTTTTGACATTGTCACCAAAGAGCAGCAAGCTTCCACCATTTGTGTATGAAATACAAACATTCAACCTTCCAGCGAGAAAAAAGTGAACATAATCTTCCTGAGATGATTATGTTCTGGATAAGAACATTCGTTACCACGCTGGTTTTTTCAACCCTGTGAAGGATTGGCACTCATTGGTCATCTGGTCGGCTATGAAGGTACCATCCGCCACAGATAATTCAGTCGAAAAAAACGTGCACAATTCCTGTAACTACATAATGTTCAAGGCATCTAACTTTTGTTAAAGCCACATGCCAGGATAATGTTACACCATTGTACTTGACGCGAAGTCATTTGCTTGAGCCTAAGTTCTTTTGATGTGGCGTCAAAATGGCATTCATTGCAGCTGAAATATAAGATTTGAGCATTAATATTCAAGTCCCATGCTACCTCATGGGATATCAGCTCTGTTTCCATCCTTTCGATGTTAACATACACCGCACACAACGTGACGCGTTTTCAGCTTTCCACTAGAGGAGTGCTGAAATACACGTCGCTTTGTTGTGCGGTATATGTTTAATCTGGCGAAATAATGCCAATATCGGACACGTCGGTGTCTCATCGTCGGACGGCACTTCTGACGACAGGAGCGACTACACTTCTGACAACAAGAAGCCAAACATGATAAATTAAGTGTCATTACTCGGTAACATCTGTGGAAAAATGCACTGCTGCAAGTGGTTGCGGGCTCAGTTATTTGGGCGAACCTTTAGCTTTTCGATTCGTAGCGAATCAATGAATAATATAAATGTTCAAGTCAGAATTAAAATGAATATTCTACGTCAATCCAGTTCTAAACCAGACACTCCGAACAAAGCGTACTTTACGTAATGGACTGAAATGCTGATGTTATCCAGGCAAGATCATGGAAAAATCATGCTAAAAATACATTTTACAATCTCATTCGGCCGGATATGCCTGAAGCTGGGACTAGCTACAGCACTATATCTCAATAAGCCTAGCATCACCTGTTGTAAGCTTACAAGCTCCGGATGATGCTCTACACCAGCCTGTCCTTGAACTGAAATTATCATGCATCCTTCTTTGGGTGCAGTGAAAAGTAAACACTGAAACTGCTCGGTGTGAATGTTTAAGAGGTAACACGGTTTCAAAATAAACCGCAAAATTTTAGTCTGACCCGAGTACCGCTGCCTTGGGCGCCTAGCTGACAGACAAGTCTCTGTCGGAAGACACGGACGCTACGATCATCCACAACGCAACGCGGCAACGGCCAGCGACCCTCACCATACGGTGGAGGGTCAGACGTTCGGCAGGTTCCTGGCGGGCCAAGGCAAGTGCAGCTACAACACGTGCGACACTGCATTACCTACCCATACTGGGGGGTTGAGTAGACCCAGGTGTAGTGAGCTAGAGAGAACGAACAACACCGAAACGCCTGTGTGAAGAAGAAGTCTGCTCTTGGTGATGCAATGAAATGGCTCCGGCAAAATGACATAAATAAAGTGTAGGTAATCCATTATAATCGGTGTCCTTTTATACCTGTCATCTGTGTACAACATGGCGACGGCTGCCAGTGGGAGGTTTGTCTTATCCACCCATTTCATTATGTCTCTGTCCTCCTACACCCACATGTAAAATAAAGGTATGTCTTCCCATATAATTCATGACAGCGGAGGCAGCGACTTTTTTAATTCTGTATTGGTCGTGTTGTATGTTCAATGAGTACCCATCGTCCAGCACGTACGCCGTTTCATAACGTTTTACGAATTGACTAGTTACCTATATACCTGATGAAGCTTCATTTAAATATTATCTGGGGAGAAATTAAGATCAGGATTATAGGTTTCCTTATTGCTTGTCCGTCACATTTGTGAGATCGAACAACAAACCTCCCCAGGACGATATCTCACCGTCCATTCAGAGCGCCAACGTGTCATTTTCATGCGACTTGTCTCAAAACGTCCCTCTTTGGCACCATGACGCCGTACAAGGAAATCTACTTCGCTCGGTTTGTCCGCTCAGGACGCCAAAGGTGCCAAATCCACACGATATTCGGGAATAGGGATTACATGTAAAATACAACATGGAACGTTTAATGTAAACAACATTAAACACATTGTGGTGTTATGGAAATTTTTCATGAATGCTTGGCTCTTGGCTCGCTATTCATCTACGATATCACGTTGAAAGTATACTGTGAAAGCAACAAAATGCGGATTGCCGTTTTTTCTGCCTTGAACGCCAGTCAGAATTCGTTGTGTTCTTGTTTCCCACTGAACTCTTTTGGCGCGAGAAGTGCACTTGGCAGCTACAGATAGGGACCGCCACCATCCAGCAGGCTGCTGGCCAGACACCGCTGTTGCACGTAGCTGGGCCGAACTGAAGTGACAATAGTACACAAAAACAGTTGTTAAAGTATTTGCAACGGGAGTATTTTTTGCTACCATTTAATGGAAAGAAAACCTACTCTTTCAAGGTATACAATTCTGACAGCAGCAGAATCCAGCTGGTCACCATAGTTCAGGCCGGAGCCGGCAATACCAAGTTCTTAGTTGTGTTCATTACGGTACAGTAGTAGTCAAGATTACATATTTTTGTCAGGCCTCCAAATAGACATGCTTGGGTAATAAAGCAGGGGACAATAGAAGCCAAAATGTTAAACAGCTTGCCAAGCTGACCCAAATGTGATCTATGCATCTGACCTACACACGACCGGTACCTCTGACATACACGTGACCGGGACCTCTGACATATCCGATACTTCTGACGTACACGTGGCCATCGCCTCTGACATGCACGGGGCCGGGACCTCTGACATATCCGATACTTTTGACGAACACGTGGCCATCACCTCTGACATGCACGGGGCCGGGACATCTGAGATATCCGATACCTCTGACATACACGTGGCCATCACCTCTGACATGCACGGTGCCGGGACCTCTGACATATCCGATACCTCTGACGTACACTTGGCCATCACCTCTGACATGCACGGTGCCGGGACCTCTGACATATCCGATACCTCTGACATACACTTGGCCGGTACTCTGACGCACACGTGGCCGGCACCGGTGACAGACGTGACCAGCACCTCTGACGTACACGCGGCCGGCACCTCTGACGTATACCTCCGACCCTCATGCGACCTGCGCGTGCTCCGACCTGCACGCGATTGACACCTCTGACCCTGGTGTGACGCCTGGCTCGCGCATGACCGGCACATCTGACTCTGTGTGTGTGTGTGTGTGTGCCGCCCGCAGTCCTCACGGTGACGCAGGTGCTGGGCGGGATGGCGCGGCCCAGCCCAACGGCACCTCTCCGACCTTTCTTCGCTTGGGGACACCGTATTGCCGGCGTGAGCGCCTACATCCTGGCTCTGGTGGGACTGTTCCTGTCACAGCAGCTGCCGCAGCCGGGCCTGCCGCGTTACTGGCTCTGGCTACTCACGGCCGCTGTCACGCTGGACGTCGTCATCTCGCTGGTCTTCATGGTGAGTGCAGTCACCTCGCTGGTTTTCGTGGTGAGTGTCAGTATTCGCTGGTATTCATGACAAATGTTGATATTGACTAGTGTTCACAGAGTCATGCACGTCTTTTATCTGTAGTGAAGCTTAGTCCCTTCATTTCACGCATTATTCGTGTAATGCAGGTTCAGTTCGGACTTTTGTTCCGACTACCATTTTTTGCATTGCATGTGGATCTTTTGGAGGATATGGATTAATGGAAGATGATCACTGGTTGTTGTACCATGTATATATATATATATATATATATATATATATATATATATATATATATATATATATATATATATATATATGTATATATTATGATGGCCTTTATTTTTTTAACTTTCGAAAAGTTGAATGTCTCACCTTGCAGAATAGTTCCATTTTGCCTAATACCTACGAATGCCGAATTTGGTGAACATAGCTCAATGATTTCTAGTGCTGCAATTTCTCCGAATTTTTGCATAGTCCCTACCTAAGGTCATGTCTAGGTCCTCCTCATATGAAGTTCTCCCACTCATTGTTGCTTAGTTCCTAATAGTTAGGCCGCCAACAACGGTTTTCTTTTTGAATCCGGGAATGTCTGGCAGTGGGCTTCGTCGGACTGAAAGAGGAACTGGCACTGCTCTTCGTCGCGTATCAGGTGGGGAAGGTAGTCTTGCACGAGGGCTACCCCTCCATTGGCGAAGTCGTTGGTAACTTTCATTTAGCAATAGTTGGCTTCACCTTCTGGAAGTCTTCTCGGCCATTCCATGTCTGACGGTCGGCGCCCAAGAAACCGTGGTTGGTTCCAAGCGTTCAGACAGTGTGGCGGGTGGTGCTCGTGACGAAGCCCCAGATATGTTGTTGCTTGATGGTATTGGGACTGAGGTCCATCGTCACGCGCTTTGGAGAGTCCACTTGGAGAGTCCACTCTTTGGACAATGCGCCCAACATCTTTATCTTTGTGTCGAAGTCGACATGGTCGTCGAAGAAGTCAAGGTCGACCAACTTCTCAGAGAGGTACCAGAGGTGTCGTCCGAAAGCTGTCGTAGCGGTGATGGCAACTTCGGAGTCCGGATAAGCAGATATGCCTTGTGGAAACTGCAGGTCCATGTCAGGGACGGTTGAAGCCACGGGAGCTCGAAACAACATCGGTACGCAGTGTCACGCAGAAGGTGACGAAGCACCTCAGGCCTTGGATATGCTGTTGACGAATCTGGAGTTGTTCGCGAAAGAGGAAGATCTTGATTGAGTAGATGATCTTCGCCATCCATGGAGCAAGGTAATACGGCCCAGGCTTGGCAAAGCATGTCCCTCCTGCGGAACTCCCCTCAGAACAATGACGGTGAGTTCCAGGAGCTCGCAACAGTCGTGGCGTGGATGATGAACGCTCAGCTGCTGCAAGGCGAAGGCCCTCACTTGAGCGAACTATTGAGGCGGATCGGCAGGATCGTCAAGCAGAGTGGAACCTGGCAGTTACCCCGTTTACATGAGCAGGTCAGTCGTAAACGAAAATTTCCTATTTAATCGATTCGCAAAAGTTTCGATCGCGCGGCCCGTTTACAAAAGCAAAGCAGGCACCTAATCGATTTTGTACGATTTGACGGCTGACGTAATGTGGTGAAAAGTTTCGAATATTTGGCGCATTTTTTTTTCGCTTCTGACGCAACTGCTTCGAGCAACGGCGTACACAGACACAATGCATCATCAATGATCCACTTAGTTTGAGGTTGTTGGCCAGATATATAGGGAATCTGTGAATTCGAAGGATTCACGGAGCTAATGACATGTTGTCGATGACAACATAGCCGTTCTTCTTCGTGAATCAAGCGGTGCATTGGTTCCCGGCCAGACTATGTTCTATAGCATAGGTTCCAGACTATGTAATGGTGCATTGCTCCAGACTGTGCAATGGTCAAATGAACAGGGTAAACCAGGTTCACTGCGCAATCCAAGAGATAGATCAGCACAACACAAACGCTGCGACATATCCGCAACTTGAACACTCCGCGGCACATTGTAAAACCGACGGTTGGGGCACGCACTAATAACGTGACGTCTCAGCACTGATTTCAGCTGCTACATGTCTGATAGTTATATTTTATAACTAGGTTTGCAATTGTAATTAAAAACAAGACTTCATAATTACCATACAATGTACTGAAAACGTAGTAGAGAATAGCATCAAGATGTATCATGATCTTTGCAGCCGTACCGTTATTTGTTAATGATTACCATAAAATGATTATCATAAAATGTATTGAAAACGTAGTAGAGAATAGCATCAATATGTATCATGATCTTTGCAGCCGTATCGTTATTTGTTAATGATTGGCGCTAATCGCAAACTTCCACTAACCGAAGCGTAAATTTGCGTTAAGCTATTCGTATGTTTTGCTACGCCAAAGCCCGTTTACAAGAACATTATTTTCGCAAGTTTTCCTAATCGCATCGTATTCGGAAGTTTTGCTGCTCATGCAAACGGGGTAAGTGTCGATAGCGCCCGTGTTTTCCTTGAAACGCTTGAACAGCTGTAGGAAGGGTCCAGACATAAAAAGTAAGGTGCAGAGGCCGAAGACCTTTTTAACGACGAGCTACAAGATGTGATGGCGGCAAGCGAAGTGAAGGAGATGCTTATCCAACTTCTGCTGAAGAAGACAAGCCCCTGAGAGTTGTCCAGTGTTGGAGGTCGTGGTGTCAAAAGCCATTCCAACAACACGGTCGGCGAGTCCCCAATCCTGAAGTCTGGCGAATACGACATCCGCTACGGCTGCTCCCGTGCTAGTTGGGAGCATTCAGGATCTCCGACACCCCTTCGACACCAAAATTGGAAATCGCTCTACCAGTTCTTGCCCAGGTCCATCAGCGACCATCTTCCCGTCCCAGTGGACGGTCAGGACAACACACTCGGGCAGGGAGGCGGCGATAGCTCTGGCTTCAATACGGGCTCTCATGGTGCTCTGCCGGTTCAGGCCATCTCAGCTGGGTCTTGGTCGTAGGCTGAAGCAGCAGCAGCCAATATATGCACCGCCGCCAGGTCCGTAGTCTTGTTTCGATCCAGGGCACCAGAGAAAGCAGTAGTAATGGCAGAGATCCGGCCGCGAGCTCGCTTGGCAGGAGATTCCGCCAGAACAGCTGATGACGGCACAGGTTGGTTTTCAGCACCATCATCATCGTCCGAGAGTTCCGCCGTGGCTTCTCTTGCAGCTTCCTCCTTTCTACGCTCCTTGTCTGGGCGAGCCACTTCCGCCTTGTCCCTCTTCGCCTTCCTCTCCTCCTGCTTCACCAACTTTTTGTCCATCCCCAACATGCTCCCTGGGCGGCCGGCCTCTCGTTGACGCTGCAAGAATTTCACATCCTCCTTGTTCTTCATGAAAGACAAGGCCTCGGCGTAAGCAATGTCGAAGATGAAGGATAGTTTGACTATGAAATCTTCCCTCTTCTTCAGTTCGGTCGCAGACTGTCGGCTCTTGCCCTTGCCCAGCTGCCTCTATTTCTCGTAGAGCTGCTGAATCTTCTCCGCGCAACGGTTTAACGACGGGAATCCGAGCTCGGGCCCAAAATGGCGCAACTTCTTTGTCGAGATGAAGGGGAGCGCCCCGAGGAGTGGCCTTGTCGAGGCGGAGGAGGTGAAAGAGCCGCTGCAAGACTTCCTTGTTCGACGGCAGCTTCCCACAAGTCAGTTCAGTGAAGGGCTACCACACCAACCATACTTCGGTGTCTTTTCGGGTCGTTGGCTTATTCGGCTTCTCCATATCTGAAAGCAAAGCTGCGCAATTCAGGAAACACGTGTGTTCGTCGTCAGAGCAGACCCTGCACTGATTCGTGAAGCGAAAGTGTCTTTCCTATAAGCTGACTCAATGACGTTATAAGGGGCAAGCTTCAAGTGTCTTGCGGCACCAGAAGTTGTTGAGCTAGGGTAACCAAATTTCAGTGCAATTGTATTTGATCACAAGGTACAAACTTTGTGAGGTGAAACATTAGAAATTCCGACTTTGACTTTTACTCGTACAAATAAGGACCATCCTCAATATATATATATATATATATATATATATATATATATATATATATATATATATAATAGTCGCACTAATCTGTTGTGTCTTTATGTCTTTATATATATATATATATATGTATGTATATATATATATATATATATATATATATATATATATATATATATATATATATATATATATATATATATATATATATATATATATATATATATATATATATATATATATATATATATACATAATATATATATATATATATAAAAAGACATAAAGACACAACAGATTAGTGCGACTATGAGCCGCAAGGGCCCTTCTTGGTTGCACTCTGTACACTGAACCAGTTGCCCACCAAATCTGTCAATCAGCCCTCACTGTAATACTGAAAAGCAAGCCCTTTATTCTTATAATGATTGTCTATGCTGTTTTTAAAGATGTTCAATGTGCTGCTACTGACAATGTTTTCTGGCAGCTGGTTCCAGTGTTCTACTACCCTGTTGGTGAAGAAAGTTTGCCTTAACCTTGTTCTGCTGTGGTTAACTTTAATTTTGAATTTATGACCCCTAATTGCATCATTTCTGTTCAATTCAAACATTTCCCCAAGGTATCCCCTCTGCAGACCATGGACAAATTTAAAGACCTCGATGAGATCTCCTCTCAGCCTTCTATATCTAAGTGAAAACATATTCAATTTCTTCAATCTTTCCTCATATGCCAGGTTGCTTATGCCATTAACCATTGTTGTAGCCCTCTTTTGTGCTCTCTCTAAAAGCCAACAATCTTTTTCATAGCTAGGAGACCAAGCTTGGATGCAGTATTCCAAATGTGGCCTGACGTATGCACAGTAAAGCTTCCTGATCACTTCCTCACTTCTGTATGATACATTCCTATTTATTGCCCCGAGCATTCTCAGTGCCTTCTTCCTGGCTTCCTTGGTCTGTTCTGATGCCCCCAGTTTTGTGTTTAGAATAACACCTAAATCCTTCTCCTGTTGAGTCACTGATAGCACTTGGCCACCCATCAAGTATGGAGCCTTCATATGCTGCTTACCTACATGCATGATTTTGCACTTATGAAAATTAAATTTCATTTGCCATTCTTCGGACCACTTCACAAGTTCGTCTAAGTCTTTTTGCAGCGAGATATGCTCATCTTGACCTGCTATTGCCTTAAAGACCTTCAAATCATCCGCAAATTTGAAAACTTTACTGCTTAGGCCACCTTCAATGTTATTTATAAATATAATGAACAGTAGTGGCCCCAGTACTGACCCCTGGGGGACTCCACTAAGAACATTTTGCCATGATGACTTTGTACCATTTAGCATCACTCTTTGCTGTCTATCTGAAAGCCACAACTCTATCCATTTTAAGATGCTACCTGCAATACCATGGGACTGAAGCTGTATCATTAACCGTTTATGGGGTACTTTGTCAAAGGCCTTACCAAAGTCAAGATATGCTACATCAACCTGATTTCCCTGATCAAATTGTTCTGTGGCGAAGTTAAAAAAGTCCAAGAGGTTTGTGAGACACGATCGTCCTTTTCTAAATCCATGTTGAGTATCTTGAATCAATCTGCTACCTTCCAGATAACTAACTATTCTATCCTTGATAATTGATTCAAGTACCTTGCAGACTAGGGATGTGAGACTTACTGGCCTATAGTTTTCAACTTTCCCTCTTTCTCCTTTCTTGAAAATAGGAACTACATTTGCCCTTTTCCAATCGGTTGGAATTTCATTTTGTGAAACTGATCTACAAAATATTATACTAAGTGGAAATGCCAGTACCTTTTCAGTTTCCCGCAACACCCTAGCATAAATATCACCAGGTCCTGCTGCCTTGTTTGGCTTTATTTTCCTGATATGATTGTAAACAACATCACTATCAATGAAATCAACATCATTTGTCAGATCCCATGTCACTGAACTATGGTTTACGGTCGGCAGATTGGTCATATCTCCCAATGTAAACACTGATTTAAACTGCTTGCTCAGCTCCTATATATATATATATATATATATATATATATATATATATATATATATATATAGCCTAGCCAGCCATGGTTTTTTGTATTGTATTGTATTGCCTTTCGCCATTGAAGCAGTATTTCGCCATGTCGTTATGTCGTTCGTCAGCCCAGCGAGAGGTTGCAATACGTGTCGCGTTTTGGACACAAGAATTCGAGTGCATGATTGGGTGCTTGAAGTTTTTAATTTTTTTTTTGTGCAATTATGTCATCCTGAAGAAGGCCTGTGACCGAAACGTTCATGATGTGTTTTGTGGTGGAAATATAGTTTTTCTCAATGTGCCACTTATTGTATAATTTGTCCAGATATTATTCAACATATATATATATATATATATATATATATATATATATATATATATATATATATATATATATATATCTATATATATATATATATATTTGTATATCTGAATGTCCCTATCATATTCAATTTCGACAATCACCGGGCAATTTAATGTATCTCAAAGTGAAAAAGTGCATATGTGCAATAAATGAAGTAAAATAGAATCTTGTGATCTTTTCCGCTTTCGTAAGTTTATGGAATTATCTGGTACATCAGTTTTCTCTTTGTGTTACTCCAATTTTATTAGTCCAATTAATTCCACATACCTCTTTGTGTTGTCCAAGTGAAGAAAGCGAGCAAATATTGCAATCGCATTTAAATAAAATTATTGCCGCTATACCGTAATTCCAGCAAAAATGAATGAAGGACGAAAATGTATATTTCAATGATTGAATTCATTCTCCACTGGGATATGCTTTCCATTGTTTCCGATCATTTATTTGTGGATTGTCGTACCAGGAAATTTAGAGTTTTGTTTTGTTCACTAGTGAACGTGTATGAGCGTGACTCATATGAACGTGTACGTGAGGGGTAGCATAGCTATTGTTTGAGTCGTCATTCATTCGCAGGGAATCACCCACTGCGTGGTCAATACGAGGGTGGAGTCAACTTCTGGACCTCTGGAAAAACAAGAAGCTCCTGTAAGTATTTACTGGGGGAGATTTAGCATTGCCAAGTGATGGAAATGCTGGCTGACAGCAAGCATACTTTGCGCCCCCCCCAAAAAAAAAATGAAGAAAAATGTATTGAAGCCGTGACTAATGGCAAAATTCGTTCCCAGTGGCCAATACAAGTTTTGCGTCGGACGTCATAACCATGTGCCCGTCACAACCCGGAATATTCGTTTTTGTCTCACGATGTCGAATCGAAAACTATAATAAACAAAATTTAGTGTGCCAGCAACAAGCTATTCGAAAGTCAAAGACTGGACTCCGGGACCGGGAAAATTCAACCCGCAAGTGATTGTGGACAAAATTATATAAACATGGGTAAAAATCCAACTAGTAGGCGGTGAAAGAGCGCATCACGTTCTTAAATTTTACTCCTTCGTGCATTCTTTCAATTGTATTCTGTACGTTCTATCGCAGTTCATCTCAGCACACAGCGGTTTGAAACTGATCTTCCTCGGGTAATTTATTCGGTGTTACGAAAACTTCACTGCGTCCAAATTCATATTTGATTGCTTCGGATCAATCCAGAAGCCAAGCGGAGGCTAGTAAACACACAGGCAGTTGGCATGCAGAAAGAAGTTGCATTTCCAATTAGTATATCTTGGTTCTCCACTCTGTGCATCAATCCGTTTGCCGACCCTGCGAGTCCCTTTGTTGTACTCCACCGTTTCCCGGTACTGCACTTTCGTGGTCACCAGATGTCAGTAAGCTGCACTCACTTGGTTACGAGGCAAATATCTTAGTCCCAGGGTGACACCATCCAAAATATTGGCAACGCGTCCTATTTGTATTAGCTTACCTAAATGTCAGTCGCGAGCTATTAGGAAAGCAATGTTAGGAACATTGGAAGCCGTCTTGAGCAACGCTGTTGATAAATGCCTGACATCCGATCCAAGGACGGGGGGATCAATCCCACCAGCACCATAATTATCCCGACTAGCATGACGTAGTCAAATACCGACACATGCCCCCCCCCCCTAAGTGCCAAACACCTGATGACCGGGGAAGCTTCTGGTCAAAAAGTTGTGTTCCACCTAATGGATTTCACGAGAACACTAACCCGAATATTGCTAACATCGCAAACTCATCCTCTTACCGAAATTAAAGAACATTTTTGATCCATACACACTACAGGAACGTCCATCGATGGAACGATGGAATGTTCACGCCTGCCAGAAAGGGTCTCGGCGATTTTGCGCTTGAGAAATTTCATATAACAACAGAATGACAAATGCGTATTCCTGTCTGGATCCAGCTCCTTATCTAAGCTGGACACCTTCATCCAAGGTGTCAGTCCAGTCCTAATTCAGCTCTCTAGACATTCATCCTTGTCTCCATGCAGCTCCCCATCCTACTCTATAGGCAACCATCCATGACTCCATTCAAGCACTAGATCCAGCTCCTGATCTATTAGCTCTTTAGGCAGGCATCTATTCACACATCATCTCACCAAATCCAATCAAAATATGGCCAAAGCTGGAAATCCTTAACTTGACATCGTGGAAAACGTCGCCCTATATGAGCGATACTGTACCAAGTAATTATGAAGCACGATGCAATTGCTCTAGGATATCGGCTAACAACGTTTGACCCAATTCAGCTGACTGTGCCAGCCATTCAACAATTATACCGATAGCTGATGAGTTACTCCTCGTTACTTTGGATCTCTCCAGATGGTTTCGCCTGGCAGGTTCTCACTAACAGTGAGAACACTGTCAAGTGTTGTCTCCCGTTGTCCAATCGGGATGACCGATGCATTTTTCATCCGAAGTATTGTTCTTAACCATATATGACCCTGATCGATAAAAAAGCATAGCGATGAAACGGTGTCTATGGTGTGACGCCGGGAACTACTTCTAACCGCATCTCAGTGATCATATGAGTTATGGCGAAAAATGACCAGAACAGTCGAAGCGCCCGAAAACCGAAATAACTCAGTTACTCCAATTCATAGTTGATAGATACAGGTGATATTTTCCTTACTGTTTCCTATGATGTGATCTTTGGTCATTGGAAATTGACCCAAATACTGAGTTAAAAAGAAGAATATTCTAATTCCGCTCGCTTCCGTTGCAGGGATCATCTCATCGGAAGATCCTGCTGGGCATATACAGCTTCTTCTCTGTGGCTTTTGTAATCGCCATGATTACCATTCTCATCCTCGCCGACGGTACACGATGAACCCTTACTTCTGCTCAGTGTGGACAGTAACTGAGTTTAGTTTTCTGCCCACACAATGCAGTTGGACAAGTTTCGTTGTGTTCTCTGTCCACATTGAGCAGTAGTCGATCTTCGACTTTCGTCCCTTGTATGACAACATACATGCGGTACGTATGTGCGAATAGTACTGATCCGCAAAGGAAGCCTCTTTAGCCAATGTATGGTAAACAATTCTAATGAAAGTCATATCAGACAAGAGGCATACTTACTTACGTAATAACATTGGGCGTTTTCCTCTTAACAAATATTGCTTTAGGATACGGTCGGGAATCCATTATGCGACCATTGGAGACCACTGTGCTGTAGAATAGTTAGCTGTGAAATCCATGATGTTCACTACCGTTTGCCTAGCTTCAGTTTGCGTGATTTGATGGTGGAACTTCGCCGATTAATTGTGGTTCCACTCACAAACTGCTAGGATTAAGATAAGTCTATATCTGAAACCAACTACAACCCCAAACGTGTTGCGAAGACAGCAAGCTAAGTGTGTTATCACAGATATTTCGCTGACATAGTTGTGCTTAGCTTGAAATGGTAAGCCATTAATCCACCTGGAATAATGCAGAAATGTTCCAGTTGTACTGATGTGATATCATGGAAATCGCTGCTGTTGCTTGTTTGAATTGGCACATTAGTTGGAATACACATGGTCTTGCGAACATACGTTGACGATTGCAAAAGACGATTTTATCCTTTATAGTGATTAATTGACCTCATATTCCCATACTGGAGTGCAACGCCACACGAACCTGCTGCGTTACGAGCAGCGGTGTTCCGTTGGTCACATCCCTTTACACTTTAATCCACTAAATCGAATAGCCCCCAATTAACAAGACGATATAGCTATGTGACGTCATGCCCACCGCAGACCGCACAGCGCTAAGCATTCAGGAAACGCCCTTCAACACATGGGCGTAGGATTCTGAAGATTATTGAAGGGGAACGGGATGAAAGCAATGGGGATGAAAGCAATGGGCCGGGCCGAATTTATTGGGGGCATCCCATGCTAAAGGCTTAAATTATTGCGAGGGTGGCACAGCTAATATGTGAGGGGGAGTGACCTCCTAAAAACATACAAAGCTACATCCCTGATTCAACACCACTGCATGCATACACATAGCAGTAAAAAACACATACCCAACACTGCATGTGCGCTCATCAGCATTTGTGTTCCAGCCACGCAACAGACAGCCGCCTTTTCTAGTTTCTCTTCAAACCCACCGGGAGTGCGATCATGATCCTAACTTTGGCGATCATCTATGTCGCCATTTCTTGTACCGATATCGTCGCCATTAGTTTCACCCAACTCCCAAGTCCCTGGCATCTCCTATGCTGACAATCTCACCCTTCTTATCACTGACATCCAATAAGCGGCCGCCAGAAGCCAAAGTACGTTCGAAGCGGCCGTTTTTCTGGACCTCGAACAAGAAACAACATCACAGCGCCTCTATAGCATCTTCACAATGGCGTAATATATATATATATATATATATATATATATATATATATATATATATATATATATATATATATATATATGTATATACCAGCTATGCCTCATATACGTAGACCAGATATGCAATAGGAGTTTTTGTTTTTTATATAATTTTTTTTTGGACACCATAACCAGCACCCTTCTGCGAGTTTTGGGATTGGTTCCGAGAATGCATGGGAAAATATAATATGTTGTATCTGTTACTCATTTAACTATGACTCTCTATATCACAAATAACTATCCATATAACCTAACATTCGGCAAAACTGGGTATAACCTCGAACATGACGTTCTAGTGAGTTTTTAGCACTAGAGGACCTACACAGGTAAACCGGTGGTGGCCTGCCTTACTCAGCAGCTGGTTTAACCAATGGTTTTAGAGGGCTAAACACGCAATGGCACAAGCTTACCCCACTCTGATGTATATCGAGCGAGTGGATGCCCGCTGCTCCAGAGGACAGACAGCTTGCATACAGTCTTGGCTGCTGCGGGGCAGCTTCATGGCCACATATGGTCGTGCGAAGTCCAACGCAGCCGATACGCCCACAAACCGAAATACCCAAGCAGTGGCCGTACTGCCAATTTAGGAATCGGCGGGAATTCAGCTGAGCACTACGGGCCACCAAATAATAAATTGAACTAGACCTCAAATACGATCGTGGCACTGATCAAGAAAATTGGGAACAACGGCAACATAGGATTATCAACAACGGGAGAATGCCACTCACAGCGCGTTGAAATTATATTATATTACATGAGAGAAGTCTCTGTTGTCAATCAGCGAATATGGTTCATCTACTCACGAATGCAATAATTTGAGCATCATGTGTATTCGCGTACGAGACAACTAAGGCGATAATGCTACCGCACAACTGGACATGGAGCGTGCCACAGAACAATGTCACTGAACAGGTAGTGCAACAATGCAACAACACAACACTACATGGTGGCGGTGCCACGGCACAAACTCCGCCATACAAACATCCACACGCGCGCACAGGCGGGTCAGGCTTGCACGCAGGTATACCTCGCCAGCAGAAATGCCGGCTACTCGGCCACTCCACCATATCTCCTGGAGTCTCATAGTTAGGTGGCGACGGCGAAATCGTCGCGCGGCTAGTTCATCCACTTGCGACAGTTGGGCGCTCCACACAAACACGGTATCTTATTGCTGTCATCTTCGATGTCAAACTTGTAGTCGTAGGCCAGCTGCAAGTGGCGGACATGCATCAATACGACAGAAACCTGGCATTCAAAACAACAATGTGTCTCTCAACAGCAAGGACACGCTTGCGTTAATGCTAATACAAACACCCGAAATTGGCCCCTTACAGCAACACCTAGTTGGTTAATTATTTGTTTATTGGGCTTCAGAACGCCAGGACCATAACGAGCACGAAGCGACACCATCCAACCCCTGCAGTAGCGCGAGCGGATCATCCACCTCTTTCGTCGTCGGAAAAGCTGACGAACAAAGTGGCGCGACGGGCAGAAACTTGGCATATCTCTAGGATCAATTTGACACAATCTGCGAGGATTTTAACCCTAAGTCACTTGGCATGGCTGACCAAGGTCGGCGCTAGCGCCGCCGACATAATGTCCCCGATACTCACAGTCAGTACCGACCGGCGTGTCAACTTCACGGCCGCTGGCACCGCCGACATAATGTCCCCGATACTCACCGTCAGTACCGACCGGCGTGTCAACTTCACGGCCGCTGGCACCGCCGACATAATGTCCCCGATACTCACCGTCAGTACCGACCGGCGTGTCAACTTCACGGCCGCTGGCACCGCCGACATAATGCCCCCGATACTCACCGTCAGTACCGACCGGCGTGTCAACTTCACGGCCGCTGGCACCGCCGACATAATGTCCCCGATACTCACAGTCAGTACCGACCGGCGTGTCAACTTCACGGCCGCTGGCACCGCCGACATAATGTCCCCGATACTCACAGTCAGTACCGACCGGCGTGTCAACTTCACGGCCGCTGGCACCCACCTCCTCGCCGCGCTGGATGCGCCGGTTGGCGAAGATGATGATTTTGTGGTGGCCGCGGTCCACTTCGACACTCTCGGTGATACAGTTTGGGTTGCAAGAGTGGTTGATATAGCGTGCCAGCCCGCCCGACAAAGTCGCGTCCACCACGTGGTTCTCGTCCACGCGGAACATGTAAATGCCTCGGTTCTGCCGGCGACGAGATTAGCCGTGCATCACGCAACACTGACAACTCAACAGTTGTTGTAATTAGCACCAAGTATTTGCATCAAGGTCAGGTATTCATATGCGTGCCCACCCCCGACAATACGGAACGAGACTCACTGATGCTTGTTTGCTTTGTTTCTGGCGACAGGGGTAGGCTCGTGCTGATTGACGGTAGATATATTGCCGCCATTGGCTGATCGGATTCTCGGGGCGCTCAGCTGAGTAATGAGTGCTGCCGACGACCCATATAGGCGAAAAGAACAAAAAACGCCAATGTCTACGTAACTCAGGCTAGCGACCAATATTCACTAGAACACCTCGGTCCGGACAGACCTATTTCTTATTTTTCGCACTGAAAAGCAGTCTGAAATGACACTGGACGGAAAAACTTCCAAGGTTATCACTCGTCGCCATCTACATCAGAGCTCCCGATCGAGAAAGCGATCAATTCGTTCCCAAATCAGCTGTCTACGTAATACTTCACGGATCGTCATTTATCGTGCATGGTGTTGTGGTTGGCGAATGGAACCGATGACTACACTCCTGGAAACTGAAACATTTCTGAAGCTAAACATAGACACAGAAATTTAGCACGATTTGAAAGTCTACCCAGTTATTTACTTAAATCTTATTCGTCCTTGGGCAAACGTGAATAGCATTTGGGGTGCATATGAATATTCATTTACTTCTTGCATTTTACCACAAAGTTGCGGACAATGTTATCACAGGAAGGCTCAATGCCGACTCCCTTCTGAAACTTTGTCGGAAATCCATTTCAGCTTCTTGAATTGACATGTTTAACAGTCCAATCGACAGCTTTGGCCCACTGACGGCTTTAAAATGAAACTTTTTGGTGCCTGAACTCGGTCGTCACCGGAATCCGGTCGAACTAAGTAACAATAAAAAGAACATTCCTGGAACTGCTTAGCTCCAGAAAATATTTACAACCATTCGTATGCACGCATACTCATATCAAAGGGATACGAAATGTCATTCGCATATGCCACATGGACGTGCTCAAATGCGGGGGAGGAACATGGAGGTGATGACGTCATTACTTCGCATTTGCACGGATCTGCTGCACGCGATACATGTTTGGCAGTCAAAATACGCCATAGAAAGGCGATATTACACAGCTGTATCAAGTAGCCAAAACCTTCGTTTTCTCCATCACACGCTACACTTATCTCCTGCTTGAACATTTGGGAAGCAAAGGTAGGCCAAAGTATTCATCTCCCGGCAAACTAATGAGATTACCACCCACCCCTAAGAAAATGTCACCAACAAGAAGAACAGAAGCACATTTAGCTCGAGTCCAAATAATGGGATATTCTGATCACAAGTGACAATGCTTGTCTTCCGAATATGATCCTCCATCACTTAATTATTCTGTAAAAATAAGTGACCCAACTTCAACGTAATACAGTCATTTGCAGAAATGAAAGCATATCAAAAACTTGTGCAAAACGTATTGTGTTGCATATTTTTGGTCACGTGAGGGAAGGTTGCTCAGATGGGCGTTGTACCAAATTACGGCACGCAAAAGCTTGCGTAGTCGGGCACTCCCGCTGCCATCCCCACGGCTATTACGGTTTACCAGAATCCGCCATTGGTGTCAGTAAAATCTGGACTTCACTTTTGCACACACCTTTCGCCAATGTAGCCTATGAAGAGCATGAATGTAGCATAATGAGCATGAATGAATGTAGCCTCAACAACGATTTTAGACTTGAGACATTTTTACGTATTACGCATTCAAAACCAGGGGTTCCCAGGTTTAAAACCGTCTAGGAAATGTCCGTTGATCCGGACATCCACGCCGCAGAAGAGAACACCCACGCAGATAAACAGCAGGATAAGGCTCGCCTCAGGATACGTAAGATTCGAATACTGCCTGAACACTATTGGAACATACCGCCGCTTCGTAGCGCTTTTCGCGACACTCGGCGATCTCATTTCGGATCACCTCCCCGATGTACTCGATGATCATAGTGAACTTCTCGATGGTGCGTGCCGCATACAGGCCCAGACCTTGTATCTTAGACCTGTTGACAAGTCAACATACATTACAAGCACACACTTCCAGAGTATCTTTGCTGAATCCTTACTTGCGATCCTCGATTGGCGTATAATATATTCATTTAGAAACACCACGCCAAGAACAAAGTAGAGTTAACCCGGATTAGTCTCTCCGGTCAGATCCTCACACCCCGTCTCAGGCAGTGGGATAATAACCTCTAAAATCAAAACTAAGCGTCGCACGAAAACGGCGTCATCAAAAAGTGCTCGACGAGTAGGGACCGGGTCTACCCCACGGAACAATTTTCCCCCAAAGTGACGTCACTATGGGGGGGGGGGGGCCCTACATTTTCACGACTTTTCACGACTTACATCATGTCTTTGGCTCTGGGGAGTTCATTTTGGGGATATTGAATATACAAATTTGGAATCAGAAAAGAAAAGTGAAATCGACCAGGGCCGCACAATTTTTTGGCCTCCCAAAATATTATTTTTGGAAATGATAAAATGTTGGGTTTTCAAGTTTTCTTTCACTTCCTTTTTCCAATGGATAGGGAAGACCGAGAAACGTTGTTGGAAGTCAACTTGCTCTCATAAAAAATGCTTACTTTAGCCAGAATCTTCGATTTTAACTAATAGGCAGATATGCAAAGTTTATAAGTAGTCAAAAACAGAAAGATGAAAAATTCCCCTCGTACGTTTTGTTGCATCTCTAATGATAAACAAACGCTGAAAGCTTCATTAAAATATATGCATCCGTTAAAGCATGACGACTGGTTGAACTTTTTTGGAGGTGACCTCACTTGAATGACCTGACTTCAAAAGTTTGACAGAGCATGCCAAATTGATGTGGGAAAAGGTATGCCAAATTTCGGTGCACTCCCGCGCACCGTTCGTTCACTATCCCGGAAAAACCTGAGGGTGGGGGGGGTGGAAGGCGGCTGAAGTACCGGGGGGGGCGGTACGGCGCGGGTTAATCCAATAAAAACGAGGTAACACAAAAAACAAGCACATATTACAATACAACTCAACACATACCTATCAGGAAATACTGAGCACCGGTTGATGCACTGGGCAGACTTCTGGTATCATAAACTCGCCATCACTCAGCACTCTACCTGTAGAGACAAAATCATAACGCCTATCGAAAAAAAACATGCCCTTCATCGGCCCCCCGACTGGTCAGCGATTGTCACCCTCTCCCGCTGTTCTGTACCGACGAGCGTTCTCACCGCGCCAGGTACACGTTGTTACGCCACTCCTGCTTCATCTTCTTGTACTGGGAGCTGCGCGAGTGGACGAACTGTTTCGAGTAGGGCGTGCTGCTGTCAGATGTGTAGCTCATCTGCGCCAGCGAACGCGTGTGGCCACCGCTCGGCCGTTGCGTGTGCGGCCGTTTGAAGTGGGTGCGCAGCTTGGCCTCAGAGCGCGCGCAGCCGGTCGGGTTGATGGCCAGCGGCAGCTCGAGCAGCGGATTGCGGCCGTATTTGAAGCGGTAGTCGGTGAGTGTGTCGATGCCGGGCAGCGACTCGAGGATCTTGATGATGCCCGGCTCGGTGAGGCCGAACAGATCCTCGCCGGTGACGTACTGCGGGAACAGGCGCACCATCCTCGCCTCCTCGCGGCTCCGCTGCAGCGGCCGCAGCGCCTGACGGGACACCAGACCCGTCGTCACTGCTAATGATCAACACACCACATAGGACATCACATCCAGCCCTCACGTCACAACAGTGCGGCCGCCTGACGGGACACCAGACCCGTCGTCACTGTTGAATACACCACAGGAAATACAACGAAGAATGGCTCTTAAGTGCTCTTAGCTTTTAGACATCGCGTGAGACGAAATGTACGACCCTCAATATACCAGGAGGTGCTGAGTTTACTTCAAAAGTAACGTTAGGGATTATGCTATAATACTCAACGTTTCGGCCAGGGCCATCGCCAGGAGTGACGATGGCCCTGGCCGAAACGTTGAGTAATATAGCATAATCCCTAACGTTACTTTTGAAGTAAACTCAGCACCTCCTGGTATATTGAGGGCCGTAAATTTCGTCTCACGCAATGTACACCACAGGAAGTCATGGCAAATTGATTGCAAAATGTATTAATGGGATACAGCCAAACAGTGACAGCAGCCTGCACTACGGCAGTGGAAACGGAAGACCCACCTGCTTCCACACGCCAAGGCAGGTGGCATCCCGGAATGTGATCTCGGGCAGCGGCGGCTCGCGGACCACTATCTGGAACTGCGGCAGTCCGTCCGCCTCCCGGATACAGCAGATGTACTGGCACCGCTTGTTGATACGTCGGAAACTCCAGTACAGACGGATCTGCCGAAACACCCACGAATGTACCTTCTACTCTATATATCAATACACTCCATCAGGAAAGATTGCATCAGGTTTGATTACCCGAAGTGTTATTTTCATTCGTTTTAATCACTCCAGCGTTATGCAATGACTGTCCATGTCTGAGATAGACTACATTAGCATTAGAGAACCCCATACACTCCAATAATTTATAAACTTTGGACGTAAATTATTGCAGTAGCGGATCCAGGTAGATATAAAAATGAGGCACTCCAGCAAGCGCACCTTCAATCTCTGAAGGAATTACTCGAGTGAAAGTGGAACTGAGGACATTGTGTATCACCATAAAATTACACCCTGAAACATGTAATAGGCATCCCATTGCTCAAAGAACGCCACTGTATGAGAAAAGAGGCAACCAATTGCTGAAAAAAGAGCCTGTGAGATCACTGGTTGAGTGCTCGATTGAGCTTCAGGTGCATCAACTCGACCTTGCCATTTAGGACCCAAATGTAAGTTCCATTGGTGGGACACCGTTATGACACGGCTAACGCACATTACTCTTTAAAATAAAACTTTTAACAAGACATTGCGCCATAGCATGCCAAAACAAACGCAACACATCACTGCCAAATAGACGACCTGTGACAGGATAGAAAAGTGTGACCCTACCGTTGAAAAGTACTCATTTCAATACATCACGCACACCTCATCGTCGAATACCCGCAATATTACTTTATCTCAATCATTAGACCGTGCACGTATTTCGGTCAACAAGATTTCAATGTTTTTGTACGGCCTCTGCAATAAGGCCCATTACCATAAATCGTGGCCGAGTCACAGTCGATTCTGCAGCACTCACGATCTTGTATCCGATTGGGTAGATGTAGTTTCCAGTGTGAAACGCATTCAGCTGGTGCGGCAATAGCTGTCCGACCGAGAGGAAGATCAGCGTGCCCACGCGTAACAGGTGCGACTGATCTGAACCGGCCTGGTGCATGACTACTGCCACCTGTCGGAACACCAACACATCAGCAGTACTATCCCACCACCACTAGTCGCATCAACACGGCACACAAAGACGTGAAGAGCTGATTACAACCATGAGGAGCCACAACTTCCCGGTGCTCCCAAACCGACCTACTGCCCAGTTCAACGACGTCAGGTCAATGTCTAGAACGGCGGGCACACTGCCAGAGCAAGGACAGGTGGCGCGGTTCTTGACTGTTACAGCTCACACTGTGGTCCGATATTGCTATAGTAGCTGACAACACAGTCCTTTCCAGACCTGGCGCATCGGTCAGGCATTTCGATTCGAGGCCGAACCCGTTACAACGCTAGAACAGCAGAGCCGAAGTCAGACAATTACAATGGCTAAAACGTACGCCAGAGTCAAGGCCAAGTAAAAATCCACGAAACTGAAGCTGAAGTAAGCATCAATATTTTCTGAACAAACAAAAGAACAACGAAAAAACTATTCACCATCAGTGACATTGTTCGAAAATCGATGTTACCGCTGGCGCCAAATGGCGAGTTTATTACTCAGATCACAGTCGGAAACTTACACTTCTAGAATTTTCAGAGCTGCAGGCAGAGCCAGATTCGGGAAGTCAGGAAGTAGAGGACCCAAGTTCGAGACCACACTGCACGAGCAAAACTGCATCAATGTTAATACCTGAGCTAGCTGTGAGCTCACTATGCAATGTCGGTGAACGTTGTCAGACGTACGAGCTGTCCCCCGTACCATGTTCACTCACACCCGTGTAGTCGGTGTACAGGCGCTGGGGACGTGCCTGCTTGCTCTCCTCGCGCTTAATACACACCCGCCGGCGGACGGCCAGTGCAAAGGTGCTGAGGATGTACCCGCCTGTCCTCGCGTTCAATGTTGGTTGGTTATTCGGGCTTCGGTCATACAGCGTCCATCACGTTCAATGCACACCCTTTCATACACAACCATTACACAGGTACTGGGGGCGTACCTGCTTGTCCCCGCGCCCAGTGTACACCCGCCAGCCAGTGTACATATGCCAGTGACGTACCTGCTTGTCCTCCTCGCGCTCAATGTACACCCGCCAGCCAGTGTACATATGCTAGTGACGTACCTGCTTGTCCCCCTCGCGCTCAATGTACACCCGCCAGCCAGTGTACACATGCTAGTGACGTACCTGCTTGTCCTCCTCGCGCTCAATGTACACCCGCCAGCCAGTGTACATATGCCAGTGACGTACCTGCTTGTCCTCCTCGCGCTCAATGTACACCCGCCAGCCAGTGTACATATGCCAGTGACGTACCTGCTTGTCCTCCTCGCGCTCAATGTACACCCGCCAGCCAGTGTACATATGCTAGTGACGTACCTGCTTGTCCCCCTCGCGCTCAATGTACACCCGCCAGCCAGTGTACACATGCTAGTGACGTACCTGCTTGTCCTCCTCGCGCTCAATGTACACCCGCCAGCCAGTGTACATATGCCAGTGACGTACCTGCTTGTCCTCCTCGCGCTCAATGTACACCCGCCAGCCAGTGTACATATGCTAGTGACGTACCTGCTTGTCCCCCTTGCGCTCAATGTACACCCGCCAGCCAGAGTACATATGCTAGTGACGTACCTGCTTGTCCTCCTCGCGCTCAATGTACACCCGCCAGCCAGTGTACACATGCTAGTGACGTACCTGCTTGTCCCCCTTGCGCTCAATGTACACCCGCCAGCCAGTGTACACATGCTAGTGACGTACCTGCTTGTCCCCCTTGCGCTCAATGTACACCCGCCAGCCAGTGTACACATGCTAGTGACGTACCTGCTTGTCCTCCTCGCGCTCAATGTACACCCGCCAGCCAGTGTACATATGCTAGTGACGTACCTGCTTGTCCTCCTCGCGCTCAATGTACACCCGCCAGCCAGTGTACACATGCTAGTGACGTAACTGCTTGTCCCCCTTGCGCTCAATGTACACCCGCCAGCCAGTGTACATATGCTAGTGACGTACCTGCTTGTCCTCCTCGCGCTCAATGTACACCCGCCAGCCAGTGTACATATGCCAGTGACGTACCTGCTTGTCCTCCTCGCGCTCAATGTACACCCGCCAGCCAGTGTACATATGCTAGTGACGTACCTGCTTGTCCCCCTCGCGCTCAATGTACACCCGCCAGCCAGTGTACACATGCTAGTGACGTACCTGCTTGTCCTCCTCGCGCTCAATGTACACCCGCCAGCCAGTGTACATATGCCAGTGACGTACCTGCTTGTCCTCCTCGCGCTCAATGTACACCCGCCAGCCAGTGTACATATGCCAGTGACGTACCTGCTTGTCCTCCTCGCGCTCAATGTACACCCGCCAGCCAGTGTACATATGCTAGTGACGTACCTGCTTGTCCCCCTCGCGCTCAATGTACACCCGCCAGCCAGTGTACACATGCTAGTGACGTACCTGCTTGTCCTCCTCGCGCTCAATGTACACCCGCCAGCCAGTGTACATATGCCAGTGACGTACCTGCTTGTCCTCCTCGCGCTCAATGTACACCCGCCAGCCAGTGTACATATGCTAGTGACGTACCTGCTTGTCCCCCTTGCGCTCAATGTACACCCGCCAGCCAGAGTACATATGCTAGTGACGTACCTGCTTGTCCTCCTCGCGCTCAATGTACACCCGCCAGCCAGTGTACACATGCTAGTGACGTACCTGCTTGTCCCCCTTGCGCTCAATGTACACCCGCCAGCCAGTGTACACATGCTAGTGACGTACCTGCTTGTCCCCCTTGCGCTCAATGTACACCCGCCAGCCAGTGTACACATGCTAGTGACGTACCTGCTTGTCCTCCTCGCGCTCAATGTACACCCGCCAGCCAGTGTACATATGCTAGTGACGTACCTGCTTGTCCTCCTCGCGCTCAATGTACACCCGCCAGCCAGTGTACACATGCTAGTGACGTAACTGCTTGTCCCCCTTGCGCTCAATGTACACCCGCCAGCCAGTGTACACATGCTAGTGACGTACCTGCTTGTCCCCCTCGCGCTCAATGTACACCCGCCAGCCAGTGTACATATGCTAGTGACGTACCTGCTTGTCCTCCTCGCGCTCAATGTACACCCGCCAGCCAGTGTACATATGCTAGTGACGTACCTGCTTGTCCCCCTCGCGCTCAATGTACACCCGCCAGCCAGTGTACACATGCTAGTGACGTACCTGCTTGTCCCCCTCGCGCTCAATGTACACCCGCCAGCCAGTGTACATATGCTAGTGACGTACCTGCTTGTCCTCCTCGCGCTCAATGTACACCCGCCGGTACACGGCCAGCGTGGTCAGCTCGTTGTCCTTCTCTCCCTTAGGAGTGTGCTCCCGGCAGTACACCGTCTGGCACAGAGAGACGGAATGGTAATGTGGCTGCCCAGTCTCGCGCAGTGACTTCAATACTGATGTGAAGTTCGAAAACATGACAATCCACTTTGACCTGGTAGAGATTCTTCACTATCACCTGTAATTTGGCTTGAAGCTGTGGGTCGACACCTGGTCTCAACCTTGCGACTTAATACTATGGAAAATATAGCAACCTGATTCTGTACCTAATACACACCATGGTCCGACATTTGAAAACATGTGCCAACGTGATACTGATAATTGTCTCCTGCTACAGATTGCTATTAACATAGACAGGTCAGCCAGAACGACGCTTATGTGACCCATATTTCACCTACAACTGTTTAATTTTATGCCGAGGCATAGACAATTTCACTCATAATGTCCGGTTGAATAAGCTTGATGCATTCCATCACAACCATGTATCCCCTCCCTCGACACACAAACGTCCACCACAATTGGGATATACTCGCTGACTGCTTAAACAAAATACAATAAACATGAACACAGCAGCCCGAGCGCTTCCATATCGGCTCAGCACCAACCTTGTTCTTGTAGAAAGTGCACTTGTCCTTGACGGAGCAGGTGAGGTGGTAGGTCTTGTCGCAGCGCACCTTGAAACACTTGATGGAGGCGCCCGTTTCGCGACACAGCGTACAGGCGGCGTTCAGCGACTTTTTCAGCGCCATGTCGACGTTGACCAGCGAGCCGCTCTCTGTCTCGTACACGTCGTCGGCCCAGAGCGCGCAGTTCAGGTGAACCCACTTGTCTACGTCGAAGTTGAGCAGTCGGGCCGGCCCGTCCGACATGGCGTCGCCGATCAGGTGGCAGAAGAGACAGCGGCGCACCTCGTCCGGCATCCGGCTCGGCATGATGCAGATGCCCATCTGGAACAACAGCTGCGGCCGCCAGGCGGACCCGTTCAGCCCGATGTGCATATGCACACAGGTCGGCACACACAGCGCGGTGGGCCAGATCAGGCATCCTCTGAACTTCCATTCCCTCAAAAACAATTTATTTCCCACAAGAATTCCATGTTCCAAAGCTGCTATTTTTGAACAGTTGGTATTGGAGCTAAATTATTTCAGTCAACATTAGAAAATGAACAAAGCCAAACAGCCCGCCAAGCTAAAACGTATGAAAAGGTCGGCGTTGCCTGGTTAATAACTTACTTTTGGCATTCTTTTCTTCCTCTACGTCGCCTAAGTAGATCGGGGGAGATGCACAAACACCCCTCGGTCGAGCGAAGTTGGATTCTGCTAAGGTGCTGGCTGGGTGCGAGTTAAGTCTAACAGGATTTCGTCACGTATCGCCAGTGATTTGTTCCGCAGAATTGATGACACGTAAGCTCTAGTTTCTGAAGAAGCTGTTGCGAGCATACGCGTGCGCAACTAGGACAGACAGCAGCCCCGAACGTGTTATATAATCGTTGACCGAGGTTATGCCAATTAGTGTGGGCTAGGTGTAACTTAAGGACATTTGGAACTGACACGTGGTAAGCCTTAGTGGCGGGTCGCGTACACACACCGATGCACGGCAGTGTATGCGACAACACCACACCCACCTGCGTCAGCTCGTTGTCGGTGGGCTTGCGATACTTCTTGGGCAGCGGCATGTCCTCCGACCAGCAGCGGTAGCGGATGTTTTTCCAGCGTTTTCCGGCCTCCTCGGTGCAGAGGTCGCCGGCGCTGCCAGAGCGGTGGCGGCTCGAGTCGCCAGACTCATGACGCGACGGCTCGCGCTCACGCACGCTTAGCAACTCTTGGGTGAACGGCTGCTGGCAGTGGTGAAAACGTCGGCGAGGTGCGTGCACGATGCGACGATCCGAACAAGACGCACCAGACAACGGTCCAGACGAGATACACCACACGACGGTACACCACACAACGGTCCAGACGAGATACACAACACGACGGTACACCACACAACGGTCCAGACGAGATACACCACACGACGGTACACCACACAACGGTCCAGACGAGATACACCACACAACGGTCCAGACGAGATACACAACACGACGGTACACCACACAACAGTCCAGACGAGACACACCACACGACGGTACACCACACAACAGTCCAGACGAGATACACCACACGATGGTCCGGACAAGTATACAATACCATGGTGCACGACACGACCGCCCAGACGAGATACACAATAAGACGGTGCACGACACGACGGTCCAGACAAGATACACAATGCCATGATGCACAACACGACGATCCAGACCAGGCACAATATCGTGGTGCATGACATGTAAAGGCATAGGTCTATATAGGTATTCTAGCTAAAAAGTAACGGAAAAGTACAACTCTTTCCTAGCTATTCAATTGATTCCACATATCGATGCATGTCGTTACTGTAATTTTAGTGACATTGTTTTCAATCATCGTACTATGATGCCACGCTTTTTCGACATCGCAAACAAGATGAACAGTCAGACGTTTCGTCGCGAACAGACGAACAATTCTAACCATGTCAAGACGACACGATGCTGGAGACAACATCGACGATTTGACAGCGACGATTTGAGGGACAAAAACTTGCTCGCCACGGGACAAGAGGTGTGAACAGCAACGGTGACAAACATTCCTGGAGCGATTCGCCGGTTCGATCAGTGGGTATTAGATACGACCCCATGCAAGAACAGGGGGCAATAAGTGCACATGAATGTGAAAATCTTCGCCTCCTAGCTTACAAAAGTGTATGTGAACATCCTTCAGGCATCCGAAGAACAAAAGTTAAAAAAAGTGGCATGTGATTCAGTCTTTTTTTTGCGTTTTTTGCGTTGTCATTGGCAACCATCAACGAGTATATGGCTGACGCACTTTATCAACTCTTTCATCAATTTCAAAAATGCAAAAAGGTGCACGTGCCATATACGCTTCTCTGACATATTAAAAGAAACATATACGTCTTCTTGCCTTGTCTACATAACGTGCCCTCCATGATTATTGCACAAGTGAAGAAACCTTTAAAATATTTCATACGTGATACAAAATATAGTCACAGGGGCGGTGATGGCCGAGTGGTTAAGGTGTTGGGCTATGGGTACCAATGGTCCTGGGTTCGACATTAGCGCCGCTCGGGACATTTCCAAATCCCGCGACCCACCGGCGAAACAGTGTGGGCGGCGCCATTAGCCGTGGATGTGCCTAAAGTGCGTCGTGAACCACCCAATAAACAAACAAACAAATATAGTCACAAAATCCACAAAAACACAACGATAAAAACGTTTCGAACCAGAAAACTCGACTCCCCAGGGTATGTTCAAATAAACCTCGCTATTCGGCCTTCAGTCTTTACCACCTAGCCGATAATTTCAACAAAATCTATTTCTCAGCTATGCAAACATACAAAAACGTTTACTCCCCGCAAACAGCGCTTAGACATAAAGACAAACGATTATTGCAACTATGAGCCACAAGGGCCCTTCTTGGTTGCACTCTGTACACTGAATCAGTCGCCCACCAAATCTGTCAATCAGCCCTCCCTGTAATACTGAAAAGCAAGCCCTCTATTCTTATAATTATTGTCTATGCTGTTTTTAAAGATGTTCAATGTGCTGCTACTGACAATGTTTTCTGGCAGATGGTTCCAGTGTTCTACTACCCTGCTGGTGAAGAAAGTCTGCCTTAACCTTGTTCTGCTGTGGTTAACTTTAATTTTGAATTTATGATCTCTAATTGCATCATTTCTGTTCAATTCAAACATTTCACCAAGATATCTCCTCTCCAGACCATGAACAAATTTAAAGACCTGGATGAGATCTCCTCTCAGCCTTCTATATCTAAGTGAAAACATATTCAATTTCTTCAATCTTTCCTCATATGCCAGGTTGCTTATGCCATTAACCATTTTTGTAGCCCTATTTTGTACTCTCTCTAAAAGCAAACAATCTTTTTCATAGCTAGGAGACCAAGCTTGGATGCAGTATTCCAAATGTGGTCTGACATATGCACAGTAAAGCTTCCTGATCACTTCCTCACTTCTGTATGATACATTCCTATTTATTGCCCCGAGCATTCTCAGTGCCTTCTTCCTGGCTTCCTTGGTCTGTTCTCATGCCCCCAATTTTGTGTTTAGAATAACACCTAAATCCTTCTCCTGTTGAGTCACAGATAGCACTTGGCCACCCATCAAGTATGGAGCCTTCATATGCTGCTTACCTACATGCATGATTTTACACTTATCAAAATTAAATTTCATTTGCCATTCTTCGGACCACTTCACAAGTTCGTCTAAGCCCTTTTGCAGCGAGATATGCTCATCTTGACCTGTTATTGCCCTAAAGACCTTCAAATCATCCGCAACTTTCAAAACTTTACTGCTTAGTCCACTTTCAATGTTATTTACAAATATAATGAACAGTTGTGGCCCCAGTACTGACCCCTGGGGGACTCCACTAAGAATATTTTGCCATGATGACTTTGTACCATTTAGCATCACTCTTTGCCGTCTACCTGAAAGCCACAACTCTATCCATTTTAAGATGCTACCTGCAATACCATGGGCCTGAAGCTGTATCATTAACCGTTTATGGGGTACCTTGTCAAAGGCCTTACTAAAGTCAAGATATGCTACATCAACCTGATTTCCCTGATCAAATTGTTCTGTGGCGAAGTTAAAAAAGTCCAAGAGATTTGTGAGACACGACCGTCCTTTCCTAAACCCATGTTGAGTATCTTGAATCAATCTGCTTCCTTCCAGATAACTAACTATTCTATCCTTGATAATTGATTCGAGTACCTTGCAGACTAGGGATGTGAGACTTACTGGCCTATAGTTTTCTTGTATCCTTGTATCATCTTATGCTTATGCTCTTGTATCCTCGGCAGCACAGGCGACCAAAGTCAGGGGTCCATCATACGGCCATACAATGGGAGGACTTAGTGCACAAAAGACCAAATTATTCTTCCTATCTGAATCTCGGAGTCACGTCTCGGATAACCGGGCTCAGAGTCCATCACCTATCGGCAATTACAGCCCTAACAATGGCATTGTTCAAACCGTTAGCGATTGACACAGAACGCCTGAGCGCAAAGTATCATTACGCGTCCACATCACACAGACAACGTTCGACCGTCCATGGGCAGAGCGGGGGACGCTGGCCACTCGGCTGGCGTCTGGCACTCACGTCTGCGCCGCTGGCAAAGGTGTGACGGCCAGTGTGGCCAACCACGGCGGCGGCACGACGCTCGGTCGCCGCCGCTGGCCTGAGTTGGCTGCTGGTGAACTGCGACAAACACGACTGGCTGCAGAAGTGCAGCTCGTCGGCCAACTGGTCGGGCTCGCGCACCACCGGCAACTCGCTGCAAGTCTTGGTGATGATGTCGTTCAGGATGACCACCTCGCAATACTGGCAGAAGCGCGCCGTGCCATTCAAAATTGTCTGGATGTCGACAACTGCGAACGAGAACAGCATCACCGCAACAGCATCACACTCGGCTCAGTCCGTGCCGCTCCGGACTGCCTGAGTGTCGACAGCTCCGGACGGACATGACATTATCACGGCAAATGCGCTACACTCCGGCTACTGTCATACCGCAACAACATGGAACTTAACAACCGCTTCCCCCTAAAAATCCAAGACGATGATGATTATTGGGGTTTTCGGGTGCGTCAACCCATGTAGGCTGTATTGCACCCATAACAAGCTTGCCGAAGTACGCGTCAGATTGTCACATCCGAATAGAAGATATCTGGGGAATAGATTATCAGGTGGGCAGGTGGATATATTACTTAAAATCCTATCCCCGCAAAGAAGTACACAATTGATTTGTTGTGTAAAAATCGAAAATAATTTCCCAGTAAGTCCACCAACCTGCATCACATCCAAAGTGCCGCCTGCGTTCTTTTGTATACATATGCAAGACACGCCACCAACACATGGTGCACAGTCAGTGCGGCATCGCATCTCACACAATTCGGCCTTTCGTCCCAGCACAGTAAGTACCTATATATAACTAGTGTGTGACCAATTTTGAAACGACAGATAGCCACCTCGTCCCTTCTGGTCAGGCTCAAGGACGAAGGGCACAGCGCTAAATGTGGTTTGATTTGCTTCATTTGTTGAACTCCACTCGGTCCCATCTGCCCGGCCACTGTCTGATAAGAAATGATGAGATAGTTGGTAGTTGTCACTTGCAGGAAGTGGTGGTGGTTGTTGGTTTTTACGACACGTCGACCGTTGAGTCATGTAGCGTCGCCAATCTCTCACGCCGATTGGTCGCGGGCGAAGAGTAACGACACGTGAGACTCGAAACCACACTTTCAATTGTGAGATGGGCAACTTACCCCTAGACTACTCGTTCCCCCGCAGGAAGTGGAAGCACGCGACTACGTGGTGCTTGTGCTGCACACCTTGTAGACTGACCGGCCAGCTCATTACCACGGATTGCGACATGTGCTGGAATCCAGCCCATGTGAACGTACGTATTACGTACGTTATCCTCGTACGTTCTGGCACCCATCCTGGGGGGCGGGGGGCAATTGACCATTGCCGTTGAATATCGTACTCGCAAGAAAACAAGGCATGGATTGTTTACAGCACCCCAAAGACCGCAATACATCCAAAATGTGTACATCTGAGACAAACTTGTTTGTTGGCTTGCCCGACATATTTTAGCCATAAATGATGCAATCAGAGCACACAAGATGACGTCATTTTTTTAAAACGTGGATTATAATTCGTCATAGCTATCATAAAGGGACAATCACCTATCGCAGTTGAGGCTGGCTGGCGACATTGATCAGAGCGGTCAACTGCTCGGAAAACTTGGGATTTGACGACCGCTGACTCCAACAAACAGTTATTCTCATCAAGTTTCATTCCGAAGTCAGGCTCGCTCAGTTTGACTTCCAGATTTCCAACTATGTGACGTCCCAGGCGCATATGTATGTGTACATTTTCATGGTTTGTGCATAAACAAGCTGTTACTAGTCTACTCACTTGTTTTTGGTAACTAAACCTACTCTATTTATTCATTTAATAAATTGGTTCAATCTCCGGTCTAAAAGCTTTCAGATCAACGTAAATATAATGGACTGACCCAGCCATTTGGACGTCATGATGATTACTTCCCACTAGTGGACGCGTTGGTTATTGGTTGGTTATTGGGATTTAAGGGCGCATCGACTGCAGAGGTCTTGCAGCGCCCATAACATAGTCACTCATATGAGGTTGTAGAACGGAAGTTGGTACTCAATGTGGCATTGTAAAAGCCACTGTCGTGATATACAGCATAACCATACCAGTTCTACCACATACCTGTCGTATTAATGGGGCGTATACACCACCGCAAAGTTGAGTTTTGCAAGGAAGTGTAATAGCTGTTCCGATTGTATGAAGGGGGATTCATCCCCCAATACTTCCCGTAACTAGACTGAACTGCGCCCAAAGTGACGTCTTCGCACAGGGGCAAGTATTGGACACGCAACCAATATGTGTTGTACTGATAGGAAAGCGCGGCACCTTTGACACGGCCTTTCGTCACCACTCAGGAGGTACCGATGGGTGTCGTATGTATGACCTATTCGCAAGCGGCATACCACCTCCCTGCGTCTGATATTATGGCCTAACTCTGTGCTTAACTCTCCTGAACTTATTATCAGTCATGGACTCCCAGCTGGCTTCCCATTTCTTTCCCATTTTCAACGGCGCTCCTAATGTCTGGGAAAAAGTCCCTCGCAGGGAGAGGAAGACGTCGAGTGCGTGGAGCTTGAGCGGACTAGTGGACGGATGAAACCGCCAGTTGTGAACAACGCAACGCTAAAGACGCTATCCTGTGGGACGTCATTTTCCTGGATGAAACGGGGGGGGGGAAAGGAAAAGCTGTGGTGGTGACAGTGGATGTTGGTTGGTTGGTTGGTTATTTGTTTTACGACACATAAACCGTTGAGTCATGCAGCGTCGTCAATCTCTCACGCCGGTTAGTCGCGGGCAGTCGCGGCAGTAGCGACAGGTGAGACTCGGACCAACAACCTTTGTGAGACGAGCAATTTCCCCTAGACTACTCGTCCCCGTGACAGTGGATGTGGTGGTGACGGTGGATGAGGTGGTGTTTCGGGAGGACGCGGAAGAGTGGGCTGACCTCTTGTTTGTTTGTGTGTGCAACAATCCATCCCTCTTGGTGCTGTACTGAGGGAGTAGGCAATGCATTGGCGTCGGAAGCTCCCACCAGATCAGTGTGCCGGGTGGGCTGCGGCTGCTCTGACGAGCGGACCCGTCCAAACGAAGTCGGACGAGCCCCGAGATGTACTACTGTTTTGAGATGCAGCCCCGAGATGTACGAGATGTACTACTACTGCAGCGCTGCAGATTTACTACTGTTTTGTACTGTTGGGCATTTGGTTGAGCAAGATTCAAAAGAAACTGGGAGGTACTGGTTGATCACGGATGATTTGTAGTACGTAGCGTTCTGCTCACCTTCACTGCGTACGAGACCTTGGGGTGAGTCTCATCGGAGACCTCCCTGAGCTGTTCAAAATATAAATTCATGGAACATTTCAAAGACAGGATTTCTCGTTCCCTCAGAAATACAGAGTCGTTTCTGTCATAAGACAGTATATGGAGCTTGGTCCTGGCCGCAATTGACACAACGCACGTGTTCTGATTATACCTTTCCGTCGGTGTGCTGAGACCTGCCACACCTACCGCAGGTCGGATGGCGCGGCAATATTGGGTAGTGTGTCCGTAACGCTGGCACCGAAGACATCTCGTGGGATTCGGGACAAACCGCGCACCTCTACTTTTATGTCGCCAACGCATGGTGCGGCAGGGATATCTGTTGAATTGCAACAATGCTGCTCGGTGCTTGCAGGTCGCTCCATCTACTCACCTTGATACTGCGCGCTTCCACGGCACCGTACTCAGACAGGTCATCGACGAGTTCTGAATCCGATACACCCCCAAGATCAAAACTGCTTATAACGCCTTTTGAGTGGTTCTTTGTCCTATGGGGCTCGACCACAATAGGTATAAAAACTTGCACCGCCCTACCCTGTTCTCCTACGCAGTATTTGAATTTAGCTATCTCGAGGGTACCTGCATCATCTACACTACCTAGCACCGTCTACTCTATAATATCTACCTAGGATCGTCTACACCGCGAAACTCGGCCTCGATTGATCCATCTCGCAGCTTCCCCCATCTCACTATGCCACCAAATTTATCACAACTGCACTTCCGCTCAAAGGGCAAAAGTACAGACAGACTACTTTCAGGCTCGCTAGATTTCAATACGAGTACTCGTGGAGGTGACATGGATTCCCAACCCTTGCTTCCGGATAAATATCCACTATGAGAAGCAATGGTAGAGATCACTTCGGTAAGGTAGAAATGCAGGACGATATGACTCCGCATGCGCCAGGTCGATGACTCGGCATCAGGATGGAAGGTCGGCATTCTGGCCCTTTTTGGAAGGTCCAGGGTAGGTTTGTTTATTTGAGTCCTCCATGGAATTGAACGTATTTTTCAGCTCTTCGTGGCATCCCACAACACAGGGGCCCTACCGGAGGACGCCTGCATCCCGACATCCGGAGGACGTCAGGTACCGAAGAGCAATACGGACCGGCCGATGCCATCCCCGGTCGGGAGAGGCTCACCACCCCGACCGTGATCCAGCACTGACCACCCCTTGATTCTTTCCGGCCAGGCCAGCAGGCATTTGGATGACGTTCAGGCTCGCGACCAGAGGCGACAAGCCAATTCGTATGGGGGGGGGCATACGAACTCGCCAGCCCATACGGGATACCGGGACCAAAGAGGTGTGTTGCTCCCCCGTCACCACTAGTACCGTGCGGAGGGGGACCTCAGCCTCCAGGATTCCGTCAACCCCCGAGGCGGGCCGAGGGTGCGCGGCTACCCCGATAAAACTCGACGGACGGATAGAATCTGGGAAATTATCTTACCTGCTTTTCGCTGGAAACCTTGATGTTGTAGGACATGGTGGAGGACAGGGATGCTCACAAGGGACGCATCTTGGAAGGGAAGCAGAGACGAAAGAGGCACTCCTAGTCTGACTCCTTCCATTAGACAAATGTCTGCCAGATCTTCGGAGCACGCAATCTCCCCACCACCGCGGAAAGGTGCTGCCTCACCGGGGGAAAAGCCAGTCATTGTCATTTTTTAATGACAACAAGCGAACGGCTAGCCGAATACCAGAGTGCAGGGCGTGGATCCCGAAGTTGCCAGAGCCAGAATAAGAAAAGAAAAGATCGGCTTTAGCAGCACGCGAATGTGAGGCGAACGTGGTCATGAAAGACTAGACGTGTGACCAGCACCTGGGCGTCCAACGTCAGCCCCGAGGCGTTGCAGCCTGCGCCACACAAGGCAGGCGAGCAGCGCAGCTGGCTCACCTTGATCACGGCCGTCCTTGCCGCGCGCATGCCGGTACAGTCCGAGTTTCTGGCTGGGCGGCGTGCCGGTGCGCTCGATCACCTGGTAGCCGGACGGCGGCGAGATGCTGAGCAGCGCCGCCAGGCTGCGCAGCACGGCGCCCACGTCCTGCGCGCTCTCCGACGTCAGCGTCAGCGTCACTGTCACCTGGCCAGAGTCACGCAGCGGCAGCCGCGACCCAATGCCCAGGTGAGACTTGAGTGACAGCTCCTTGTTCTCCTTGTCCTGCAATGGCGAGCCCCCATCAGACTCGATGTCGACACCGTTGATCGATGACACGGCGATACTAACACCGCTGATCGATACGACACGGCGATACCGACACCGCCGATTGACATGACACGGCGATGCCGACACCGCTGACTGATATGACACGGCGATGCCGACACCGCTGATTGACACAACAAGGCAATACTAACAATGCTGGCCCGCAGCAGCACCGGAATGGGCACGACGAGTGGGCCTCGAGTAAACAGCAGCAGAATCTCTCCCAGCTCTAATCTGTCGTCCAAAGTACTGTCGTCTGTCGTCAACAGCCACAATGCTGATCTGGGATAATTGCCAGTCCACCTACTCATGGTCAACGAACATGTGCAGACTCTCATACCCTCCATAACCCACCACAGGTGGTCATGGGGCACGCTACTGTCATACAGGATACAGGGGGAGGAGATCATAGGGAGGAAATCATCCAGGGATGGATGGGGACTGTTGGAGCTGGGAACACTACCGTGCTTCCACATCTCTTTTCAGAGCAGCTGTGATTAAACCGGAGGAGCGAAAATTTCAAGCCAGACACCTGCCAATGGCTGACATTACTACGAAAATGTGCATTAGGGTGACATTTTTTTCGAAATGTTTTGCTATCTCCCCTACTGCGGTACAGTTTTTGGTGCTGATTCCGAATATCAATATAATTTGACCCTTTTCCATTCTCTTTGCCCGACCGGATCGATAGAAGCTTTTTGAATGCTTTACTTTTGACATATTTTGAACTGTGATTACCAATATAAGCTAAGTATAGTTTAAACTAGTAATTTATGCCAATGATTGACAAATGGAAATTCCCTTCCTAGCATGATAAGTCAATTTCCATAATCCAGACACCGAAACTTAACTTTCAAATGATTGATTGATTATTTGGGCTTAAGGGCGCGCCGACTACAAGGTCATTTAGCGCCCATAACAGTTAGTTGTTCCAGCCGTCGCTATGGGATGTCCCATGTACTATAAGTATTCTCTTTCCTGGTGCATTTTGATGTTAACGACCCGGATAAATAGCACAAAACTTTACATCAGATAGGAAGCTGAAGAGCCCTCCAGATTGCACGACCGGTGATTTGTCACCTAAAACTGCTAGAAGGGAGTGGGCGTGATCAGGCCCAAAATGACGTCTACGCTCTGGCCCATAACTTTCAAATGAAGCGTTTGCATAGGTCAGGTATTTTGCGTAGATTACGCTAGTGTCAGACGTCCCGGTCCACACTTTGCATCGGACAACATTGTGGCGACCATGCAATATTGACGACTATCTTAGTTATTCGATGGTAAATCATATATACTCACAATTCTTTTCAAGCATATGAGTGCGAACTAGTGGCCATCAGTGCACATATAATCTAATAGACACTAAGCAATGCAATCAATGAAGTATATGTGGAGCTCACAAGCTAAAGTGTACGTCGTCGACAGGTTCAGTGAACATGTCGACGTCGTATGTACATTTTTTTCAGAGGACCAAGGAGGGCCGAGGCTGCAGTTTATAAATGGCGTTGATAGAGCGACGTCGGAGAAATGAAGAAACGTGACAGCACAATCAACGGCAAGCGCTCCTCGAGTCGAAGCCGATTCAAATGACGCGAATAATCTCAGCAGCGACAACATGATGAAATACCCGAAGCATCTGCCGATGAATCATTGATTGATTGATTACTTGGGCTTAAGGGCGCGCCGACTACGAGGTCATTCAGGGTCTATAACTGTACCGATGAATCAGATGAGTATGTCATGCCATATTAGTACTTGCCTAAGAGAAGCAACCCACTAAACATAACCGCCGTTGGGGAGACACTGGACGTTACCGATACCGGTGCAAGAAAGGCGTCTAAAATACTGGCATTGTTTCTGTTTCTTTAAGAGCATGAGTGCAATCACGAAATTGAGTGCAAAAAGCCATTGATGTGAGCAGAAAGTGTATACTAGATGAAGTATGTGATATAGCGAAGAATATGATACTGCTGCATGTTGTGATGACCGTGCCGACCAGATGAGTGGTGATGATATTGTCAAATTGAGTCATGGGTCGTACACAAAGATGAGTGTACACAATGTCTCGGTAAACATGCTTCCCGGGGATGTGCATGTAGGCCATTTTACGTGTTTCGGAAAGCACACTTGACACATTGTCGCGCAAAAGTTCAAAGATTTTCTGATCGTATGGCAGGTGCGCAGAACATTGGCTTCATTGGTGGTGATAGAACCAACCAGGTTGTTCGGTGGAAGGTGAGATGGACGGAATATTTTGAACAACTGATGGTGCGACTTGTGGGTGGAACTTTTTGCTTGTGCCACCAGGCGTAATTGCTCTATCGAACTCCGTTTGGTCTGCTGGACGAAAAACAGTCTGGCTCAGCACATTCTCTGGGTAATCTGAAAATGTTTGCAGGAGATGTCCACAAGTTAGGCATCGTCAGCACTCGTAGTTTCACCCCTCGCCGGTATGATTGTCGAAGGATCATTGGGGCACTCAATCTCCCCCACCACGGGAAGGTGGTGCCTCGTCGGGAGGGAGGGGGGGTGCTGGCCATGGTGGATGACGGTGACCAAGCGGTCAGGATGAAGGCTGCCAACATGACCAGAACCGTCACCAGAAGAAAAAAAACTCCACGGAACGATTTGGCCATTGAACTCTCCGCGCGTGAACTGGTGTACTGAGTCATACACAGAACTGGTGGGGGTTCATTACTGTGTGAAAGATGAACAGGATACAGAACCGCTTTTAACACGAAAAACGAATGAGAAAAACATAACAAAGTTTATCGAAGAGCCACCTCACACAGGAGTTCCTAGTCACTCACAACTGGGAGGTCGGTAAAACTGACAACTGAAGCGGCGGCAGCGGTGATCGGTGCCGAAAGACAAGACAAACGCTCTAAACAAAATCATTTTTTTCGAAAATGCACCCAGGTCAGGACACGAATAAAGTGCACAATGACCGGCGCACATGATCATCGTGGCAGTGAGGCGTCCGCTGCAAACCGTAATGCGTGTGCAATGAAAGAATGACACGTCTAAATACATAATGTAATGCAACGCGTCTGCAATGGATGAAGTGCTTCCGACAGGCTCATCTACCAGAATATGGCAGAGGCCGCTTCCAAGTTGATTACATATGCATATAAGCAGCAACGTAAGGTTAACGTTATACTTTGGTATGTCAGGAGAACAATGATTGCAGCGTTGGCTTATGGACCCTGCCAACACTTCATCGATCACAACACTTGACATCTATTAGTTTCTAAGTATATCTCGCTGTTGAAACGATTTAGGAGGAGCTGAAATATCACCGAGTGAATACTCGGTGCTAATATCTACAAATTCCCGATTTAAATGCCTACACCTGTTTGTTTGTTTGTTTATTGGTTGGTTCACGACACACTTTATGCACATTCACGGCTAATGGCGCCGCCCACACTGTTTCGCCGGTGGGCCGCGGGATTGGGAAATGTAAATGCCTACACCTGGGCACTGACGGCAACCAGTTCACATCCATATACCTACTTGAAGAAAAAAAATTGTGAGCATCACTAGTTTACCATCGAATAATTTATATAGTTATGAATATTGCCTGGTCGCCACAATAACACCAAATGCCAAGTGTAGAGCGCGACGACATTAGCGCCATCTAGGAAGAAAGCCTGAACTATGGGAACGCTTCCTGTGGGTTGATTGATTGATTATTTGGGCTTAAGGGCGCGTGGACTACTAAGGTCATTTTGCGCCCATAACTCTTGTAGCTAACAAAGTACAGTATCAAACTTAACGTCGTTCGTAGCCGTCAGAATGGTCCTATTGTGGTACAAAGTTTACATGTCATGTATATCAGCGAGGAGAATATATTGCGGAGAATGACACTGAATATAAGAAGTCCATCAATCGTCCCGACTGGACAATGCTCGAGTTATCGGAGAGAATATCGCTAATGGAATCCACCTGGTCAGACCAAAAATGACGTCTACGCTCATCAGCGTAATGAGGACACGATATCAAAACGTGGCGAACTGTTAGCGGTGCATAACATCTCGAGCACAGAGGATTGTCGCCACCGCATAATAAATACCCATGCGTAGCATATGTATGCCCAATACGGAGACGGCATAATGTGACCTCTTCTTGTCGACGTTTACGAGAGGACGAGCCCCATGGTCGTAAACGTTGTTTGATGGTTCGTAGTTTGTTCGCCGACGTCGCATCCCACATAGCCTGCCACTTGTCTAGGAGGAAGGTGGACACCTCTCGGTAGTGGTCAGTGGCGGGGAGTGGCAGTGCTCGAGAGCACGGTGCCTTTGCCGCTCGTTTCGCCGCAGCATCCGCCAATTCATTATCGGAAATGCCAACGTGGCTCGGAAGCCAACATAGAATAACTCGTCGTCCGTGGCGTTCCAAATCGGTAAGACGGCTCACAATATCCCGCAGAAGGGTGTTTGATGGATAAAACGTGTTCAGGGCCATAAGACTACTTAAAGAGTCGGTGAAAATGACATGTCGATCACCCTCAGACACTTCGATATAACACAGCTTTCGTAATAGCGACAAGTTCCGACGAGTACACTGATGCGTACGTCGGGAGCGAAAACGAGCGGGAGACAGATCCACACACAAAAGCGCTGCCAACGCCGTCCTCTGTTCGGGAGCCGTCAGTATACGTGGCTATCCATCCCTGGAATGTTTCAATATGTTGAAGGGCCAGTGCACAAAATTCTGCTGGAAGGATATCGGATTTTCTGATCTTCGCAAGGGATTCATCCACCTCTGGTGTAATCATCTCCCATGGAGGGGTCTCCATGTTCTGGACTGTACGAATTCCCCGAAGCTTAACTCGACTTTCCCGCAGGAGTCTTCGAATCCGAACACCGAATGGGGCGACACTCAGGTTTCGTTCCCCTGAAAAAATGGTCAATAGGCGACGCGAAAAGACGTGCGAATAGGCCGGATGGTCGGGAAACTGGCGGAGCTTGCAGGCGTAGCGCATTCCTAGCCTCTCTCTCTGCGCAGAGAGAGAGAGAGGCGGCTCGTGAGCTTCGGCTAACAGACTCACGGTGGGCGAAGTGCGGAATGCTCCGGTCGCGATGCGAATAGCGGTGTGATGAACAGTGTCCAGAGTTCGTTTGGTGGAGTTGCGCGATCCGTCATAGATAAAACAGGCGTAGTCTAACTTCGCACGTATCAGTGAGCGGTAAAACAGAATAAGAGACTCCCGGTCAGCTCCATAGCTAGTGCGAGAAACACACTTTAATATGTTGAGCGGTTTAAAACACTTGTCACGGAGTGCTTTCAAATGCTCCTTATGGCTAAGGCGTGAGTCAAAAGTGATTGCAAGGAACTTCACCGCAGGTGGCATCGGTATCTGCCTGCCATACAACTTGAGGCATAATTCTGCACAGTTACGCCTGCGACATAAATGTATTGCAGTTGTCTTTTGTGTTGAAAAGCGGAATCCATTCATTACGCCCCACCTCTCGAGTTTCTTCACGGCCAATTGGAGACGTCTAGATATAGTAGATAGCCTGGCTGCGCTACACCAAATAGCGAAGTCGTCTACAAAGAGAGACCGACCAAGTTGTGGTGTAAGGACGTCGCTAAGGTCATTTATCATTATGGCAAATAGTGCTACACTTAACACACTTCCCTGTGGCACGCCATTCTCCTGCATACATCTTCTGGATAGTTGGTTGCCAACCCGAACACGGAAATGTCGGCCTGCAAGAAAATTCTGTATAAAAATCCTAATTGACCCCCGGATACCGCATTTATGTACCTTTGTAAGAATGCCTTGGCGCCAGGTCGTGTCATAAGCCGCTTCTATGTCAAAGAAGATGGCGCCGAGGTGTCGTTTCTGCTTAAATGCTACACGAACTACTGAGTCCAGTGTTACAATGTGGTCTACAGAAGTCCGATTCTTCCTAAAACCGTATTGTGCATCTGAGAAAAAGTCATGTACTTCTAAGAACCACGTTAGTCTGGTAGTTACTAATCGTTCCATTAACTTACATATACACGAGGTGAGTTATATTGGGCGATAGTGGAGCGGTTCTAGTCCACTTTTGCCCGGCTTCAACACTGGTATCACTAAGGCTCCTCGCCAGGCTACTGGGAAGTCGCCTTGTTGCCACAGATGGTTGAATATGATTAACAGTACTTCGATCGCACATGGAGGAAGATGCTTTACCATTTCGTTATGAATTAAATCCGGGCCTTCGCATACGTTTCTGAGCTTCGCTATGGCGGAAGTCAGTTCGACCATTGTGAAATGCTTGTTATAGGAGATATTTTCGGTTGTGACAAAGTCAGGAGGGGACTTTTCACAATGCAACTTGTGACACAAGAATTGCGGATCCCAATTGCTGCCACGGCTACGCTCTGATATGGAGCAGGCAATTTCGTTCGCAACATCTACAGATTTGGTTACGTCCCTATTACCCATGCGTAAGACGGGCAGGGGAACGGATGAATACTGGCCTGCAATACGTTTTACTCTGGACCATACTTGTGCTGTCGGGGTATGCTCGTTTATTTGACCTACATATTCTCGCCACGATACCTGCTTTGCTGATCTTATAGTGCAACGTGCAAAAGCCCTGGCTCTCCGAAAGGCAACCATATTTATAGTGTTACTATCTTTACTGAATTTACGATAAACTCGCTTTCTAGCGCGTATGGCATCTCCGCATTCCTCCGTCCACCATGGGACTGGTGTACGCCGTGGAGCACCAGAGGTGCGCGGAATACATGCAGAGGCAGAGTGTAGGAGCAGCGACGTAAATTCTTCCATACTGTGTGGATTATTATGTCTATCAGCAGAGCAAGCTGTTTCCATATGTGTTATGTAATCAGTCCAGTTGGCTTTACGAAGATTCCATCGCCGCGGCCTCTGTCCAAGGACTGACCCTTCACGATATTCTAGCCATATTGGGAAATGGTCGCTTCCCAGAGGGTCAGTATCAACCGACCAATTAAACATTTGCACAAGCTGGGGACTACATATACTCAGGTCTAGCGCAGAAGTCTGTCCAGACGGCATTGTGAAGTGCGTTCTGGTACCTGTGTTTAAAATACACAACGACTCCTCGTGTAGGAATTTCTCTATCAGCCGTCCACGCCCATTGACATCTTCACATCCCCAAACGGTGTGATGTGAATTGAAGTCACCTAAGAGTAAAATTGGTTCCGGGAGCTGAGAACAAAGAAGTTTCAGCTCAGTAGATGGAAATGAAGTGCCTGGAGGCAGGTAAATGCTACATAATGAAATACATTTATGACAAAATTGCACCCTGGCAGCAACGGCCTGGAGGCGTGTGTTCATCACTAATGGTTGCGAGGGAACACTATAGTGGATGCCCAATAGCACTCCACCATGGGAAATAGTGTCGGATGCTACTTCTTTTCGATAGATGGCGTAGCATTTCACCTGGATTGTGGTGTCCGGCGACAGCTTGGTCTCCTGAAGGCAGAACGCCACCGGACAGACCCTGCTCAGAACTGCTTGCAAGTCATGGGCACTGCTTCTAAAACCCCTGCAGTTCCATTGCAAGAGTCTGTATAAAGGGTTATGTTAAAAAGGGTTAAGACTTGTCAGTTCATGGCGAACCAGCCGGGGCCCACGGGTTCGATGCTGTGCGCGCTCGCGCCCTCGGACTGACTCCGCCGGTCGGCGAGACTGACCAGGGCGAGGCACGCTTCCGGCCGGTCTGGGGAGGTGTGGGGGGTGGCCCCATCACCCTCGCAGTCTCTGCGGGATGAAGAGAGCTGGCTTGGAGAGATGAGGACGATGGGGAGCAAGCCCCGCGATCCTGTCTCCTTACATTTGGCGACGTATCCCTCGATCCAGCTCTGGATGTCCGGCCGGAAGCCCCGATGTCCGGGGCCCCTGGGCGGACCTTAATCGGTAGGCGTGATCGGGTCGTTGAGGGTGCTACTACCGGCACCCGGTCGGGGGCCACGCCCTTCTCTTCGGAGATGGTTGGTAGGGGAGGGGGAGTTTGGGTGGTTCGGGAGGGTGTAGGAATGGGTTGGGCAGGTTTAGGGGTGCTGACGGCGGAGGGTAGGGATTGGATGGAGGGTGGAAGGAGAGAGGTAGGTGGGGATTTAGGGATTTACGGGGAAGGGCCGGAATTGGGTGGCAAGGACCGAGGAGCCTTCTTTGGCCGTTCGACAAACGTCCACGCCCCTTCCTCATGTGGGTTAATTTGTACTATCAATGCATTATGGAAGTGTAGTAATCATGTTGTCAAGTGAGTCTTCATTGTTCAAGCTTTAACAAAAATCGTTAGTTTGATATATTTTGCGTCTATTGGTAACCACAGCTCAAACTGTCAAAAACCCAGAATTCGAAAAACGTGAATCGATCGGTGTGGGGGAAGAAAAATGGAAAAAGCTGAAAAGAAATTGATATTCAGAATCAGCATAAAATGTATCAGAATAGGTGTGTTAGCAAAATATTTTGAAAAAGTATACATATGTCACCCTAATGTGCATGATGGGCTAACAAAGTTAAGGTAACACTGTGAACAAGCTAAGAGATTACCACACACACGGCTCCATTTAGGCCCACCCAGACGGTTGTATTGGGGCGGAAATGGCTGCCTCTGCCAGTCGGCCGAAATGCCTCACCATGCCGTTGAGCTGGCTGCTGGTGACGTCTGGCCGCGGCCGCACCGGGATGGGCACGATGAGTGGGATGTCTGGCGATGTGCAGCGGCCTCTCTCCTGGCTCTCCAGCCAGTCATCGTCAATCAGCCGCAGCCCTGCGCCAGGTTAATTGTCAGTCAGCCTGCCCACGGTCAGCTGTCGATCAGCTGCAGCCATGCACCAGGTTAGTGGTCAGTCAGTCGCAATGCTGTTCAACATTAACCGTACTTCAGTATCGTCAACCGGTCACAAACCAGCCCAGTCAATCGTCAACTGGCGACGGAGCAGACCACGGCCACAAACATCATCAACAGGCGACGGAGAAGGCCACGGCCACAGCCATCGTCAACTAACGACGGAGAAGGCCACGGCCACAGCCATCGTCAACTGGCAACGAGCAGACCACGGCCACATCCATCGTCAACTGACGACGGAGAAGGCCACGGCCACAGCCATCGTCAACTAACGACGGAGAAGGCCACGGCCACAGCCATCGTCAACTAACGACGGAGAAGGCCACGGCCACAGCCATCGTCAACTGGCAACGAGCAGACCACGGCCACAGCCATCGTCAACTAACGACGGAGAAGGCCACGGCCACAGCCATCGTCAACTAACGACGGAGAAGGCCACGGCCACAGCCATCGTCAACTGGCAACGAGCAGACCACGGCCACAGCCATCGTCAACTAACGACGGAGAAGGCCACGGCCACAGCCATCGTCGACCCACGGCTGCCGTTGACCTGCATGCCAACCGACCACGATCATGTGATCGGTATATATCACTTATAGGCATGTCGGATCTGACACCAACGTTCAGCCTAGCCACCCTAACATAGATCAAACATTACCTTACACTACAAAGCCATTACCAGTCACGTGTTGCCGTTATCTTGACTCACTTCAAAATGCAGTAGCGAAATGAAGAATCTATTGTCTACGTATCTTTCGCCATCGACTCCTTCATGATACATACCACACACACCACAGAGCATCATTATACCATTGCACCATATGCACCACTACACTACGCAGAATGACCTCATCAATCGTGACACAACGCACACGGCTGTGGGACCTTCCTGGCGGCTAGGGACACTGACCACGATGACGGTATGGGGATGGGTACACGGGTGGCACTTACAGCTGTCTGGCGGCACGGCTGGCGAGACCGGGTCCAGGACGGGTGGTGACGGCACCGGGAACGGGCTGATGGACATCTGACAGCCACGCCACGCTGCGCCAAACACCTCGGTCGGCCGGTACGTGGGTCGGTAGTAGGATGGAGCAGCCGCCGCCTCGGCCGATTGGTACGAGGATCGGTGGTAGGGCAGAGTAGGGGCGGCAGGTGCTGCCCCCGGCCGACATCCTGTCAGGCCGGGATACAGCGAAGCCGCCATCGACTCAAGTGTGGATGCCGACACGGAGCCGCACACAGGCGCATTCGGGTGGGGCTGGTGCGACTGCACCACAGACCGGCTACAAGGAAAACCGCCGGGTCGGTGATCCTGTGGCTTTCTCATTTGGCACGAGAGTGCATGAACGGGCAATGACTGGCATTGTGGTTCAGCGACCGGTGCATACAGAGGTAGAGAAGCCGGCTGGTACGGAGCCATGACTGCTGGCTGGTGGAGGTGGTCTGTCGTTGGTTGCTGTGTAACTGGTTGGTAAGGTCCTGCAGATGACTGATACAGTGGTCCTGAGGCCGATTGGTACTGTACCGTTGAAGCTGGCTGGTAATGCGGTATTGAGGCCGGTTGATATGGTGGCCCAGCTGTCGGTTGGCACAGCGAACCTACAGCTGGTTGGTAGCATAGTTCTGATGGTGGATGACACGACTGTCCTGCGGCTGGTTGGTACGGTGGACCTGTGGCTGGTTGGTAAGTGTCAATTGGCATTGATCCGTGCTGATACAGCTTCACTTTCGGTGGCTGGTAGGAGGGCACCGGTGTGCGCTGGAACCGTGGTTGTGGGCCGCGCGAGGGCGCCTGGACCGAAGATCCGCCGTAGCTGGCAGCTGGGGCCCTCTGGCGTGGCCTGTAACGCTGCTGGCCGCGGCCGCGTGGTGACAGCCGCGGCAGCCAGGCCAGCAACTGGTCCAGCGCAGCATTCAGCAGCGGCTCGGGCAGCTGCCGACTGAGCAGGTGGGGCGGGTCGGCCAGCAGCTTCTGCAACAGGGCCAGTTGCAGCTGGGAGGGTGTCTGGCCCCGCACCAGGCCGTGCAGAGCGGCCATCACCACTGTCGGGTCGGCGGCCGACAGGCTCGACTGTCCCAGAACGGCTGTGGTCGGCGGCTGTGTCGGCCGTGGCGGCGTCGGACCGGTCGGCGCACGACACTGCTGCATCATCTGCAGGTCGAGCGGGCCCAGCGGCAGCCAGCGGCCGTCGGCATCCAGCTGCGGCCCGGCGCCGGCATCGGCCGCTTCCCTCAGTCGCCCGCCCGCCAGACACGCGCGACACGTGCAGGTGCGCCTACAGCGGGAGGTGCCGGCGCGCGCGCGGGCCCGGCTGGACGGCGCCAAAAACATGGTGTCGCGGCGGGGCCGGCCGCGGCCGCGCGTCCACGGCCGACCCAGCAGCTGGGTGACCACGGCCGGTCGACCCGAGCTACCCTGCGGACCGATGAACACTCGCGTGTAGTTGCGACTGCTCTGACTGAGGCGACGCGGCAGCGGCGCCGGGCCGAGCATCTGTAGTCTCGGCCGCCCATCGCTCGACGGTGGCGGCAGTGATGGTGGTGGTAGAGGTGGAGGCGGCTGCGGCGGCGGCGGCGGAGGAGTAGGAGTAGGAGTAGGAGTAGGAGTAGGAGTAGGGGTAGGGATAGGAGTAGGGGGAGGCGGCGGCTCAGATCGCGCTGGCGGGATGACACGAATTCGGATGATGTTGGGCGGAGGCCTGTCGGGCTGTGAGTTGTGATGTACAATCAGCCGTCCGCCGACTATTGACGCGGCGCCCCGACCGGCGGGCTGCCCGTAGCCTGGAGAGCCAGAAGCCGTAACCGTCGAGCAGGGCGCCTTCAGAATGAGCAGCGGCTCGGAGCGAGGCTGTGCAGCGGTCTGGCTGCGGTCAGCCAGACTGCCGAGTCGTGGAGGCGACGTGTGGCCTGCGGGGCGCCAGTCCCAGCCGACTCGACCATCGCCGGCCACCGCCGCCGCCGACGTCTGCGTGTCACCACTGACGGCCGCCGCAGGCTGTGTGCTGTCTGCTGACTGGTCGCGACTGTGCTGCTCCAGGAACTCCATAAATTCGGCGTCCGCAGGCTCGTGCTGCTGCACCAGGTGAGCCTGCAGGACAGGCGGGCAGAGTTGTTCTTGTTGGGCGGCTAGTCCGTGCTCGGTGGCCAGCTTCTGGTGGAAGGATGGTTCCTTCTGGGTGGGTGATTCGTGTAAAGCAGCCAGCTCATCCTGGACGGTTATCTTATGCTGACCGGTCGGCTCGTGTTGAGCGGCCGGCTCGTGTTGAGCGACTGACTCGTGTTGAGTGACTGACTCGTGTTGAGCGACTGACTCGTGTTGAGCGACTGACTCGTGTTGAGTGACTGGCTCGTGTTGAGCGGCGGGCTCGTGTTGAGCGACTGACTCGTGTTGAGCGACTGACTCGTGTTGAGCGACTGACTCGTGTTGAGTGACTGGCTCGTGTTGAGCGGCGAGCTCGTGTTGAGCGACTGACTCGTGTTGAGCGACTGGTTGGTGCTGGGCTTCCGGCTCATGTTCAGTGGCCGGTTCATGTTTGACATAAGCCGGCCTGTGCTGAGTAGCCAGTTTATAAGCAGCTGGCCCATGCCGAACAGCTAGCTCATGTTCGGCGCGGCGAACAGGTGGCGGTGCGGGTGGCGATCCGATATCGGGCGAACTGCTCAGTTCAGGTACCAAGTCGATAAGGCTCCAGGGCGCAGCAGTTACCGGACTGGCTGGTGCTGGCTCCTCAGGCTCTTCAACCGCCAGGTGTGAGTGAGTCGCCCACTCTGGGGAAGGCAGTCGCTTTTCTGACTGTCCGATCCGGCCACACAGCTGCATTATCGACTGTCCGACAGGCACAGGGCCAGACGGTTGCGCTTCGGATCGCTGAGCTACTCCAGACAACCGTGCCTCTGACTTCCCAAACACCTTTCGCTGTGTTTTGAACTTTTCGGCCGCATCGCACGACTGCCCTGCATCTCTTTCGGCGGAGACACACACAAGCTCTTGCATCTCACATTTTCCGAATACATCGCACAGTTGTACCTCTGCATTTTCAGTCAGGCCAAGAACATGTGCATCCGACTGTCCAGTCGAGCTAAACAGATGTACCTCAGACTTTCCAGCCGGACCAGACAGCGGCATCTCAAACTTCCCGGCCAAACCAGGCAGCGGCATCTCAAGCTTCCCGGCCGGACCAGACAGCGGCGTCTCAAGCTTCCCCGCCGGACCAGACAGCGGCATCTCAAGCTTCCCAGCCGGACCAGACAGCGGCAACCCAGGCTTCCCAGCCGGACCAGACAGCGGCATCTCAATTTCTTCAGGTGGACCAGACAGCGACATCTCAAGCTTGCCGGCAGGGTCAGACATCGGCATCTCATGCTTCCCAGCCGAGCCGGTCAGCGACATCTCAGTTTTCCTAGTGGGACCAGCCAGCTGAACACCTGATCGCCCGGCTGCGACCACGGTGCGCGGGCAGTCTTGAAAGACGACGATCGGCGACGTGTTGAGCTTGCCGGCCGGCCGGGCGTGGCCGAGGAGTGAGGCGAGGTGCGGCGGAGCGGCCAGCCGGCAGTGGCAGCCGGGTGGCGCGCGCCGTGCGCCACAGCCACAGCCGCAGCCGCCCGGCTGGCAGTAGTTGTGCTCCTGCTGCAGTGATGGCTGACGGGCATGCGCTACCGCCGGCGACGACCGGTCAGACTCGGTGGCCGACTCATCCGAGGAGCAGGTGGTAGAGGACAGGCAGGCGGCAGGACAGGTCAGCCAGGCACCACCACCTGACGGAACAGCACAGGCACCACCAGCCGACATCGAAACAGACACCAGACACCGACAGCGGCACCGGCACGTCCGGGCATCACATCGAAGCCGAACACAAGTAACGAGCCGGGACACATCACCTCAGGATAGTAATGAAGTCCCACAACACAAGAGGCACGCACAGGGTGACATATCCAGCTCAAGATCGGAAGACCCATCGACAACTAAAACATAGCCAATTGCCAGTGGAACAGAACACTCAGGGGCAAATACAAGGATAACAAATAGCATGCATAAAAGAGGGTAAACTCCAGGCCGCACCTGTTGGTTAGTCCCAGTGCATGGGACTATGTAGTTGTAGGCGTCATAGCTGAATTGCATGTGCATTCCTCAGAGCTGGCCATATACGATTGCATACCTGGATATCTGTAGCTACAGTCGGGTACCACCGTTTCTGGCGATGACGAGCTGACGACGGTGTCTGGCGAGTCGGGATCACGTGCCGGTGTACAGCTGCCGCCCGACAGGCCATCCAGACGTCCGCGCCGACACGGCACTGCGTCGGTCACAGTCACCGTACACAGGTCACTCTCAACTCCCACAGCACACGCCAGGCCACATAGCAACGACGCTGCGTTAGTTAGTTAGTTATTTGGGCTCTACGGCGCACCGACCAGACTTGATCATTCGCGCCCATAACCTTTATCCTAGTGCTTCACGGTAGATGAAAGGTACTGCCTTGGCGTGTACGTAGTTTGGAAGTTAATCGCTGCTAAGTAGCGGAACAAGTTTCCAGAATGTAATAGTTTTGAGGAATTTCCCACGATATCTTCGTGTGTCAACCGACCAGCGTCTCTTCCATAGGACAATCGGCGTTCTGATGGAAAATGCTGAGATGTCAGAAGCACGTGACGCAGTCAGTGTTTCAGGACAACGTGGGCACCGCGGTCTCTCCTCCCCACACAGGAGGTAGCGATGTGTGCCCGATGCGCATCCTACAAAGTGTGGTCTCTTCTTGTCTGGACCTACGAAGGCACGACTCCCAAGGTCCTAGATGTGGCTTGGCCTTACGCAACTTATTGTTGTTTCCCGCATCCCATGATCTTTGCCATTTAGTAAGTATAAAATTGGTGATCATTGAGAAGTGGTCCCTAGCAGGAAGTGGGCATATACGTGGGGGGGGGGTCTGAACTGCCCACTTCGCCGCAGTGTCCGCGCGCTCGTTTCCCCACACCCCGATGTGGCTTGGGATCCCGCATAAGCGGACGATTTTTCATCGTCTTTCCAACGTAGTAGCTCGTATGAGAAGGTGGAGTAGAAGGGGGTCCGACGGATAAAATCTAGTCAGTGCCAAAAGGCTGCTAAGGGAGTCGGAGCTATACACAGACATAACACAGGTAGTGTAAGCGAACATACAGCAGTACCACACACAAAAGCACACCCTGCTCCTGTGGTACTATTGGAGCCATCAGTACATTTTTTTGTGTATCCTCGGTAAGTGTCCAGGTGCTCCATCCTTCTCAGCCGACACAGTTACACCGGGATATCTCCTTTGCGCATGTCTAATAGAGACACGTCAATTGGAGGTGAAATCAGTTCCCAAGGTGGTACTGTTATTTTTTGTACTCTCATCACTCGGCGTACTCTGGTTCTACTATTTTTAAACAGGCTTTGCATCCGCATACATAATGGTAATGTCTTCTGATTCTGCGCATTAGAAAAGTCTCAAAACGCGGCGGGAGAAAACTGCGTCATAAGTTGGGTGCGTGGGAAACAGCCGCAGCCTACACGCATATCGCAGGCCCAAAATTCTACGCCTCAGAGCCAGCGGTGGTTCATTCGCCTCTGCTGCCAGGCTCGCAGCCGGTGAGGTTCTGAAGGCGCAGTAATAATACGTAGTGCTAAATAGTGCACTGTATCCAGAGTGCGCTTGTTGCTGACGAAGGCACCATCATACACGTAGCATGCATAGTCTAGTTTGGACCGGATACATAACGTACAAAATGTCATCAGGGTTTTACGGTCCGCGCCGTAAGACATTTTGACAACACATTTCAGTAGGTTGAGATATTTAAAACATTTTTCTCTGAGTATTTTAATGTGGTGTTTGCATGTCAGGTGACTGCCATAATGTACTCCCAGAAACTTCACATTGTTCTGTCCACCACGGCACGGGCGCGCAGACATACGGCTAGAGGGGTGTGCTCACAGATGATGACTTGAAGTTCCTCCAAACTGGTCCTCACGCCCCCACAGTTCCATTGTAAAACTAGGCCGTCTGAAGGAAATTGGTTGACCAGAGTTAACTATGGTGCGAGAACTAGAAGTGGTTGAGATTTTAAAAAGAAAAAAAGAAAGAAGTTAAAGCCCTGGCTCCGTCCACCGTCCAAGAGAGGGGACCTCTGGCAAGCCGGGAGTTCCAGCCCGATCTGGTCCTAGGGACTGGGTCCTTGGGCGGGAACTCGGCGACTCACCCCCTGGTGGAGAACTTGATGGTGGTAGGCCTCGTTTTCGGGGCCCCAGACGGGGCGGGGGCGGAGGAGGGCCCATCTCATTGGGGGACGGAGCCGGTCCCTCCACTCGCCGTCGTGGCGATGGGGTGGCCGGCCTCCGAGGAGCCTTTTCGGCTTCTTGGCGATTCCTCTAGCGGGCCCTCTCCATCTCGACAAGCCGCGCTCTTTTTGCCTCTCGGGCACGTCTCTCGGCTTCCTGATAGTGGATGTTCGGGATTTTGATTGGTCGTCGGGACGGAGATGTGGGCGCGGAAGTGGGAGCCGAGGGTGGGGGCGAAGCCTGGCTCACGGGAAGGGGAGGAGGTTCAGGAAGGGAGGAAGTGGAGAGGAGGGATTTGGGGGTGGTGTTGGGGATTGAAGGGGGCGAGGGGACGATGAGGGGTTGGTGGGACGTGGGAAGTGGAGATTTCGAGGTAGGTGATGAGGTATATGGGGACCTCGGAGTTGGTTGGGTGGACTGAGGGGGCCTCCTGGACCGTTGGACCAGAGTCCACTCCCCACCATCGATGATTGATCTGGGAGGGGCCTCAGATGGGCGAGCGGGGAGTCCACTCGTGATGGGTGGAACCTCGATCGCCTCGTCGTATTGGATTGGCTTCCTCTGTTTCTCAGGCGACGACAGGGACATTCCAAAAGACCGCAAAAGGGTGATGAGCTGAGCTACTAGCTCGGAGGCCATGTCGGGCTGTGTGTATGTGTGGCCAGCGAGATGTTTAGTGCGAGTCTGTTGTGTGGTTGTAAAGTTCGGTTGCGCCATTGCTGCATAAGGTATTCTTGGGTGGGCTGCCTCATATAACTCACTGTGCTTCCAGAAATGTGATCTTTTTGGAAAATTTGATCGCGACTATCTCCTTCTCTTTTTAGAAAAATCGGACAAGACCGGTCATACGCAGTGTGAGGTTTTTGGTTGGGGCCACAGTTAGAGCACTTTGGGTATTCCGCTTCGCATTTGTCCCTGATATGTTTTGTTGCACCACATCTTCCACACGTCTCGCGATTTCTGCAGTGCTGTGACGTGTGGCTAAAACGTGAACAGCTGAAGCATCGCATTAGGTTTGGGACAAATACACGAACTTTCACGCGAACGTATCCGACAAAGATGAACTCGGGAAGGTCCGTTGTATGGAATGTTAATATGAAGTTGTCAGTTCTTTGGGTTTCTTGTCCTTTCCTGATCGTGATTCTTCTTGCCTGTACCACACCCCACTCTGCCAATCCATCCACAATGTCAGCGTCCAACACATCTCTTAGGTCATAGCAATTGATCACGCCTTTAGATAATATTTTTTGTATTATGGGGAGACCTTGATATTTACGGTGACCGTTCGCCTGCTGCTTTCATCTCGTATTGTGCACTTCAGTTCCGTTGTTTCCATCGCTCTCCTTGAGTCATGTGTATATTTAAATTCAACCTCTAGGCCACCGTCTCTGAGTTTTTGGCACCTCAGTATCTCCCCCATCCTGTCGCACGCTTCTTTTCGTTGGAAGGGTGTAAGCGAGGTCAAACTTTTTGCCTTCTTCTGCCGACTTGATGATGAGAATACGAGGTGCAGGAAGATGAGAATTTCTGCTGGTCTGTCCCCTCCTAGAGGGAACAGGCGAGGTGTTTTTTTGGTTTTTGGTTGCCATGCAGTATGTTTATGTCTCGGCTCCGCGGACGTCCCACCACACTGGGGCCCTACTGGGGGGGGGTGCCTGTGCCCCAACAACGTGAGGACACCAGACGTTCGCGTCATCCGGCCGGGAGAGAGAGACTCACCACCCCGACCGCAATCCAGCACCGCCCACCCCTTGACCCCGGCCGGCCGGGCCAGCGGGCACCGGGAAGAGTCCCAGGCCCCCGGCCCGAGGCGACCAGCCACTTGGCCCGCGTGAGGCCCCGAGGCCCGCGTGAGGCCATATCAGGTTGAAGGTACGTAAAGGCTCCGCGACTACAGAGGAAGGCAGGTGCTTCAGCAGCTCATTGTGCACTTCATCGGGTCCTTCGGCTATATTGCGCAACGAATTAATTGCCGATTCCATCTCAGCCAGAGTAAAGCAACCGTTGTATGACGGATGTTCTGAAGTAGAAAAATCAATCGAAATCGATTCACAGCGCGCCTTGTGGCGCATAAATTGTGGGTCGCCGTTGCCGGCGCGGCTAACGTCTGCCAAAGCATGGCCAATCTCGTTCGCCACATCAATCGGGTTCGTCACTTCACGGCTACCGACCGTCAACGTGGGAAGCGGGCCTGCATTAAATCGGCCAGATATGCTCTTGATGTGAGACCAAATTAACGAGGTTGGCGAGGATCGATTGAGTGACCCAACATACTCAATACACGAAACACGCTTGGCCTCCCGCATAGTGCGCCGGGCGAGGGCCCGAGCACGTCTGAACTCTATTAAGTTGGCAGTGGTGCTATTACGGTTGAAGGCTCGAAACGTGCGTCTTGGAGCACGAATAGTGTCACTGCACCCTTCCGTCCACCACGGCACAGGGGTGCGTCGAGGAAGTCCAGAGGTCCTGGGGATACTTGAGGAGGCGCATTCCAGGAGAAGTGCAGTTAATTCGGTCACTGGCAGTGGTGGAGACCTTGATTCTAAGCGGAAAGCAGCTTGAATTTTCTCCTGAAATCTACCCCCGTCCACTTTCTTAAAATTTCATCGCTGCGGGCGCGGGCCTAAAACTGAGCCGTTCAGATAACTCAACCAGATTGGGAAATGATCGCTCCCCAGTGGATCGGAGTCCACCGTCCACTCGAGGCACTCCGTTAGTGCCTCGATAATTATGTCTCGAATCGCCATAAATATAATTATGGCGATGGCGTCATATTGCTACATGTATATATTAGCTGCGGGCTAGCCAGGCTGAGGTCCAAGGTGAAAGTGGTTCCCGACGGTGTGGAGAAGTGTGTTCGTGTTCCAGTATTTAAAATGCAGAGCATTTCGTTAAGGATTAGAGATTCCAAATGGCAACCACGGGTGTTGATACCGTCACAGCCCCACAACATGTGGTGAGCGTTAAAATCGCCCAAAAGCAAGACGGGTCGAGGCAGTTCAGACACCAAGTTGGCGAGTTCCACGGTGGGGAACACATTCCCTGGAGGCAGGTATACGGAACATACTGAGATGCATCTGTGACCAAATAGTATTCGAGCGGCAACCGCCTGGAGTGTAGTATGCAGGGTTAGTACTCTCATGGGGATGCTGTTATGGACTGCTAGTAGCACTCCACCGTGTGCCACAGCATCAGTCACCACATCCTTCCGAAATATCGAGTACCCACTCAACGACACGATGTAGTTAGGTGAAAGTTTTGTCTCCTGAAGACATACCGCCACAGGGCCGTACCGATTTGAGACCACCTGGAGGTCTTGGGCGCTAGTTCTAAAACCACGACAGTTCCACTGTAAAACTGTTGACGTAGGTGTTTTATAAGTGTCTTAGAATTTCAAAGTGGTGTGTGTCCATGTATACAAACTTGCCCTGCCTCCGGACATCCAAATATCAGAGTTCAATAAAAACAAAAGTACGTGAATGCCTAATTAGGATCCACCAGTGTGCATCCTAGCCTCCGCGGACGCAGAATTCGCTCGCTGGGTATTCCTAGGGATATCACCGCTCGGTGGCGAAATTGCCCAGGGTGATGCCCTTTTGCGTCCGGCAATAGGGGAAGAGCGTGGCGGGTTCTCACAAGGGGGAACGGGTGGAGGTCCCATCGTATCTCCAGGAACCGTCAGGGGGGGGGGGGGTGCCCGAGAGGTCCTGGCTAGGGATTCGTGCAGGCCTCGGCCTGTGACGGACCGGCAGGACGCTCGCCAAGTGAGGGGTCACGCGACCCGTCACGGTTTACGGGAGCTCCTGGTCGAACCCCGGTCATCTGCGATCGCCGCGATGTCGGAGGTGGCTCTATCGGGACGCGACGGGAGGCGGCAATGCCCCCTCCTGAGATGGCCGAAGTGATAGGGTTAACGAGGGTGGCTTTGGGAGAAGGAGTAGGCGTGGATTTGGGTGATGATGGGGTATAGGTAGATGTGGTAGTCGGGGATGGACCGGGTTTGGAAGGGGAAGATCGCGCCGGCCTCCTGGACCGGTGGACTTGGGTCCACTCCCCACCGTCAGGAGTAGGCTGCTGAGAGGCCTGCAAAACATCTTCCGCGCACTCTTTGGTGGTGGGTGGGGCTTTAGTTGTTTTGTCGTTATTTTCACTATACTGTCTGTTCATCGTAGGCGAGGCGAGGGGCACCCGAAAAGCTCGGAGAAGAGCTGTAAGTCGTGCGATCAACTCGCATGTCTTGTCGGGCTGTACGTTTGGTGCGGTTGTGCTGGTTTTAGTTCTGGAAGAATACGATATTTTTGGGTGTGATCTTTCATAGAGGTCCCTGGCCTCTCTAAACGATATTTTGTGCGTGTGCTTCAATGAAATAATTTCCTTTTTACCCTAATGAAATTTGGACATGTACGGTCATACGACGTGTGGGGGACCTGTCCTGCATCGCAGTTCGTACAAAAAGGGTGCTCAGAGGAGCACTGCTCACCCGTGTGATCATGGGAGGCACATCTTCTGCACGCTGGGCGGCCACGGCAAAACTGAGTAGTTAGTTATTTGGGTTTTGGGGCGCTTCGACCATAAAAACTGAGTAGTGTGGCCGAATCTTTGGCATCTGAAACAACGCATTGGATTTTGGAGGAATTGCCTCACTCTCACACGCAGGTAGCCCACCCTGATCTCCGAGGGAAGGTCGGTTGTGTTGAAAGTTAAAATAATATTGTTGATCAACATAAAGTATGCACCTCTCCTTACTTTCATTTTCCTGGCGGCTATAACCCCGAAAGTTGCCAACCCATCTACGATCTCATCCTCTGTAACATCTCTTAGGTCAAAGCAGTTAATTACCCCACGCGAGGTGTTTTTTGTTCTATGTGGTTCTACGGTGATTGTGATCGTCTCGTCTTCCTTTCTCCCGTTCTTACGCACGCCATACACAAACTCAGGTGATCGCAGTGCTGTGTCTGCCTGTTCTGCTGCCGCAAATTCTACCTCTAGAGCACCGCCCTTCAGCCTTTTGCATCTTATAATCCTACCGAACCTGTCACATCCGTCCCGCCTTTGGAAGGGGGACAGGGACGCAAGACTCTTGCTAATTCCACGGAAAATCAGCACACGTGGTACGGGGTACCATCCGATGGAGAGCTCCGATCACGTCGTATATGGGGGTTGGTCTGGCCTCCACGTGAGGGACCAGGGGTGTTTTTTTGGGTTGTTGATGCCATGTAGTGCGTTTGGTTTCAGCTCCCCGGGCTCCCCACTGCATAGGGCCCTACTGGGGGACGCCTGGGTCCCGCGAACGGGAGGTCGCCAGGCGCCCGAGGAGCTATACGGGGCAGGCAGCGCCTTAGTCCAGCCGGGAGAGAGAAACTCACCATCCCGACCGGAATCCAACGCCGCCCACCCCTTGACCCCGGCCGGCCGGGCCGGCGGGCACTGGGAAGATTCCCAGGCCCCCGGCCCGAGGCGACCAGCCACTTGGTCCGCGTGAGGCCCCGCGGACCCGCCCGCCCCTCCGGGATATCAGGACCAAAGAGGTGTGTTGGTCCCCCGTCACAACTAGCACCGTGCGACGGGGGACCTCAACCTCCAGGACTCCGTCAACCCCGGGGACGGGCCGAGGGGGCGCGGCTACCCCGATAAAACAGAGCTGGTGGGCAGGACCGGGGAAGTTGCCCTGCCTGCTCATAGCTGGGATAGTTGGTGTTGCAGGGCCAAGTGAAGGACATGGGTTGAGATGAGATGAGGGTTGGAATGGGAGCGTGTGGATGGGAAGGACGAGTGAGGCACTCCTGGTCTCACCCCTCGCCGGTATGCCCGTAAGGGGTTGGTGTTGCGGGGTTGGATGAAAGACTTACAAAGGGACGTAGACACGAGATGGATACTGGGAAGGGAGAGAGGGATGGACGGTGGGGTCTACGCGAGTCCCTGGAAACACCTCCGCGTTTCCACACCCCTTATCGGGGCGGCTGTGTTATCCCGAGGGAGCGCCAATTCCCTGGCCAGCCGAGTAACGAGGCTGACCCCGCTGCGGGGGTACTGTTACTCCTGTCGGGCTTCCTTCACGCCCTTCTGAACCCCCTCCGCGAAACTTGTAAATACTGTACTTGCTTACTGTGTAACACTACGCCACACACCTGCCATTCCACCCTTTAATCAACACCACTAACAAACCAAACACATTCAAAACTACAAAAAATGAACACCGCACAACCAACTGTCGAGTTCTCCCTGTGCCGCGGGGGGACGGGGAGCCTATGGCCCCCTGGACCCCTGAATGGTGGAGGGAGAAATCGCAAAGTACACCGGGGTGCCCCTGATCGCAAAACAACTTAGATCGGGGCACTCCTAATCCAAGCTCACCAAAACATAGACGGACTGATATTACCCACCATACACAAGATACACAACACACCCGTTTTGATCACACCAGCAACAAAACTCAACACCTCCCAGGGCACCATACACTCACGGGAGCTGGCCGGTATCGCGGTGGAGACCCTTGTCTCGAGGATGGAGAGACAGGGTGTCTCTCCCGCATACCGACCGGCCCCCAGACCAGGACAACAACCATCCCACATAATCATACTGACCTTCTGCACCAGGACACCACTAACACACATAAAAGCGGGGTACCTCCGATACTCCGTCACACCACGTGCACCCCTCCCGCGGCGCTGTAAGAGGCAGTGTAAAATAATTCACCATGTGGCCTGGAAATTCACAGTTAATGGAGTTGTGCTATTTCATCCTAGTCTTCGGTTTTTATCATTTTGCCACATGATGTATGGGCAGTCATCATGCACACGACTGCTAAATAATGTAAAATGCATGTGACTGAAGTGAAAGGCATTCCCCTTTTTAATCCTTAAGTGGCATTCTTTTATTTTCCTCCAATACTTCACTATTCCCAAGCAACTTCTTCCTTCATCCACACAGTTAATGGTGAAGTAATTTTAGGACACTGGTAAGAGGTGCCAATGCTACGGCCATTCTGCGGGGGGGGGGCGGTGCCACGCCAACACCCACACATGCGGTCGCTGCGCCAAATCACACAGTACCGAAACATGTGACAACGGCGAGGCCTGCTACGCCGCCTGCGGGGGGGGAGCACGAGGCTGGGGACGGGATCTGCCCCCGGCGGATGGTGGAGAAGGAAATTCTCCGTCTGGTCCACCTGGAGGGCATGGACCTGTCCCTGGCCAGGAGGGCGGTGTCCGATCCGCTGGCGGCGTGGCCGACCCGCCGGGCAGAGCCGGGAACATACACAGCACCACCTCCACGACGCGACTACACCAAATACCCGGCTCTGCCAACACCCACAACCACGCGACACCAACACATCACGGACACCTACCCCAAAACTCCCAACCAACAGCACACGTAGGACACGCACACCAACAGCAGCAAACATAGGCCAGCGACCGGTACACAAACCACCACCACGACCATCACGAAACCGCCAACCGACTCCATCCCCACCCTCCGAACCCCCACCGCCACCACCCCAGCAACCAAGAACCTCTCCCTACCCACAGACCTCACCCTCAACAGAGGAGTCACCAACAAACACAATCCGCACATACACCGACCGGGACACAGACATAGAGGAACACACTGACACCGGACACTCACCAACAGACACATAACGGACCATATCCCCACACCAACTATCACCCCCCGCCCATCAGCAGCCACCCCTCACTCACCAACAACAAAAGTCAGGGAAAAGCTGAAAAAGATTTAACTCACCGAAAACACCACACACGCGCGCCAACACCCAAAACCAATGAACATAATCATGCAATGGAACACAAACGGACCCATTAAACACTTGCCTGAATTCAAACATTATGCACTAGAAACAAATCGCATAGCACTATGCATTCAAGAAACACACTTCAAACCAAACGACCCATATCATTTTCACATCCCTCACTGCACACTACACAGACACGACACACACAACCCACACAGATCAGGCGGTGTATGCAGATACATTAGGAACACGACCCCTCAACATTTACCATCCACCCGCGCGAAACACAAACACTCGGAATTAAATAAAGCACTTGACCAAATTCGCACACTTATCATTCTCACTGGAGACTTCAACTCGCACCACCCCGAATGGGACACCCGGACAACACAACCTGATCAGAGAGCACACACACTCATCGCAATAGCCACACAGCATAATCTTACAATACTCAACACCGGCTCACCAACCTACCTAGTACCAATCAGCTCCCTCCTCCATACGACCCCAGATGTCACACTTGCTTCCTCACGTATAGCCCTAACCCTGTCCTGGACATCCGACTCCGACCCACACTTCAGCGACCACGCACCCATCACCATTACCTTTCACAAAATCCAGACCACTGGCCCACCCAACCCCCAGCCAGGCCGGTGGAACCTCAAAAAAGCATCCTGGATCCCATTTTCAGACTCCTTGGCCGCACAAAGAGCACACACTCCACAACACACACCAGAACAGTTTGCACACATAATCCTCACCACAGCACACGAACACATACCACGAACAAAACCAAGACAACAACACAAACCTCGCGCGGCTCCCTGGTGGGACGAAGAGTGCCACCGGGCGATCCGCGCGAGGAACCACGCACGCCACAGACATGAAAGACACCACACACCAGAAACACTATCAGCTTACAAACGTCAGAGAGCACTATGTAGACGCACCATTAAACAAGCAAAAAAGACCTGCAATACATTTTGCACCCAATTTAACAGATTCACCTCTCGGCGAAATTTGGACACTACTCAGACAAACATTTCGACACAGACAAATACCGCCATGCAAAGCAATCACACTTAGACACAACAACACTGTCACAGACACACAAACCATAGCAAACATTTTCTTGCACACCACTACCATCTCAGATCGTCTACACTTCTACGAACACCCCCACCTCCAATCAGACACACACGCCCATACCTATACAACATCAGATTTAAACTTACAGAACTACAATTAGCAATCACACAGACAGGAAACGCAAGTGTAGGACCAGACAACATTCACTATGCCTTCTTCACCTACCAATCTCAGCACTCAAACATTACTCGACACTTACAACACCGCATGAACCACACATACATACCCACAATCATGGTTACACGCTTCTCTCATACCTATACCCCAACCAAATACGGACTCAACTCTCTGCACTTCCAATCGCCCTCACTAGCTGCTTCCACAAACTATTCGATCGTGTTGTCAAAAACCGCCTTCTCTATATCATACAAACACAAAAACTAATATCTCCTATTCAATCGGGTTTCCTTCCTAATCGCTCATGCCTAGACAACCTTACTTACCTTGTCACATACATCCAGGAAGCGGCGGCAGGGAAACGCTCCACTGTCGCTGTCTTCCTGAACCTCAAACAAACCTACGACACCATCAACATAACAGCACTACTACAACACCTACACAACATAGATATACAGGGCAGATTACAACACTATCTTCATTTCTATCTTCTAAATCGCTCATTTCAAGTCAAAGTTGGATCCCATATGACACAAAATTCCCCACAACCGGATTGATGCAAGGTTCCGTACTTAGCCCCCTACTCTTTATCTTAGGTCTAAATTCAGTTATCCCAGACAACCTTCCAGCCAAAATTGCAATATATGCCGACGATATAGTTATATGGACATCATACGAAACACCACAAAACGCACTAGGAATACTACAAACCACATTAATACAACTACATACCAAACTCGCGTCCCTAAACTTACACATTGCACCACACAAATCAAAATGCATGGTTTTCGGCTACCACAAATACACAGACTTACCACCACTAAAAATAGACTACACTCCCATCCCATTCGTCACCACAACAAAATTTATAGGCATCACTTTAGACCCAAAACTCACTTTCCGGCCACATATCTTAGACATCTAAAAACGCGCATCAAAAAGAATAAACATCCTTCGAGCACTATCCGCCACAAACTGGGGATCTGACAGAAACACACTTTTAGCCCTTTACAAATCAATCATTCGGCCAATTTTGGAATACGGATCCCCACTCTTCGAAAATGCGACTGAATCAACCCTCAAAATTGTAGATTCTCTTCAACGCCAACCTTTACAAATAGCCACAGGAGCATACACCACTTCGCCTTTTCTCGCTCTTCACATATATAACCACATACCAGAACTGAAGCACAGACGCACAGAAACACTATGAAGCTATCACTACAAGACACAACTCATCGCACAACACCCATGCACCCAGGGATTAAAACTCCGCACCAAACGAATACACCAACTCATGAACGCAACACGACTCAAAACTACAATAGGCTGCCGCATCCACCAACACGCAAATAGACTACACATCATACTCCCCACAGCAAAAGCACTCCCACCACCCACTGGATGGTGGAAACACCAATCACCCAAAACACACCTCCTCATAGACAAGCCAAAGCACACCTACACAGACGCAGAAATACACCAACTATTCCTCCACTTCAAAGCTCAACATCCAAACCACAACATCATCTACACGGACGGCTCAAAAACACACACACGGCAGACGGGCACAGCGGCGGTGCTGTACCCCAAAGCAGCACCGCCGCGGGTCATCCTTCGTGCCCGTTTACATGACACAGCATCCACATACACAGCAGAATTATTCGCAATCTTCTCGGCATACTGCACCATCTACAACACCAAAATTGAACACATCATAGCCACAGACACAAAATCAGCATTACAGAGCATAACACCACACACCAAATACAAACACCCCCTCATACCCAAAATACTACACAACAACAGACAACTCACTCTACTACAACGACCAACACTACTCTGGATCCCAAGTCACACAAAAATACACGGCGACGAACACGCAGACACCGAAGCCAACATAGCCACAACACTAAAACAAACCACACCCTGCCCACTTTCACAGTCAGACTACTACCCCACAATACGCCAGGCAATCAACAAAGACATTCAACAAACATGGGACACAACAATCACGCAACTACACGAAATACACCCAAAACACGAACTCTGGCACACCAGCAACCAAAACACTAGACAAAAAGAACGCACACTAACACGACTACGTCTCGTCTTGTTCATTTGGGCTTAAGGGCGCGCCGACTACAAGGTCATTTAGCGCCCGTAACAGTTGGTTGTTCCAGCCGTCGCTATAGGATGTCCCCTGTACTACAAGTATTCTCTTTCCTGGTGCATTTTGATGTTAACGACCCGGATAAATAGCACACAACTTCACATCAGATAGGAAGCTGAAGAGCCTTCCAGATTGCACGACCGGTGATTTGTCACGTAAAACTGCTAGAAGGGAGTGGGCGTGATCACTCCCAAAATGACGTCTACGCTCCAGCCCAAGCCTCGGGCAGGAAATCAGAACGTGGCTAACTGTCATTACAGCACCACATCTCGGGCACAATGGTTCATTCTCCCCAGTGAGTAAATGAACATGGGTGGCCTACGTATGCCCTATACGTAAACGACAAAGCGTCACCTCGTCTCGCCTTGATCTGCGCGAGGATGAGAGCCACTGTCTGAGGGATGGCTTGATTAGTCTTAACTTGTTGGAACCAAGCTCGTCCCAACTCGTCTGCCACTTGCTTGCCAGAGAAGCAGAGATCTTCGAGTAGAAATCTCTTGCAGGGATTGGAAATGATCTGCGCAGGGGGGCCTGTGCTGCTCGCCTAGAAGCGCTGTCCACTTGCTCATTTCCTGCGATACCTATGTGGCTTGGAATCCAGGAGAAGTTCACAGCTTTTCCGGCATGATATAAGTAAGTCAAGCGACGGAGGATGTCATGTACCAAAGCGTCTGTTGGGTTAAAACTCTTCAGCGCCAAAAGGCTGCTCAACGAGTCCGATAAAATTACTTGATTTTCTACATCCCCAACCTCCATAAACGCCAGTGCTTTATCAATTGCCACCAGCTCAGCTGTGTACACAGACGCATGTTTCAGCAGAGTAAACGATCTGGTGGCTGTATCGCATACAAAGGCACTTCCAAGCCCGGCGTCGGTCTTTGATCCATCAGTAAAAGTTTTGTATAGCTACTATAAAATATCGATACGTGCTCCAAAACACGCGTGCGAAATTCGTCCGGGAGAATATCCCCTTTGCGAATGTCGGCCAATGCAAGGTCTATTTTAGGGCTTAGTGACATAAGTCGCCATGGGGGAATGGAAGTCTGCGGGGCGCGTTTCACCTTGCGCACCTCCAACTGACTTTCGGAAAAAAGGTCTTGAACTCTAGTGCACATGGGTCTATACATACGGGCGCCACCATGTACAAAGATTGATAGGATGCAACGCGAGAACAACGCTTGATAAGCTGGATGCTGTGGGAAACTGCGCAGTCTACACGCGTAGCGCATCCCAAGCATCTGTCTCCTGAGGGATAGTGGTGACTCATTGATGTCAGCCAGCAGGTTCGCGATTGGCGAGGTCCGAAATGCCCCAGTCACAATCCTAAGGGCTGCATGATGAACGGTGTCAAGAACACGTTTTCCGGTTTCACAGGCGCCATCATAAACAAAGCAAGCATAATCTAGTTTGGAACGAATGAGAGATCGATAAAGGAGTAGCAGTGTTTGTCTGTCACTCCCGTAAGATGTTCGCGAGACGCGAAAATCAACAAAAAGGGGGAAAAACAAAAAATGAAGATGTTAAAAAAGAAAAACAGAAAATCAACAAAAAAGAAAAAGAAACAAAAAACTGACCCCACGTGATATTTACTAACTACTAACATTCTTGCAATGTAATATCCATACTGGCGATGACCCGACCACAACCCTCCAACTACACCCCTGCCCATGGCACCGACCGGACTGGCAAACTCTATTCTCCTGCACCAGCTCAGCTTCGACAACTACCTCATCTGCCTGCAAGACCTCTCATCTTCTACTCCCTCTACGCGCCATTCTTCAAGTCGTCTAAACTCTTTCACAACTCGTCCCTACAAGACAACTATAATCTTCTTCGCTTCCTCTCATCCCCACCACATTACTCCTCATACCCTTTCACCCCTAACAAACAACATAAAATACTGACACCACAAACGCCCCCCGGAAACAGCCGACATCACCATGCGGTGGCAGGCTGGCCAAACACATACACACACACGAGGGGGGGGACCGCGCGGTCTCGGATGGGTCCTGGCCTCGGTGGATGGCGGAGCGGGAGGTGCTCCGCCGGATCCACCTTGAGGGCATGGACCCATACCGAGCCAGGGCGTCAGTCCTGGACCCGCCGGCGGCGTGGCCAACTCGTCGCACAGAGCCGGGCTCACAGAAACAGCAACCACCACCACTCAGAAACGTACACTACCCGGCTCTGACAACACGCTCCCAACAGAAACACAACACAGAACAACCGCAACCCCAGCAAACGCGAACACCACCTAACACAAACACCCGCAAAACAAGACCACCACCACCTAACACAAACACCCGCAAAACAAGACCACCACCACCTAACACAAACACCCGCATAACAAGACCACCACCACCTAACACAAACACCCGCAAAACAAGACCACCACCACCAGGACATTCAAACCACCGTCAAACACACTCAAACCGCACGCACACACACACACACACACACACACACACACACACACACACACACACACACACACACACACACACACACACACACAAACACAAACACACAAACACACAAACAACAAACACACAAACACACAAACACACAAACACACAAACACACAAACAACAACAACAAACACACAAACACAAAACACACAAACACACAAACACAAACACAAACACACAAACACAAACACACAACACACAACACACACACACACACACAAACACACACACACACACACACACACACACACACACACACACACACACACACACACACACACACACACACACACACACACACACACACACACACACACACACACACACACACACACACACACACACACACACACACACACACACACACACACACACACACACACACACACACACACACACACACACACACACACACACACACACACACACACACACACACACACACACACACACACACACACACACACACACACACACACACACACACACACACACACACACACACACACACACACACACACACACACACACACACACACACACACACACACACACACACACACACACACACACACACACACACACACACACACACACACACACACACACACACACACACACACACACACACACACACACACACACACACACACACACACACACACACACACACACACACACACACACACACACACACACACAGTTTCATAATCTTGGTTAAAGATGTTCAGTGCCTGGAGACTGCTCAGAGTTTGTGAAAATCACGTACTTTGTGGACCGGTCTTTCTGTATAAAATAGAGGGCTTGTAGAATGGCATACAGTTCGGCAGTAAAAATCGAGGTTTGCATCGGCAAACAAAAAGATCGAACACTTTGTCGCCTTACGTAAGCACACCCGACACCAGAGACATATTTTGAGCCTCCCGTGTAAATACGCGAAAAGTCGTAATATTCATGTATTTTTTCCAATGCTAACATTCCCCCGGGCTTACCTGCCCTTTCTTCGAGCAGATTAGTGTCATGTCAGTTTTCACTGGCACAACATGCCAAGGGGGAGTGCTCGGCGTGATTGCACGTGCTATGGAACGCGGCCGGATATTACATTCGCGAAGAATCGAGGACATACGAGTGGAAAACGGTAATCCACGCCGAGTAATGTCGCTTGCATTTGATGTCCTTGAGAATATCCACCGATAGCCTGGATGGTTCCGGATTTGAGCAACATTGCATGCGTATCTCGCGCCCAAAAACTTACGGCGTAGTGCAAGAGGTGGCTCGTCTACTTCTACCATTACACTAGCAGCCGGTGAGGTACGAAATGCTCCAGTAGCGATGCGAAGAGCTACATTGTGGATCACATCAAGGCGACGCTTGGATGTGGCACACGCTCCGTCATAAATAAAAGAACCATAGTCAATTTTAGAACGCACGAGCGATCAATACATAAGAAGCAAGATATATCTCTCTGCTCCATACGAACATCTAGATACTGTACGCATTACCTGTAGTCGCTTTGCACATTTCTGTGCAAGCTCGTTGATATGGGTGGTGTATGTCAGTCGGCGATCCATCCACACACCCAGAAACTTGGCAGCTGGTTTGAATGGTATATGAAGTCCATTGAGCTTAATCACGGGGTCAGTACAAGAGCGTTTGCGACAGAAGTGGACAACGGTGGTTTTCGACGTAGACATTACGAAACCGGTTTTGTTGCACCAATCCTGCACCTTCCGAACAGCCATCTGGAGTTGTCTCTCAACTGTGTGCACAGAGCGTGAAGAGGACCATATGGCGAAATCATCCACGAAAAGCGCTCTCCCTACGGAAGTCGGCAGCAAGGTACCCACATCATTGATAGAAAATCGCACACAATGCTACGTTCAGTACGCTCCCCTGCGGGACTCCGTTAACTTGTGAAAAAGTGCCGGAAAGGGAGTTTCCTATTCTAACGCGAAACGTTCTGGAAGATAGAAAATTGGACAAGAAGACACCCATGGGACCTCTGATTCCCATATTGTATAGCTTCATCAGGATACCGTGACGCCACGCCGTGTCATATGCGCCGTCAATGTAAAAAATATTACTGCTGTGTGGTGGCGTTTCATAAAACTGGAGCGCACAACGGTGGTGGTGGATTGAAGTTTAAGGCCGCGTCGACATCTAAGGTCAAGAGCGCACAACGGAGTCGAATGTTAAAATGTGGTCAATTGTGCTACGGTGTTTTCGGAACCCACTCTCTATCACAGTAAGTAGATTGTTATGTTCTAGAAACCACATCAATCGGACATTCACCATTTTCCCCGAAAAGTTTACACAGGGAGCAAGTCAGTGAGATTGGACGGTAATGCAGTGGATCAGTGCCATATTGATTCCGTTTACGTATGGGCACTACAATTGCCTCCCGCCATGAAGGTGGAAATGTGCCTGATGCCCACATTGCATTTAGGGCTTCCAAAAGTGCTTCTAAAGCAGCATCTGGTAAACGTTTTATAACATCATTATGCATAGTGTCGGGACCCTCTGCCACGCTCTTCAACGTGCTGATTGCTGTGGTTAATTCAGAAATGGAAAATGGTACGTTGTACTGAAGGACATCTGTGGTGGAAAAATCGAGAGGACGTGCCTAGCACCTGTCCTTGTGTCTCAGAAATTGCTCGTTATATGTGTTTTCCGAGCGTGCTGACAAAGCTTGTCCCATCTCGTCCGCTACTTATTCTGGTTCAATGATATCTCGACCGGCCATGTGTACGGTAGGAAGTGGGAGTGGAGTATACTTTCCAGAAAAGCGTTTAATGCGGGACCATACAGACGATAGTGATGTGGATCGATTAAATGTGTTCACGTAAGCTTTCCATGAATCTCGCTTCGCTTGGGCGACAGTACGTCTAGCGAATGCCCGTGCTTTGCGGAAAGCTATTAAATTTGCCATACAACTATTTCTATTAAAGGCACGAAAGGCTTTCTTCCTGGCACGCAACGCCTCTCGGCACTTTTCCGACCACCACGAAACGGGTACTCGAACTGAAGTTCCTGAAGAACGAGGAATGTGTCGCTGAGCGCTCTCCACGGTTGCCGTCGTGAATGCCTCAACGGAAACACCGGATTCATTGGGATAGCCTCCGAGTCCACTCCCAAGATTTGCTTGGAACGCACCCCAATCGGCTCGGTTAAATATCCATTTCGACGGTCGTCGGCTTACAACTCTGTTAATTAAACAAGACCAAAAAGAGAAACGGTCACTGTTATGTGGATCATCGTCCATGGACCATTCTAAAAAAGGTGCAAGTTCTGGACTGCAGAGAGTAAGATCCAGCACGGAAGTCTGCCCCGTTGGCAATGTAAAATGGGTTGGCTTTCCTGTGTTAAGTACACATAGTGGAAAATCTCTTACAAAACATTCGGCTGCACGTCCACGGCTCGTCGTGGTGGCTGAGCCCCAAAGAGGGTGGTGGGCGCTAAAATCGCCGCACACCATTACTGGTGGAGTGAGCTGCCCGACCATCTGCGACAGCTAAGAAAGTGGGAACCTCTGGCCCGGCGGAAGATATATACTACATATGGTAACGGCGTGGCAATTTATTTTCATGCGAGCAGCGACACACTGAACATTTGAAGATATAGATATTTGCTGAAAGGGAACAGAGTTGTGCACGGCAATAAGTACTCCGCCATGTGCCACAGTGTGAGGAGTAACATCCCTACGTAACACAGAGTAGTTGTTCAGGTGAAAATCTGCATCAGGAGAAAGCTTCGTCTCTTGGAGACAAACTACTAATGGTACTCGTAAATGTCAAATGGTTCGGAGGTCGTTAAGGCTGGTTCTCAACCCTCTACAATTCCATTGGAGAATAAAACTCATACGTCATATATATAAAGATGAAAGTTGCGAATTAACGGGGGAAACGGGGAAAACGAGAGCGGGTTAGGTTTCCCCTGTTCCCGCCCTCAAATCCGGAGGTAACCCGCGAGCTTCGGGCTGACTCGGCCCGAGGGACTGAGTCCTCGGGCGGGAACGTGGTGACCCCTCCCCCGGTGAAGAGCTCGATGGCGGGAGACCTCGCTTCTGAGGCCCCAGCCGGGGAGGGGGTGGAGGAGGACCCACTTGATTTATGGATGGAGCCAGGCCCTCTATTCGCCGTCGTGGCGATGGGGTGGCCGGCCTCCGAGGAGAAGCCTTCTCGGTTCTTGGCGACTCCTCTCGCGGGCCCTTTCCATCTGGACAAGGCGCGCTCGCTTTGCCTCGCGGGCGCGTCTCTCGGCTTCTTGGTAGTGGAGGTTGATGTCTTGAATTTTGGTTGGTCGTCGGGACGGAGATGTAGGTGGCCTAGGGTTGGACTGGAAGGACCGAGGAGGCCTCTTGGACCGTTAGACCACAGTCCACTCCCCACCCTCGAGGGTTGATCTGGGACGGGCCTGAGATGGGCGAGCGGGGCATCCACTCGTGGAAGGTGGGACCTCAGTCGCCTCACTGTCAGATTGGGTTGGCTACCCTTGCCTTCCAGGCGACGACGGGGGGACCCCGAAAGATCGCAGCAGGGTCATCAGCTGAGCTATGAGCTCGTATGCCATATCGGGGTGTATGTGTTCAAGACCTACCGGAGATTTCTTCCGAGTATGTTGTGTGGCTGCAGAGTTCTGTTGTGCTTTTGTCGCATACGAGACCCTTGGTTGGGCTGCATCATAAAACTCGCGCGCCTCTCTGAATTTGATCTTCCTAGAAAATTTAATTGCGACTATCTCCTTCTTTCAGAAAAATAGGACAGGAACGGTCATCAGCAGCATGCGGTTTTTGGATGGGGCCACAATTAGAACACATTTAACTTTCCGCTTCGCATTTATCTCATGTTATCTCATATCTCATGACATGTTCGGTTGAACCACATCTTGCACATGTTTCACGATTTCTGCAGTACCGGGAAGTATGTCCGAAACGGGAACACCGGAAACATCTCATCGGTTTAGGCACAAATACACGGACCTCTACACAGACGTAGGCAATGGTGATGAACTCTGGGAGATCAGTTATGCGAAATGTTAGTATGAAGTTGTCTGTTCGTCGAGTTTCTTGCCCTTTCCTGATCGTTATCCTTCGCGCCTCCACCACTCCCCACTCTGCCAAGCCATCCACCACATCAGCGTCGAACACATCCCTGAGGTCATAGCAGTTGATGACGCCTTTAGAGTAATTTTTGGTATTGTGTGGAAGAACTTGGATATTTACGGCTACTGTTCTCCTACTACCTTCATTCCGTAGAGCGTATCTTAATTCAGTTGCTTCCATCGCTCTCCTCGAGTCATCTGTCGTTTTAAATTCCACCTCCAGGCCTCCGTCTCTAAGTTTTTGGCACCTCAGTACCACCCCCATCCCGTCGCATGCCTCCTTTCTTTGAAATGGTGTAAGTGATGATAGACTTTTACTCTCTTCTACAGACTTGAAAATCAGAATGCGTGGCGCGGGAAGACTGGCATGTTGACTGTTCTGACCCTAATGGAGGGAACAGGGGATTTTTTTTTGTGTGTTTGCGATTGCCATGTGTTTATTTTGTTTTTGCTCCTCGGGCGCCCCACCCCTTAGGGGCCCTACCGGGGGGACGCCTGGGTCCCGCGAACGGGAGGTCGCCAGGCGCCCGAGGAGCTATACGGGGTAGGCGGTGCCTTCGCCCGGCCGGGAGAGAGAGACTCACCACCCCGACCGGGATCCAACACCGCCCACCCCTTGACCCCGGCCGGCCGGGCCGACGGGCACCGGGAATGGTCCCAGGCCTCCGGCCCGAGGCGACCAGCCACTTGGCCCGCGTGAGGCCCCACGGGCCTCTGGGAGATAAGGACCAAAGAGATGTGTTGGCCCCCCGTCACAACTAGCACCGTACGAAGGGGGACTTCAACCTCCAGGACTCCGTCCACCACGGGGGCGGGCAGAGGGGGCGCGGCTACCCAGATAAAGCTGAGCTGGTGGGCAGGACCGGGGAAGTTGCCCTGCCTGCTCATAGTAGTATAGTTGGTGTTGCAGGGCTAGGTGAAGGACATGGATGTTGGGATGTGTTAGGATTTGGAATTGGAGCGTATGGACGAAAGGACGAGTGAGGAATTCGTCTCACCCCTCGCGAGTATGATGGTCGCCGGGTCTTTGGGGCACTCAATCCCACCTACCACGGAGAGGTGGTAGGTGGGATTTCCCCCCCGTGATTCCGCTCGGAGAACATGCAATCTCGACACTGGCGCACATCATTTCACTGTGAAAGTACATTTCGACAGCCACAGTGATGCTTTCAGAGTGTTCGGTAGCAGTGTTTGTGGTGCGGTCGAGCGACGACATCTGTCAGGGCTATGTAACGATAGTTAATCAATATATAGATTATTGCGGTTTCAGGGCGCGTTAACTGCAATGGGCCATACTGCACCTATGACAACCTTGTTCACAAACTCGTGACAACTAGCTAAAAAGCGGATACCTGAAGAAGCAAGTAATCAGCTACCCAGCTGCAGATCTTATTCATGTCCTACCTAGTGTGTAAAGAAGCACAATCAATCAGGAATATATTGAGAGCCATCGCCAAACAAGTCTGCTTGCGTAAGGTGTTGGAGTCGTCTTCGGCAAGATCTCTGCGTTCTTCTACATATTCTGGACGCACTACCAACACATGGCGCACTGTCAGTACCTCACAACCAAAGTACTTTAGTCCCGTCACTAAACGATACATTCCAATGTGTATCTATTTTGTGCTCAATTTTAAGACGACAGAGATCTACCTCATCCCTCCTGGACGAGGTGCGTATAGGAGATATGATCCCCGAACCGTCCCCTCCCCTAGTTCGAAAGACGGTTGATGTCCCTTGTTGGAAGGTTATATTTTTAGTTAGCAGAACCCATATGGTGTTCGCTGGCTTATTTTTCCGCGGGCGCCACCTTACTGGGGCCATAGTTTGTGGATGCCTGTGTACCGTGAACGGAAGGATACCAGACGCCCACTGGGCGACACGAGGCGAACGACGCCGTCATGCGGCCTGGAGAGTGACTCGCCGTCCCAACTGCACCGTCAAGTGCCGCCCGGCCAGACCGGCAGGAGCCAGGCCAGAGCTCAAGCCTTAGGCCAGAGGCGACATGCCACTTCATCCGTATGGATTCTACGGACCCGACCACCTCTCCGGCACATCCGAACCATAGAGGTGTGTTGATCCCCAGTACGACTTGCACAGTGCGGCAGGGGGCCTCAACCTCCAGGACACCGCCGACCCAATGAGACCGGTAAAATGGTGCGGCTATCTCTTGTAGTTTACAGACGCATCGACCCAATAGGTCATATAGCGGTGCGGCTGACTTCGCAGCACGGAGCGGACAGGGCCCAGGGTTGGCGGACGTCGGCGAGCCTGCTAAGGCCAGGAACGGTTGGTGTCTCAGAAAAGAGGGCGTACGATGAAAGCTTTGCCTGGCTTCTCCCCTTTGATCAACAAGGGTGCTTTACAGCCCGCCGGAGCCTTGGAGCAAGCAATTAACCTTTCCTCCTCCCTACCCTCAAGAGGTGATGCCTCGTCGGCTAAGTAACGAAGAATAGCGACGTCAGCTGCTCCAATGATCACGGGTGGAGTGGACATCGGCCATGAGCGCTGGGTTGGGTGGCTATTTGGACTTAGGATAGCGCAACACTTCTGGATGATACGATACGATGCGATAGGTGATACCACTTCCGACTCCTGCGATGCACGACATGGGAGATAACTGATATGGCGCCAATCAGACACCGCGCCCAGGATAATTATCGATTGCAGACATGCTGTGGGCCCACGTGGCTAACAGTCCCGGCCACTCACCGATGTCCTCTTTGTTGGCGAACTCCTGCTCGTAGAAGCCGAGGATTGTGCGGCCGAGCGTGTGCGTAGTGGGCAGAGGCTGGCGGTCTCCGAACGGCCGCCGGCTATAGTAGTCGCCGGCGCCGGCCCGCGCCTCCAGGGTGTCGGCGTCGCGTGCGCGCAACTCGCCCAGCTGGTGCTGGTAGCCGGACCGACCGAGACGGGTCGCATGTCGCGCACCGCCCGGCGCGCTCACCACACCCAGACAAGCAGGCACCAGCGGCTCCTGCACCAGCAGCGCTGGCAGCGCCGACAGCTGCGACATGAGCGTCTCCAGGAACGCGTCGTAGTCCTCCTCCAGTTTGGAACCCTGTCGCACACCCAGTCGGCTGGGATCAGTAACCGAGGTAAAGCTTACACCGACACACTGGCCTGTTTGGTACGTCCATGTGGTCGGCAGCTCTATGCAATCGATTGGGATGGACAGCACAATGGGATGCGGGCTAGTGGAATGATTGGAATCGGTCAGTTGGCTGGATCCCGCCGATTAGATCGTCCCAGTTGGTTCTTGTGGGTTGGCTAATGTCTGTCGAATCCCGTCGGTTGGATCTCGTTAGCTGGATGATGCTTTCAGCTGGGTCCTACATGCTGGATTTTTGGACCAGTTGGCAATAGTCAACTGGACAATGTCAGTCACGTGCAGTGAATGAGAATCAGCAATATATGCGTGGAAATCATCTCAAAATTGCCGTATCAGCCATGTGCAGTCAGCATTCTTACATAGATGTCACATTATGGATATATGGCGTGGAAATTGTGTCAACATTGTCGTATCAGCTATGTGCAGTGACCATTGTCACAGAGGGAACAGGTGAGTTGTTTTGTGGTTGCCATGTGATGTGGCTGTGTTCTGCTCCTCGTGACGCCCCACCACATAGGGGCCCTACAGGGGAGGGGGGGGGGGGTCCTCGGCCCGTGGACGGAAGCACGCCATGCGCCCGAGGAGAGGCGCATGGCGGGCCACCACGGGGCGGGCGGTGCCTTCGCACAGCCAGACGGGAGACTCACCACTCCGACCGGGATCCAGCACCGCCCACCCATTGACCCCAGGTGGCCGGGCCAGCCGGGCCGGCAGACACTAGGAAAACCAATGTCCCCAGCCTAAGACGACCAACCACTTGACCCATATGGGGCCCTACGGGCTCGCCCGCCTCTCCGCGATAACAGTACCAAAGAGGCGTGTTGGTCCCCCGTCACAACTAGCACTGCACGCCGGGGACCTCAAACTCCAGGAGTCCGTAAACCCCAGGGGTGGGAGCGAGGGGACGCGATTAACCCGATAAAACTGAGCTGGTGGGCAGGACCGGGAAAGTTGTCCTACCTAATCATAGTAAGGAGAGTTGATGTTGAAGGGCCATGTGAAGGACATGGATGTTGAGATGGGATGGATATTGTAATGAGAGCGTATGGATAGGAGGACGAGTGAGGCACACTTAGTCTGACCACTCACTGGTGGACCGGTGGACTGGTCCGCCGGATCATTGGGGCACGCTATCCCCACCACACGCTCACCACCGAAGGGTGGCGCCTCGTCGTGGCGGGGTTACGGGTGCATTGTCTCATCAGACATGTGCAAAGAGCACTGTTTCATCATTGTCTCATCAGTCATGAACGTCAGCTGGTAGTCACTGATTAATTCCTTCTGGACATCACAGTTGACGTATCGATCTGCATCACACCAGTTGGCAGCGTTATCATGGTGACAGGCACCTCTCGTGACAACGCCGGTTATTCCCAGCTAAGATTCCGACAAATACAAACGGAAAAACGTCCAGCAGCATCGAAGGTAGCGGTTATAGATGGAAAAACACATTCCTGATCACGGTGTCCACAAAATAAGCACACAACGCGAGCCTGTAATTGCTTAACAATAAATGCCGCTCTGATCTAGCTGTGCAGGTTACCTTTCGAGGCCGTTTCTTGGCGCTGCCACCGTCCTTGCCCTGAGACTGCCGCCGCTTTTGCTGATACTGGCGCCTCCGCTGCTTTTTCATCTCCTCGACCTCACGCGCCCTTTGATGCACTGTCAACAGCAAACATAGTGACTTCTCGTCCTACCTGACTGCACGTTTTACCTAGCTCTTGTCGATTCAACACATCATATGCCACAGACCAAGTTCTGATAATAACATCATGTTTAAAAAGGGTTTGCCTACATCAACTTCTAAAAGCCTGTAGGTGAAGAAAGCAGTCATCACATGATGTCAGATGATGATAATGTAGTACCAGGCGTGGTGGTGGTGTGTTAATCATCAGCAGGCAGGGAAGTAGTAGGAGTAGTGACGCTACGGTACCCACCATCAGCAGACGGGGCAGTAGTAGGCGAGGTGACGCTACGGTACCCACCATCAGCAGGTAGGGAAGTAGTATGGGTGGTGACGTTACAGTACCGACCATCAACAGGCAGGGAAGTAGTAGGCGTGGTAACGTTACAGTACCCACCATCAGCAGGTAGGGAAGTAGTAGGCGAGGTGACGTTACAGTACCCATCATCAACAGGCAGTGAAGTAGTAGGCGTGTTGACGTTACAGTACCCACCATCAACAGGCAGGGAAGTAGTAGGCGTGGTAACGTTACAGTACCCACCATCAGCAGGTAGGGAAGTAGTAGGCGTGGAGACGTTACAGTACCCACCATCAACAGGCAGGCAAGTAGTAGGCGTGGTGACGTTACAGTACCCACCACCAACAGGCAGGGAAGTAGTAGGCGTGGTGATGTTACAGTACCCACCATCAACAGGCAGGGAAGTAGTAGGCGTGGTGACGTTACAGTACCCACCATCAGCAGGTAGGGAAGTAGTAGGCGTGGTGACGTTACAGTACCCACCATCAACAGACAGGGCAGTAGTAGGCGTGATAACGTTACAGTACCCACCATCAGCAGGTAGGAAAGTAGTAGGCGCGGTGACGTTACAGTACCCACCATCAGCGGGCAGGGAAGTAGTATGGGTGGTGACGTTACAGTACCCACCATCAACAGGCAGTGAAGTAGTAGGCGTGGTAACGTTACAGTACCCACCATCAGCAGGCAGGAAAGTAGTAGGCGCGGTGACCTTACAGTACCCACCATCAGTGGGCAGGGAAGTAGTACGCGTGGCGACGCTACGGTACCCACCATCAACAGGCAGGGAAGTAGTAGGCGTGGCGACGTTACAGTACCCACCATCAGCGGGCAGGGAAGTAGTAGGCGTGGCGACGCTACGGTACCCACCACCAACAGGCAGGGAAGTAGTAGGCGTGGCGACGCTACGGTACCCACCATCAGCAGGCAGGGAAGTAGTAGGCGTGGTGACGCTGCTACACGGTTGAGCTGCCGCCGCGGCTGCCACCTCGGATGCTGGCGGCGTTTGCGGTGTGACCGCGCCATCACGACCGTCAGGCGCGCCACTGTGTGCCGACCCGGCCGGCGCAGAGGACAAGGAAACCTGTGGCGACAGAGTCACCGGTGAGGATGAGGCGGATGAGACTGCGGCGGCGGCTGAGGTCGGGACGGTGGCGGGGGAAGCGGTCACAGGAGCGGAGACGGAAGTGACCGACACAGGGGTGGAGGCGGCCAAGTGGTTCTGTACACCGGCCGAGCTGCAACTGGCACCGACAGAGTTGGACAACGGACTGAACGAGTTCGACGGGGTGCCGGCAGCGTTAGACAGGCCGTCAATCGAGCTAGTCATGTCGCTCGCGGAGCTGGCCAGGGCTCGGAAGGACTTGGTCGGAGTAGCCGCGGCAGTGCTGGACAGAGCACAGGACGAGCTGGTGAAGGCACTAACCGAGCTGGGCAGAGCGTTCACGGATCGCATCATACCAAGCGAGAGCGGTCGAGAAACCTCCAGACCACTGGAAGTCACTGTCAGTGTCCTGGTATCGGCTGCCGCGCTGGAGGTGCCAGCCACCGGGCTGTCAGCGGAGCCGGCTGGCCGCGACAGCACTGGCGGCACCAGTGGCTTGGGCACCTGGGGCTGCTGGCGTGCAATGGGCGAAATGGAGGCGCTGCTGGCCGGCTTGCTCGACAGCTGCGAAGCTAGCGACGGCGTCAACACGAACTGGGTCGAGCTGGCCGACTGCGGCGTGGTGGCGCAGCCGGCGTTCTGCAGCAGCTGCTTCAGCAGCACGTTCTCCTGGCGGCCGGAAGGCGGCTCAGCGCCATCACTACCCACGCTTAGTCGCGTCAGCGAGCCTGCTTGTGAGATGGCCGCCGTCGTCACTGATGCCGTGGTGGCAGTCGATGATATGACGATGCCGCCGGTCAGGTGCTGCTGCTGCTGGTGTTGCGACAGGCCACTGGACGGTGCCGGTGACGATGTCGTTGCCGGTGCTAATGTCGGTGTCGGTGTCGGTGTTGGTGTTGGTGTCGGTGTCGGTATTGGTGCCGGCTCCGGCCGCGACAGCATAACCGGTCGCGAGCCGTACACGCTCACCAGCTGGGTGGAAGCTACTGCGCCAGGACGCCAGCCGGCGGCGGTGGAGGAATTATGTGGTGTGGAGGTGACAGCACGGCATGCTGCCTCGCCTCCGCTGCCGCTGCTGCCCGACATATCCAGCACAACCTGATGGGCACTGCTGGGTGGCACTTCACACGGGCGAGCCGGCGGAACTGCAGGTGGGCGAGATGATGGCACCTCTAACGTTGGTGTAGGGGATACTTCTGACACCCCCACTGGTGTACAATCTGACGATCGAACGGGCGGTATCTCCGAAGATCGGCAAGGTGGTACTTTTAACAGTAGACTGGGCAGCACTTCTGATGATCGAGCGAGCGGCGTCTCAGCAGATGATTGGGTCAGTGGCATCTCCGACGATCGAGTGACCGCAAATTCAGACGATTGAGTGACCGCTAATTCAGACGATCGAGTGACTGCTGTCTCATACGACCGAGTGACAGCTGTCTCAAACGATCGAGTGACTGATAACTCAGACGATTGGGCGAGCAGTCCCTCAGACCGAGAGGTTGGAGTCCAAGAAGGGTGTGTGGATGGTATTTCAAATAATCGGGCGGGCAACGCCTCCACCGAATGGGCCAAAGATGTGTGCGTCTGGTGGAATGATGGTGTGTCCAACAATGGAGCCGACCGGGATTCGGAAGGTCGAGCAGATGATGGTTCTGACAGTCGGAGAGAAGGTGCATCCAACGTTCGCGAAGTCAGCGCTTCTAACGGTCCTGTGATCCTTGTTTCTGAAGGTAGTGAGGTGAGCGCCTCTGACGATTTGGATGTCAGTGCTTCTGACGTTTTGGCAGACACCGCCTCTAAAGGTTTGGAGGCCGATGGCTCGAACGTAACAACCTCTGAAGTCACTGCAGCCAGCACCTCTGACGATCTGCCGGGCGGCATCTCAGCTGGTCGAGCGAGTAGCGGCGGCGGCCGCGGCGGAGGCGGAGCAGACCGCGTCATTGCCACCGGCGCCGCGCAGACGGCAGTGGTGATGGCCGGGCCGCTGACCACGACTGTGGTGACCGGCCGGGCTCCAGGCGCCGCCGCACTAGACATAGATTCACTGTTCGAAAGTGAGACGAGCGGCGCAGCGGAGAGCACCGGCGGTGGAGTGGAGACGGACGCCATGTCTGGGGCGGAACTGCTCGGCATCGCGCCTGTGTCTGTGCCGGTCTCGGCGGGTGTGAATGCTCCGCCGCGCAGTCGAAGCTTCCACCAGCCGGTCGGCCGGTCACACAGCGACTGCCACATGCTAGGGCCGCCGCCGCGCAGACCCAGCGAGAACCGGCCAAACCGGCCGAACGCGCGGCCGGGTGGTGCCGGCGCCACAGATGCACCACCGCCGCCGCCACCGGCTCCAGCAGCACCTGTGGCTGTGCTGCCGCCGCTGCCGGCCGGGCTGGCCGGTGGTGGGTCAGACTGCGGCCCGGTGGCGGTGGGTGTCAGCGGCTGTCGGGGCGACGCGACCATCGGCGTGCCCGGGTGGCTGTCAGGACGGCTACCCGGCTGTTGCCTGCCCGATGGGTCGCCGCCCTGCTGCTGCATGTGAGGCACGCTGGACGGCCGCTGCTGTTGCGGCGACGGCGGCATCGTGAGTCCAGGCCTGACCAGCTGCTGCTGTTGCCTTTGCTGCTGTTGCTGCGCCAGCTGCTGCTGCTGCACCTGTCGCTGCATCAACTGGTCCGGCTGTTGTCCCAGTGGAGGGCCGTGCTGCTGAACATGTATTTGGCCGGGATTCTGCCGCAATTGCAGCTGCTGGTGATGTTGGATGCGCTGCTGAAGCAAGTGTTGTGGCACCTGCTGGTGAAGCCTCATCTGCTGCTGTTGCTGTTGCTGCTGCTGCTGTTGAGGCGACGGCACTCGATACTGCGCCTGTTGGGCGGCGCCAGGAGAAGGTACACGATACTGCGCCTGTTGGGCGGCGCCAGGAGAAGGTACACGATACTGCATCTGAACAGCACCAGGCGCACACGCAGGCGGGTAGCGCTGTTGCGGCGGCAGCGGCGGCGCAGCCGGCATGTAGTACTGCTCGTGTCCGGGCGACTGGACTGAGCGTGGGCTGTGCGGTGGGCGGGGAGAGAGAGTCTGCGAGCCGCCGGCCGGACCGTACCGCTGCTGTTGCTGCATATAGTACTGCTCGTGGCCCGGTGACTGCACTGGACGCGGGCTCGGCGGTGGCCGCGGCGACATTATTTGGGACTGGGCGGGTGTTTGCGGCGCACTACCACTGCCATACCGCTGCTGCTCTTGCTGCTGCTGCTGCTGTGGTTGTTGTTGTTGTTGTTGTTGCTGCTGCTGCTGTTGTTGCTGTGGTGGTGGTTGCTGCTGTTGCTGTTGTTGTTGTTGATGCTGCTGTTGTTGTTGTTGCTGTTGTTGCTGTTGTTGGATGTAGTACTGGTCACCGCCAGGAGAGGGCACTGGCCGCGGTGACTGGACGGGTCGCGGGGAGGCGACAGGTGTCTGCTGCGGCGTGTGCGGACTGTGCGGGTGGTGCATGCCGCCGGGACTGGCCATCTGCGCCGGCGACATCATCGGACTGGCCTGCGGACTGGTGACGAACGACGACGGAGACATGGCCGGCTGGTGGTGCGGACTGGCCAGCGGGCCGCCCGACGGCCGCCGCATCTGCTGCGGGCTCGGGGTGCGTGCCACCGGCTGGGGCGCGCGTAGCGGCGGCCGTACCAGCGCCAGCGGCGGCCGCGGCACGCCGGACAAACGCTGCAACATCACAGGGTGGATGCGAGGCTCCTGCGCACTGCCCAGATGTGCGTACTGCGCACTGCCCTCCATCGGCGACACTGGGTGGCGCGCGCCGGTCGAAAGGCGCGCCGGGCCAGTCGCTAACGTCAGTGGCGACTGCGAGCTGGGCGACTGCGGCACCAGTGGCGACGGTGGCGGGCCAGACAGGCGCGGAGATGGCAGACGCGGCGCACCCGCCACACTGGCCACCGGCGACTGTGGCGGCTTGGGCTTTTTGTTGCGATACTCCTGGAACGACAGAACATGAGCCGCGTCAGTCGGTGTAGCAACAGACGCCCACGGGATGAACTTATCATGATATGCTCTGATTACGGTTTACATAGGATCCGTGCAATTAAGTGCTCACGATCGCCCACCTCCGAAAGTATCGCCCGAATCGCCCACCATACAGGCAACAGGTGCAGTGTCGCCGCCATTTTCTGTGCCATTTTTGCTCACTGGTGTGCCAACCAAGGCTGGAAATATGGCGCTGTCCTGGACGTTTGCCACCCAGAACATTGTACTCTCCAGGGACAAGGGACATACTCCCCAGGGCAGTGTTAAATTATTAATAAAATAGGGTGGAAAATACCACTTTCTGAACACTCAATCAGCATCCTTCTCCAAGAAGTATCATCTTGCTTCATGATTTGTGCTGATGACGTCTTTGTGTCTTCTTTTTAACAGTACATCATTGGTTAAGTATCATGATCATGCTCTCGATTAAGGATGGTGATACACAAACATTTCACAATGCAATTTGAGGTAAAGGAATTATCCATAATGTGGTATGTCATACAGCACCAATGCATATAATTTTTTTTTCGAGCTATCCCGAATATAGCTCTTCATAAAATATGAATCTCAAAACAACTGATGGAGGTACATCCATAATACGCAATTTGCGTAAATTTGAGTCTGAAAGACATCAAAAGCATTTGAAATGACACTAATTTCATCATACATTTTGATATCCCCACTGTGCTCATTTCGACATCTCACACCTGACAAAAAACCATCATTTTAACACTGCCCCAGGGGCAGGGGCAAAACAATATCTTCTACATTATCCATCCCTTCAATTATCCACCCCCTTTTCACGAAAAGATGAACCGTTTGAAAGATGAACGGTTTGAAAATGACCCAAACCTCCTTAATGTTTGACAAGCATCTCAGAAACTGACTGGGAAGTACATCAGTGAGTTCTAGATATAAGAAACAGATAACAAATTATCATCTCCGTTCTGCAATACCTCAAAGTTTTCCTTTCCGAATGCAGACCTACTTGGTTGGTGGGTTATTTGAGTTTTAGGGCGCATCAACCAGGTTTGGTCATTTAGCGCCCATACAGACCTACGGCATATCCCATCAGGCAGGACATATGCCTGGCCAGCACCACACTTTCTGCGCCTCACCTGCAGCACCATATTGTGCTGGCGGGACGCCTTTCGCACAGTCTCGATCTGCTTCTGGATGCCGGCCTGCTCGGTGCATATACGCTCGAACTCCTGGGCATCGACCTCATTCAGCTCCTGGCTGTTCTTGCGCAACGTACGCTGCTTGCTGTTGAAGGAGCGACGCTGCTTACGGTACTTTGTGATTTCCGTGTCCAGTGTCTTCAGCTGCATCGAGTACACCTGGAACGTCGGTGGCTGTCAAATGGAAAACTTTTCCGAACGGAACATACATCCAGTATGGTTGTTACCTGCACAGCTGCCCAGTGCACGGACAAAGAGTGTACTTAATGGCCACATGCACCTGTGATGCAGGCATATTGTCAGAGTAGACTTACTCATTTCCTATTGACAGTCACTTACGGCATTTTGGAGTGACACAGAGACAAACTAGCCAATTCCCCAAACTGCTCAATACCAGACGTTGATGGCAACATTCCGTTATCATCGCGCATTGCATATAGCGCGGAAACAAACGCGAAAACCTGGTGCAGCGGACAATAGGCGTTCCTCGTACTGGGTGCTGGGCGAACGCATTCCGACCCGGCCACAGTATCTTAGTGGGGAACGTGACCGGATACATGACATCGGTCACCGAACGGACCACTCCATGCTAAACACACGCTACACACGTGCTAAATACATCTCAAATACATTCATACGTCGACAAAAAAAGAACGGCCGAACTTGTTTTATATGTACTTGAAGCCTTCAAACAAAATTGCATTAAATCGTCTGTCATATATCATCAGTAATAACTGATAATGACTCCGGTACCTACAGAGTCGACGATCCAACATGTGCCATCCTAGCTGCCAGTACCACACAAGCGACGCAGCTTACCTGCTGCTCCTGTACCAGCCATTGCTCGCAGTCGCGTATCACCCGGAGCTCGTCCTGCGTCTTACCTGCTGCTTCTGTACCAGCCATTGCTCGAAGTCGCGTATCACCCGGAGCTCGTCCTGCGTCTTACCTGCTGCTCCTGTACCAGCCATTGCTCGTAGTAGCGTATCACCCGGAGCTCGTCCTGCGTCTTACCTGCTGCTCCTGTACCAGCCATTCCTCGTAGTCGCGTATCACCCGGAGCTCGTCCTGCGTCTTACCTGCTGCTCCTGTACCAGCCATTGCTCGCAGTCGCATATCACCCGGAGCTCGTCCTGCGTCTTACCTGCTGCTCCTGTACCAGCCATTGCTCGTAGTCGCGTATCACCCGGAGCTCGTCCTGCGTCTTACCTGCTGCTCCTGTACCAGCCATTGCTCGCAGTCGCGCATCACCCGGAGCTCGTCCTGCGTCTTACCTGCTGCTCCTGTACCAGCCATTGCTCGTAGTCGCGCATCACCCGGAGCTCGTCCTGCGTCTTACCTGCTGCTCCTGTACCAGCCATTGCTCGTAGTCGCGCATCACCCGGAGCTCGTCCTGCGTCTTACCTGCTGCTCCTGTACCAGCCATTGCTCGCAGTCGCATATCACCCGGAGCTCGTCCTGCGTCTTACCTGCTGCTCCTGCACCAGCCATTGCTCGTAGTCGCGTATCACCCGGAGCTCGTCCTGCGTCTTACCTGCTGCTCCTGTACCAGCCATTGCTCGTAGTCGCGCATCACCCGGAGCTCGTCCTGCGTCTTACCTGCTGCTCCTGTACCAGCCATTGCTCGCAGTCGCAAATCACCCGGAGCTCGTCCTGCGTCTTACCTGCTGCTCCTGTACCAGCCATTGCTCGTAGTCGCGTATCACCCGGAGCTCGTCCTGCGTCTTACCTGCTGCTCCTGTACCAGCCATTGCGCGCAGTCGCATATCACCCGGAGCTCGTCCTGCGTCTTACCTGCTGCTCCTGTACCAGCCATTGCTCGTAGTCGCGTATCACCCGGAGCTCGTCCTGCGTCTTACCTGCTGCTCCTGTACCAGCCATTGCTCGCAGTCGCATATCACCCGGAGCTCGTCCTGCGTCTTACCTGCTGCTCCTGTACCAGCCATTGCTCGCAGTCGCATATCACCCGGAGCTCGTCCTGCGTCTTACCTGCTGCTCCTGCACCAGCCATTGCTCGTAGTCGCGCATCACCCGGAGCTCGTCCTGCGTCTTCGGCTGGTCGACAGGTACGGCCGGCGCTGGCGTGTTCTGCACGGGTAGCGCGATGGGAGAAGGAGCTGCCGCGGCAGAGGCGGTAGCGCCCAGCACCATCGGGTGTTGCCTCTGCGTGTGCAGCGAGCTCTCCCTCTGCTGGGCCAGTAATGCTGCAAAACACACACACACACCATGTCAGTTCAGGTGTAACGCCAGACACGACAGACACGACCCTCACTAGGGCAGGAGCACACACCACCCAGTCACGACACGTCAGACACGGACCCTCGCCAGGGAGCAGGAGCACACACCACCCAGTCACGACACGTCAGACACGGACCCTCGCCAGGGAGCAGGAGCACACACCACCCAGTCACGACACGTCAGACACGGACCCTCGCCAGGGAGCAGGAGCACACACCACCCAGTCACGACACGTCAGACACGGACCCTCGCCAGGGAGCAGGAGCACACACCACCCAGTCACGACACGTCAGACACGGACCCTCGCCAGGGAGCAGCACACACCACCCAGTCACGACACGTCAGACACGGACCATCGCCAGGGAGCAGGAGCACACACCACCCATTCACGACACGGCACATCAGACAAAACAAACACATCCTAGTCAAGGCGCGCCACTCACAGTCGTAGCAGACACATGCACTCTGGTAGGGACAGACACATTTAACTTACTGTAGTCAGGACTCGGGTTCCGCTTAGTGTCGATCTGGCCTACATGCATTACGCTCGATTAGAATAACAAGCGGGCGTCTGTGAAACTTCCATCCCTTTGTATGTACTAGATCCCTCCAATAATTGCGCATCTTAATAAGATGCCGTGGGGGTCGTGTCACACATATGCATGTGGTGTGTTTAAATTTAAACAGATGTATTTTAAACTTACGAGACTTATTTATTTGTTTATTTCATAATGCATGCCCTCCACGTGCAGTGGCTGTTACGGACAGTCTGGGTTTTCACAGGTATTTACAAAGATTTGTGGTCAGTAGTGGGAGCAGATGCGCAACAAGCATTCGTACACCAACATAATACAATACCCATATCACTCTCTGCATTACACACACCATGCTTGCAACACTAGCTATAAACGAGTGGTTTGTAGAAGTGATAGGAAAGCGATCTGCCACCCCTAGCGCCGCGCCTGCCCCGGCGTGTGTTCTTGGTGGGCGTTGTCATGGCGACGGCGACGCTCCCCTCGTCTGGTTTCCCGCTCGGGAGGGGTGGGGCTGGTGACTGGCGGGGGCGACCAAGGTCGAGGCTTTGATGACGTCACAGTGATGCGGGCGCTCGACGTCGCAGCCCTGCTCGGCTGCGTGCGCGTTGCTGACGGGGGACGTGATGGCATTTGGGCCAAGGCGATGGTTAGCAGCATCCGGATGATATCCGTATGCATGGCACAGCCGAAGATGGAAAACTGGTAGAGCTGAAGCTAGACGATAGGAGGTAGGCGATCACTGTTGTTGAAGACACAGGAATTCCGAGCGGCACCAAGTCGTCAGTCAGATAATTTCCTTCTCAGCCGCAGTACAGGAAAGAAGACGGGCAGTAGCTGATGCTTGATGGAAGGGAAGTCACTATGGAGAAAGGCGCTGTCGCTTCGGTACTCACTCAGTTTTTCAGGCGTCCAGTCACTGCTGTGTAAAATAGTACAGGAATAACCAGCAGAAAACTCCATCGAGTCCAGTCACTTCGCACACGTATAGTGCATACTTAGCATTACCCCTTGACCCAAATAGTTTCTTCCAAGCTCTTTTCCCAAACAAGAACCCACCGCACTGACCTGCATGTACCTTATACTGACCTGAATGCAAACCGAGCTCAGATGGCAACCTATACTGATTTTGTGTTCCAGTCCCAGATGGCTTCCTGTACTGATATGGACGTGTTCCGGTCCCAGGTCCCAGGTGACTTCCTATACTGACCTGGATGTATGCCAGTCCCAGATGTATCCCTACACTGACCTGGATGTATGCCAGTCCAGATGTCTCCCCATACTGACCTGGATGTATGCCGGGATCATGAACAGGCCGAACCTGCTGCACGCCCTGCATCTGGGGACGTATCATTGGCCGCATGGTTGGATACATCTGGCCCATGGCCTGGTGGGTGACAGGCGCCGCCGCCACAGATGGACCACCGACGTACTCAGCTGTAGGAGGAGACAGTCGTGCGTCATCCACCCACCTGGCACTCGCTCGTCGCAGCCAAACATTCTGTCCAGACAGACACAGTCCAAATAGTCTTAATTTTTATAAAGCAACTACTGATGATCAACTGTTGAAATAAAGGAGTTCGGTGCCTTCCAAAAGTTGTGTGGAAACGCAGTACATGCGGTTGAGATAATGACCTAGCCTGGGAAAAGTTAAAGATGTTGGCGTTTTTGTGAACATAAACTGGTGTTGCTGGACTACAAACATCACTTTAACTACTACCATCAGGTGCAGCTGTACTGGCGTAACTCAGCTCCAGTGGTGCTGGCTAACAATAGGGCCGGATTTTCGGTTCAGGCTTCTGGTGTCAGAGTGCAAAACTTTTAAAAACCAACGGTATAGGATTGAGTTCGGAGCGCATATTTGCGAAAAAAAGGAACTATTCTGCATAATAAATGAGCATGGCTACTTTGCGTCACACTGATTGCATACACAGATGCTTGGTTGTTGGTTGAAGATACATAACATGGTCATTCATATTTAGAGTCATTAACTTTTGGGCGTTAAAATACATCAATAACCTCTCGGGCACTGGCTAATTACATTGAATTAAACGTGAAGCCATGCAAGCCCTTACTATAATGTCGACAACTGCGAGCAAGATTTGACTCAAAACACTTGTGATCATGGGACCTGACCTAGTATTTGATGAGCGATACTCTACCCATGTGATGTTTCTGTACCATGCATGACTGCGGTCTGCTCATTTTTAATACTCATTTGTCTAACGACAATGTGCGACCGTTGCTCGGGTATGTTACTTGACGCAAAAGTAGTGACCAAGTGTGATATAAAATGACTCGTTCACGCTTCTTCTTTCACGGCCCCGCATGACATTTCAGGAAAACCCGAGCTCAGCACGTGCTATACAAATTGCAATCTGCATTATCGAGCAATGCCACATGGGCAGCAGCAAGTTGAGTGGCTCACGCCTGACAGTCGGAGCCGTCGGAGCCGACACGCTGAGACCGGCCGCCGCGGCTGACTGGACGTCATCCTTCATCTTCTCCAAGTCGAGCTCGGCGAGTGGCTGCAGCGGCGCCGGCGCGGGCACAGCTGGGACAGAGCCGCCGGTGGCCGCAGCTGTGGCGGCCGGCTGTTGTCGCTGCTGCTCGCGCTTCTCCTCCTCCAACAGATCAGCCAGCAGCAGCGGCTGGTCCTGCCAGACACCCAGCAGCCGTCAGCACCAACACACCCGTCAGTCATCACGCTGAGGAACGTGTGGATCGGTTCACTGCGCAGCCTGTCGGCGAGAGGTAGGGAAGCATGCTACTCACAGCTGTCCGTGATTCCTGTCGGGGTAAGTTGGGGCAAATTGGAGCCACTTCGATCTACTCCGAAAATGCAAGGGAACATGGAGCAGCTACTGCAAGCTGCTCGGAGTAGGGTTGGAAACAAAGCTTCAAAGTACGAGTGTTATTAACGACAGTTCCGTGGGAAACGACCAGACGCCGCATCGCTGGCGGCGTCAGATATACCGTTGCTCTGAATGTAACTATCACCTGGAATCCCTTTATCACTCAAAAAGAAATACTAGTTGATTTCCGGTCAGTCCAACATCTGTTCCCTGCAGCGAATCTCTTCCAGTAAAGTAGCCGTATTTTGATGAGTTGAACTTCCTCAACGTTGTTAAAAGAGTACGAGAATATTATATTTCCCCATCAGTCACCGTTGCTGTTCAGTTGAGCATTTGCTTCCGCGTGCATAGACCAGACTAGCGTCCATCAGGCACCGCTGCACGCGCATCAGCGACTGTTCAGTTACACACAATTCGACGGTAAACATTGAGTGGTGTTGCGACATGTGTCTCGTTCGTCTGTGCAAAAACAAAAATATATGTCAGAGTAAAAACAAAACTCTATGTCGGACGCTGTCGGAAAGTGTATGTGAACTATATCACTACAAATTCCCTTCTGAAAAACGATGAATGGAATATTTATTTTCCGAGAGAACCTGACCATTATATACCAGGGGATAAGCCTTGCGACGAAAGATTCAAGGTATTTCACTGACATAAAATGCAGTACCCAATCATAAGTATCCACGGATCTACTGCATAAGCAGTGCTTGATCCATATTTCTGTTGTCAGTGTACATCTCAAGATATGCTTTGTAATGTACTGAAACTAACATTAGGAACCACAATTGTAGCTCAACCGGACTGACCACCTTCCCCTTCTCGCGCTAGTAACCAACCGCCGTCGACGGCGATGGCGCCCGCGCTTAAACTGCGCTACCGACTCAGCGTTTCCTGCAGCATGCGGCCAACTTCTCCCTTCCCCTTCAAGCCACTGTTTCGGCAGCGATGGGCTGATGGTAGTCACCTCGCCGGGGCCGGGACAGCGCCACCGGTGTTGGCCGAATCACCAAGGGAGGTGTGGGGGGAAGCTCATAAGATCTACTTTCAGAAGACCTACGTTCAATAGATCTACTTTTAGAGGTTTATTTTCACAGGATCTACTTTCCGAACATCTATTTTCACAAGATCTACTCTCGGGACTGGATTGTTCAGAGGATCTACTCGAAGACGAAAGTGTTCACAGGATCTACTTTCAAGAGAATGTTTTTCACAAGATCTACTCTTTGAGATCTACAAATATATTTTTATATATGTTTGCCTGCCCCTAATTCGACGAAACTGTGCTATATTAATGGTCGTGATATTATCTAAGAACCTGCAAAAAAGAAAGGCGGAGACTTGAAAACTTTTTGAGATATCGGCCTTTGAGTATTGTCATAGGACCAAATGCATGCATGCCCCGAGGCTATTTACCATATCATCGATGATAACTCTGGTTACCTTCGTCCGATTATCGTCGAATTTGGTGCGCAAGTCATTGGTGGCAAACTGAACTATTTTCCGGATTTTCAGGTTGACATGACCTCACATGAACTAACATGACCTTGGGAAGTTTGTATTGCCTAAATACATGCAATATTGCAACTTACGTGAATATTCACGCCAGTAATTTTCAACTAACTATTTGTGGCACTTTTGCAGGTGAGGCCGACACTGGACCGGTGACCAAGAAATGAAAATGCTGCACCCTAACGTCGGTTGCGGGGGGGGGCGTCATGTGTTCGCGGCGTGTTAAGGAACGAGCGGCGAGGGAAAGATTACACGCGCCGCTCGTGAGAGGGGAGGTGGAGGTGCGTGTATTGACAACAGTAGATAAGCCTTTAGAAAGATAACGACACAATGGAGGTGTGGGTGGTGGTCTGTGGCAAAGTCGGCCATGCTCAGTGCTTGTTGTGATTCCCTGGAAGTCGGAGGTCGAAATGGGCAAGGCGTCTGGATACGAGCGGCGAAGTGAAAGGTGGACGAAGTGCTGTGATCCCTTACTTCGACACAGGCGTAAAACTGTAAAACATGGCTGTAGACCGGTGATTACAAAATGGATCGAACAAAACCCGGATCTCGACTTAGATCGGAGCAAATACTTATGCACTTCCTGCCGACTGGCGCTTTCGAAAAGAAGACCGTCAGATCCAGTCGAACAGCGGGAGCCGCAGCAGCCACCAGCGGAACCGGGAATATCAGTGCTTTAGACGGCCGATGACAGTAACGGATCTCTCCAAGCAGAGGCAGCACCTTCAAATACCGATTCTACAGATGTAGACCAAACAGTAGATGCCATAGACCAGTCCGCACAGGCACTTGGTGAGACCCCAATCAAGCGGAAACGGCTACGAACTTCAAAGAAGTACAGACGGACGAAGATGTCCAAAATCACAGCGGCTTTCCAGAAACAAGTTTCAAGTATCGATACAGAGCCCGTCCCTTGCACCGACGAAGACGAAAAACAGAAAGCAAAACGTTTTGAAGAAATGATAGAGCAGCTGCGACAGAAATTCAGAACCACTGAAAAACCAAGTGAAAAATACAAATATTGACGGTAGCGCCAAGTTCATGGACAATTCGCAAGCTGATGGAAGAGTTTGGTGCGTCGCACCATCAAGCAAGGTGCGCCAAACGCTTGCAAGAAGCGTCAGGGTGCCTCTCGGTTCCGAATCCGAGCCCTGGAAAAGTGCTTAAAAGTGAGACTGCAGAACTAGTGAGGGACTTCTACAGAAGCGAAGACGTGAGTCGTGCAATGCCTGGAACTAAAGACTTCGTTTCTGTCCGGAGAAAAATTACAGGCAAAAGGGAGCGGGTACAGAAACGCCTTATTCTCTGCAACCTAAAAGAGGCCTATCGGTGTTTTAAGGATCTGTACCCGCAATACAAAATAGGTTTTTCCAAATTTGCGGAGCTACGTCCGGGGGAATGTGTACTGGCAGGTGCGAGCGGTACCCATTGTGTGTGCGTATGCGTGCATCATGAGAACGTGAAGTTAATGATGGCTGGTGGCAAGGTAAGCGACATCACTGTGAATGGGTTCAGCTGGCATCCTATCATCATTGTTTGGCTCAGGTTCAGTGTAACCCGCCATCGTTGCTTTGTAAGGAGCGTAAATGTGAAGAATGCCCAAAAGCTTAGCTAGCTGAACATTTGATCCTGACCCAAGTTGACCTCCAGGTCACCCTAAACCGAGGTCAAGTGATGACCTAGCTAGATCATATTATACATCATGATTAACCAGAGGATTTCGGTGGCATTAAAATTATTTCTCTATCTTGATTCTATATAAAGTTATTGACGAAAGTGTGACATGACCTCATAGTGACCTCACGTGACCTTGCAGAGGACACTTGTTCAAAATCAATTAATTGACTTTTATCGACCTCAACATAACCCTTGAATACAATGATCTTTATCATTGTATTCAAGAGTGCGATGCATAAACAGACGTATCTGAGTGAAATATTTGTACGTATATTGAAACAATGTTCACGTTCCTATTTTAGTGACATATGCATTAAATTTCGACACATGTATACGGTCATAGGCACATGTTTGAAGACAACCTTGCATACATTCAAGTCTATAAAGCTCTCACGTCGAAACGCAGTGCCAGGCACAAATTATTATTGCCCATAGCCTTGCCTTCCTGAAGCTGTCTATCCGTCGCTGTCGCTGATAACCCACACCTTACTGATAATCACACCGGGGAAACATCCTTGGTCGTCCGGGTCCAATCAGCAGTACACTGGGTTTCGGGGAAGCTTTGGACATCAAGACTGGCTAACAACAGATGGAACTTATGAGATATGACCTGGGTTTCGGGCTAGAGATAAGGTACAGAGAGACATGATCGGTGGCCGATGGACCGGCGCGTTTCCGAAGGCCCGGTGTGCTTATTTATTGTCTCGGCGTACTTTTTATGATGATGTCACTTTGCGGGCCCCGGGGTTCTTTTGGTTCTCATGACGTCTGCACCTCCTGTGCGGTTTGAGGGCCCGGGCGCGTTTTGGCCCCGGTGTCTTTGGGCTCCTAGTACGCTAATATAAGGCTCCAGCGCATCTGCATCAGCTCCATCCAGCGCTGTAACTCTACACTGCAACTGTGTAACTTTTCTCCTGGACGCGCTGCGTTTTGGAGGATCCAGGGATTTTGTCGGGTTTCCGGCGACTGAGGGCACTGCTATGATTATTTATAGCCACCGACGGGATACTTGGTGTCCTCAACAAAAATTTGTGCTGCCCCAGTTCGACTTTTGTGACATATTTTGAATACATTTCATGGCATGTTATGATAGAAGAACCATGGCGGTGAGGATTGGTACGATGAATTGAATTCTCCTATTTTTTGGTTGGGTGTAGGGTTACATGCAAATATAGGTGTACAGTAATTTTTCGGATTCCCAGTAATTTTTGGGATTATTTTCTGTTTGCCGAGGACGTGTCATCGTGTAATGGTAATGGTAAATATTGTATCAAGGTAGAAATTTATCAGGCATCATACAATAGCTGAATGTCAGTCCATCTCACCCCCAAGGAATGGATGGATCAATGAATTATTATGGAGGCACATGTCCAGAAGGGAACCACTTAGCCTTTCATGGGGACCTACAGTTGAAAACAAGAATTGAGGGGTACACGCGAGCATTCCCGCAGGTGGGGGGGGCATTTTCCTCATCGAGTGGCGCCCCTGGCTAGAATATTTGAGGCAGGGGTGCAGTCGGGTTTTCCCAGAGGAGCGCCTTCCTTCAAAGGGGGAGGGGTATCCCTCTTATAGGGCCTTCTCCTATGGGGGCATATCTGATTCTAGGACAAGTGTACGTATGGCAGATGTACGTAAGCAAATGCACGTAAGCTCAGATGTACGTATGGCAATTGTACGTAAGCACAGATTCACGTATGGCAAATGTACGTATGCGGAAGTGTACGTAAGTGCAAAAGTACGTATGCGCAAATGCGCGTAAGCGCAAATGTAAGTTGTATCCGTGCCTGCAGATAATCGCATTTGAACCACGAACAATCGCTCTGGGGCCACCAATATTCCGGTCACGCCCCCCCCCCCAAATTTACCTCCCAGTCAGTGCCCCTCGTTTTACGCCCATAGGCAATGCTCGACTCATGATGACGGGAGGTCACGGTTCACAATGATACTATTAATGGCATGCAATAGATGTGGTCCAACAACAGCAAAAGCACCTTAAACATGGTGATTCTGATGCTGTTAGCACCGCACGCGCGTTACGATCCACCAACAACGCCGACACACAACGAGCGCTTGTTTAATGGTATCATACCGCCATCTAACGAGAAATATTGTTACCTATGCTTCAGCGTTCAATTTGATGACATTCATTCCTTATTCAATGCCGTAATACCAAGACCGTGCTGCTACCTAGCGAGAGAAGGCTGAACTTATGCTTCTTGGACATCACAATTGAGAGTAGATCTTCTGAACAATCCAGTCCCAAAAGTAGATCCTCTGAACATACCGGGCCAAGAGTAGATCCTCTTAACATTCAGACCCGGGAGTAGATCTTGTGAACACATCCATCCTCCGAGTAGATCCTCTGAACATTTCCAGCAGTAGATCTTCTGAACAACTAAGGCCTATTTGTAGATCCTCTGAACAATCCCGTCCCGAGAGTAGGTCTTGTGAAAAATTATCCTGAAAGTAGATCCTGTGAACACTTTCGTCTTCCAGTAGATCTTCTGAACAAACCAGTCCCGAGAGTAAATTCTTGTGAACATTTCCAGCTTTCAGTAATCCTCTGAAAATTTGCATTCGGGAGTGGATCTTCTAAACACTTGAGGCCTATTTGTAGATCCTTTGAACAATCCATTCCCGAGAGATCTTGTTAAAAAAAAAAAATTCTTGAAAGTAGATCCTGTGAACACTTTCGTCTTCGAGTAGATCCTCTGAACAATGCAGTCCTGGGAGTAGATCTTGTGAACATTTCCTCCTCCAAGTAGGTCTTGTGAACATAGACCTTCTGAAAGTAGGTCTTCTGAAAATAGATCTTCTGAAAGTAGATCTACTGAAAATCGATCTTCTGAAAGTGGGTATTATGAGCCTCACCCTGTGTAACGTCAGCTATCTCACTTCCTTCCACATCTATCGATAATGTTCGCGACCATGTGTGGCATGTAATAGACCCGTCGAGACATCCCGCTGAACCTGCTCCCACCAGCAGCAGACCAGGTGATGTCTCCCAAGGGACCTGCTCCCACAGCAGCAGACCAGGTGAGGTCTCCCACGGGACCTGCTCCCACCAGCAGCGGACCAGCTGAGGTCTCCAACGGGACCTGGTCCCACCTGCAGCAGAGCCGGCGATGTCTCCCACGGGACCTGGTCTCACCTGCAGCAGAGCCGGCGAGGTCTCCCACGGGACCTGGTCCCACCTGCAGCAGAGCCGGCGATGTCTCCCACGGGACCTGATCTCACCTGCAGCAGAGCCGGCTTCCGCTCTGGCTGTGGGTAGGGTGGCGGCAGGGCCGGGGCTCCGGTGTGGCCCGGGTACGGCGGCGGACGCACCCCAGACGCGTAGCCGACACTGCCGTGCGCCGGCACGCCCATGGTCGGCTGGCCAGGCGGCAGAGGACACGGCACAGGGATGGCACCGTGTGGCGGCGGTCGGGGCGCACTCACTCTGCGACCACAGAGCCGCTCGTTATGGCGCACACGACTCTGTCAGGGCAAAACATACCGGCTACACCGCAGATACACTACACCATCGGCACTCGACAGACACTAGTCACACCACAGACAAACATGACACATGGCATCGGGACCCGACGGACACTAGTCACACCACAAACATACCAAACATACATGACGCACTACTTCGGCACTCGGCACACTAATTACAAAACATGCAGATATTTTCATTCAGGTCATGGCCCTTAGCCTCATAAATTCGATGAAATACAAGGTCAAACGCAACATCAAGTCAAAACGCTTTAGCGATTTTTGGCTAAATATGGATCCAAGAACATTGCATAAAGTGAGATGCCACAATATCCAAACTGCACAGTCAATACTCTTCTGTTTGGTCACCCTCCACGAGTCTTTTGCGGGTCGAATAGATAAAGTAAAAAATGGTCACATCTGAATCTTTGGAAATGGAGCAGCAGTATAGCGACCTTTATCTACGGTAGAATTTGAACGTAGCGAAGAAAAAACAGCACTGCCACAACGGATTGTACGGTCAACATTGACAACAAACCACAAGCTACAACAACGAACACTCAAAATTGGACGCTCATCGAACATTCAATGTAATGTTCATACTGGTGTTATCTCAGCAATAGTGAAGTAATTCCTAGTAAGTCGCCAACCTCTGCAAATGGTAACGTCATACTGCTATATTATATTAGTGCGCATTGATGCACGGATACACAACCTAGACACGGACAAGGGAGTTGCGAATCCAAATTATTCTTGCCAACTAAACACATTTTTTCCTCAAGGTAATGTTCTTTGCCTACCAGAGGTTACAGTTCGTTATTAGTTATTAGGGCTTTATGGCGCATCGACTACATTGATTGCAGAGGCACCAGAGATTACAAGCCATCAATAATTCATCACACATACACATATAGTACGGGCAACGTGCAATGGATATGTTTATTGTGATGGAAATACGAAGCAAAAGCATCAAAACCCAACCAAAAATCCAGCAGAAACAGAGTTTTTGCCAAAAGCGAGTTTTTTTGGGGGGAGGGGGCCCAGAGGTTTTCAAACCCAACTTTTCAAACTAGAAACCCAGAGGTTTTCAGCCCTTCACGCAGATCGAAGAAGAGAACAAACAAGCAGTGGACAGTTGACATTTCGCACAATTCAAGTGGGGAAACACCTCAGCCAGTTCGAAGATAAATGTATCATGTTGTCTCATGTTCACAGGTGATGCTGAGACGTACCTGACAGTTGCAGTAATTGCCGGCGAGGTGGCCAGAACAGCTGAGACGTACCTGACAGTTGCAGCAATTGCCGGCGAGGTGGCCAGAACAGCTGAGACGTACCTGACAGTTGCAACAATTGCCGGCGAGGTGGCCGGAACAGCTGAGACGTACCTGACAGTTGCAGTAATTGCCGGCGAGGTGGCCGGGACAGCTGAGACGGCCACCTGCACCAGCGGCCGAGAAGTTCCGGCGTCAGCTACAGCAGGAGCAAGATCAGCGACACGAGCGGCAGCCACTGGAGTGGCACGGCTCTCCTGTTCTTCGGACTCCTCGCCCACCAACTCCAGCACCGTCTTATTTTCGCCCAGCTCAGGGTGAGCGTAATTGAGAAGATTGAAGTCGTCGCCAATACCTGGCCGGAGAAGTTGCATGTTATTGAAAGATATATTTTTTTTCTCACAGACCGACAGAGCAGGACAACATGACCAGAACACTTCCAAGCTTCGGTCAACTTATCACAGAGCACCAACGCCGGGAACATATTTTTTCCAAAAATATATACCATTTGCCACTGCAGAAACTTTTATACAATTTACACTACGTACAGGTTGGTTATTTGGGCTTAGGGGCGCTTCGACTGCTTCGGTCATACAGCTACACTACGTACAGGTTTTTTTCTTCGATTCTCTTGCGGGACAGTTTGTTCACACGCTCACTCTCGGGCTCCCCACCGTAGCACGTTGTGTACATAGAGTATATCCCGATTTCCTGACCCAGTGACACGAGGCATGGTCGTGATGACATCGGGACGTGCCACCGGATTAGAGGATCTGCTCAATACTCGCACTGGATGGGAGGGTTGGTTGGTTATTTGGCCTTAGGGGCGCATCGACTGCTTTGGTCATACAGCGCCCATGCTGGAGGGGAGGGCGGAGACCGCACACACCTCTTGTCTTTCGACATGTGATAAACGGTCTGATCTGATAAATTGGAAAATTTTGTAATGAAATAAATTGGTAATGGGGGAGGGGAGTTATCATAAAGGAACCTGGTGATTGTTGCAAATTGATAGCATATCCCATGCAAATGTAACTGTCAAAACCCGCTGGTAAATATAGGTACTGTGGGGGTGCAAAGTCCAGCGACCAGCCGCCAAATGTTGAAAGTCACAAAGGTTTAGTCTGCCCCGTGGCGCGGCCAATCTCGACATAGTTGATCTCCATGAACCCAATACCACAGGCGCCGGTCGATCAGCGTTGATTCAATGACACGACAAATGCCGCCAGATTCTGCCAGCTCCTGTTTAGGAGTCAGCCACGAACAAGTCTGTCTGGGTCAGATTTAAACGAAAGGTCTCACAGACTTGGAAGAGGTGCGTTAGCTCACGGAGCCACCAGGTGGTACAATTCCTCCAACACTAACGCACAGAGACAAAACATCACCGGGAAGCTTCTCGCACAGGCAGGATTATCCTATGCTGACGTCAACCGACAGTAAGTGACACTGACAAAGATATCGGCACCACCCCACAGAGAATGACCAGTCACATTCATACAAGATAAAGTGCCATCTACTACTACGATCATTAGTGTGGTACACCCAGACAAGATGGCTGGCTATATACTACAGCAAGCATTGGCGTGGTACACCCGAACCGGATGACGGGCTCCACCGCGCAGAATGTTCGTCACCCACTGACCGAGTAGCTCGTCGTCGTCGTCGCCGTCCAGTTTTTCGGTGGCAGGTTGCTGCCACCGAGGCGACTGAGATATGGCAGGGCTGGCTGTGGTCGGAGCCCGAGCTGAAGCCGGAGCCGGAGCCGGAACCGGAACCGGAGCAGGGGCCGGAGCCGGAGCCGGGGCCGGGGCCGGGGCCGGGGCCGGGGCCGGGGCCGGGGCCGGACCTGGAACCGGAGCTGCAGCCTGAGCCTGAACCGTGGCCGGGATCGGGGCTGGTGCGGGTGCCGGTGTCGGAGTCGAGGCCTGAGCCGGAGCCGGAGCCGGAGCCGGAGCCGGAGCTGGAGCCGGAGCCGGAGCCGGTACCGACGTGGCCAAGGCGGCCGCGACGGGCACGGCAGCGCCGCTAACCACTGTCGACGAAAGACGGAGGGTTCACTGACTGTGTTCGCGTCACACATTCGGCGGTGTATCAGATACCCGCCACTGGCGGATACCACAGTGACGTCAGAGTAGCTCGGTATACGGCGGTATAGCAGACACCCGCCACTGGCGGATACCACAGTGACGTCAGAGTAGCTCGGTATACGGCGGTATAGCAGACACCCGCCACTGGCGGATACCACAGTGACGTCAGAGTGACTCGGAGCTCATCGGTGTAGCAGACACCCGCCACTGGCGGATACTACAGTGACGTCAGAGTGACTCGGTGTTCGACTGCCGTCGTGGGCAGACTTCCCGGGTCGGCGACAAACTAGAGAAGCGGTGTCGTTCAGTCTCGACCGCCGAATGCGCCCATTAGCGATGCAACTAGGGCCGACGGTACACCATATTACATTGGTGATGCAACGGACCTCTAGTGCTCTGGGCGGAACAGGCAACTGCTAACAATTTATGATATGCGACTCAGCATATGGTTGGGTAGACGGCGTTCTTACAGGACTCACACCACTATTACAATGCTCACATTTCAGCATGAGTATACACAGCATGCACGTAAGGGCGATTCCCTTTTCCTGTTAAGTAAATAGAGCTCCTGTCAACTATATTTATTCTGCATGCCTGAGCAGCCAAACTCCTGTACCTCTCTAGCAAGCAGCATGCAGTGTACGTCCCATCAGCTATCTAACAAACTGAGGTTCAGAATTGGTAGACTACGCGTCGCAACTGATAATGAAATTTTGAACCGGCAAGAACACTTCTACACAATATATACATGAAACATATGTATACATACATCATATCAGTGTAATAACCGCCACATTAGCTCAGTTTGTTAGAGCGCTTGCATGCACTAGTGCCCCTTGTTCTGGCAAGACAGGGTTCGAGTCGCTTCACGCGATCGCACTTAGCCAAAGGACGGGAGGATAAGTTGGCAACTGGCCCGATAAGGCCGGGCACGAGCTACTGGAGAGGCCGTGTCGGTGCATTGACGGCACGTTAAACTCTCGGTCATAATTATGCAGTTGAAATGGAATTGATGGATGGGGTTGTGATGCGATGGTTTCAGCAACAAGCTCTGCTTAGCAATAGGACCCTGGTTCATAATGCCAGCCCACCAAAACGCAGGCTAAATTTCTTAAATAAAAAATATATACTCAGTTTCGAACTCCTGCCCAATTTGGCAGCCGGACGTGCACCGTGGGCGTGGGCGTGGGCGTGGGCGTGGGCGTGGGCGTGGGCGTGGGCGTGGGCCCTCTATCGTGTCTCTGTCATAAGCGTAATTCACATTTATTATAAACATACTGCATCAGTATGCTGAAATCGACTTGTAAAATGGCAAGCATGAGCTGGTGACGTTAAAACCTGAATTACGTTCATGGTCATAAAACAAAATGACGTGAAAAGTATGTTCAACTTCAAAGTCAACGGTTCATGAGAAAGTATTGATGTCATTACCAGCGCTATGGAATAGTCTGCAAACCTGAAATAGGGAAGCGATTTTACAGCAGATATCTATACTATCACATATCATGGAAACCTTTGTGTGAAGTCAAAATCTTGGTTAGGTGTGTCGAACAAGCTATGTTAGTCCCCATTGCAAATTTCATAAAACCATCCTCCATTGGTCGCTACAAATGGTTCATCACGTCTAACACAGTAGAAAAAATGTCCACAAATGTCTTGTTTCACATGTTTCACATGCTTACCGCAGTAGTTTCTTTTATACGATGTGGAACGGACAAGACAACGTGGAACAGATGATATAATCGTAACAATCTATGCTATTTTCCTCACTGTAATTTCACATCCATTAATGAAGCCATACACTTGCTGGCCGCTTGGTAGTGTGCCGATTTTCGCCGCTAAACCAGCAATGCAAAAGAAGAATAGAACAGAGCTCCCAACCATGTTCTCCACGGATTCATTAAATCGAATGGAATGGAAGTCAGTTACACGTTTTCTCTTCCTGAAGCACGCCAACGTTTGCACCTTGCCACACAACACGGCAAGCAAACACAGAGAAGCACTTACGATCTTGCCACTTGAACAAGATGAGGCCGTATCCGCACACACAGAACAAATGCATAAGCAGCTATACCAGCGCCCTCACACGGCCAGAACAGTAACGCATGGGCGTTTCTATCCCCAACAAGTTCCCAATGTAGGTCTCATCAGCACCGTGTTTCAATCTGGACAATAGGATTACCCGCCACACCAACAATTCCACACATCAAACGGTGCATGTCTTTACCGATGTCAATGCAATAATGTAATATGATGGGCAATGTAATGTGGCATGTAATGAAGATAGGTGTTCACCAACACGCTTGAACCCGAGACTGATTGTGCGCAAATCATTAGTTGGTTATTGGTTTTACGACACATCGACTGTTGAGTCATGTTGCGTCGCCAATCTCTCACGCCGATTGTTCGCGGGTGAAGAGTAGCGACAGGTGAGACTCCAACCCACAACCTTTTGATTGTAAGACGAGCAACTTACCCCTAGGCTACTCGTCCCCTGCGCATGTCATTACATATACAACAGACTATGCCAACTGATGACAAGCTTCTACCTAACAAGGTACCAGGTAAAATCAGTGACTGTTCGGTCCATTGGCTGGCAGTCACAGTCGTTTCCAGTCTGCACTATGTGCCGGCGAACCTGTTCGTTACCAGCGCGCACCAAGTGGCTCGAGCGACACTCAGGTCGCTCGAGTCTTACTTTCTGTGGTAGAATCTAAAGATTGTCGGCGAGAAATAATTTGAGGACAACATTGACGTCGAAAACCAGAGGTCTTCAAAAAGTACCGTGTGCAAATATATTTAGCATGATTAAAATTGCCAATAAACAACATGGACGTAGGAGTGTGGTAAGGGGGACACGGGGCTGCCATGATGCTCTCCAGGTTTAAATTTTTTTTATCCGAGTTGTTCTTGGGGTGGCTTGAGGAGCCAGGGTTCTATTGCTAAGCAGAGCTTGTTGCGTGAACCCTGGCCCCACCACCCGATCTATGAACTCCGGCTGAACGGCAGAATTTAGACCGAAAGTTTAACGTGCCGCCAATGCACCGACGCGGCCGCCCGGTAGCTCGTCCCCGGCCTTATCGGGCCAGCTGATAACCGACACTCCTGGCCGGGGGCTAAATGCGAGCGCGCGAAGCGACTCGAACCCTGTGCTGCCAGTACAGGGGAGACCAGTGCAGGTCAGCGCTCTAACCAACTGAGCTACCGGGGCAAAGGTTTTGTAAGCCTTAGTCATTATTTATTTATTTATTTATTTCACAATACATGCCTTCCACGTACAGTGGCTGTTACGGACAGTCTGGGTTTTCACATTACTCCCACAGGCGTTGCATGAACAAAATCGGCTTCAATACTTGTCCCATTTTTTTTCGTACGTTTTCACAAGCATGTGTTAAATCGCAGTATAAATCCTTACCATGTAATATATCAATATCTTTCAAACGAAACACCGTTTGTTGCATGTGGCTGTTACGTGAAAGTTATTTGTATGCAGCTTTCCTTTTTACCAGTGAGTTTGAAGGTTGAAAGAGCTTTACGTGACCAGATAATTCATCAACATTACCAGCTAAGCACGGACGAAACTGTTTGTTCTTGGCCACCACTCCTCCAGCTAGGTGACGTAGGGTAGCAAGTTTTTCAGCAAAAATGTATTCAATCTATTCAAAGTTATTCTATGCGGTCTGCTGAAATACAGGTATAGTACATATTCTATAAAGAAAAATGAGTTTCGTTGCAACCATGCAATACTTCACTGATTTCAGCGCATTGAGCTTTCAAGTGGCAAAACGTGGAGAAAGAATTTGGTCATATATCATCAGTCGGTAGTTGGACTAAAATGCAATTTGTACATCTCACATTTTCATAAAATGACAAAATGTATTCCAATGGCACCATCCACACCGCGCACCGTACAAAGTCCGGAGATGTAACTGCAACCGTAAAATTTAGACAATTCCTTTCAGACATGCATTCAGAACACAAAATGACCGAATACCGACACAAAATCACCGAATGAGCTTCGACAGTGCTTCCGGACGTTTACTGATTACATCTTGTTACGCAATCGCAAAACTCTAGTTCACTGGCATGCTATTGTTGGGCCGCAAATGTATGATAATTATTATAATTCGCAACTTCTTCAATACCAGAACGTTCTAGTATAATGATAAATGGTGCACGTAAAGCAACACGATAGATATGGGCCCTTTCAATACGACGAATAATTACCATTCTAAGCTTTTTCATTACATGCGTTGCCAACCTATATTGCCAAGGGTTGGCTGATTATCTAGGTTAGAGGCGTACTGACAACAGTGATCATTTAGCGCCTATACGAAAAGAGATACCGCCAGATGGCTGCCGAACTCGACATTTCACCGTCTCTCTCGCCCCTTTTCCCTCCCTCATCCTTTTTTTCTGCCGTTGAGAAAGCTGTTCGGAGATATACAAAGTTGACCATCGCCTTAGTTTCTAATCTGATGGAGTCGAATGCTATTTGAGTACAGAACACGCAATTATGCAAGCCTATCGGTCAAATACAAATCCGCTAATTCGGATAACGTATCAGGGTTATCGAACTATAAAATGAATAATGCGACCAGGCGTCTGCCGTACGAGAGGTATGGCTCACCACGCATTCAAAGTCGGTACGATCGCACTGAAGTGGCCCACCTCTCTCGTCAGCTGAAGTCTATAAAACCAACAGATAGTTGTACTTTCGACCAGATCTCTCGGATATCCCAATTCCAAACTTTCCGTAAAATGTCATTAGTTTTGGTGCAATTGTATTTTCAAAAACATGTTAAGAACTGGTTTATACTCTATTTGAATGTATTTGCAATGATCATGTCCTTTAACTTTTTCTGTGGCGCACACCATACGGCAACGAGGGCTGAGGCATTCCTATTCTATATGCTAACATGATGTGATGTGTGAGCACAAGCGCACCAGTTAAAAAGAGCTAAATAATGTTATAATGGTCGACTGTAAATAGAGAACCATTGCGTAAATCGCAAGTAAAAAAAAAACGTTTTTCTCACGGAGAGATGGAATGAAAGCGATGTGACACTGCTAAAAACTGCTACAATGTTTCAAATCGCAGGAATTGGCAGAAGTGTAAAAGCATGCGTTCGAGAGGGCTTTACTTTAGGAGGTGGCGTGGCTTTGTGTGGTTGTGGTTGGGTATACTAATCATACTGTTTTCGATTTCCAAACCTATAAACACCGAGATGAATATTTCATCAAAGACAGCTGCATGTATATTTACGAACATTTTACGTGTGTTGATATTTGGCTGATACAAATACTCAACATTCAAACTGAAAACAAGGCAACTGTTTTGTGTTGTATGTAATCCAAGCAACTAGATGGGCTGTATGGGGTTATATGCAACGGATTCTGAATATCATCTACCAATTCAGAAATACAATTACAAAAACGAGGAACCATGTGAAAAGTATAAAAATTATCGCAGAATGTTCCGGACACCTGTGAATCTGTAGGGTGCCACACAAGTGTCAGCCCAACATTCAGAGACACAGAGCAACGCCGCAACAATGACTGGCACGGAGCTGAAGCGTAACAGGGAAATATGGGCGGACGCCGGTCATGCGGCCAGCGCTACGTGCAGGCGACGGACAGACAGACGCGACAGCATGGCGGTGCGACCGCCTACCTTCCTGTGGGTACAGGGCGGGCACGTGGCACGAGTCGGTGTGTGACGGCGGCGGCGGCGGCGCTGGCGGCGGCTGTGGCCACACGCCGCCGCCGCCCACCATCAGTTGCGGTCGCGGCGGCGGCGGCAGCATCATGTGACCACTGGCTGCAACCGTCACACTCCAGTCACAGGCCATTGGCCATCACACAACAGTCGTCCACGGCCTCCACACGCATACTGTTCGCGCTGGCACAACGCCAACCACCGTCCCGCTCTTCACGAACACAACGACGCCACAGGAAACCGTCACTCGACGGGGGCGCGAACGCCTATAACCGCGTCACCCACGCCACCTACAGAGAAGAAATACACGTAAGCACCTACACACAAAATGAGGACACACACGAGACATCTAGCAAGCTGCACGGGGATGACCAGCGAGACATTCTCACCTGCAGCTCTCGGCACACCGTGTGGGAACTGCTGCTGCTGCTGCTGTTGTTGCTGCTGATGCTGCAGACGCTGGTGCAGGATCATCTGGAGTCTCGGGTCCATCAGGCGGGGCCCAGCCGCCTGCATCATGCGCTGTCGCAGCTGCGGCGGCAGCGGCTGACGGAACTGCTGGAGCCGTGCTGCTCCTGCTGCCATATGACACAGACACGCCGTCGACACTATCGTCATGGTGACTTCCTGCACTTCACAGCAGAACAAAATATACACTTTAAAAACAAATTAGATTATTTTGCTGATATGAAACATCAGCATAGCCAGTGTATTATCCAGACTATTACCTGAAATAAACTCAACTCCTTACATTTATGCGCCAAACCTTGTTTTGGCAGCTGGTTGCATCCTATAATAAATTAATCCAACTATTTGTGTCCAAACATGCACTGCAAAGCGTATCACGTTTTGTTAACTTTCCAAAAATCTTACCCATTAACTCTGCAGCTTCAAACAGGTATTTCACCCTTGCTCCTGGCTGCTTTTTTAATCAAACCACACACATCACAGCAGGTTTCGCTTCAACCTAAGGCGTTCAGATTCAGTGGTGTGGTTGTCATTGTCAACAGCGTGACCTACGACGACCTAGGTGCCACAGCTTGACCAGATATCGCATGATTTACCAGACGAACATTGGACCATTGGACTGCAGCTATGGCCCCTTTGCATGGATGAAAGCTCAAAGAAAAGAAGTAGCGATGATTGGCAGGAGCTGCCCTGGCAGGACAAGCAAACGTTTAATTATGACGCAATCAATCCGTGACCTGACCCAAGTCAAAGAGAATGGTGCCACAAAATGTCAGCTTAAATCCTCCATATGATTATACAGCTGTGAGAGGTAGGTTGAAAGTCATCGATAGTAATCCGATGGTGGTTAAAATCAGCTCCCAAGCGTCTCAGGGGAAACCACTCTTACATGGCACATTCCATGCATAGATAATAAAAAATATACGTGCGTGACGAGGTTCTACATTTGCCCATGAACTTAATTGTTCATAATTCCATATGGCCGAATTAAGCGTGGAGCCGTGCTGTTTGGCGTCAGGGTGAAGTCCGTCTGGGTGGGCCGGGCGGCGTACCTTGCTGCTGCCGCTGCAGCAGGCTGCTCAGCTGCTGCTGGTGCACCAGGTCGGTGGCCAGCGGCTGTCGCACGGGCGCGCAGCCGTCGGCCGGCAGCGGTGGCCGCGTCGGCACCGACATCTGACAGTAGGGGTCGGCGGGTGCGCCGCGCGCAGCTGGGAATGCGGTTGGAAATGGGCTGGACGGGGACGAGTGAGCACGTTGGGATATGTGGGGCGGTGTGTCCTGTGAACGGCAGCTGAGGTTACGTCGCCGCCTCCACCCCTCATCAACGCCGGCACTCTCACATACACTCGCACACGTGCACATACAGATACACATATTCCCGTGCACATAGATACACAGCCACGCGTTTCAGCAGGGCAGTGTGGCCACCGCACGCTGGTCACACGCGAAAACACTTGCATGCTGTATGCCGGTATTGGTTGGGCGGTGGCCGTTGTCACACCACATCGGACAGCGTCCGGCCACGTGATTGGCGGCCGGCGTAGGACGGCTGTCATAAGACCGCTGTCGTAGGACGGCTGGTGTAGGACAGCTGGCGTAGGACGGCTGGTGTAGGACGGCTGTCGTAGGACGGCTGGTGTAGGGCGGCGAGGCGGTAGCAGTCGGCGCTGGCCACTAGTCCGGTGAATAGCTCTGGATGAACGCTGAAGGGACGGGTGGCAGTGTGCCGTGATGCGGCCTGTCGGCGGCAGGCCGGCAGGCGTCTCCGCACACGATGGTGCCGAGAAGCCGCAGGACAGACGGGGGTCGCGCCGTTGCTGTGCAGTGCTGCCCGGCGGCATTGAACTCGCCTGTGGCAGGCCCTCCAGCGCTGGCTGGCATGGCTGCACACCGCGTATTGTTGGAGAGCAGGCCGAAAGGCCCGTGGAATGGTTAGGAATGGCTGCGCTGTGACTCAGCGGTGGCCAGTTGCAGTTACGACTGACAGTTTGAGGACGCAATATTCAGTGCAGCTCTTGAGGTATGTCGAAGCTGTCGTCTAGTGTGTAAGCTCGAGTGTGCGCGTGTGTGCGTATTCGTATGCGTATGCGTGTGCGTGTGCGTGTGCGTGTGCGTGTGCGTGTGCGTGCGTGCGTGCGTGCGTGCGTGCGTGCGTGCGTGCGTGCGTGCGTGCGTGTGTGTGTGTGTGTGTGTGTGTGTGTGTGTGTGTGTGTGTGTGTGTGTGTGTGTGTGTGTGTGTGTGTGTGTGTGTGTGTGTGTGTGTGTGTGTGTGTGTGCGTGTGTGTGTGTGTGTGGAGTTTACGCTAGTTTACTAGGCTGCTAGCAACATGATTTGTCTGATCGGAACCACGACTGCTGGTCGCAGACACAATGCACCTGATAAGTATGGTAGAAGTGAGGAAGCTATACGGCGGTAACTGAGCTGGCGCACCGGTTGCTTCAATTGTATTTCACACTGTAATAGCTGTCATGCTCGGAAAACTGTAACGTTACCGTAATTAACCATATGAAAAACAACAACCCAGGTGGGACCGACACCCGTGACCCAACGACCTGTGACAGTGGCTGACCTGGGCGGTAGTCAGGTGCAGCTGTGTCGGCGCAGGACTCTGCAGTGAAGTTGGGATGTCCTCCTCCAGTTGGCGCTGCACACGCGCGATCGCTGTTCACACACGACAGACGAGTAGCCTGGTTACCGCCCGCCCCGCACAACAGGTACAGCCACATACGGCACACTGTAGGCGGTGAGTAGACAATTCACCCTGGTTACCGCCCGCCCCGCCTAACCGGTACATCCACATACGTCACACTGTAGGCGGATAGTTGACAATTCACCCTGGCTACCACACCATCACAAGCAAGCCATATTCAACACGAGCACCTGCAAAAAGGTAAACTCGGGGTACAAAATACGACAATAATGCGATAGGTAGCAAGATAAAGATTTCAAAAAGATAATATGCGACATCATTCAATATTACACTCAGTCATTTAGACCCTATCATACAGGCTTGTTTTGTAAGTTTGTTTATTTGTGCTTAGTTAGTTATTTGGGCTTTAGGGCGCATCGACCAGGGTTGATCATTCGCGCCCAGTTTATTTGTGCTTAAGGCCCCTGAACTACTTGTGGTTATCTAGCGCCCATAACTGTTTTATTCTTCAGAACATGATATGGGATTCGGCACGCTTATTATTGAAAGGGATAAATGACGTGAAACTGAGTAGCAGCTACGTAACGGCATATTTTCCCTCTGGCAACGACCTACGTGCCGTCTCCTAAAACATCAGCGTTCGACGCTGTGTGAAAGTTTTGACCAAAGTTAGTTTTCGTCCCGGAAGTTGTGGCATGGAAAACAGCATGTGGCCGACTGTCATAGGTGCGTCGCATAGATAACAGCGTGGTTCCGCCTCCTTGATCAGGTGTACGTAGCGTACGTGTCCCCAATTCGCAGTCGTCACAAAATTATCTCTTCCCTCCTACCCTTCTTCAGTGATGACGGCGATGGCGCCAGAACTTGTTTGATAGATTGAAGTTTGTTTGAAGCCTGAAAATTGCAATTTTCTTCCCACTCTTCATGGTTGGTTGGTTATTGGTTTTACGACACATTTACCTTTTAGTCATGTAGCGTAGCCAACCTCTCACGCCGATTGGTCGCGGACGAAGAGTAGCGACAGGTGAGACTCAAACATACAACCTTTCGATTGTGAGACGAGCAACTTATCCCTAGGCTACTCGTCCCCTGCCACTTTTCATGGAGAGAAGAAGATATTTCTGAGTAGAAGTAAAAGAGTAGAAATGCCTTGCGGGGAGAGGCAAAAGCTCGAGTGTAACGAGTTTGCGCGGCACGCATTGCAACAGCATCGGCGGTACCGGTGATACCAGTATGGCTAGGTCCCCAGTAGAGGACAATCCTCTTACCCGCTATGTTCAATCATGTCAGGCGAGTAAAATATCTCCTGAAGAATGGTTGGATGGGTAAGAAGATTGTAGGGCCGTAGGCTACTCAACGAATCTGCTACGATGACGTTTAAGTATTCGTCTACAACCTCAATAAAGCATAAGGCCTGAATAATTTCCACAAATTCGGCAGTATACACAGATGCGTGAGGTGGTAAAGTAAAGGATCTAGTGACCGTTCAACATAAGAATGGACAAAAAGTATAAAATGACGCACTTGAATTTTAGATAATCTTGTGTAGCCTATCATGTAGGTCCCTTCAGGATACACAAAACTAACTAAAATGCAACAAACCTCCAGACTACAGGAGGCTTATATTAGTTGTTATTTGGACCTTAGGGCCCATCAACGCCATTGGCCACATAGCGCCCAAAGGAGGTTTCTATGGTACGGTTGCCTTGAAGGAGAAGACATGAACTTATGCATATTTGTTTTTCGTCATCTGCTTATGCCTTTTGAAGACACCGTCAATGGAGGAAGCGCATCAAACATGGACTGTCCCTGGTCCCAATCCTGACAACATCCTAGATACATCTCCGACGTACATGATGGTAGCCAGAACGTGGACTTTAACGCAAGCAGCGATGATGATGCCGGTCATTCAGCCGATTCCAGTGGAAAAATATCTACCACAGCATAGCCCAATATTCCGTCTGGAGCTAACCTTGAGCTTGCTGTCGCTGCTGATGCTGCTGGATTTGTTGCTGCTGCTGTTGCTGTATGTGTTGTTGTTGCTGCTGTTGTTGTTGTTGTTGCTGCTGTTCGCTTTGCTGTTGTTGTTCTTGTTGTTGTTGCTGTTGTTGCTGCTGCTGCTGTTGACATATTGCTTGCATCGGTGGCCAGCTGCTGGGCACAGGCTGCGGCCGCGGTTGAGTGCCGGCCTCCTGTCCGTGGGCAGACCAATGGTGAGTAAGTCACTTCGAGAATATAGGTCAGGGGCCAGCAGGTCAACGTAGTTCGGGGTCATCAAGGCCACACAAGTCATATTCACCGAAACCAGTAGGTGCCATGTCAATACAGGCCAAAGGTTACCGGGGACAATATACAGCACAGGCGAAGTATGGACCATGTACGGTGCAACATTTGGCTCTATTTTACCTGCCATAGGATACTCTGGTGCTTCTATGCTGTGTATGCTCCATAGGCAAGAGTTTTCATGAGATTTCATTTTTCATTTTCATAGTTTTCATTCAAGAGTGTGAAGAGCAAGGTAAGCTCCAGGTTCATAATGTGTGATTTAATATTCATAATGTGTGATTCCAATGATTACAATTTCAGTGATTTCAATTTCATAATGTGTGAACACCAAGTACATTCGCTCAATTTCATCCCTAAAAGACTAATAACACACGCCGACCCTCATTTGGTTCGAAAACGAAGCCACCAGATGTCTATCCGGACCCGCTACCGCCTACGCCTGCTGGGCAGGGCGACCACCAAGAGCGGCGCAGAATACACGATACGATGCACGGACGCCGGTTACGCCGGCACAAAACATCTTTGAACAAAGATGTTGATTAATTGCGAAGAAATAGCGCAATGAAGTTATTTCAGATGACCATCCAAAGAGCAGGGCTACGTCCCGGTGAAGAGGCCAAGCTGCAACGCTGCTAAGCAAACGCCATTGAGGTTCACAAACGTGAGTGTCAGATTATTCGGTTCGGTTGGTTCGGCTCGTACCACTCACGTGAACTTGTTCGTGAGCATGCGTCAGTATGCTAGTTCTGACTTGCCCTCGCTTATGACTACACTAAACCAATCAACACAACGAGCTAACAAGCCTGCGCCGCGCCACACTGCTGGTACAGACAACAAACAGCTCTCACAGTGGCACACGGAGTGGAAGTAATCGGCTATCATCAATATCATTACTACCACCATATGTCAGAAACCAACAAATCCCGACACCAAGTAGCACTAAAAGCTACCGCAGGGTACCACATATAGCCACCAAGGGTCGATATGAAACCAGACGTCATCTAGCACAGACCGGTAACCAGCATAAATCACGATCACTACAAGTAGCAAAGATCATCACAAGCGACCACCGTATGCAAGTACAGATTAGCAAACAACGATCAGTCAACACAGATTAGGCACCACAAGCGAGCCATCACCAAGATCAGTCACCCGTCCACCACAGGTTGCTTAAGCACATATCAGGAATCGCAAGTCAGTTATCATCAGAACTGGGACATCATAAACGTCAGTCACACTGAAAATGGGATTAAGCACCACAGTAACCAACAAATGCCACAAGATTGAACATCAACAGACAAGTAGTTTTGAGTTTTTGGCGTGACATAGGCAATATGTTTCTCAATTCAGGACGGATGCTTGCACCCAGCAGCTTATTAGCACAAGTCATCAGATTTACAGCCATTCGCTTCTATACGATCACAAATATACGGAATATTGGATCAAAAGCTAGCGCTGTATGTTGTGGCTAAACCAGAAAACATGTTCACACTACACAAAATATACACAGTATACGACAAACCGGTGATAAAAACAGCAACACATTCTATTGGAATTCTACTTCCGGGGAAGAGTTCAAAAACATGCCAAAATACGGTTGTGAAAAATCGTCGTGTCCAGTGTTAGAGGCCGTGTGACCCTGGAACCGAGAGGTTGACGGGGTGAGAATGAGCGTTGTCCATGCTGCGGCGCGGCGCGGCGCGGCGCGGCGCGGCGCGGCCCGACACCGGACACCGGCGCAAGCACAGCCGCGTGCTGCACAAGCAGGCGGGCCGGCCACAGCGGGCCCACAGAGCACACCAAGCACCGCACCAGCCGCACCAGCCGCACCAGCCAGCCACGAACAGGGACGGCGGCCGCGCACCTCAGCCGGCGCCTGCTGCCCTCCACCTGCGCCACAGCCGGCTGCCTCTGCCGCCTCTGCCGCGCCTGCCGCCTCTGCCGCGGCCGGCGACGGCGGCGACACCGGCTTAGCCTCTACCTGCGCTTTGGCCTCTGACGGCGCCACGCCGGCCGCCAACGGAGAGGGCGGAGAGGCGGCGCCGGCGGCCGCCGTGCCCGCTCTCACCGGCACCAGCTGCTTCGACTGGGAAACAGGACGTCATTGGCGACAACTTGCCGTCCGACCTGCCGGCGGCTAGACCGGCCCATCAGTGGCTACAGCAGCGGTCTCGGTACTGCGTCGGTACGGCGACGTACCAGCTCGCCTACAGCTGGTGCTGATCACATCTCACGTGGCCGAGATGGACATTGGTTGGTTATTTGGGCTTAGGGGCGCATCGACTGCTTGGGTCTTACAGCGCCCATTCGAGACGGACATTCCTGAACTGGACCTACACCACAGTCCTGAACTGGCCGCACTGCACGGTCAATGCACTGGTCCTACTTTACGATTCCCGGACTGGTACTACACGGTCCCGACTGATTCCATTTTAACTGGTCCTACTTCACGCTCCCTAGACTGGTCCAGCTCACAGACCCTGGACTTTGCGGTTTCTGTACTGGTTCAACTTTATGGTCAATCAACCGGTTCTACTTCATAGTCCCGGGACTTGTTGTACCCCATAGTTCCTGACCGACCTCACTCAACGGTTCATCGACTGGTTCCATCTGACAGTCACTGGACTGATCACGATTCACGGTCCCTTAGCTGTCCTCGAGTAGTCTGCGGGTGCTCTAATTCAAGATCACTGAATTGGTTATAATCCACGGCCTCTGGACCCGTTCTCGGTCAACCTATGGATATGCCATAATTCAAGGTCCCCACTTCTGGACTTGCCTACCAGGCATCAGAGCGGTTGGCTGTCGTCAGTGGCAGTTGTCGACGACCCCCCCCCCCCACACTGACCGCCGCTCCGGTCCGGCCTAGCCACACACAGGCCGACCGCAGATGACAACGCAGCGGCGACAGCAGTGCGCCGTGTCACGGCCGGCCACTCACCTTACTGGCCGAGCGGTTCTCTTTGGCCTTCAGCAGGTACGGCTGTTTGTTCTCGGGCGTCAGGGCGCGCCATATTTTCATGATTTGCCGCACCCGGTCGGCGACCGCTGCGGAACGGCAAGGATTTGCATCACTCTGGTGTCCTGCTCTGGTATAGCACAGGAGGGACCTGCCACACATTTTAAGCTCCAACCTGACCCGGCATAGGAGGGATCTACAACACACCTGAGCTTTGCTCTGACCCGGCACAATAACAATGCAATGCTACCTTTGCGTGACGGACAAATGCATCTCAATCTGGCTGACAGATAGACCCGTGCGATTCGAAATTCACCACCAGCCAGTATGTTAGGAACGTATATTATTATAAGCGAAGATCATTATAGAACAAATACCTTACAGATCTACGAGCAAAATAGCAAACCCATGGTACTTGACCAATCACAAAACCTAATAGAAGATAACTTCAGATACTTCCTCGACCAAATGCCATTTCAAATATCGGACCACTCGAAGTAAAAAAAAGCACCAACAGTGGATGTGGAGTGTGGATTATCGGACACCGTGACTCCAAGATGACCCGGAACATAGGGATAATGGTAGTATTACCTGGGAACTCGGCTCGCAGCTCTGGGTGTTTATGGTTGGCGTAGAGGACGGGCGAGATCGTAGCCGCTTCGCCTAGGCTCTCGTCGTGCTCCCACTTGGCCATGTTGCGTTGGTTGTAGGTCTGCGACTCCCCGGTACCAGGCGGTACCTGGACCGACCGCGGCGCTACTCCAGGGCTGGTCAGACCGGGCACCCACGCCTGGCCCGCCACCTCTCCCACCGCCCTGTCACAGACACACTGTCAGACCGGGCACCCACGCCTGGCCCGCCACCTCTCCCACCGCCCTGTCACAGACACACTGTCAGACCGGGCACCCACGCCTGGCCCGCCACCTCTCCCACCGCCCTGTCACAGACACACTGTCAGACCGGATACCCACACCTGGCCCGCCACCTCTCCCACCGCCCTGTCACAGACACACTGTCAGACCGGACACCCACACCTGGCCCGCCACCTCTCCCACCGCCCTGTCACAGACACTGTCAGACCGGACACCCACACCTGGCCCGCCACCTCTCCCACCGCCCTGCTACAGACACACTGTCAGACCGGACACCCACACCTGGCCCGCCACCTCTCCCACCGCCCTGTCACAGACACACTGTCAGACCGGGCACCCACACCTGGCCCGCCACCTCTCCCACTGCCCTGTCACAGACACTGTCAGACCGGGCACCCACACCTGGCCCGCCACCTCTCCCACCGCCCTGTCACAGACACACTGTCAGACCGGACACCCACACCTGGCCCGCCACCTCTCCCACCGCCCTGTCACAGACACTGTCAGACCGGACACCCACACCTGGCCCGCCACCTCTCCCACCGCCCTGTCACAGACACTGTCAGACCGGACACCCACACCTGGCCCGCCACCTCTCCCACTGCCCTGTCACAGACACTGTCAGACCGGACACCCACACCTGGCCCGCCACCTCTCCCACCGCCCTGTCACAGACACTGTCAGACCGGACACCCACACCTGGCCCGCCACCTCTCCCACCGCCCTGTCACAGACACTGTCAGACCGGGCACCCACACCTGGCCCGCCACCTCTCCCACCGCCCTGTCACAGACACGTATATTGGTTGCTGATCACGTCCAACAAGACGGCAACGCTACAGTGTTCACAGACATAATCATTGACACCAGCCATCAGCCATTTAGAGGAGACATCTCCAGCAAATAGAATACGTAAACATCGCGATAATACTGAAGATAGGTCGCTATACAAATTCGACAACATCGAATGACTGAAGAGCACCAATATAAACAGCTTAACGACAATGCACGAGCAAATGGGACACTTAACATTCAACTATATCACCACGACGCGTGCATTCAACTTTACACAAATGACACCGCAATTCCATACAGCCAGTAGGTAAGTCACCAACACTAACGATGTTGGCGGGAAGTGCAGTCATCGCCGCACGGTCGGTACTCACGAGTGCTCCTGACCTCCAAGCTGCGTCATGTGCGGCAGGGGCGTCTGCAAACACCCGGCAGCCATCTGCGGCGGCTGTGGCTGTGGCTGTGGCTGTGGCTGCGGTTGAGGTTGCGGCTGTGCCAAACTGAAGTCATTCAGCGCGTCCGTCCCTGGTTGCTGTTGTTGCTGCTGCTGCTGCTGTTGTTGCTGGAGTGGGTGCTGTTGCTGCGATTGCTGTAATGACTGCTGCTGCTGAGGCTGTTGTGGGTTTTGTTGCGATGTTTGCTGTTGTTGGTGTGGTTGCTGTTGCTGTGGTGATTGTTGTTGAGGCTGTTGCTGTGGTTGTGGTTGTTTTTGTTGCTGTTGCTGAGGTTGTTGCTGCTCTTGTTGTTGCTGCTGTTGTGGCTGCTGCGGTAGCTGTTTGTGTTGTAGTTGTTGCTGCTGCTGCTGCAAAAGTTGGTGAAGCTGCTGGTGCTGCAGTTTTTGTTCCTGTTGCTGTTTTTGCTGCTGCGGTTGCCGCTGCTGATGTTCCTGTTGTTGAAGTTGGCTTTGCTGCTGCTGGTGCTGCTGTTGCAAGGGCTGTTTTTGTGGTTGATGCTGCGATAGCTGCTGCTGCTGCGGCTGCTGAATGGTTTGTGGCTGCTGCTGTGGAACGGCTTGCTGCGTTGGCTCCAGCGTATCCTTGAGCAGATCCTCGACGTCCTGACCGTCCATGTTTGGTAGTCCGGTGACGATAGAGCCGAGACTCGCTGCCCAGTGGCCGGCCAACAGCTCAGACAGCTCGTCCTTGTTGGTCGCCTCGTCGCTGGACATGTCGGCGTCGGCGGCCGCCAACTCAGAGTCGGGGATGTCTTCAAGGTCAGCATGCTTGGCCAGCTCGTCGCCGTCGTCGTTGAGAATCGTGTCGACCAGGTCGCCCTCCAAGTCGGCACCCAGGCCCGGGAAGATGTCGGCCAGCGCGTCCTCACCGTCGTCGTCCGTCTACGGGCAGGGATGGGTCACCAGCAATTCGGCACAGTAGCGGTCGGGGATTGCTCGCACAGCACAGCAACGGTCTGTGGCAGAACACAACAAAAAGGTCACCGGCTGATGATCAAGCACAGCGGATGTGAGGGCATACTGTTGCCACACAGCACAGCAGCGGGTCGGCCCTATACTCTGTTCTGGTAACGCTCAAGCTGATACCCATGGTGACATCGAAAAACATCGGCCGAGTGCAGACGAGCTGCCAAAAATATTAGGACACCCGTCCGAACAATATTAACAATTGCACACACTATTAGAGCACACACGTTGGCGAGTGAATATGCCTGTCATGTCCGTATGTGGAGATTCGCTTCAGATGCTCTGACGCCATGTGAAATCAGTGTACACTGAATTATCGCATCTGAAACATTGCTGGGCAGCAAGACAAATGGTCAAGGAGCAATCCTACAGCATTTCAGGCTACTCATTTGTCGTACCTTTACTTGTCTGTAGATATTTCCCTTCCACAGCAATGTCAGCGTTCCAAAAGGTCGGGTATGTCATCCCAGGATAGAATTGACAGTGCCCAGCTCGGCGCAGCTTACTTTGTCGGCCAGGCATTATATAATGCATTGTAATGCATTGTAAGGCATTATTATGCCTTACAATGCATTATAATGCATAGTAAGGCACTATAATATATTAATACACAGACAGTCATACAGGGCAGTGATGCAGAGCGTTGCTAGAATATAGCTACGGATAATTGATACAGAAGTGATACAAAATGATAGCGTTATCGTTTAATCAAACAGAAGTTTGTCTACGAGATTGACGATTGTATTTCACGTCACTCTCAAGCAAAAAGTTCCAAATATAGTCCCCCATCATACTTTCACTACACTGTCTCTTGTAGCTTTCCTCGAAAGAGCTGACACCTTGGCGAAATATTTCACTTTGTTCTTCTGAGTAGAATCCTATGTTTTCTTTGAACTCATCAAGGTGGGGGCGTAGTACGTGCAGTGTCAGCGACATCCGGCAGCCCATGCTCCCGTACGTGTCCACAAGTTCGTGAATGATTTACCTGTAGTTCACTGACTTGCGGGTTCTTTGGCTAGAGAAACGAAGCCTGCCCAAGCTGCCCGCTCCATATCGGACATCTTTTCAGGAAAGCTGTCGGAGTCAATAAGTCGCTTCACCCGAGTGCCTACAAATACTAGAAGGTATGGATGTCAGAGCCATCAATATTGCTACGTTTCAATAAAATATTGTAGTGCCCAGCCTATCAGAATTGTTTTATACTACACCAGCCACTCTAACGACATATACTGAGCAATACAAAGCTATTCAACTTACCTTTCATGAAATAAAGTTACGTGAAAATAAAAAACCATGCGTTTTTACTTCTACTGACACACTCACTTATTTGCATCATTAAAGCTTGGTTTTCTGCAGGAGTTGTCAATTCGTGATATAAACTCCTTGAACAGTTACAAATGTGATATCATTTAAGTTAAAATGCACATGTTTTGGTAAATATATGGCACATCTTTAGGTGCTTACAGATCTGAACGCAGATGTCCATATAAGGTTAACAACAATAATGTTCCCAATTAAATAAAATCGATGCACTGACAAAAAACCGGAAATATAAAATCACTGAGTTTTTTCTTCAGTGATTTAAGGCATAACGAATCAGAAAATAAAGGTTATTGCCCAATAACAAAGAAAACAAATTTGTTGTTATTTTTGTCGCCGCCCCAGGTCCTACTGGATGAGATTACGTAGTCTGCTGCGGGATTAACAGTTCTTACCAGAAATAGTTATACCAGTTGTTTGTTTGTTTGTTTATTTATTTATTGGGGCTTAGGGGCGCATTGACAACAATGGTCATGCAGCGCCGATAGTCTTACCAGTCGATACCACTGGAATGGCAAAACTACTTTCTACCAGAATCTCACCAGCCCTGGTCCGCACACGCGCACGCGCAGACGCACGCACGCACACGTGCACGCACACACACCGTGTGTGTTGGGATTCTTTAACAATTGAAATTGTAGAGGAATGCATAGTTCGGAATTTGTGGTAAAATTAAAGTTAATAATCTTGAATTGAGTGAACAGCTTGTTGTGCAGACGTAGAGCAGACCACATGTCTGGTACGAAACCCAGCAGTTGGATCCTCGACGCCAGTCGAGCGGTAAATCGTGGGAAAACAACGACATGGTCGACCAGGTAACGCAATGTCCTGAACACCTGAAATGTGGGTGGAAAGCGAAAACAAACATATATGTTTTGCTGTGTAGGATAGCACACAGCATAGCACTGTCTGTCACTGTAGATAGCACTGTCTTAACCAGCATGAACGCCATGAGGAAAATGATCAGCTTGCTCCATACCCGTGTGGAATAGAATATCGGCTTAGTGCGATTAAATGGTGCGATTACCAGACTACTATGTAAGTTGATATCATTGGCGTTTTAGTTTCCTTTCAAATGCATATCACCAACTGTTTCGATGAATTTGTGGATCTTGACATCTCATCCCAGTAATCTCCACTCAGCGAAAGGCGAATTTCGTCACAGTGAGGGGACGACATCGGTAAGCGTGTCCAGCTAGAACACTGAGCATACACAGATTCTTCGCTCAAGGTGACACAATCGGCCTTTTAGAATGTGGTGACAACGGTATACAAACCAACCAGGTTCCGTTGTCGTTGCATAAAACCCTCAGGTCAGGAAAAAGGAAATTTGGCTACGCTACTTGGTTGGTTGGTTAGTATTTAAGTTTTAGGGCGCATCGACCATAAGGCATATCAACGTCGACAAACTTGGCAATTCCCCAGTGTACATGCATTTTACATGCTGTTGCAGGGAACTAAACGGGCACGTATATGCGAGGCTACCTCTGCACCGGATTGATTGATAATTTGGGTTTAAGGTAACGCCGACTACGAGGTCAACTAACGCCCATCCCCTGCACCCGAGCACATCCCCGGTTTCTGTGGTATTTCCAAGATTTGATACAAGCTCATGTGTGACATTTGCTCAAGCAGCAGCAAGAGAGCGGAGAGTAACGATATTGGAAACGCCATACCCATGTACAAGATGCCAATATCTGAATAGCAGACCGACATGGACCACCAGGTTGTCAGGGTGCGCCAGCCGACTGGCGGCCATTTTGGAGACGCTACACATCATTTGCATTCCAGCGAGTCACACAAAATCTGAAGCAACGCATTTTTCTTGAGTTGTGTAAGTTGGGGCGACGGTATATGGATCAGACTTTCCACCATAACGGCACAAACGCCGGTAGAATTAACGACCCCGGCGATTCGTGGCACTGCAAGTTCTAGTTGTTTCGGGGGTTTTGGTGCTTCAGGCGAAATACTTATGACCGCTTAGTGCCCACAGAGTCGCGAGTTAAACTCAGCCGAGGGTACCCCGGCACGTGGCTAAAGTGCAAGCCAGACGGGGGATACCAACTTACTTCGTGCATGGTATCCGACTTGGTGTCTGCATCGTTGTTGGCGTCGCCTCCGGCTTCCTTCTGGTTCAGCTCGCACTGACGTCGCTGTTCCGACTCGACGCGCTCCTGTGCCTCCTGCACCAGCTCCTGCTCCAGCTGCAGCCAGAGGATGAGAGTTCGGGGCTTGGCACAAGCCGCGGCAGTGTTGGAAAAAATAAAACCTCTCTAAATTTGCAAGCATCCGTTAAATCATGCATTCCGAAGCTCAGATGTTTCAGTACTGCAATGTCCACCAATTGCAAATATTTATTTCGCCTGGTACTATATGTGCACGGCAAATTGTATCTCCTGTAATTTCCGACAAAATTATACATTATGGTACCGAAATGTTTCACACGAAGATCCAGACTTGGACCACAATCACACCAATACTGGCTACGGACGTCCCCAATAATAATCAGATGTATCTAAAGCCTGCTTATGGAAATTCCTGCTGGAAATGACAACTGAAACTGGAACTGGAAAATAATCATATATTTCCTTTCAGAACCTCTAAAAATGAGTCGGAAGTACAGGATCGGCGTATGCAAACAAAATAAGTAAGGATTCTCCAGTTAGCACACTTCAGTCATGGATCACGTTAAGAGGTGTGCATGTGGACAACTTATGCATGCTTGAACACCCATAGTATGACTAGCCAATATGTTCTGTAGACGATAGGAATACCTTTGAGAGTTGAAGGGTGCACATTTCCTCTTCATGCAGAGAACCATCATCCGCGGCCTCATCAGACACTTCATCCTCCTTATCCTCCTCAGCTTCCGGCGTTTTTGCGTCTTTAGAGCCATCCATCAGTTCTTTACCGAAGAACGATTCCTATAAAGAAACATATCATGTAGACTCGACATGCACCGCAATAAAGAAAGTGCAACACAGACGATGGTGCTACTCGTAGAGCACATTTTATATCGATGTCATGAGTTTGATATGCGACGTCACAGGACATCACGATTGTCACCATCAACATCATAACTACTGAGACACGAGACGCCAACACCAGCGCATAGGTCGGAGCAACGCACCTGCAGGTAGAGTGGATAGGCTTCGATAAGTTTATACTTTTTGTTCCTGCGGACGGGCTTCTTCTTGGGCTTGTCGCCGGGCACCACGAAATGTGTGCCGGAGCCGTCTGCCGACGTAGGCGTCTGGGTCTCATCAGTGGGCGTGACGGGCAACGGCCCGCCCTCGGCGACGGCCGTGGCGGCTGCGATGACGGCGGCGGCAGCCGCCTGCGCCGCCGCCGCCGCAGCCTCCTGCTTCTCTTCCTCGTCCTTCATATTGAGGATCTTGGGGCCGCGTGCCTTGACGTAGAAACCACCAACGCCAATGCGCTGCATATTGCGAGTGCGCTTCTTACGGATAACGTAGTCGCCCGAATCCAAACGAGATAGACTGAAGCCGTCTGGCGGCTCCGGCGGCATACCGTCTGCGCGCGCCTGCAGCACCATGCCGTCCTTGAAGTGGGCAGGTGCCGATGACTCCTGACCGCCGTCGCCGTCGTCTTCATCCAACAGCCGATCTTTGGCACACACAGGCACACATGGTAAGGTGGTACACTTGGGAAAGAATAACGGTCACGGGTCACACCACAGCACTGACAGTCAATCACCACGCCTGGGCAGAACGACAGTTACTCACCACGCCACGGCAGATTGTCAGTCGCTCACCACACCAGGGCCGACTGTCACTCACCATACCAGATCAGACTCACTCACCACACCAGGGCAGACTGTCACTCACCACACCAGATCAGACTCACTCACCACACCAGGGCAGACTGTCACTCACCACACCAGATCAGACTCACTCACCACACCAGGGCAGACTCACTCACCACACCAGGGCAGACTGTCACTCACCACACCAGGACAGACTGACACTCACCACACCAGGGCAGACTCACTCACCACACCAGGGCAGACTGTCAGTCGCTCACCACACCAGGGCCGACTGTCGCTCACCACACCAGGGCAGACTGCCACTCACCACACCAGGGCAGACTGTCACTCACCACACCAGGACAGACTGTCACTCACCACACCAGGGCAGACTCACTCACCACACCAGGGCAGACTGTCAGTCGCTCACCACACCAGGGCCGACTGTCGCTCACCACACCAGGACAGACTGTCACTCACCACACCAGGGCAGACTGACAGTCACTCGCCAGCAGACTGTCTCTCACCACACCAGGGCAGACTGTCAGTCACCACACCAGGGCAGACTGTCACTCACCACACCAGGACAGACTGACACTCACTCACCACACCAGGGCAGACCGCCAGTCACCACATCATGGCAGACTCACTCACCACACCAGGGCAGACTGCCACTCACCACACCAGATCAGACTCACTCACCACGCCAGGGCAGACTGACAGTCGCTCACCACACCAGGGCAGACTGACAGTCACTCACCAGCAGACTGTCTCTCACCACACCAGGGCAGACTGTCACTCACCACACCATGGCAGACTGTCACTCACCACACCAGGACAGACTGTCACTCACCACACCAGGACAGACTGTCACTCACAACACCAGGACAGACTGTCACTCACCACACCAGGACAGACTGCCACTCAGGACACCAGGGCAGACTGACAGTCGCTCACCACACCAGGACAGACTGACAATCACTCACCAGCAGACTGTCTCTCACCACACCAGGGCAGACTGTCACTCACCACACCAGGACAGACTGTCACTCACCACACCAGGACAGACTGTCACTAACCACACCAGGACAGACTGTCACTCACCACACCAGGACAGACTGTCACCCACCACACCAGAACAGACTGTCAGTCACCACACCAGGACAGACTGTCACTCACCACACCAGGACAGACTGTCACTCACCACACCAGGACAGACTGTCACTCACCACACCAGGACAGATTATAACTCACCACACCAGGACAGACTGCCACTCACCACACCAGGACAGACTGTCACTCACAACACCAGGACAGACTGTCACTCACCACACCAGGACAGACTGTCACTCACCATACCAGGACAAACTGCCACTCACCACACCAGATCAGACTGTCACTCACCACACCAGGACAGACTGTCACTCACCACACCAGGGCAGACTGTCACTCACCACACCAGGACAGACTGTCAGTCACCACACCAGGACAGACTGTCACTCACCACACTAGGGCAGACTGCCACTCACCACACCAGGACAGACTGCCACTCACCACACCACGGCAGACTGTGACTCACCACACCAGGACAGACTGTCACTCACCACACCAGGACAGACTGTCACCCACCACACCAGAACAGACTGTCAGTCACCACACCAGGACAGACTGTCACTCACCACACCAGGACAGACTGTCACTCACCACACCAGGACAGACTGTCACTCACCACACCAGGACAAATTATAACTCACCACACCAGGACAGACTGCCACTCACCACACCAGGACAGACTGTCACTCACAACACCAGGACAGACTGTCACTCACCACACCAGGACAGACTGTCACTCACCATACCAGGACAAACTGCCACTCACCACACCAGATCAGACTGTCACTCACCACACCAGGACAGACTGTCACTCACCACACCAGGGCAGACTGTCACTCACCACACCAGGACAGACTGTCAGTCACCACACCAGGACAGACTGTCACTCACCACACTAGGGCAGACTGCCACTCACCACACCAGGACAGACTGCCACTCACCACACCACGGCAGACTGTCACTCACCACACCAGGACAGACTGCCACTCACCACACCAGGACAGACTGTCAGGCACTCACCTGATACATTGACATATATGCAGCCTGGGCAGAATGACATTCACGATACCTCGGCACTGATACATTGACATATAGGACATATACATACAATCATATACATTGACAGGGCAGACTGACAATCACTCACTATATCAGGCTACACTTCCATTCGCTTTGTCTCACACTCACGATATCAGGACAAGCTAGTAGTCATACGTCATACAATGAAAGAACATCACACCAGAGCAGGCAGAGAGGCATACTTGACATCGGGAAGGACATTACGCCAGAGCAGGCAGAGAGGCATACTTGACATCGGGAAGGACATCACACCGGAGCAGGCAGAGTGGCATACTTGACATCGGGAAGGACATTACACCAGAGCAGGCAGAGAGGCATACTTGACATCGGGAAGGACATTACACCAGAGCAGGCAGAGAGGCATACTTGACATCGGGAAGGACATTACGCCAGAGCAGGCAGAGAGGCATACTTGATATCGGGAAGGACATTACACCAGAGCAGGCAGAGAGGCATACTTGACATCGGGAAGGACATTACACCAGAGCAGGCAGAGAGGCATACTTGACATCGGGAAGGACATTACGCCAGAGCAGGCAGAGAGGCATACTTGACATCGGGAAGGACATTACACCAGAGCAGGCAGAGAGGCATACTTGACATCGGGAAGGACATTACGCCAGAGCAGGCAGAGAGGCATACCTGACATCGGGAAGGACATTACACCAGAGCAGGCAGAGAGGCATACTTGACATCGGGAAGGACATTACGCCAGAGCAGGCAGAGAGGCATACCTGACATCGGGAAGGACATTACACCAGAGCAGGCAGAGAGGCATACTTGACATCGGGAAGTTCGACGTCACATTCGGGGATGCTAATGTCAACAGCGGCAGATCGACAACCGCCCACCACAAAACGCCGACCTGTCAGCTGACGTACAAAGCAGCGGACTGACAACCGCACACCACAACACGCCGACCTGTCAGCTGACGTACAAAGCAGCGGACTGACAACCGCACACCACAACACGCCGACCTGTCAGCTGACGTACAAAGCAGCGGACTGACAACCGCACACCACAACACGCCGACCTGTCAGCTGACGTATAAAGCAGCGGACTGACAACCGCACACCACAACACGCCGACCTGTCAGCTGACGTACAAAGCAGCGGACTGACAACCGCACACCACAACACGCCGACCTGTCAGCTGACGTACAAAGCAGCGGACTGACAACCGCACACCACAACACGCCGACCTGTCAGCTGACGTATAAAGCAGCGGACTGACAACCGCACACCACAACACGCCGACCTGTCAGCTGACGTATAAAGCAGCGGATTGACAACCGCACACCACAACACGCCGACCTGTCAGCTGACGTATAAAGCAGCGGACTGACAACCGCCCACCACAACACGCTGACCCGCCAGTTGACGTCAAGAGCAGCCAGACTGGTAACTGCCTACTACACCACACAAGACTCGTCCGGAACATACGAGAACTGGCAATATCGGACATAAATTGGTGTCACACCAGACCTAATTCCAGTAGCTATACGTCACGTGTATGTGCAGTATATCTCATGTCGGCATCCTATGACCGCTTGCAGTCGGCGTTCTGTAAAACGTGGATAGCCGTCCATTCAATCTACGCCCAACTTGAGACCAAGCTTGTAGAACAGGAAGTTTCAAGTGGCATAACTATTGAAATACACCATCTATTGGAACACAAATAAGCCACAGGCGACTTCCAACTAAGCGCTGGTGACGCTTTATCACAAATGACCAACATGTCTGTGGTGATGGAGAGAGGTGGAGTGACATACTTACTGCCCACAACGCTATCGATGGCAGCTGATATTCCGCCGTCGCCCTTGCATTCAACTTTCTTCTTTTTCTTCTTTGCCGGCTCGATGGTGAGCCCTTGTATGACTTTGTAGCCACCGTCTGATAGGTGTACTGAGTCGAGCACGAAGAACTGCTTTGACGGCCGCCATATCTCCGGCTCTGCAAGAGCGTCCGCAGTCACTACACCCTGGCCGCTCCCCAACAACACCACAGCGTCCGCAGTCACTACACCCTGGCCGCTCCCCAACAACACCACAGCGTCCGCAGTCACTACACCCTGGCCGCTCAACAACGCAGAGGCGTCCACATCATTACACACAGGTCGCTCAACAACGCAGAGGCGTCCACATCATTACACACTGGCCGCTCAACAACGCAAGAGCGTCCGCAGTCACTACACCCTGAACGCTCCCCAACAACACAACAGCGTCCGCAGTCACTACACCCTGGCCGCTCCCCAACAACACCACAGCGTCCGCAGTCACTACACCCTGGCCGCTCAACAACGCAGAGGCGTCCACATCACTACACCCTGACCGCTCAACAACGCAGTGACAATGGGTACTCCGGATCACACTACAAGATCCGCCAAAATATGTATAAATATATATGGCCACTCGCAACCACCCGTTAGCTTTTGCTGACAATACCGGCTGTCATGCAAATTTCAGACAGCCTATTGATCAGATTTCCACCTAGTCTTTAATGCAACTCCCATTCCATCAGCTATTCAAATCCCCGCCGTCCACGCTACACAAACCACATACTAGTCGTAAATATCCGAGCTGAACTGCTATTCTCTTGTTCACACATGTATCCCTTTATTCCTCCGCCAACCGATGCATACGAGGAGCTCCCGTGATCTCTGGTCTACTGGGTCTTGACCACGCATTACAACGACCAAAGTACTTCGCCTCCGGTAGTCCCTTTTTCACGATTGCTCGACCGACAGTTATTCCATGCACATCTAAGCATCCCGTTGTTTTTAGACCCATCTAAACTCATCGTTATCCCCCTGCTATTTATGTCGCCCATTATCTCCCTCACGACCTGGGTCTCCGACAATTCCCTATCCACCTGGCTCGCCCACCATCTCTGTTCATCTGTCATCCGGTGTGCCCTGAATTCTTCCTTCTTCCATTATCTCTGTCAGCCAATGGTCCTCGCCATCACGCCCTACACCTGTGTCACCCGTTATCCCTCCTCCGACCTATGCCGCCCGTTATCCCCGTCCCGACAGATGTTCTCCCACCATCCCTCTTCTCACCTATATTCCCTTTATCCTTCTTCCGACAATGTCCCGGGCTATCCTTCCAACCTTATGTCGTCCGCTATCCCTCTTCCGACCTGTAACCCGTTATCCCTCTTCCAACCTTAAGTTGTCCGTTATCCCTCTTTCGACTTATGTCGCCCGTTATCCATCTTCCGACCTGTCACCCGTTATCCCTCTTCCAACCTTATGTTGTCCGTTATCCCTCTTTCGACTTATATCGCCCGTTATCCCGCTTCCGATCTATGCCCCACGTTATCCCTCTTCCAACCTCACGTTGCCAGTTATCCCTCTTCCGACATATCACCCCAGTTATCTGTCCTTCCACCTATATTCCCCATTATTCCTCTTCTGACAGATATCGCCCGTTATCCCTGCTCTGATCAATGTTCGCCGGAATGCCTCTTGCCATCAATGTCTGTCGTTACCCGGACGCGCACCTGGGCTGTCCGGCCTCTTCCCTGTCGTTACCCGGCCGCGCACCTAGGCTGTCCGGCCTCTTCCCTGTCGTTACCAGGCCGCGCACCTGGGCTGTCCGGCCTCTTCCCTGTCGTTACCCGGCCGCGCACCTAGGCTGTCCGGCCTCTTCCCTGCCGTTACCAGGCCGCGCACCTGGGCTGTCCGGCCTCTTCCCTGCCGTTACCCGGCCGCGCACCTAGGCTGTCCGGCCTCTTCCCTGTCGTTACCAGGCCGCGCACCTGGGCTGTCCGGCCTCTTCCCTGCCGTTACCCGGCCGCGCACCTGGGCTGTCCGACCTCTTCCCTGTCGTTACCAGGCCGCGCACCTGGGCTGTCCGGCCTCTTCCCTGCCGTTACCCGGCCGCGCACCTGGGCTGTCCGGCCTCTTCTCTGCCGTTACCAGGCCGCGCACCTGGGCTGTCCGGCCTCTTCCCTGCCGTTACCCGGCCGCGCACCTGGGCTGTCCGGCCTCTTCCCTGCCGTTACCAGGCCGCGCACCTGGGCTGTCCGGCCTCTTCCCTGCCGTTACCCGGCCGCGCACCTGGGCTGTCCGGCCTCTTCCCTGTCGTTACCCGGCCGCGCACCTGGGCTGTCCGGCCTCTTCCCTGCCGTTACCCGGCCGCGCACCTGGGCTGTCCGGCCTCTTCCCTGTCGTTACCCGGCCGCGCACCTGGGCTGTCCGGCCTCTTCCCTGTCGTTACCCGGCCGCGCACCTGGGCTGTCCGGCCTCTTCCCTGCCGTTACCCGGCCGCGCACCTGGGCTGTCCGGCCTCTTCCCTGCCGTTACCCGGCCGCGCACCTAGGCTGTCCGGCCTCTTCCCTGCCGTTACCCGGCCGCGCACCTAGGCTGTCCGGCCTCTTCCCTGTCGTTACCAGGCCGCGCACCTGGGCTGTCCGGCCTCTTCCCTGCCGTTACCCGGCCGCGCACCTAGGCTGTCCGGCCTCTTCCCTGCCGTTACCAGGCCGCGCACCTGGGCTGTCCGGCCTCTTCCCTGTCGTTACCAGGCCGCGCACCTGGGCTGTCCGGCCTCTTCCATGTCGTTACCCGGCCGCGCACCTAGGCTGTCCGGCCTCTTCCCTGTCGTTACCAGGCCGCGCACCTGGGCTGTCCGGCCTCTTCCCTGTCGTTACCCGGCCGCGCACCTAGGCTGTCCGGCCTCTTCCCTGTCGTTACCCGGCCGCGCACCTAGGCTGTCCGGCCTCTTCCCTGTCGTTACCCGGCCGCGCACCTGGGCTGTCCGGCCTCTTCCCTGTCGTTACCCGGCCGCGCACCTGGGCTTTCCGGCCTCTTCCCTGTCGTTACCCGGCCGCGCACCTAGGCTGTCCGGCCTCTTCCCTGCCGTTACCCGGCCGCGCACCTAGGCTGTCCGGCCTCTTCCCTGCCGTTACCCGGCCGCGCACCTGGGTTACCCGGCCGCGCACCTAGGCTGTCCGGCCTCTTCCCTGTCGTTACCCGGCCGCGCACCTAGGCTGTCCGGCCTCTTCCCTGTCGTTACCCGGCCGCGCACCTGGGCTGTCCGGCCTCTTCCCTGCCGTTACCCGGCCGCGCACCTGGGCTGTCCGGCCTCTTCCCTGCCGTTACCAGGCCGCGCACCTGGGCTGTCCGGCCTCTTCCCTGCCGCGCACCTGGACTGTCGGGCTGCTCGACGATGGGCTCCACAGACGGCTGCATGTGTGGCGGCGGCTCGTCTCCCGGACGACACAGTAGACACGTGTAGCCCATAGTGGCACACACCTCGGCGTCATCCTCAGTATGGATGTAGTCGTCGGCCGCATGGCTCCACCTGCGCGTTGGGGCAAAACACAGCTAATTAGCATTCATCTTCAAAATGTGTGCTCTTCAGAGAAAACAATCAAAGCCAACATGCAATCTCGCTAAAACACACATTTCAAAACCAGAGGCACACATCACCCACTCAGGATGAGAGGATCATGTCTGAATAATGTGTTCTCAAAGGGTATGACAAACACTATTGATACTAACGAAAAACTGCATATTTAATTTCTTATATTTCAGCAAAGGGTTTAACAGTAACACATAGTCATAGGACGCATTAGCCGGCTTAAAACCACGACGTGTGTGTGATTGTGGTTTTAGGGCGCCTCGACCATAGTTGGTCATTTAGCGCCCACTTAAAACCAAGGCATCACCGGAACAATAGCCACATGGAATGGAAATGAAGAATTAAGCACAGGAAAAGCACACATTAAGTACAGGGTGATAGCAAATTGTTCAGGGTCGCGCGGGCATCCAGTAGAGAACGGTATTCGGCATGGCTCCATTCCTGACGCTCTTCTTTTTATTATATTTGTAAATCAAATATAATCTGGATTCTCAAGCATTTATAAAGCTCGCAGATGACGTCAAGCTGTTCAAGGGTAGTTGAGAATGAAGATCAAGAAGTGCTCCAACACGATTCAAATCAACTAATTATCCGGCCTATGCGACATTGTGAATTTGACCTAAGTCGGCATATGAAGTTCAACTTTGATACATGCAACGCATTTCATTCTCGACAGAGCAAGTCAGTACCGACATGAAACAAACACTCTAATCTCCATAATATTATGGAAGAAAAAAATTTGGGAATCGTAACCGTCCGATATGAAGTTCGAGAGGAAATCTGACAAAATGCAGTGTTATGTAAGAATAAACCAATAATGCGTGTGTGGGAAAACTGTGAACGTCAACTTTGGGCATGTCATGACCGGACCGTCGGCATGGCACGCTCCGCAGTCCGAGCAGATGAACCGACCTGTGGCAGGTGGAGCACTCGATAATAAGCTGACCCTCCGTGTAGGCCTGGTCGCAGGTGGCGCACTGGGTACGCGAGCCGCACGGGCCGCACATGCTGTAGTTGTCCAGCCATGAGCAGCCAACACCCGGACTGTTGGCGCCGCAGTGAACACACACAGCGCACCTGGCCGCACACACACACACACACGGCAGTGAACACACACGGCGTGACCGGTCACACACACACACACACACACACACACACACACACACACACACACACACACACACACACACACACACACACACACACACGCACGCACGCACGCACGCACGCACGCACGCACGCACGCACGCACGCACGCACGCACGCACGCACGCACGCACGCACGCACGCACGCACGCACGCACGCACGCACGGCAGTGAACACACACAGCACACCTGGCCGCACACACAAGGCAGTTAGTACTGGATCCCGACCAAGCAGGGCGGACCTGGCCCCACACACGATGTTATTACTACTGGATCCAGACCAAACAGGGCGGAACCAGCCGCACACACAAGGCAGTTAATACTGGATCGCAATCAAACAAGGCGCACCTGGCCACATACAGGACAACTGTAAAGCTTGCCTCTCGCTTTTGGGCTTTAGGGCGCATCGACTGTATTGGCTATGTAGTCTACCATTTCCGTGGATCATTTTACGGCCATAAAATGTTTTATCTCGAAAGCAAAAAAGAAAATGGCAGCGAGCAGCGCGGCTAAATTTTCAGTGCCTTTTTCTTGATCATTTTTATGTCAACGTGAAAATTTAAATGTCAAGTCATGCAAGATCACTGACCTAACTAAGGTCAGAGTGAACTACCTTATAAAAATGTTTGAGAATCGACACCTCGTACACATGAAGATGACTGAATATACTGAAGATGACAAAGATGACTGATAAACTGAAATGAAAGTTGCGATGTTAGTGCAATTTAGTAGTGCCCCAAAACTTATATCACGGATTCGCGTTTCAGGTTAGGCCAATGACCTGAGGTCACGGAAAATGTTGGCCCATTTTTATTGATGCTCCCATTTTTGCAATATGCATGCTCTTCTTACATTACATTTACCATGGTGTGCAAGCATAATCATCAGAAGTTCCTTATCCAACGTGTTTGACCCTGTCAAATGGCCTAAGATCAGGTGACGGTAAAATGCGTAACGTGGCCTAAGCCTATTTAAAACAATGCTGTTTTATGATTTTCATGGCATAAATAGTGCGAGTTTTCATGACATAAATAGTGCCACAATCGCACTACACGATCTGAAGTACCATATTAAAAAGATATAAAATGCTTCTTTTTTTAACTGCTCTTTCGACCTCCGATCTCATTTAGAAATAAAACGTGGCATCATTTTCGGACCATATTCGTCGTAGAGTTCCCAATGGTACCACGTTCGTTTTCGTGCAACGCTTAATTTGAAAGTTAGAGGGGATCTTTAAGGACCCTCCGAGATGAGGTGTGTGAGGATCCGACCGGAAAAACCAGAGACGGGCTAGCACTGGCCTCCCGACAAAACATGGCGCATCTAGTCGCACACATACGGCAATTCACATTGAACTCAACAAAACACAGTTGAACTGACAGTACAAAAAGACAGGCAATATAAAACATATAACCCCACACGATAGTGTCCGCACCATAAGAGAAACACTGTTCTATATATGCTACGAATAAACCACAAAAAAAACAGTGGTGAGAAGCTACACCTAAAATAGAAGCAGCGTGTCGAGCGTGCGGCGTCTGTACCCACCACTGGCACTTCCAGGCGCTCTGCGGCACGTAGTCGAGCGGCGTCTGTACCCACCAGTGGCACTTCCAGCCGCCTTGCGGCACGTAGTCGAGCGGCGTCTGTACCCACCAGTGGCACTTCCAGCCGCCCTGCGGCACGTAGTCGAGCGGCGTCTGTACCCACCAGTGGCACTTCCAGCCGCCCTGCGGCACGTAGTCGAGCGGCGTCTGTACCCACCAGTGGCACTTCCAGCCGCCCTGCGGCACGTAGTCGAGCGGCGTCTGTACCCACCAGTGGCACTTCCAGCCGCCCTGCGGCACGTAGTCGAGCGGCGTCTATACCCACCAGTGGCACTTCCAGCCGCCCTGCGGCACGTAGTCGAGCGGCGTCTGTACCCACCAGTGGCACTTCCAGCCGCCCTGCGGCACGTAGTCGAGCGGCGTCTGTACCCACCAGTGGCACTTCCAGCCGCCCTGCGGCACGTAGTCGAGCGGCGTCTGTACCCACCACTGGCACTTCCAGCCGCCCTGCGGCACGTAGTCGAGCGGCGTCTGTACCCACCACTGGCACTTCCAGCCGCCCTGCGGCACGTAGTCGAGCGGCGGCCGCAGACAGTACGTGTGGTAGGAGATGTCGCACGCGTCGCACAGTATCAGCCGGCTCTCGTCATTCTTCTGGCCGCAGCCCTCGCACACAGTGCAGTCCAGACAGCGGAACCCACGCTCCAGCAGCACACGCGACACCTGAGGGGCGCGCGCCAGTCACGAGCCATATACAGGCAGACTCACAGGACGCGTGCACACCCCAGCTGGCTGACATGTCAATTGTCCATAGCTGGCTGACATGTCAATTGTCCATAGCTGGCTGACATGCCAATTGTCCCTAGCTAGCTGACATGCCAACTGTCCCTAGCTTGCTGATATGTCAACCGTTCTTAGCCGGCTGACATACTAGTTGTCCATAGCCGGGTGACATGCAAATTGTCCCTAGCTGGCTGATATGTCAACTGTTCTTAGCTGGCCGATATGCCAATTGCCCTTTGCTGGCTGACATGCGAATTGTCCATCTTAAGCTTGCCTGAACATTTAGCTTTATGCTACACGCCTCCTTCACGAACGCAATCCTCCGGTCAGTCGCATAACCGGCAACATCATCCTGACTTATTTAGGCTGACAGAATATGATGACAGGTCGACAACGCGATACGTCACATTGCAGTATTGTAGTGAGCCATACCCTAGCGTAGTTTCTATCAGATTTCGCATATATTTCACTTTGATTCTACATCTTCAATGCCAATCTGACGCCTCGTGTTATAGTCATGCCGCCAGGATGTGCGGTCAGACCAATTTGTATATATCGGCTAACGGCAATACGCCTCGTAGCGCTCCCTCCACGCCCACCGCTCCTGCCACACACAGACAAGTCACTAGCTAATTATCGCACCACACCAACAAATGCGCTGACGATTACAATGTACTGTGGTAAACCGAATAACGTCAAGCCACCGCATGCTGTCAGTGCGATGCAACCCACCTTTACGTTGATGCAATACGGATGGTACGCCTGGCCGCACTGTGCACAGGCAATCACACGTCCCTCCATGTCCTGGCCGAACGAGCCGCACATCACGCACACGTCTTGCTGCAGAACGAACTCGTCCTTGGACGAGCAGAGCACCATCTGGTTGTCCTCGTTCGGGTTGGACTTGTAGTAGGAGCCGGCGCCGGCCGAGTGGCAGGTGGCCGTCTCTGGACGCTGGCCGGCCAACATTGTACGGTCAGTATCACAGGTCGGGCGAAAGCCAGTGACGACTTGTCACTCGTGATGCACTTAACATGATCAGGGCTGAGGGTTTTACCGGAAGGAACTATATTTGCCATGACAACAAGCCTGTATCAGTAAAAATCGGTAGAATACCTGCAAATACAGGCAAAACATGTGTGATGTGTTTACACTTCCCGCGACATTTTCCGCTCAAATTTTGTTATTTGCTCTATGCACGTTGTATGATACATGTCACTTTACTAGACATACACACAGAATGTCTCATATACCTGACAAATATTATGCAGTGTTTACAGAACTCTTGCACGTAAAAACCAAAAAGAAAAAGTTTACATGACGGTTTGTGCCAGTGGCAAAAACCAGCCAAAGCAGGATTGGTTGTAAAATTACCAACCCGGACCATAATATGCGTGGAACAATTTACCCTGATTCGATGCTGGCTACCGCTGGTGCATTGCTGCTGGTTCATGAGCGTGACAACACTAACAGCTGATGCACAAAATAATCACAAGCCTACGAACAAAACCAAATGCTGATTGAATATGAAACCTTCGCCATCTCACTATTGACGTAGTTCTGAAGGCACCCTGGCGCCTTGCGGAACGAAGTGTTTCGCGAGTGACGTCAACATCGAACCCTCTTGACACTGGTGAAACGCTAGGAAAACCATCGTCTCCAGTTGTGTGTTGGAAGGCCCAATCGCAAAACCACACGGTGAAATCATTGACTAGGAGCCACACGACATGATAGTACTGATACACCAGCCACACAGTGAGATAATACTGACCCGGTCCACATGGTGGGACAATACTGACACACCAACCACACAGCGAGATAATATTGACACGTACCACATGGTGGGACAATACTGACACACCAACCACACAGCGAGATAATACTGACCCGGTCCACATGGTGCGACAATACTGACACACCAACCACACAGCGAGATAATACTGACCCGGTCCACATGGTGCGACAATACTGACACACCAACCACACAGCGAGATAATATTGACCTGGACCACGTGGTGGGACAATACTGACACACCAACCACACAGCGAGATAATATTGACCTGGACCACGTGGTGGGACAATACTGACATACCAACCACACAACGAGATAATATTGACACGTACCACATGGTGGGACAATACTGACACACCAACCACACAGCGAGATAATACTGACCCGGTCCACATGGTGCGACAATACTGACACACCAACCACACAGCGAGATAATATTGACCTGGACCACGTGGTGGGACAATACTGACACACCAACCACACAGCGAGATAATACTGACCCGGTCCACATGGTGGGACAATACTGACACACCAACCACACAGCGAGATAATATTGACCTGGACCACGTGGTGGGACAATACTGACACACCAACCACACAGCGAGATAATACTGACCCGGTCCACATGGTGGGACAATACTGACACACCAACCACACAGCGAGATAATATTGACCTGGACCACGTGGTGGGACAATACTGACACACCAACCACACAGCGAGATAATATTGACACGTACCACATGGTGGGACAATACTGACACACCAACCACACAGCGAGATAATACTGACCCGGTCCACATGGTGCGACAATACTGACACACCAACCACACAGCGAGATAATATTGACACGTACCACATGGTGGGACAATACTGACACACCAACCACACAGCGAGATAATACTGACCCGGTCCACATGGTGGGACAATACTGACACACCAACCACACAGCGAGATAATATTGACCTGGACCACGTGGTGGGACAATACTGACACACCAACCACACAGCGAGATAATATTGACACGTACCACATGGTGGGACAATACTGACACACCAACCACACAGCGAGATAATACTGACCCGGTCCACATGGTGCGACAATACTGACACACCAACCACACAGCGAGATAATACTGACCCGGTCCACATGGTGCGACAATACTGACACACCAACCACACAGCGAGATAATATTGACACGTACCACATGGTGGGACAATACTGAAACACCAACCACACAGCGAGATAATATTGCCCCGGACCACGTGGTGGGACAATACTGACACACCAGCCACACAGTGATATATAGATCTGGGCCACATGGTGGGACAATGCTGGCACACAAACCACATAGCGATATCAAATATTGACCCGAACCACATGGCGAAACAATACTGCCACACAAGCCATACAGTGATATGACATATACTGGGTCCCATAGGGTCTGCTCCGGCGACCTCATCCGGAATAGGTTTACCCTCATCCAACCTCAGCCGGGTGAGGAAAATCTAATCCGGCCGGTCGGCGGTTGAGGAAGAGCAAACTCGGAATACGACAAACGTGCCGCAACAGTGGCGTTCAGAATGAAAGTTTTTCTTTATACTTGACTTAGGCCATGATCACAGTCATTAGGTTTTATAAGTCGTACTTTCTTTGTTTTATACCTATTTTTGCAAATAAATACAGGAGAAATAAATGGGATATGTGATGGATATGAGCAGTCACCCATGTTTCATGTCACCAACTACACAACTTTGTCTCCAGTACATTACGGGAGCATCCAACGTCCAAGTGGAAATTGGAGATAGGCGTTTGAAATTTGATGGGTAAATTGTAGGTTCAGACATGTATGCCAATTTCCATGCCTTTGAGGGGGCATGCTTACTGGTATGCATCCATGCTTTTTCTTCGCATGTATGTATCAGTGGCTGATGGAGGAGCTCCGTGTGCCCTCCACATGGGAAGGTGGTTTCCATCCGACACACGGACTTTGCATAGTTATGAAAATTATTTGGAGGGGCATGTGAAGGCAATGACCAAGTAAAAACGGATTGGAGGTCACACTCCATAGAGCCGAATGGTAGCAGTTAAAATTATTGGAGGAGGGAAAACCAACATTATTTGACACTTGCACACTCAAAAATGTACAAATCAACACCCCCGCTCAAACGGGCAACCCGTTAAGTACATCGTTTTACTAGAATTCCCCTCGCTAAACGGTCTTTCGTCCCAAGGTGACCCCTTAGAGTAAAATACGCTCATTAAGTATGTTCCAGTGCATTCCCATTTCCTCGTTTAATTAATATTGTACTGAATGAGAGCGTCGAGGGACTACCGCAACAGCACCTTTCTGAAGAAATGATTTCCATCCAGACGAGTACCTGCCTAACCAGCATTTGAAAACATCTGGAACTCCGCCCCTGAAATAAATGATTTTGGAGCTCCAGAAGCAGCACAAGCCATCGTCATCCACTGTGCGTCAGCTTCCCGGTCGGAGTCTGAACATAAAGAACAGCTTGCAGCGTGTTTTATTCACCCTCCGATGGTTGCTGCACAATGGGATTCATCGGGCTTGCACAATAGCAAGTAAGTATATCAATCAGTGAAAAATATCGGCACTGCTAAGCGCAAGATTGGGGCAAGCAACCGATAATTCCACAGTTTTGTGCTTTTTCGGGCCAAATAGTACAGTGTGAAAATATTGGTTTTCGTTAGGTGTGAGATGTCGAAACGAGCACAGTAGGATGTCGCAATTTGTCATGAAATTATTATCATTCCAAGTGCCTTTGATGTTTTTCAGACTTAAATTTGAGCCAATGTTTGTACCCTCATCATTTGTTTTGATATTCAAATGTTAGGAAGAGCTATATTTGGGATAGCGAGACAAAAAATAACATATACCCTGGTGATGTTCGCATCATGAATAATCCATTTACCTGAAATCGCATTGCCGAATTTTCATGTATCACCACCCCTTATCAAGAGCATGATCATGCTGCTTAACAAATGAGGTAATGTTAGAAAGGAGACAATTCATAAGCATGCATCAAGAAGCAAGATGTCTATACTTCTTGGAGCAGGATGTCGATTGAGTGTTCAGAAAGTGGTAAATTCCACCCTATTTTGCGAATAATTTAACACTGAAATAGCACTACAACCACATCACCGCTAACAACTGATTAAAGGGCAAAACTCTACCGGTCGTTCCGGCTCCTCGACCTGGAAGAGCTATTCTGGTCGAATCTCAAGCTATTCCGAATGAGGTCGCCGGAACAGACCCATAGTGCGACAGTACTGCCACACGAACAGTGATATCACATAGACTATACTACATGGTGGGACAATTCTGGCACACGAGCCACACAATGATATCGCATAGACTGGGCCACATGATGGGACAATACTGATACACGAGCCACATAATGATATCATATAGACTGGACCACACAGTGGGACAGTACAGACTCACGAGCCACACAATGACATCATATAGACTGGACCACATAGTAGGACAGTACAGACTCACGAGCCACACAATGACATCATATAGACTGGACCACATAGTAGGACAGTATCGATACACGAGCCACACAATGATATCATATAGACTGGACCACATAGTGGGACAGTACCGATACACGAGCCACACAATGACATCATATAGACTGGACCACATAGTAGGACAGTACCGATACACGAACCACACAATGACATCATATAGACTGGACCACATAGTAGGACAGTACAGACTCACGAGCCACACAATGACATCATATAGACTGGACCACATAGTGGGACAGTACCGATACACGAGCCACACAATGACATCATATAGACTGGACCACATAGTAGGACAGTACCGATACACGAGCCACACAATGACATCATATAGACTGGACCACATAGTAGGACAGTACAGACTCACGAGCCACACAATGATATCATATAGACTGGACCACATAGTGGGACAGTACCGATACACGAGCCACACAATGACATCATATAGACTGGACCACATAGTAGGAAAGTACCGATACACGAGCCACACAATGACATCATATAGACTGGACCACATAGTGGGACAGTACAGACTCACGAGCCACACAATGACATCATATAGACTGGACCACATAGTAGGACAGTACCGATACACGAGCCACACAATGATATCATATAGACTGGACCACATAGTAGGACAGTACCGATACACGAGCCACACAATGACATCATATAGACTGGACCACATAGTAGGACAGTACCGATACACGAGCCACACAATGACATCATATAGACTGGACCACATAGTGGGACAGTACAGACTCACGAGCCACACAATGACATCATATAGACTGGACCACATAGTAGGACAGTATCGATACACGAGCCACACAATGATATCATATAGACTGGACCACATAGTGGGACAGTACCGATACACGAGCCACACAATGATGTACTTTTATTTGCAGAAATATAGTTTAATTCATGTTAGGGTGACTTTATGAACCAGGGCCCTGACACAGGAGCCATATAGCGAGAAAATACTGACATAGCCATATAGCGGGACAGTTCTGACACACGAGCCATAAAGCGAGCTTATGTTGACATAGACCACACCGTGGGACAGCACGACGCACGAGCCACACAGGGAGATAATACCGGCCAGAGCCACACAGCGAGACAGTTCTGACCTGGAGGGAGACGGCTGGAGCGCCAAACATCCCGTGGACCTTGTCCTTAAAAGGCCGTTTTCTGTTGAGTTCGGGAAGCCGCTTCTTCTTGAGCACATCTATCTTGGCGGGCTTCCCACAGACCCTGCTGCCTGCGATGCCGCCGCCTTTACCACCGCCACCGCCACCAGCGCCAGCGCCAGCGCCAGCGCCAGGGCCGCCGCCGACTCGGCTACCTCCGCTGACACTACCGCTGCTACCACCTGTGCCGACACTGACGCCGCTGCCGACACTGCTACTTATCTTGATGCCCATTTTCCTCTTTACCAGGTGCAGGGGCTTCCCACTGCCCTTGGTGCGAGGTACGCCCTCCTCTGTCTGTCGGAGGCACACGAAGTCATCAGCCGAGCCGTTCCCGCCACCCGGCACGAGTGTGATTCCAGCCACACACGCCCGCTCCATGCACACTACGCCATAACTGTGGTACATTGGATCACAGCTGGCCAGCGTACTTGATCTAAGGCCGTCCTACCTGCCACGCAGGTCAAACTCAACCGTTCCAAGATCTTGCCCGTGATAATGCATCTGGAAATTGCCTAAGTAAATGGAGTGTAACTGCACGAGATCACTAACACAATCTGACGCATAGCCTTGCTCGTGCTCCGCCCGACAGTGTTACTTCTTTTTGTGCTTCAGTGCGGCTGCATGGAGCATGATGATAAATTATTATGATATTGAACAAGCCTTTCTCCCTTAAATTTTACAAATATTGTTTTTAAAATACCACATGTTGATAACATTTTTATAGATTCAAGGTCATGTTAAATGTCACTGTGATGGTTCACCTTTTAGTGATAAAAGGTGAACCATGTCCTGTCTCAAATCAGCTGTACACTACAGCTGATTTGAGACAAAAAGTCACCGCTAGTTCATACCATTTCCTTGCCGATTGCTCCAATTGACGCTGATACGGCGCTAAATTGACGGATGCTCCCATCGCTGCTCTCCGTGTTGCAATTGTCCCCCTGCCCGCTAGCAGCCAGTCGGTTCGGAAGTTGAGGGACAGGTCAAAGAGGTGATAATTGCCCACAGAAAACTAAGATAAAGCGCATTGTAACCTTGCAAACATCTGCATTCCCACCAAACAGAAAAATAACACCCAGTGGGACATTCGCGGAATTCTGCATACAAGACGGAGTTGGCACCGACTTAACGCCGTGTCGGTCACAGGCTCGCATCTTTACTGTCAGTTTGCAGTAGCAAGTAGCAGATGCCCTCATCACGTGGCATTATATGTCATGTGTAACACATACATAAAACATTTACTGTTAGGAATATCATATAAATACAGCCAAGAATGGTACATTTAACAAATCGAAGAAAAAAAACATTCACCAAAGGCAACAAAACAAGACTGTGAGATGAGAACACACACGGAACATCCATGTAAATTAGGCACAACGTGCATAAACAAATGTGCATATATTAGCTCAGTTAACATGTGTACGACGGCCAACGGACGGGCAGCAACAGGCAGTTGTGACGACTCGTATCACGCCCGCTACCTCACTAGCAGCGACACTGTCTGACATTTACACGGACCCCGAGCCGGCACAGCAGTGGACGGTCAGCGGAACGGCTGGGCACACAGAAGGACGGCTGCTGTGCACTGCCCAACAGCGCCACAGGTGAGCACAACTGTCCCGGGCGTACCATGACAGACCGCACAACAGAACAGCGGCACAGCACAACTGTCCCGGGCGTACCATGACAGACCGCACAACAGAACAGCGGCACAGCACAACTGTCCCGGGCGTACCATGACAGACCGCACAACAGAACAGCGGCACAGCACAACTGTCCCAGGCGTACCATGACAGACCGCACAACAGAACAGCGGCACAGCACAACTGTCCCGGGCGTACCATGACGGACCGCACAACAGAACAGCGGCACAGCACAACTGTCCCGGGCGTACCATGACAGACCGCACAACAGAACAGCGGCACAGCACAACTGTCCCAGGCATACCATGACGGACCGCACAACAGAACAGCGGCACAGCACAACTGACCCGGGCATACCGTAACGGACCGCACAACAGAACAGCGGCACAGCACAACTGTCCCAGGCACACGCTGACGGACCGCACAACATGACAAAAATGTGTTTTTGCTCAGTAAGTGGGGTCTACGCTTCGTTCGCGCCCCGTGGATACGCCTCTGACAGACACATTAATGTCGGTAACAAGCGTGGAAATGGCGTAAGGTCAATGCTCGCTGCCAGGCGTGCAGCCTAAAAGTAGACACGTGGCGCGAGAAGTAAACAAAAAATGTATCGACAACGTTACGGATATCCTTGAAACGGAAGTACCATCCCAGATGTGTAACGATCAGCATGCCACGGCGTCAGCTCGTCTTCCGTGGTGTTCGCATCGGAAAAAATGATAGCCTAGTGTGCGTGCCCCGATATTTATATTTCGACATAACTGAATTATATGTAGGCAGATAAGGTCACAGGGTCAATTGGCCACGCTTACCAGTTGCCACCAAAAATAGAAACCTTTGGGCTACTGACATGAATTTCGCAAGGCACTACAACCCTCATGTCCTGTGCTTCTCTCTGGATATTTGTTAACTAGCTTGCCGTTGGCACACGGCTCACTCCATGCAGCGAGCGTGAGCTATGCAAAGCATTCGGCTTATCCGACAACCGACTAGCTGATTCATCAAAACTCACAACGCGTCAAATGAGTAAGTCAGCGCGCCGAATCAACGACTCGCATACCATCAATCAGACGCATCTGTACACTGGAACTACTGATTTACGAATCCAATATCGTCACCAGTAACTACACGTTATCAGTAACGTTCTCAGCACTTGAAATAGTGGAGAAGTATTCAGTGAAAGCACCTGGCTACACAAACAGGATACAACTAGTATTTAATTACAGTCGGAATGCTCTCCAGTCACTTGGCCACACCCCACGTAAATCCGCAGTCTCGTTGTTGTCTATACAGCGACGATCCCACAACTTTCAGTAAATTCAGCCAGATTTTCCGATTTCGTCGAGCTCGATCATTCGCCAGCTAATTCGAGCACAATCACCATCGGAACTTTGGCAACTCCCAGCAGTCGGAGGGCACGCACGGAAACATACTCAGCACGCGGCCGCAACTGACCGGTCCTGGTGTGACACCTAGCCGGAGCACCGCCGATCAGGCGGGACGACCGTCGGCCAGTCACCGACACGACGAGCCGTGCACAGCGAGCTGCTCACCGGTGGCCAGACGGCCAGACGGCCAGACAGCCAGACGGCCAGACAGCCAGACGGCCAGACGGTCAGACAGCCAGGCAGACAGGCGGCCAGACGGCCACCAGGCGGCCAGACGGCCACCAGGCGGCCAGACAGCCAGACAGCCAGGCAGACAGACGGCCAGGCAGACAGACGGCCAGGCGGCCAGGCGGCCAGGCAGACAGACAGCCAGGCAGCCAGGCGGCCAGGCGGCCAGGCAGCCAGACGGCCACCAGGCGGCCAGACAGCCAGACGGCCAGACAGCCAGACGGCCAGACGGCCAGACAGCCAGGCAGACAGGCGGCCAGACGGCCACCAGGCGGCCAGACAGCCAGGCGGCCAGACAGCCAGACAGCCAGGCAGACAGACGGCCAGGCGGCCAGGCGGCCAGGCAGACAGACAGCCAGGCAGCCAGGCGGCCAGGCGGCCAGGCAGCCAGACGGCCAGGCAGACAGACGGTCAGACGGTCAGACGGCCAGGCGGCCAGGCGGCCAGGCAGACAGACAGCCAGACGGCCAGGCGGCCAGGCAGCGAGACGGCCAGGCAGCCAGACGGCCAAACAGCCAGGCGGCCAGGCGGCAGCAGCGTCATCGCGACACGTCGGCCCGAAGGCGGTCAGCTGGAGCGCACGCCGCCGCCGGCTGAGTCACCCGCGGCGGCTGCCGGATGCGGCGGTCGCGGCGCGTCGCCGCAGAGCACAGCGCAGCGACGTCACCGGCGACGCGGCAGTATAAGTGGCCGCGCGACCCATCGTCGCCAGACGACGCCAGAGATGCCGCGACCGGCCGTGGCCGTGGCGCTGCTGCTGGCGATGGCAGTGTCGGCAGCCAGGCTGACGCTCCCGACACGGCACGGCCCGCTGCCACCAGATGTTGAACTGTTGCCCGGCATGGCGAGGCCGTCCGCCGGCGCTCCCTCCGTCAACGGCTTACGGCCTGACCTGTGGCCGCCCAGCACCAACTGGTCGCGATCTGGTACTGACGCCGACATATTCAACGCAACCATGGATAAGCACGCCGACTGGCCGTGGCTCGAACCGGGCTTCGGTGTCGACGAAGACGAGAACGCAACCGTCGGCAACCGCACCAACTACGAGGGCCTATACTACACTATCTTGGCCGACCAGAATACTCACGAGGAGGTAAGAGCGACCACCGCGCTTCTTTGGTGGTGGTGATTGATTGGAGTTTAGGGGCGCGTCGACATCAAGGGTCACTTTGCGCCCATGCGCTTCTTTGGCACAAACTATGATAAGCATTTCACACATGCTTACCACAATAATGAAGGCATAATTTGAACAGTGTGAGTACCACTATTAATACCACACATAGATGCACAGGCATGATTCCACTTGACTAACACTGTCCGTGGACAAAAGAGTACGGGCTTCCGCAAGGTAAAAAGCAGTGTGGTTTATTTATCAGCGCATGCACTTCATATTGTCATGATACAGCATTCCTACATGGTTAGTTTTCCACACTGGTCGTGCATGACCAGCGGGGACATCCCAGAGTAGGAGACTCACATCCGGTCACCTTGCGGCTCGCAGCCCACATCGCCGCAGCGGCATGGGGCGGCATCTGCCCGCTGGCCCGTACCCACACCGACATGCTGCCGGCAGATTCGCACGCCGTTGGAGGAGCTGTCCAGCAGCAGCCACAGCTGCGGCCGGGTGCGCGGCGTGCCCCACTCGGTACGCCAGCAGTTGGGTCTTTCCACCTTTTACCAACGCTACACCGAGGCGTACGGCATTCCGGTGTTATCGTCAGCGCGGGTGCCGGACGCGGCGCTGCGGCGCGCCTGCTACATCGTGCGCTTCGTCTTCGCCGACCACGGCGCCGTGCGCGACAGCTACCGACAGCGGCGCGGTCGGGTGGCCGTCATCGGCCAGCTGGAGCGCACTACGCAGATCCCAGAGCACAGCAGTCTGGGTGTGGCATGGGACCAGCGCGCACGCGGCCTCGGCGCCACCGACTCGGCGCCCGTCTGTACCATCGGCGAGGAGAACCTGCTCAACTACGGATACCCCGCTGACCGCTGGTACTCGGAGGACATCGGCCTGCACGAGTTCGCGCACGGCCTGCACCTGCTCGGCGCACGCTACGCCTGGCCGGACTGGACGGCACGACTGCGCGCCGCCTACCGCGCGGCGATGGCGCGCCGCCTCTGGCACAACACGTACGCCGCCACCAACCACATCGAGTACTTCGCCGAGGGCGTGCAAAAGTACCACAACGTCGAAGCATACAGCCGCTATCCCAACGGCGTCCATAACCACGTCAACACGCGCGCCAAGCTGGCCGTCTATGACCCGCAGCTGTACGGGCTCGTCAAAGAGATGTTCCCGTGTGGCAACCACTACATCGGACGCCGTGAGACAGGCTTCCAGGCGGCGGGCGACGCGGCGCGGCTCCGGCTCATCTCGCCCGCCTGTCAGCTGGAAGGCGAAGCTAACACCGACAAGCCACCGATCGGGACCACGAAGCGGCCGGCCGGCACGTCGCGACCGTGTCAGGACCAGCACTACCACTGCCCGTCCTGGTCGCGGACCGGCTACTGCTACTCGAACGCCGCCTACATGGCCACTTCGTGTCGGCGCTCTTGCAACCTGTGCGGCATGTGTCGCAACCGCCACGGCCGCTGCTCCCAGTGGGCCGCCAGGGGCGAGTGCACCACCAACCCGGGCTACATGCTGTACAACTGTCGCACTAGCTGCCGTACCTGCTAACTGGACCGTCAGGTCATACGGGGAGACCACATCACATCACGGCGTGACAGCTAATGCCACCTAGCGGCCGGCTCTACATCGCAGTAATGCTGCAATACAATCGTCATTCCGGAAACATATAGTTTTGCCCTCGATCAGTATTGAGTGTACAAAATAGTCAATGGAAAGTGCACTGACAATTTGATACCAGAAATGCTCGTCAGAAACTAAATTAATTGAATATAGATGGTCAGGCTCATTATAGTTATTCCGTCGCATTTCATAAGCTTATGAAACAAAAGTTAATTTCTGGTCGTACGCATTTTCTTTCAGAGTAAACAAGTGTTACGCGGGTCAATCCTATCTGTCCGTTCACTCCACACACTTACTGATTACTGTGATATATTTATAAGAGTGTAGTATAGGCGAGTGGCCGATACGTCAGGACGCGGTACTCACGTAGTGTGGGGTGGGGGTCCCGCCAGACCAGGCGAGTGTGGCCGACACGTCAGGACGCGGTACTCACGCAGTGTGGGGTGGGGGTCCCGCCAGACCAGGTGAGTGTGGCCGACACGTCAGGCCGCGGTACTCACGTAGTGTGGGGTGGGGGTCCCGCCAGACCAGGTGAGTGTGGCCGACACGTCAGGACGCGGTACTCACGTAGTGTGGGGTGGGGGTCCCGCCAGACCAGGTGAGTGTGGCCGACACGTCAGGACGCGGTACCCACGCAGTGTGGGGTGGGGGTCCCGCCAGACCAGGTGAGTGTGGCCGACACGTCAGGACGCGGTACTCACGTAGTGTGGGGTGGGGGTCCCGCCAGACCAGGCGAGTGTGGCCGACACGTCAGGACGCGGTACTCACGCAGTGTGGGGTGGGGGTCCCGCCAGACCAGGTGAGTGTGGCCGACACATCAGGACGCGGTACTCACGTAGTGTGGGGAGGATGTCCCGCCAGACCAGGTGAGTGTGGCCGACACGTCAGGACGCGGTACTCACGTAGTGTGGGGTGGGGGTCCCGCCAGACCAGGCGAGTGTGGCCGACACGTCAGGACGCGGTACTCACGTAGTGTGGGGTGGGGGTCCCGCCAGACCAGGCGAGTGTGGCCGACACGTCAGGACGCGGTACTCACGTAGTGTGGGGAGGATGTCCCGCCAGACCAGGTGAGTGTGGCCGACACGTCAGGACGCGGTACTCACGCAGTGTGGGGTGGGGGTCCCGCCAGACCAGGTGAGTGTGGCCGACACGTCAGGACGCGGTACTCACGTAGTGTGGGGTGGGGGTCCCGCCAGACCAGGTGAGTGTGGCCGACACGTCAGGACGCGGTACTCACGCAGTGTGGGGAGGACGTCCCGCCAGACCAGGTGAGTGTGGCCGACACGTCAGGACGCGGTACTCACGTAGTGTGGGGTGGGGGTCCCGCCAGACCAGGTGAGTGTGGCCGACACGTCAGGACGCGGTACTCACGTAGTGTGGGGTGGGGGTCCCGCCAGACCAGGCGAGTGTGGCCGACACGTCAGGACGCGGTACTCACGTAGTGTGGGGAGGATGTCCCGCCAGACCAGGTGAGTGTGGCCGACACGTCAGGACGCGGTACTCACGCAGTGTGGGGTGGGGGTCCCGCCAGACCAGGTGAGTGTGGCCGACACGTCAGGACGCGGTACTCACGTAGTGTGGGGTGGGGGTCCCGCCAGACTAGGTGAGTGTGGCCGACACGTCAGGACGCGGTACTCACGCAGTGTGGGGAGGACGTCCCGCCAGACCAGGTGAGTGTGGCCGACACGTCAGGACGCGGTACTCACGTAGTGTGGGGTGGGGGTCCCGCCAGACCAGGTGAGTGTGGCCGACACGTCAGGACGCGGTACTCACGCAGTGTGGGGAGGACGTCCCGCCAGACCAGGTGAGTGTGGCCGACACGTCAGGACGCGGTACTCACGTAGTGTGGGGTGGGGGTCCCGCCAGACCAGGTGAGTGTGGCCGACACGTCAGGACGCGGTACTCACGCAGTGTGGGGTGGGGGTCCCGCCAGACCAGGTGAGTGTGGCCGACACGTCAGGACGCGTTACTCACGTAGTGTGGGTAGGATGTCCCGCCAGACCAGGTGAGTGTGGCCGACACGTCAGGACGCGGTACTCACGCAGTGTGGGGTGGGGGTCCCGCCAGACCAGGTGAGTGTGGCCGACACGTCAGGACGCGGTACTCACGTAGTGTGGGGTGGGGGTCCCGCCAGACCAGGTGAGTGTGGCCGACACGTCAGGACGCGGTACTCACGCAGTGTGGGGTGGGGGTCCCGCCAGACCAGGTGAGTGTGGCCGACACGTCAGGACGCGGTACTCACGCAGTGTGGGGTGGGGGGTCCCGCCAGACCAGGTGAGTGTGGCCGACACGTCAGGACGCGGTACTCACGTAGTGTGGGTAGGATGTCCCGCCAGACCAGGTGAGTGTGGCCGACACGTCAGGACGCGGTACTCACGCAATGTGGGGAGGATGTCCCGCCAGACCAGGTGAGTGTGGCCGACACGTCAGGACGCGGTACTCACGCAGTGTGGGGTGGGGGTCCCGCCAGACCAGGTGAGTGTGGCCGACACGTCAGGACGCGGTACTCACGCAGTGTGGGGTGGATGTCCCGCCAGACCAGGTGAGTGTGGCCGACACGTCAGGACGCGGTACTCACGCAGTGTGGGTAGGATGTCCCGCCAGACCAGGTGAGTGTGGCCGACACGTCAGGACGCGGTACTCACGCAGTGTGGGGTGGGGGTCCCGCCAGACCAGGTGAGTGTGGCCGACACGTCAGGACGCGGTACTCACGCAGTGTGGGGTGGGGGTCCCGCCAGACTAGGTGAGTGTGGCCGACACGTCAGGACGCGGTACTCACGTAGTGTGGGGAGGATGTCCCGCCAGACCAGGCGAGTGTGGCCGACACGTCAGGACGCGGTACTCACGCAGTGTGGGGTGGGGGTCCCGCCAGACCAGGCGAGTGTGGCCGACACGTCAGGACGCGGTACTCACGCAGTGCGGGTGGTCCGCGGTGCCAGACCAGGTGAGTGTGGCCGACACGTCAGGACGCGGTACTCACGTAGTGTGGGGTGGGGGTCCCGCCAGACCAGGCGAGTGTGGCCGACACGTCAGGACGCGGTACTCACGTAGTGTGGGGTGGGGGTCCCGCCAGACCAGGTGAGTGTGGCCGACACGTCAGGACGTGGTACTCACGTAGTGTGGGGTGGGGTCCCGCCAGACCAGGCGAGTGTGGCCGACACGTCAGGACGCGGTACTCACGTAGTGTGGGGTGGGGGTCCCGCCAGACCAGGTGAGTGTGGCCGACACGTCAGGACGCGGTACTCACGCAGTGTGGGGTGGGGGTCCCGCCAGACCAGGCGAGTGTGGCCGACACGTCAGGACGCGGTACTCACGCAGTGTGGGGTGGGGGTCCCGCCAGACCAGGCGAGTGTGGCCGACACGTCAGGACGCGGTACTCACGCAGTGCGGGTGGTCCGCGGTGCCAGACCAGGTGAGTGTGGCCGACACGTCAGGACGCGGTACTCACGTAGTGTGGGGTGGGGGTCCCGCCAGACCAGGCGAGTGTGGCCGACACGTCAGGACGCGGTACTCACGCAGTGTGGGGTGGGGGTCCCGCCAGACCAGGTGAGTGTGGCCGACACGTCAGGACGCGGTACTCACGTAGTGTGGGGTGGGGGTCCCGCCAGACCAGGCGAGTGTGGCCGACACGTCAGGACGCGGTACTCACGCAGTGTGGGGTGGGGGTCCTGCCAGACCAGGTGAGTGTGGCCGACACGTCAGGACGCGGTACTCACGTAGTGTGGGGTGGGGGTCCCGCCAGACCAGGCGAGTGTGGCCGACACGTCAGGACGCGGTACCCACGCAGTGTGGGGTGGGGGTCCCGCCAGACCAGGTGAGTGTGGCCGACACGTCAGGACGCGGTACTCACGTAGTGTGGGGTGGGGGTCCCGCCAGACCAGGCGAGTGTGGCCGACACGTCAGGACGCGGTACTCACGTAGTGTGGGGTGGGGGTCCTGCCAGACCAGGTGAGTGTGGCCGACACGTCAGGACGCGGTACTCACGTAGTGTGGGGTGGGGGTCCCGCCAGACCAGGCGAGTGTGGCCGACACGTCAGGACGCGGTACCCACGCAGTGTGGGGTGGGGGTCCCGCCAGACCAGGTGAGTGTGGCCGACACGTCAGGACGCGGTACTCACGTAGTGTGGGGTGGGGGTCCCGCCAGACCAGGCGAGTGTGGCCGACACGTCAGGACGCGGTACCCACGCAGTGTGGGGTGGGGGTCCCGCCAGACCAGGTGAGTGTGGCCGACACGTCAGGACGCGGTACTCACGCAGTGTGGGGTGGGGGTCCCGCCAGACCAGGCGAGTGTGGCCGACACGTCAGGACGCGGTACTCACGCAGTGTGGGGTGGGGGTCCCGCCAGACCAGGTGAGTGTGGCCGACACGTCAGGACGCGGTACTCACGTAGTATGGGGTGGGGGTCCCGCCAGACCAGGCGAGTGTGGCCGACACGTCAGGACGCGGTACTCACGCAGTGCGGGTGGTCCGCGGTGCCAGACCAGGTGAGTGTGGCCGACACATCGGCCAAGTCGTGGCTGTCCAGCGAGTCGTCGTCGGTATGCCGGCCACCACCTGACTTACAGACGCAGCACACGTACGGGCCGTCCGCGTTGCTTTGGCGCCGTTGCGTCGCCATCGACTCCGGATCGCATGCGCCGTGCACCCACCTGCCCGGCCGATCACGGAGTCACTGAACAGCATAGTCATGGCTCACACTCAACATGTGGGATCCATGGCGGCAACCAATAATAGTGCCATAAATGTCGGGCTTTGGTAGAAAACAGCCACCATCATTCCACGACAGATCGACCACATACATGCACTTCACCACATACATTTGGATTGAGACCAAAATTTGCCCACAGGGCAGTCTTTGGCTCTGATTGCGGGTATACAAATTTGAGCTCGATTCGATCAACGGTCTTTGAGCTATAGCCTCCGGCATAGTTTTAGGTCAAATGACAGGTTGGTTTGACGATGGATATCTAATCAATAAGAAGCAGAAAGGGTGGCAATTGATATATACTCCAGAAGAAAAAGGATCAACTGAAATATTTCTGCAATAAAATATCAGTATTTCCTATATTTGACCTCGTGACGTTTTGGTGACCCCTAACCCATTAAAGTTGATAAATTTGACGGCGGAAATAAGTGGGCAAGATTTCGCTGACGGAACAAACAATTTTTAACACAAGTTTTTTTTAAATAATTATCTAATATGGTCGTCCACTCATGACTTTTTAACGATCTTGCGTTTTCCGGGTAGGACGGATTTCGTGTAAGTTTACTTCCATTGGAAAGCTACAGTGGTGGCACGATGACATGTGGACATATGATTGAAAAACGTGTTCTTGAGAATAAGCATTACTTTTTTAACGTAGATCTTATAGTTTTCCTTAAAAAACCATAACGAATTTCAAGGTCACTAATAACCGATAGATCGCCCACCAGGTTATTTGCGCGTAGTGACGCCATTGCACTTCGGAACAACTGGCATGTATTCAATAACATCAAACATGGAAACAGTGCACCCCGACCCCATTAAATCAGGTCACATAACCTATATATTAAACATTGCGCGGTAGGTAAGTACGTACAACAAACATGAGAATCGTTTGTGTCAACGATCAAGTGTTAGGCAGGTTTAGCATCTTGTGCTAAGTACATAGACGCATTGCGTCTCTGTGGACTGCTGATGCTGTTGTTTTGTGTGAAATTTCAAACTTGGAAGTTTTAGAACCATATTTTTTAATGTGTCCAATAAAAAATGTTGTAAATCAGCGACAGAAATAACAAGGATACACCGAAGGGAAAACTGATACTATATTAGAATAAAATGACATATTATATAGTACGTCGTATCAAATAGTCTGCTTGAATGGATACTTGGATAAGCTTGACGATGGTATGGGCGCTGCATGACCTCTGTAGTCGAAGTGCCCCTAAATACCAATAACTAACTAAAAAAGCCCTAAAATTGTCTAAATGAACATGGAACTTGAAAATGATATCGTAAATAATAACTACAGGTAAAAACAGCCTAGACGAAAGCGACGCGCCATGAGTTCTTTCAGATTCCCCCTTGAAAAAAATCCGTCAATATATACTTATTGCCTCAAAAGGCCACTTTTGGAAATTAAAGCCATTTGACCCCCACTTACTACCATATTTGATGCCCTACTAGGCGCTGTTGTCATCAGAAATACTAGAAAACGATCTGAAAGGATCCTATTTCACCAATCGCGTATAACACATGATTTAAAATGCTCCATTTTTCGGAATTTCCGATATCCTGGCAATTCCTATGGTGACCAGGGCCAGAAATTCCATGCTCACCTCCAAAATTCGGTTTCGACGAACTTGGAAATCGACACCATTTGTATCAATTTGGTTATCAAAGCCAAATCGATGCCGTTTCAACTACTTTCGCTTACCTAACATATTAACCATTGTATAGTACAGGGACACATGCGCAATGTCCATATGTGCGGGGTCCCGAGAACGTGAATAATGAAGTTGCATGAAGGCTGTGAAAATGACGTTTCCGGGCACAGCCTTCGTGCACGGTGGCAGAAAAGAGTGGCTTGCAATAAGTGTTCGACTGTACATCAATGAAAATGATGACCTTCAGATGGCAAGAAAGAATAATTGAATTTCTTGGCGTGATGTTAACATGGCCGAATATGGTCAGACTGTACTGTTGTCATACTTGATGGATTTAGTACGTGCTACAAGTAACCACCAGACGTTCTGAGATAAAATTACGCCGGTACACGGGAACGAGCTACGACACTGGTGATCACACAATGTTCGACAGCTATTAAGGAAACTACAAGAGCTACATTGCAAAGCTGCAAATGTGTAAGTTGGAAAAAAATACAAGTTCTCATCGCCTGACGATATTTCGTTGTTCTATCCTATCGTTATTATATTTTGAACTGCTTCGCGTAGTGTAGCAATGTGCAATAATGTGCAATATGCATGGAGTGCCCAAAACGTGAACAATGAAACCAACACATGAACCTTGTGAAAATGTTCATGTTTTCAGGGACCGGCTATGTATACCGTGGCAAAAACGCGCGTGTTCAGATAGGGATTCGACTGTTCCCTCTTTCAAGTGATGCCTACAGGTAGAATGAAGGCATACTTGTGCCTCTCGATGTAAGGCCAGCAAGGTTGGGCATTGTCATATGTTTCGATTACCTGACCACCAGATGATCCGAAGTAAAATTGCGTTCTCACACTTAGATAAGCATATGGATGATATATCGGTGATGGGAGGCCTTGAACTTGGTGAAGGTTATTGAAGTAAACTACAACTTACATCAATAAGTTTCAAATATACTTTGTTAGGCAAACGCTTATATATTATTCATTATATCCATTTATATTACCCATTTATACTTCATTGGTCGATCCTCTGTAGCTATCCAATGGGGGAAAACTTAGTCGAAATCCGTCTGTTCCGAAAATCGCAAAATCATAGAAAATCATGGCGGACGGACGTCTATACCGGATATTTAAAAGCAAAACGTCGTGTTTTACATCGTGAAAAATGTTGATACTTTATCGCGCATGCTTCCTTGAGTGATTTTCCTTCTCAAAGATGCATATGCTAGACTTCCTCCCTATTATAGGTGATATATCTATCGCCAAAGATACCCTCGTCGTATGACCTCAAAACATAGCCGGAGGTTATAACTCCGAAACCGTTAGTCGGATCGGGTCAACATTTGTTCAAGCGTGTTCAGAGTACAAATCTACCCTGTATATGTACACATTTTGGTCCAAATACCAAGTTAGTGGGTACAAAATGTGAAAATATTCGGTTCATCTGTGGTGGAACGCATCCTCTACCGCAACAACCAGTTCGTTGAATACTGCAAGCTCTTGTGTGTACAAACTGGTGATCCGTACACACGCAGATAAACACTATGTGCACACGGGTGCGGGCTGGACGGTTGTCGGTGGCGTCAGCGCTCGACGCCGCCCGCATCCTGACTGCTCAGCTGGGCAGCCAGGACTGACGGGCGGAGCAGTCAGGACTGACGGGCGGAGCAGTCAGGACTGACGGGCGGAGCAGTCAGAACTGACGGGCGGAGCAGTCAGGACTGACGGGCGGAGCAGTCAGGACTGACGGGCGGAGCAGTCAGGACTGACGGACGGAGCAGTCAGGACTGACGGGCGGAGCAGTCAGGACTGACGGGCGGAGCAGTCAGGACTGACGGGCGGAGCAGTCAAGACTGACGGGCGGAGCAGTCAGGACTGACGGGCGGAGCAGTCAGGACTGACGGGCGGAACAGTCAGGACTGACGGGCGGAACAGTCAGGACTGACGGGCGGAGCAGTCAGGACTGACGGGCGGGGCAATCAGGACTGACGGGCGGAGCAGTCAGGACTGACGGGCGGAGCCGTCAGGACTGACGGGCGGAGCAGTCAGGACTGACGGGCGGAGCAGTCAGGACTGACGGGCGGAGCAGTCAGGACTGGCGGGCGGGGCAATCAGGACTGACGGGCGGAGCAGTCAGGACTGATCGGCGAAACACAAGAGGCCAGCCAGCTCAGCTCCGCTCAGCTCCGCTCAGCTCCGGACGTGGCGAGCGGAACAGGCGGGAACAGGCGGGTGGACCGTCCCCTGGTAGACAACACGGACACGGGCTGACATCGCGACACCGGGCCGATAGAACACACCGGGGCTGGTCGACAGCGCACGCGCAGCACACAGCAACAGCCGAGTGCGGCTCAGAGGCGGCCGAGCCGACCACCTACCGTCGACAGCTGGAACATTGCTGCATGCTCTTCTGGCCGCCGTGTCGGTAGGCGCGTGCACACACAGCGCAGCAGACGCCCTTGTTACGTTGCTGGTAGCACGAGTCGCACACCGTGTACGCGCTGTGCCAGCGCGAGCTGGGGCCAGAGCCGGGCGTACGCGAGCCGCAGTCGGCACACTGGCGACAGTACTGCAGCACCACGCACAGTCCAGTCAGAGGTCAGCATGAGATCCGACACAGGCCGTGACAGGTCAGTCGGTACACTAGCGACAGTACTGCAGCACCACGCACAAGCCAGTCAGAGGTCAGCATGAGATCCGACACAGGCCGTGACAGGTCAGTCGGTACACTAGCGACAGTACTGCAGCACCACGCACAGGCCAGTCAGAGGTCACCATGAGATCCGACACAGGCCGTAACAGGTCAGTCGGTACACTAACGACAGTACTGCAGCACCACGCACAGGCCAGTCAGAGGTCAGCATGAGGTCTGACACAGGCCGTGACAGGTCAGTCGGTACACTAGCGACAGTACTGCAGCACCACGCACAGGCCAGTCAGAGGTCAGCATGAGATCCGACACAGGCCGTGACAGGTCAGTCGGTACACTAGCGACAGTACTGCAGCACCACGCACAGGCCAGTCAGAAGTCAGCATGAGGTCTGAGACAGGCCGTGACAGGTCAGTCGGTACACTAGCGACAGTACTGCAGCACCACGCACAGGCCAGTCAGAGGTCACCATGAGATCCGACACAGGCCGTAACAGGTCAGTCGGTACACTAACGACAGTACTGCAGCACCACGCACAGGCCAGTCAGAGGTCAGCATGAGGACTGACACAGGCCGTGACAGGTCAGTCAGTTAGCCATCACCAGCCATAAGTCAGCCGAAGACCAGCCACTTTTCAATTACAAGTCATTCGGGCCAGCAACAGGCCGCTCAGACCATTTACAACACATGCCAAAGGTCAGGCCATTCACGGTCTAAATATTACAGTAGGCCAGAGGTCAGACGAGACATTCACAGTTGAATTAAAGGTGAGCAAGTTAATCGTGGACCAGTCAAAGGCGGGCAATCTTCCAGCCGCATTAATGGGTCTAGGAACGGCAGGATGATCGTGGAGTGCGGCAAGACAACGACAAATGCACTGAAGCCGTGAGCAAGACAACGATGAAGCCGTGAGAGCGATCAATTGTACTCAACGCTTCAAACGTGTTGAGTCCACCCGTGGTAACAGGGCATGCGTACCTGATGCCTCCAGCCATGTCGAGTCCACCCGTGGTAACCGGGCATACGTATCCGACACTTCCAGCCGTGTCAAGTCCTGCCTCGGGTGCGGGCCTCACGTACCTGACACTTCCAGCCATTTTTTGGCGCCGTTGTCAGTGTGGGTCGCACGCAGTAGGTATGGAACGACTTGTCGCACGCGTCGCAGCACACCAGACGCGGCTCGTCGCCCGGCTGGCGACAGTGCTGGCACACCTTACAGCCGGGACACTGCCAGCCGGCGCGCGAGTCTGCCGGGCCACAGGGCACACTCAGTGACACGTGCACCACGTGCAGGGCAGTCGGCACACAGCCACTGCACCATCGTTGCACGGCTGCCGTCGCACGTCACTCACACTGGCAGAGCCGAGGGAAGACAACGACTCGACTGCCCGGCCTATGACCCATGTTCTAGCTTACTGAAGGATACATTAATCCGTTAGTTTTGCAGCGCAATAAATCCTTCCAAATGACATATGTCCATCCCTGTAAAGTTACTTGGCAAGGTACATGCTAAGAGATCGACACAGAACACTAGCCCCGGATGCTATTTCCAAAAGGCGTAGCTTTTGAGCCCAACTTTTATATGAACGAATATTTTCAGCCCAGACGATTTCGTGGAGACGCCCCAGCCTCACTCAATTTGGCGCTAGTCGACTGTAAGGCAAACGTAACACCGGATCCGATTTTGGAATCATCCAAATAATTTCATAAGGTCGACTGACTAGATGCATACCTTAACCTGCATCCGACCTTATGGTAGGGTACGTTTTCATGTTGCCACTTTGTTTGTTTATTGGATGGTTCACGACGCACTTCATCCACATTCACGGCTAATTGCGCCGCCCACACTGTTTCGCCGGTAGGCCACGGGATTGGGAAATGTCCCGATTGGTGCGGGTGTCGAACCCGGGAACATTGGTACCCAGAGCCCAAGACCTTAACCACTCAGCCATCCTCGCCCCTTGACACTTCATGTTTTTGTCTCCTGAGTAATACGATATTTTGGACGCAGATTACAATGAACATGTACTCAAAAAGTTTCCGTCCACCGAAAATGGACACCTGGCTTTCATTTCTATTAAATACAACTGCTCTTCAAGCATTGATTATACTTCTAAGTTCCTGGCCAAGGCTAAACTTTAATACTGGAGGGGTAGGTGCATAGTACCCCAGGGTTAAAACAATGGTTTTTCGTGAGGCGTGAGATGACTAAACGAGCACGGGAGGACGCCAAAATTTGCCATGGAATTTGTGTCATTTAAAATGTTTTTGATGACTCAAATTTGAGCTGATGGTGTAGGTTTCAAGGAGCAGGATGTCGATGCCTCCTGGAGAAGGACGTCGATTGAGCGTTCAGAAAGCGTTCAAATTCAACCTTATTTCACGAATAACTTATCACTGAAGTGCCCCACTCCATTTTTGTTTGTTTGTGGCTCGGGTGTGGCCCGAAGCTTGAAGCGATTATTCTGGAATTTCGCGAATTTTCATGTTTTTTTTCTTTAATGAGGTGCCAAATTTGAAATCCCAACTTTGATCAGGGGCGACCCCCAAGCGAGTTTTCAAACATGTTTGAAAATTGTTTAGTACTTGTCACATTTTGATCTTTTTGCCATATCGTAAAGTGCTTGGCTTCTACCGTGTCTACCGTCCTCTACTATGTCTCTACAATTATTCGACCACTCTTCACTACACTTGGCAGCCAGCACTGAAAGGTTGAACTTCAGAGATTGCACTTCGTATGCTTACCAGAGGCACGTCCAGGGTGGGTGAGGAAGGTATAAGAGTATTACAAAGTTCATGCACATGATGACACCGAGCAACGATATTTGATTGATTGATTATTCGGGCTTAGGGGCGCATCAACTGCTAATGGTTATGTAGCGCCCAAAGCAACGATAGTTACATAGATCAATATGAGATATGTGAAAGTTTTATGAAATGTATCAAGAATATTTTGGTCCAGGCGGGGAGGATGGCAAAGGGCGACAGACAAATGGTCTTAATGCGTCTGATCCTTTCAAATTAGTTGAGGTATCACAAGAAAACTTCGCTGTACATACTGTAAGGCACAAAGTACCTGACTACTTATGATGCATATGCTTACCAGGAGCGAATGCAACGTGGGTGTTGCGGAGGCTAGCTTGGTTCTCCAGACACATTACATAATTGATGGTATTTAGATATAAGACCCTGAGCACAAAATGGTGAATAAATGTATGGACTGAATTTGTTGAAGCATACCTAGCAACTTGTTCCTGTACGATGTCTTTAGGAAATTGCATGTAGGCTAGATATTCACTATTTCAAATTACACCACTTAGTATTGCCACAGTGGGTGATGGGGACCCCTTTGACGACATGCCATCACATGACCAAACATCAGTGGGCTTTGGGCAATCCAACATCAGTGTACTCTAGGCAATCCAACTAGGCAGGCTTCCAGGTGAACATCAGTACATTGAGCTAAGCGTGGTTATTTATTTGGAAGTTTTTCACTTATGCATACCACCACCCCCAAACCCATTGTTCTGCTCCACACCTTTTTGGGAGAGGGAGGGGGTGGGAGAAAGAAATAATATGTACCTGCATCATTCAAAATGTCTTGTTTTGTTGGTGTTTCCAAGCGATTTATGTAAATTTCATGCTCTTTTCTTGGTGAACTAACTATTGATATATAAGTACTTCAACTTGAACTGCTCATATCTTGAAAAGTTGTGATTTCCAAAAGAAACGAATACAAGCTTGACTGAAATCACATCAGAAAGCACTAGCGAAACATATTTTGGACCCAAAATTGGCCTATATACTTACCACATTGACATCAAGCTCTTTTAGTCACAGATGATCATATTGCGTAGACTTGGCACATATTTCGGAATATTTTTTTTTCTCGTTGGAGCTGGCTCAAGGCAAGTTGTTCAGGAAGCATGCTTCTACCAGAAGGTGTCAATGCCAATATATTCACTTGCTTGCTTTCAGATGTCGAGAATAATTGCACAGGGCGTTTACGCCAAATTTTCCTTAGCTGACGCAATTGTGCTCATTCTGGGGATGGCAGGTGCGAGGAGCAAGGGGGAAAACAAACAATAAACTATATATTAAAGTATGTAAGGTGCGGCATCTAACTGTTACTTGAATAGTTTGGCAAACGAATTGGCATTATCGAACTGTTCTTAAGCATATTACGATCGAGGACGGTTTCAGAAATTATAGAGTTAAAATATTTTGTACACTTCACCATTTTAGGCAATGTACTCGCTACTTTCGTCTGTATGTATTGTGGTGAGGTCAATCCAATATTGATTTCTAACTCAGCATCTCAGGAATATTTAGATGAAAAAAGTGCTCTTCATAAATGGTTCTAAATCAGCCATAAACTTCAGACAATACGAATTTTTTATCACCATTATTTCCAACAAATTTCCTCGCTTTTTTCTATGTCCAAATTCAGTAATGTGCAGTGTGCTTTATCGCTACCTATCGCATTAAGTGCGTTGCCTGTCTCTTAACTCGGCAATTTATTGTCTCAGGGTAACACATCATTAGTCAAGATAACGCTCCATTAGGATCAAATGAGTGCCCCCTTCCCTGAGACAATTATCAGGGTAACACATCATTAGTCAAGATAACGCTCCATTAGGATCAAATGAGTACCCCCTTCCCTGAGACAAGCGCCGGTGGCCCAGGATAAAAGCGGTGTGGTTCCTGCGGCTGACGGGCGGCTTCGCCGAGCTACACTACACGCAGGGGTGGATCCAAAAATCTGACATAATGCGTCTGCATGTCGTCGCTAATATGCAATTACAGATAATACCTCTCCTGCAGGTACATACCGTTTGTTATTCAGCCTTGGCTGGGACTAGCGATGGGACGGGTCTGGGAATAAGCAAGGTGGATATTCAGTACCTGCACATCGGGACTTCCCCTCCCCCCACCCCCGAGCTTCGGAGTCAATAGTCAATAGAGCTGCATGATTACTTGTCCTGCAATACCATGAAAGAATACACGGCTGCCTCGCTATTTCATTACAGCAAAGTTGACAGCGCGCACTTCCCATTCGCTGACCACTACATCTTTACAACATTCCAGTCACAATTATGAGGTCATTATACATCAAGTGTGCACAGCTGTGAGAGAGCCGCAACTATTGTCTGAATCAGAGGCTGATTTGGCTGCGTTCGTGCAGCATTTGAAGTACACGAACTGTTTGAACTATCAGCTTGAAGACACAGCTTGAAGTTCACGTTCTGAAAGTGAAGGGGAACGAGCAGGCACTGAATGGAGTCGATGAATCAATAGGGCTGAGCGCGTATGAGCCAATGGTCGATTGGTCCAAGTACCTTGAAGCCCAAATAACTAGCAAATCAAGGGAGCTAGGATGGTCGTACTTCGGGCAGAGACGTAGCTGTGCATACAGACCAGGGCTTTGGGGCAGCAGTAGTGACAACCAAGTCAATCGTCAAAGGAGTTGATGGTCAGCAGGCAGTTCTGACTGGGGTTGAGACCTAGCTGAATGGTACTGGCTGGGGCTGAAGATTGGCAGAGTGGTACTGGGTCTGGTAGAGGGGGTTTTGTGGCGCATCGACTGCATTGGTCGTGTAGCGTTTTGGTCGAGGATCAGCAGAGCGGTGCGAGCTGCGTCTCGGATTGGATTTGATTGGATTGTGGCTTTACGACGCACTCGGCAGCTGAGGCCATATGACGTCGCCTGCGTTTCACCCTGGCAGGAAGGGCGGGCATCGCGGGGAATCGAACCCGTACCTCTGACTTGCCAGACGCTCAGCTTACCCACTGAGCTACTGACGTCCTGAGCTGCGTCTCGGGTCAACGGGGGTAGTACCGACTGGAGTCGAAGACTAGTTTGATGGTACTGATTGAGGCTGAGGGTTGTCAGAGCGGTAACGGATGGAGTTAGGGGTTAGGTGAGCTGCATTGTTTACTTGGATTGGATGCTAGCAAGACAGTGGCCGGGTGGTGCTGCCAAGGTTCGAGAGGTCGAAAATACTGACTAGCATTTAGCGGCAACGGCGGCGTAGTGCACTCCACGTGGAAGTGGTTGCCGCATGACGAACAGAACAGCATCGAATCGAGACTGCCCCATTCGTCGCAGTTGATACAGGCTTCGTCACCATCTAGAACAGTTCAGTGCAATCTGTTAAATATAATCACACCGAGCAGCTTTGCCGAGATCACCGGACACAACAAACTATCAGAGGTCACCACACAGGACAGATTCGTTGAGATCACCAATCGTCACAGTCTGTCAGAGGTCAACACACAGAACAGCTGTGCCAAGATCACCGGGCACTACCATCTGTCAGAGGCCACCACATAGGGCAGCTTCACCAATATCACCAGATATCACGGCCTGTCAGAGGTCACACAGGGCAGCTTCACCAATATCACCAGATATCACGGCCTGTCAGAGGTTACCACACAGGGCAGCTTCACCAATATCACCAGATATCACGGCCTGTCAGAGGTTACCACACAGGGCAGCTTCACCAATATCACCAGATATCACGGCCTGTCAGAGGTTACCACACAGGGCAGCTTTGCCAAGATCACCGGGCAGCGGCTACCACACAGGACAGATTCGCCGAGATCACCAATCGTCACAGGCTGTCAGAGGTAACTACGGTACTGAACCATGCAGTGAGCAATGCAGACAGAGCTCTCCGTTCCGTTATGTTGTTGACCGAGCTATCAAAAGTGTGTAAAACGGCACCTGTGACAGGCGTCTGGGCCGACTTACCGTCAAGCACGCGATCCAGGTGTGACGAGCAGTACACCTGCCGGCTGTTCATGCTCTGAAAGGCGCCCGAGGCGGCCGCGCACGGTAGGTGGAACACGCACACGCAGTCGCCCACAGCACAGTACACGGACGCGCCGAACCTGCGGTAATACATGAGGGCAATTACATTTGTCATGGCGTCGTCACTAACAACGTGAACGATACAGTGTGGTCAAGTGCACTACAGTGGTGTACGGCACCGGTCGATAGTGCAGTGGTGTAGCGGCCGACAGTACAACGGTGTATCGGTTTTCAATATACTGCTATATCTGCCGACGTTGCAGTAGTGTATCGACCAATCGCACAGTGGTGCATCGATCGACAGCACAGTGGTGCACCGACCGACAGTACAGTGGTGTAATGACCAACAGGGCAGCAGTGTATGGTTCTGGCCGACAGTAGTAGTCTACCGGTCATCAGAGGGACGCATTCATAATATCAAGGTTAATTTACTACTAGTCCATAATGTTCATAGTTCACGACGTCCAAAGATCATAACGTCCAAAAATATACATTAACTCAAAAACGTCTTTGATAGGGTGTGTTAACAATGTCCAAATTTAACAACGTCCAACGATCACAACCCTCAACACTGGTTTCAGAGGGAGCGTTCATAACGTCCGAGGAACATGAAGTCCAAAAACGGTTCCCTAATAGTTCACTGGAGGAGCCGGTAGAACCCTTCACAGTTAAATACTGTAGCTAGGCAAGGATAGGTTATGCTGTTACGTTAGGTAAGGTATGGTTTGGTTTGGTTAGGTTAGATTTGGTTAGGTTTGGTTAGGTTAGGTTTGGCTAGGTTTGGTTTCGTTCAACATATTTCACTGTCAGGGGTTTCACTAGTTCCTCTAACAGTCTCTAACAGTAACAGGACAGCTATTATTTTGCTTTGGTCCTTGGACGTAAATTAACTTTGGACGTTATGAATGCTCCCTCGGAAGACATTGTTGAAGGTCGTGACGGTTAGACGCTATGAATTCTGGACAGCATAAATGCACCATAGCCAAAACATTTTGGACTGCACATCGCTTCTTGGGCAATACGATCCTTAGACGCTGTGAGCTCTGGACGTTATGGACTTTGGATGTTATGAACTTGCAGTGCAGCGGTGTCCGGTGACGACTGACAGTGAGGGCACGGTACCGTACCTGCCACACTCTGAGCAGCGGACGGTGGCGGCGGCGCTGACTGCTCGGTCGGCGCAGTCCATGCCGAGCCCGTCGTCGGCAGCGGTGACGCCGCGGGACCAAAGCGCGCAGCCGGCGTGGAGATAACAGCAGCCAGACTCGTCCAGCAGTTGGTCCAACGCCGGCGGCTGCGTGTACCCCACCAGCAACAGCTCGTGGCCCGGCTCGTCGCCCGGGTGGACCTCCTTGCGCGGCGAGCGGGGTACCTCTCTGTTGCACCCACAGCGCACATGACACGAACGGTCGGTACCAGACGAACACGAACAAGTATTGTGACATATCCGGATGTTACGTACACAACAAGAGACGCACCGGGTTTATATTTTGGTATCACGCGCCGCCCAGCTAACTGTGATAACCGTGACCACCGGACAACGAAACACTTTATATTTGGTTTGTGGTCGAATTATCGGATATAGCTAGTAAGGACGGTTTCGAAAAACCTTATATAATTTGTCATAAAAGATAAACACGTATAAATGGCATACCTATGATTAGGTCGTTACCTTATCAAAAGTATCGGTAACCGGACAAATGTACGTATGGCAGATGTACGTACGCAAACGTACGTATGGCAATTGTACGTAAGCGCAAAAGTACGTATGGCTAATGTACGTATGGTAGATGTACGTGTGCGCAAAAGTCCGTATGCGCAAATGTTAATTAGTTATTTGGGCTTTATGGCGCGTCGACAACTATGACCATATTGCGCCCAATGTGCAAAAGTCCGTGTGCGCAAATGTACGTTAGCGCAAATGTATGGTTTGTTTATTTGTTTGTTTATTAGGGTTTTTGGGTGCGTCGGCCCGAATTGGGATATTTTGCACCCATAACAAGATATTCAGTTTTTCATGTCCGGATAGCAATAAATATATGAAACTATTTCAATATCTACCCAGCTGTGCACATTATTTCGAAGCCTACTTCAACGAGAAAGCAAAAACAAAAAGTGTGGTTTAATCTCTTTCAATTTGCTGGACTCCACTTGGCCCCATCTGTCCTGCCACTGTCCAAGAAGAAATAATGAAATAGTTGGGTAGTGGTCACTGGCGGGAAGTGGAAGCACACGACTACATGGTGCGTGTGCCTTACAGCCTGATCCGCCAGCTCATTACCTCGGATTCCGATATGTGCTGGGATCCAGCAAAGTGTTACCTGTTTCTCCATGCGGTGTAGTGAAGTAAGTTGATATACAATTTTCCGTACGACATGTTGTTGGCTACAACTGCGCAATGCCAAAATATTGCTAAGAGAATCGGTCAGAATGATATGGAAATCCTCGTCGTCAACTTCGATGTATGCAAGAGGTTTGCTTATGGCAGTCAACTCCGCTGTGAAGACAGTAGCATGTGAAGGCAGAGATAAGGATCAAGTGATGGATCCTCTCACGAAAGCGCTACCCACGCCGGTATCAATCTTCGAGCCATCTGTGCATGTGATAATGTAGCCACGGTATGCCGATGAAATGTGTTCTAATGATGGTTGGTTGGTTATTGGGTTTTTCGACACACCAAGCTAGCATCTCCTCTTTAGTAATATTCCCTTTTCTCTCAGCGGTGAGGACGATGCCGATAAAGGGGAGATCAGCTCCCACGGGGAGTCGTTATTTGTTCGTACTGCCTAATTCTTTGCAGTCGAATTATCGTCTGTTTCAGGAGCGTCCTCATTCTCACACAGAAAGTTGTTCCCCTCCTCACTTAGCCGCAAAGGACTGCATGCATATCCCGATAAAAAAACAGCCTTGTATGATGGATGTGTCGGGAACTGACGCATCTTGCATGCGTAGCGAAGTCCCAGTATTTCTCGTCTCATGCTTAATGGTGGTTCATGGGCATTTGCCAATATGCTGATCGTGGGAGAGGTGCAAAATGCTTCAGTAATTATTCGTAATGCAGCGTGGTGTGTTGGGTCTCAAATACGTTTTGTGGTGGCACAGGTCGTATATAAAACATGCATAGTCCAGTTTGGAACGAATCAGATTGCGGTAAAGCATGTGCAGAGTCCTTCTATCAGCACGGTACGACGTTCGAGAAACACTTTAATATATTCGTGTGTTCAAAGCACAAGTACTTAGCACTTGTCTCGGAGCGTTTTTATATGTTCTCTGTATGAAAGACGATTGTCAAATTGCACATCAAGAAAGCGTGCTGTTGGTACGGATGGGACGTCTTGTCCGTAAAGTTTTAGCTTCATGGCCGAGCAGTTGCGACGGCGGCATAAATTAACTGCTATTGTCTTTGCAATGAAAAATCGGAAAGCATTCAGGTGTCCTCATTTTTCGAGGTGTGAAATCGCAAGTTGCAGCTGTCGCCCTATGAGAGGGGTCGACGAGCTGTACGACCAAATCGAAAAATCGTCAGCGAAAAGAGATCGTCCGATTGATGGGCATAGTAAGTTGCTAACGTCGTTTATTATAAGCGAAAATAATGATGTGCTCAGGACGCTGCCCTGTGGAACTCCCTCAACTTGCCGTAGCCAACTTTAAAACTGGCTGTCGACGAGCACACAAAACTCTCGACTTCTCATGACGTTTTTTAAAAACGTGCCCAGGGATCCGTGGATTCCGCACTGGTGAATCTTCTGCATAATGCCGTGTTTCCAGTGTCAAAAGCACTCTGAATGTCGAAAAACAAGGCTCCTATGTGACTGTGTTTCGCAAAAGCTATTCGAACTTCTGTGGCAAGCCTTAAAACATGGTCCATCGTACTACGGTCTTTTCGAAAGCCGTTCTGGTCATTTGATAAGACGTTCTAGTTGTCTAAGAACCATGTGAGTCGGATGTTAACCATTTTTCTCCATAACTTACTCAATGATGACGTCAGTGAAATTGGGCGATACTCAGTGGGGTCATCGCCATTTCTACCGGTGTTCAACAGTGGTGCCTTATTATAATTGCCTTCCGCCATGCTGGTGGAAAGTATCCACTGTTACAAATTATATTGAAAATCGTGAGAAGTCCATATTTTGCGTACGTCGGCAAATGGGTCAACATTTCGTTGTGTATATATTCTGGTCCTTCGGACACGCTCTTTAATCCGTCCATTGCTGAGTTCAGTTCGGCCTGAGTAAACGGTAAATTGTACACAAATTGCTCTGATTGTTCTGAAAACTAATCTCCTTCCTCTGGGCACGGTGTTCCAGGGAAGTTGGATCAGTAGTTCACTGCGCTTTGCTATGGTATGTGCAATTCGATTGGCAATCGAATGCGTACGTCGGTGACGGGTGTGTCAAAGCATCGTCCCCACGTGGTAGGATATGAAGGGTCTCAGCTGCAACTACGGAGCCTCCAGGTGCCAATGGTACCTGGGTGGTCGTGGCTCTCGGCCGTACGTTCGGAGACGAGCTACGGCTGGCACGCCCCACCGGTCCCAGGTTCGGGGATCCATGGCGAACCCTTGTGGTCTGGGTTCGTGGCGCTGACGGGGGTGTGACAGGTATGCGTCACGACGGTGCTCCGTGGAGCGATGGATGTGGAGGAGGTGGATGGGCAGGAGCAGGAATTGGTGGTGATGTGGGAGTAGGATAGGTTACTTTGGATGTGGAAGCAGAAGGTATGGTAGATGAGGTGTAGGGTGCTTGGCGAGTTTTTTTGGACCGCTGTACCAAGGTCCACTTTCCTCCTTCCTGTCGTGTCTCCATCACCGACAATTCCTCTGATGGCTGTGGGGATGATATCGGTGGCGTTTCTTTCGTCTGCTCTGACCTGGATGGTCGAACTGTGGATAACGCTGTTTCCGCGCACGCGGAGGGAGGTATGCAAGTGAAACCAAAGGAGCGCAGCAAGACGGCGAGACGTGTGAGCAGCTGTGTAACGTTGGTGGCATGTTGATGTGCATAGCTCGTCGGGGCATTTTTAGTCTTTTCTGCGTATGCTACTCTCGGATGACTCGGGAGGCTGGGCATAACTTGTCAGAAGTTTTTGGGGCACCTGACCACGACCACAATTCACACACTCACTCATGGGAATCACACTTGTCAACATTGTGGCCTCCCGACCCACATCGGCCACACGCAGGGCGTCCTCACCAGTACTGGGTCGTGTGGCCGTAACGCTGACACCTGTAGCACCTCATTGGGTCGGGAATAAAAACGCGGAATTGTATTCCGATATAGCCTACTCATACTGGGGCCGGTAGATCAGTGCTGCTGCTTTTTATTTGTTTATTGGGTGGTTCACGACACACTTCATGCACATTCATGGCTAATGGCGCCACCTACACTGTTTCGCCGGTGGGCCGCGGGATTGGGAAATATCCCGAGCGGCGCTAGTGTCGAACCCGGGACCTTTGGTACCCAAACCCCAACACTTCCACCACTCGGCCATCCCCGCCCTCGCACTCGGCCATCCCCGCCCTCAATCGGTACTGCTGAACGTTAAAATAATGCTATTTGCTGGATATGGCTCCTTCTTCTTTCTTACCTTCATTTTCCGCGCGTCAACAACACTACACTCAGCCAATCCATCAACAACCTCAGCCTCAGACACGTCCCTTGGTTGGTTATTGGTTTTACGACACATCGACCGTTGAGTCACGTAGCGTCGCCAATCTCTCACGCCAATTGGTTGCGGGCGAAGAGTAGCGACAGGTGAGACTCGAACTCACAACCTTTCGATTGTGAGACGAGCAACTTACTCCTAGGCTACTCGTCCCCTCAGACACGTCCCTCAGATCGAAGAAGTTGATAACCACTTTCCAGACATTTTTTTGTATGATGAGGTTCAACTTTGACTAGTGTGGTGATGTTTCTAGTTCCATTCAGTATGTCCATGCTGTAGGTAAATTTATCTAACTCCAGGACTCTCCTCGCATCCTGTCCATTACGAAATTCGACCTCGATTCCCCCATCACGCAGCATCGCAGTATACACCCCATACGGTCCCATCCTCGCTTGCGCTGAAAGGGAGACAACGTTGACAATTTATTTTCTGGGTCCGTTGATTTGAAAACCAAGATATGCAGATTTGACGTGCTTCATGGCGAGACGGTGCTTGCGTGCTCAGTGTGCATTTTGTGTGCGCTCATTGTCCTCATGCGCCCTACACGACAGGGTTACGTTTGGACCTGGTCTTCGAACAGGGGGACGAGGGGTCTGGTCCTGGTGTGAGGGGCCAGGGAACGGTTGTTTGTTAGAAGTATCCATATAAGTTTGTTAGAAGTATCCATTGCATGTATTGATTTCTCTCCCACTTTGTTTGTTTATTGGGTGGTTCAAGACGCACTTTATGCACATTCACGGCTAATGGCGCCGCCCACACTGTTTCGTCGGTAGGCCGCGGGATTGGGAAATGTCCCGAGCGGAGCTCGTGTCGAACCAGGGACCTTGGATACGCAGAGCTCAACACCTTAACCACTCGGCCATCCCCGCCCCGGTTTCTGCCCCTCGAGGCGCCCCACCACATAGGACCCTACCGGGGGGGGCGGGGACGCATGGATCCCGTGGACGGAAGTCACCAGGCGCCCGAGGAGCTATACGGGGCAGGCGGCACCTTCGCCAGGCCGGGAGAGAGAAACTCACCACCCCAACATGGATCCAGCACCGCCCACACCTTGACCCCGGCTGGCCGGGCCGGTGGGCACCGGGAAGAGTCTCAGGCTCCCGGCCCGAGGCGACCAGCCGCTTGACCCGTATGAGGCCCCACAGGCCCGCCCGCCCCTCCGGGATATCGGGACCAAAGAGGTTTGTTGGTCCCCGTCACAACTAGCATCGTGCGACGGGGGACCTCAACCGCCAGGACTCCGTCAACCCCGGGAGGCAGGATGAGGGGGCGCGGCTACCCCGATAAAACTTTGCTGGTGGGCGGGACCGGGGAAGTTGCCCTGCCTGCTCATAGTAGGGATAGTTGGTGTTGCAGGGCCAGGTGAAGGACGTGGATGTTGGGATGAGATGGGCAATTGAATGGGAGCGTATGGATGGAAGGACGGGGAGGCACTCTTAGTTTCACGCCTCACCGGCAAGATGGTCGTCGGATCATCGGGGCACTCAATCCCCACCACCACCACCACCACAGAAAGGTGGTGCCTCGTCGGGGGAAGCGCAAATGTACGTAAGCGCAAATGTACGTGTGGCGATTGCACGTAAGTGCAGATGCACGCATGCCAAGTTTACTTTAACGCAAATTTACGTATGGCAAATGCATATAAAACCAAATGTCCGTATGGCATATGCACTTAACCAAATGTGTTTAAACGCAAAGGAATGGGGCGGGGATGGCCGAGTGGTTAAGGTGTCGGGCTATGGGTACCAAAGGTCCCGGGTTCGAGCCACTCAGGACATTTCCCAATCCCGCGGCCCACCGGCGAAACAGTGTGGGCGGCGCCATTAGCCGCGAATGTGCATAAAGTGTGTCGTGAACCAACCAATAAACAAACAAACGCAAAGGAATGTATGCCCTAATGTACGTACATTCGCTCTTGCGTACATTTGCTCTTGCATTCTTTTACGTTTACGTACTGTTGTGCTTAGGAATATTTGCGCTTACGTACTTTTGTGCTCACGTACACTTGCGTATACGTACATTTGCGTTTACGTACATTCGTGCATACGTACATTTATCATACGTGCATTTGCTCTTACCTTCATTAGTATTACGTACGCCTGCGCTTACGCAGAATTCTCATACGAACATTTGAGCTTGCGTACATTTGTCCGATTACCACAAACGTACGTTTGGCATATGTACCAAGACAAATGTACGTAAACACAAAGGTGCGCATGCGTAAATTGACGTGCATTTGTGCGTACGTACTTTTCCGCTTACGTACATTTGCGCCTACGTACATCTGCGCTCACGTACATTTGCGCTTACGTACATTTGCGCATACGTTCTTTTGCGCATACGTTCATTTGCGCTTACGCACTTTTGCGCATACGTACAGTTGCGCACACGTACATTTCCGATACGCACATTTGTACTTACGTACATTAGCCGTACGTACAGCTGCGCTTACGTACAATAGACATACGTACAGATGTGCTCACGACTTTGCCATATGTATGCGTTCTAAATACATGTGTGCTTACGCGCATCTGCCATACGTACATTTGTCCTTGCGTACATTTGTCCTAGAATCAAAATATCACATAACAGGGACGTGGACATGACTTATTGCACCCAAACGAAGAGTTCGATAATCTTACCACACCTAAGGAAACCATGAAAATATTGCGAACCGTTCCTTGACACTTGCCAGTGTCTGGAAATCGTTGCATATGGTACAAATTCGTTTTTCATAGAACACACTGCTATGTCTTAATCTGGTCATCAGCAACTTCTCTAACACCTCATCATGCACTACCCCATGGTGCAGTTCCGAGAGGGGAGGGGAGACAGCGTATGTCCGCTACAACATTGACCTTTCGAACTCGCGACACCAAATGAAAGGTGTGGGGCATAGGGCCACTTGCCCGTCGGATCTTGGTTTGCCATGTGAGGTGACGCATAATTTTGGCGCTGATCAGAACAATACCAGTTCTTGTCCCTCATATTTTGCGCATCCGGCTCGACATTTTGTCAGAATATAGCCTACTCGGCGGAATATTTTGACACCATAAATATGTTCGGTATGATGGCACTACGTGGCCTATCCGCAGTCAGCCCCGCAAGAAAAACAGTCATCAATGCACTCCAATAGAAAACACCACGAATGGTTTGGGTCACCACAGCATATGAATACAGCACATATACATGACAAAAGTATTTCGCCACGCGCCAATTCAAGGTAATACAACATAACACAGCACAGCACAACGCAATGCAAAACAGTAGAGACGGTGTTATCAGGACCTGCGGAGGAGGGAATCGCAAACCATTTTCCAGGTTCTTCTTGTGCAGTTTGTTGTACTTGGGTAGTTCTCAATTGTGTCACTGATACAGATCACCAAAGCCGGTTGAGCAGCGCCGACCCAGTAAGGGCTACTCACTTTTTGACGGTGGTCTTGGCCCTTTTGGCGGCGTCACCACTGGTCGAGTCTGCCGCCGACGCCGACGCCGACGGCACCACGAACAGCAGCTCACCCTGACCCAGCAGACTGCGCTCGCCCAGGTTACACAGAGCACACACCCTGCCCGGCCTGCCAAGCAGAACTCGCCCACGTCACACTTGGCCCTTGGTTGGTTGGTTATTGGTTTTACGACACATCGACCGTTGAGTCATGTAGCGTCGCCAATCTCTCACGCCGATTGGTCGCGGGCGAAGAGTAGCGAGAGGTGAGACTCGAACCCACAATCTTTCCATTGTGAGACGGGCAACTTACCCCTAGGCTACTCGTCCCCCACACTTGGCCCTTGGTAGCGGCCGTTTGCTGATTGGGACACAGGGTCACACAGGGGGCTACGTATGGTCATTGAATCATCAGTTGTTATCAGCTACTCCTAATAGCCCGGGCAAAGAGGGCGAACTCTATCGTTAAACAGCCATGTCATTGTACTAAAGTATCGACTCATCTTCCTTATCTTGCGTGTCCGTCTTTCCTTTTTAATTTTCTTTCAATCTCATGCATCTCGAGAAGTTTGTTCGCTCAGGATTGGCAGGGTTGTGACATGCTTCTCAGTACGCAACATGTCGTCAAATGCGGCATGGCAAAGCAATCATCCCAAGTTAATCCAAAGGATCTTGCTTGCTAAAGAGCCAGGGAAATAATTTTCCCGGGAACAATAGGCAAGAACAAAGACAATAATGAATACCATGAGAAATAGAAAGGATGGCCTTGCCATTGCCAGGGTCGAGAAAGAATACAGGGAGGAAGACAAAACATGTCTCAACATGGTTTAAAAGCAGAGCATGGATAAAAGAGTAGCATGCTCCTTCACCCACAAATGCCGTTTGTTTGGGACGGACGCTACGAAGCTACTACTGAAGTTTGAAGCACTACTGAAAATACCATACATTTCCTTGATCCATTAAAAGGGACCCCAAATGCATGATAGTCAAGAGTAGTTCATATGTAATTGCGATCAAATAAATAGTCCTTGGGCAAATGAGGTGAAGACGAATCCACAATGGACAATCGGGTCCCATGGTACCAGAAATTGACATGGGATCCAGATCAAAGGTTCTCCGCAATTTTGTTCTATCGTCTAGAATGAGCTAACCATGCCATCAACTCTACCTAGACAAATGACTGCAAAAAAATAACAATTGAAAGGACCAATAGTTTTTTCTTCTTGCCCCGAAACAATCATGAAAATGACTGGCACGTATTACTTGCCTTTCTGGGCATACAGCTGCATGGAAAACAACCGAATTTCCGGGTACTTCGAAGCATAAACCTGGTCATTGCTCCTGCTAGCGTGACCATTTTCATGATACGCTTTCTAGCACATTTCTCAACGAAACGAGCTGATGATCACCAGGATAATTATTTCATTAATAATGAATACAAGAGAACAACTGCATTACACCGCCGTTCAACCTCTGCACATCGTCACACGTCGCAGCCACAAGAAGGGGTGGCCGCTGCTCACCACTGCTCCTGGAACCAAAACGGCTCGTCCAGACTGGCCGAACGGTCCAGTGAGCTCTGCACTGAGCTGGAGTCTGAGCCGTCATCGTCGAGGTCGCGCCAGCTGTCCGTCCACGAGTCACTGCTGCCTCCTGGCAGTGGCGACGCCAGCCCAGACTTGCGCCGGCTGCGAGGGCCGCGCGCCCCACCGCGCACGAATGTGCCGCTGTAGATACACCGGACGGTCACGCTGGTACTGCGACACAACAGGGTATACACCGGACGGTCACGCTGGTACTGCGACACAGCACAATATACACCGGACGGTCACGCTGGTACTGCGACACAACAGAATATACACCGGACGGTCACGCTCGTACTGCGACACAACAGGGTATACACCGGACGGTCACGATGGTACTGCGACACAACAGGGTATACACCGGACGGTCACGCTGGTACTGCGACACAACAGAATATACACCGGACGGTCACGCTGGTACTGCGACACAACAGGGTATACACCGGACGGTCACGCTGGTACTGCGACACAGCACAATATACACCGGACGGTCACGCTGGTACTGCGACACAACAGAATATACACAGGACGGTCACGCTGGTACTGCGACACAACAGGGTATACACCGGACGGTCACGTTGGTACTGCGACACAGCACAATATACACCGGACGGTCACGCTGGTACTGCGACACAACAGAATATACACCGGACGGTCACGCTGGTACTGCGACACAACAGGGTATACACCGGACGGTCACGCTGGTACTGCGACACAACAGGGTATACACCGGACGGTCACGCTGGTACTGCGACACAGCACAATATACACCGGACGGTCACGCTGGTACTGCGACACAACAGAATATACACCGGACGGTCACGCTGGTACTGCGACACAACAGGGTATACACCGGACGGTCACGCTGGTACTGCGACACAGCACAATATACACCGGACGGTCACGCTGGTACTGCGACACAACAGAATATACACCGGACGGTCACGCTGGTACTGCGACACAACAGGGTATACACCGGACGGTCACGCTGGTACTGCGACACAGCACAATATACACCGGACGGTCACGCTGGTACTGCGACACAACAGGGTATACATCTGACGGTCACGCTGGTGTTGCCGACACAGCAGGGTATACACTGGACGGTCACGCTGGTACTGCGACACAACAGAATATACACCGGACGGTCATGATGGTACTGCGACACAACAGGGTATACATCTGACGGTCACGGTGGTGCTGCCAATACAACAGGGTATACACCGGACGGTCACGGTGGTGCTGCCGACACAACAGGGTATACACCGGACGGTCACGCTGGTACTGCGACACAACAGGGTATACACCGGACGGTCACGGTGGTGCTGCCAATACAACAGGGTATACACCGGACGGTCACGGTGGTGCTGCCGACACAACAGAATATACACCGGACGGTCATGATGGTACTGCGCCACAACAGGGTATACATCTGATGGTCACGGTGGTGCTGCCAATACAACAGGGTATACACCGGACGGTCACGGTGGTGCTGCCGACACAACAAGGTATACACCGGACGGTCACGCTGGTGTTGCCGACACAGCAGGGTATACACTGGACGGTCACCCCGAGACGGTAGTGTACACCGAGACATACACCGGCACCGCCAGCACAACAAGGCTACATCGGTACCGCCGGCACAACAGAGTACACACCGGTATCGCCAACACAACAGGGTAAACACTGGTGTCACAGACACAACAGGGCATACACCAGTATCCCCAACACAACCCCTTGTCCGCAATTACTTACCAATCCAATTCCGCCGCGGATTATTTGTAAATCGTTGAACTGCAAAGCGGGGCTAGGGTTTAGGAGCGGATCGACTGCAATTATCATGCATCGTTGTAATACAAAGCGAATGCTTTACGATGACCGCGATAGTGGCATCGATCATTTTCTAAATTGAACATAGTAAAATACTTTTCGCTATTTAAGATATTTTAGCCCGATAGTGACCCGAAAAACAAAACGAAACGGAGGGGACAAGCCAGCCAAAAATATACATGCAGAGCAAGAGGTCGTCGCTACCACCTTTCCCGTGTTACAATACCACCACCCGGCTGCCGTGCCAGAGCTGGAGGCGGCTTGTTTGCACACCTGCTGAGCCGCTTCAGTTTGAGTCCGATGGATTTCCGCTGGACAACAGGACTGGCTGAATCCTTGCGCGGTCTACCTGGGCCCCGCCTGTGCGTGCCTGGAGATACTGCGCCACCACACGGCTGGTGGAACGGGTCACCGTCGTCACCGGGAACACAGTCTGAAACAACACATCCGGCTGAAACACGGCTACCCACTGCGGAGTATAGCTATCCAGCGTGAAACATAACGCCAGCATGAGCAAAGGCCAGTTGAAACATGGCCGCCAAAGTCACCGGCCAAAGTTCACAAATCGGTCGCCTGCTCCGACCAGCGCATGCTGTCAAATGCGGCCCTGGGCGTAACTACCAGTCTGCATGCAGCCTGATACCACTGCCGAGCTGGGCGTCACTACCAGTCTACATGCAGCCTGATACCACTGCCGAGCTGGGCGTCACTACCAGTCTACATGCAGCCTGATACCACTGCCGAGCTGGGCGTCACTACCAGTCTGCATGCAGCCTGATACCACTGCCGAGCTGGGCGTCACTACCAGTCTACATGCAGCCTGACACCACTGCCGAGCTGGGCGTCACTACCAGTCTACATGCAGCCTGATACCACTGCCGAGCTGGGCGTCACTACCAGTCTACATGCAGCCTGATACCACTGCCGAGCTGGGCGCCACTACCAGTCTATATGCAGCCTGATACCACTGCCGAGCTGGGCGTCACTACCAGTCTACATGCAGCCTGATACCACTGCCGAGCTGGGCGTCACTACCAGTCTGCATGCAGCCTGATACCACTGCCGAGCTGGGCGTCACTACCAGTCTACATGCAGCCTGATACCACTGCCGAGCTGGGCGTCACTACCAGCCTACATGCAGCCTGATACCACTGCCGAGCTGGGCGCCACTACCAGTCTACATGCAGCCTGATACCACTGCCGAGCTGGGCGTCACTACCAGCCTACATGCAGCCTGATACCACTGCCGAGCTGGGCGTCACTACCAGTCTACATGCAGCCTGATACCACTGCCGAGCTGGGCGCCACTACCAGTCTACATGCAGCCTGATACCACTGCCGAGCTGGGCGTCACTACCAGTCTACATGCAGCCTGATACCACTGCCGAGCTGGGCGTCACTATCAGTCTACATGCAGCCTGACACCACTGCCGAGCTGGGCGTCACTACCAGTCTACATGCAGCCTGATATCACTGCCGAGCTGGGCGTCACTACCAGTCTACATGCAGCCTGATACCACTGCCGAGCTGGGCGTCACTATCAGTCTACATGCAGCCTGATACCACTGCCGAGCTGGGCGTCACTACCAGTCTACATGCAGCCTGATACCACTGCCGAGCTGGGCGTCACTACCAGTCTACATGCAGCCTGATACCACTGCCGAGCTGTTAGTTATTATGGTTTTAGGGCGCATCAACTGCAATGGTTATACGGCGCCCATCACTGCCGAGCTGGGTTGCATGCCGTCGCTGGTGTTCCACGAAGTCAGACTCCGTATGGCGACACAGTGCCAGTACGAGGCATCGTCAGGAGCTCAGAGAAGCGAGAACAAGAAACCGACTATGGGACTATTCCCACTTTCTGTTCAAGATGTGGCAAATATATTTTACGGTATGATATATTAGGTGTGCGATGTCGAAAAAACAGCATGATGCCAAATATTGTGAACCTAATACTCATTTCATGACATTATGAATTGGAGTGGTTTGTGAGTAAACATGATAAATGCCATGAAAGTTAAAGGTAAGTGTGTCATGACACCTCTTGCATGTAATAACAGTTCACTTGTGATGTCAAAATGTTGTCTGACAAAATGTTTAAGTTGTTGTTCAATGGGTGGTACAACCCGCCCATGTTAACTCAAATTTAAATATTGTTCCACTGTTGTATACCGAGAGACATGCGTCATGTTCCTGTTGGCAGAACACTTGAAGACGGACCGCAACTGCCTCTCTTGGGGAACTCGCAGAAGTAATTACCGCGTCATAAGGGGGTGGCAGTGAGGTAGGTGGAGGTAATTTTCGCGTCACAAGGTGTCGCGATGCGGTACGTGGAAGTAATTGTCGCGTCACAAGATGTGCCGATGCGGTACGTGGTTGTAATTTTCGCGTCACAAGGTGTCGCGATGCGGTACGTGGAAGTAATTGTCGTGTCACAAGATGTGCCGATGCGGTACGTGGAAGTAATTTTCGCGTCACAAGGTGTCGCGATGCAGTACGTGGAAGTAATTGTCGTGTCACAAGTTGTGCCGATGCGGTACGTGGAAGTAATTTTCGCGTCACAAGGTGTCGCGATGGGGTACGTGGAAGTAATTGTCGCGTCACAAGATGTGCCGATGCGGTACGTGGAAGTAATTTTCGCGTCACAAGGTGTCGCGATGCGGTACGTGGAAGTAATTGTTGCGTCACAAGGTGTCGCGATGCGGTACGCCGTGCTGGCACGGTAAATATTGCCACCAAACCTCTATCAACAAAAATGGAGACATGCAAACTATTGTTACCATAGTCAGCACAAGTCGTAATTTAAACAACATATATAATGCTGGGTGAACGAAGTAAACATTGGGACAGTCGTAACAAAGAAATGTGGTGGTGGAAGCTAAAAGCGTGATATCCAGGCCACACACATGATGGTTATTTCTCGTATACAAACGAAATCATACTCACCGGGCTTCGCGTTCGCTCAGTCAGGGATAAATTGACATAATTGAATAAAACAAAACAAAAATCCAGCTGAACTATCAGATCAGATCTGGACCAAAATTGTTGTATGGGGTTATCCTATGCCCTGAATCCATCTGCGTAAATTGTATTCTGATCAGGTCAACGGTTCAGGAGATATAGCCCCGTCATTTTTGGGAGGTTATGGAAGGTTGAGCAAGATTATGTTCGGTAGCTGATAACTATGTTAAATAGCATTAAAATAAAAACATCAAGATATTTTTGTACTTGTAAAGGTTCAGCAAATCCGATTCAGACATGTATAAAAAAGTATATTTGATTAATAATTAAAAAGTTACCCCATGACCTTCAGTGACCTTGATTCCTGATAAAATATTTTCAAAACAACTGACAGCAACAATCGAGAGAAAACCTTGATGTGATGAAACATCGAGAGATATAATTTTTTGTTTACTCCGTTAACAAATAGCAATACACTACGTTAACATATCACTTGCAATGTTGCGGCTCCAATGCAACTAGTCAGCATTCTGGCCGCGAAAAAGCAACGAGCCGAAACCAGTACAGTCCCCATTCCACAAAATCAACATTGCTACCCAGCATTAGCATCAGACAAAAAAAACATCTGAACAAATAGCACTGGCGCACTGCACATGTGAGGCAGAAGGCGGCCGCTGCACATGTGAGGCAGAAGGCGGCCGCTGCACATGTGAGGCAGAAGGCGGCCGCTGCACATGTGAGGCAGAAGGCGGCCGCTGCACATGTGAGGCAGAAGGCGGCCGCTGCACATGTGAGGCAGAAGGCGGCCGCTGCACATGTGAGGCAGAAGGCGGCCGCTGCACATGTGAGGCAGAAGGCGGGTCGCTGCACATGTGAGGCAGAAGGCGGCCGCTGCACATGTGAGGCAGAAGGCGGCCGCTGCACATGTGAGGCAGAAGGCGGGTCGCTGCACATGTGAGGCAGAAGGCGGGTCGCTGCACATGTGAGGCAGAAGGCGGCCGCTGCACATGTGAGGCAGAAGGCGGGTCGCTGCACATGTGAGGCAGAAGGCGGGTCGCTGCACATGTGAGGCAGAAGGCGGGTCACTGCACATGTGAGGCAGAAGGCGGGTCGCTGCACATGTGAGGCAGAAGGCGGCCGCTGCACATGTGAGGCAGAAGGCGGGTCGCTGCACATGTGAGGCAGAAGGCGGGTAGCTGCACATGCGAGGCAGAAGGCGGGTCGCTGCACATGTGAGGCAGAAGGCGGCCGCTGCACATGTGAGGCAGAAGGCGGGTCGCTGCACATGTGAGGCAGAAGGCGGGTCGCTGCACATGTGAGGCAGAAGGCGGCCGCTGCACATGTGAGGCAGAAGGCGGGTCGCTGCACATCTGAGGCAGAAGGCGGGTAGCTGCACATGCGAGACAAAAGGCGGGTAGCTGCACGTATGAGGAAGAAGGCGGGTTGCCACATAGCCTCACCCGAAACTACAGCAACTCTGGCCTCCACGCTCACTGGCCAATGCTGGATCTGACGACAATCAATTTGATGGCAGGAAATTTGCTTCAGATACCCTATATCTTCACTGCTAAGTCAGCTCGGAGGATTGAAAGAGACAGGGATAGCTGAATAATGACCGAGTACAAGGCGATGAGCACGGAGCATATGCTGTACATTAGGCGCAACGCATTCGCCGGATCGCAACACAACGCATGTAAACTCAGCTTCCCCATTTTCTTTTTTTGCGGATATCCGACAAGCGTACCAGCAATAGCGCCAACTGCTTGTTCATTTTGCCAATCTTGGCACCCTAATCATGATCATGCTCAGTCACATAATCATGATCAACCTGAACGAAGCTGGTTTGTGAGATTATTATCCGGGGATATGAGTTGCCCTGACCTCCAGACGACCTTGAATTTCGGGCAGGTTTATTCGAGACAAGTCACACAGTACGTCAGAAAGAGCCACATGTTGACCTAACACCGATTACTTTTTGAGCGGTCTAATTGAGCTAGTGCATAATGTCTCAATGCTCAACTTCGAGCATAAGCACACCAGCTATTTTTAACTGCATTACTTCTTCCATGAACATTCTCTCCCTGGTACTCGAGCAATATTTTTGAAAACTACATCGTGATAATTATATCCTTGGATATGTTTTTGAGCAAATCTTTTGCAGGTCTGGCCGCGACACCGCCTAACCCCGGCGCATTTAAACGGGCCGAAGCAGCAGCTGACACCCAGTCCAGACAGGGCGATTTCAAATAAATGTTTACGCATAAACACTTCAGCCTAGGTCAGTTCGTAAACACCAGTTTGATTCGAAATCCAATCGCGAGCAACGTAGGACTCCGTAATCTGATTACCACAAACCGACCGAGTATTATCGAATAAAAAAATCATATAATTTACGCACAACTCATACTTCTTTTTATGCCCTTCAGTTCTTCGCTTCGTATACTGCCTTTATGTCCAGAGCCCTTTATAAACAAATCTGATTGCCAATTTGTATCATGACTGGAACTGCATCAACCAGCTTAGTCTAGGCTTACTGCGGCTGTTACGAACCGAATACGGGCCCGACAGGTACGATGCATTGGACAACAAATGTCCAGTTTGATCATTAATCGGCCTACAGTTTGAGAAAACTAGCAGACTCAGCAACTCGATCAACAGTTGAATCAGACATTGACACATTCCTGATGTGATGAAACATCAACTGAATCCACGGGATGAAAAACATGCAAACTCCCCACGGTTCCGTCTTTCCAGCCAAACAATGTGCTGAAGCTATCAGTTACAAGTGCATTGACCAGCGGTCGTCTGCGGGCGCCAAGATGGAGGAGCAGACGGCATCAAAGGATGCGGCAGCTTGATCATGCAGCTGCTCCACCCATGCGCCATGCGCCATCTACAACAGCCGAATGTGTCTAGCTCTCCGGCACCAACCTAGCTCCGCGCCAGGCGTATCGGGAATGGTGACACTGATGGCCAGCAGGTGTTCCGGCTGGTGGGCCACCGTTGCGCCGGCGGCTGGGCCACCGGCCACCGGTGCTTGCTCTGACATCCTGCAGGCAGACGGCCCCGTTACAAATACTGAGAACAAACTCGATGTGGTTGGCCCGCTGCCCGACACCCGTTTGATACCCCAGCGATACCCAGGATGATCTGGTTAGGTAAACAAGCACACTACACTCATTTAGCTTTTAGGGTGATGCACAACCTCCATGAATGGTAGACAATGATTAATGAACCAGAATATAATTACACCTGTGATCAAGGTGTTCATGTGGTACATGCAGGTCCAGACTGAAAGCTTTGTTTTGAGGGTAGGCCGAGATTATAATAACTGGAGGAAAGGACCAATAGTTTCCAAAGTAGAGAAACGTCCTGTGAGGATGCTCATAATCCTGGACACTTTGCGAGACCGGATATTCTCGAACTTTCCAGAAATGCACTCGTCTGCCCAAACGTCTGCCAAAAAAGTGGCACTGATACAAATTCAGGGCCAGTTCTGAAACCTTCCTGAGGGATCTCACCAATACCTTCATGGGTGCTTTAGCGACAAAATGAATTTTATTAAGATCGGTGGTGGAGTCGGCCGGATGGAAAAACTGTCAGCATCCCAGTAATTCGCACCTTGTACCAAGGATCAGTTTGACCAGGAACAACAAACTATGGTCATATGGCCTGGAGTTGGACCTCGCCCAAGGAATGTTGCACAGGTTCGCCTAGTTAGCCACAAATGTGCACCTCCACTGAAGTGGAGACACTTCCCAATCCAAGATGTTCTTCCACATATGTTAATTCCAGAATATCTAGCTGCGATGTGATTCAAAGAGGGTGCTCGAACATATGCACTTAAACTGGCAAATAAGCTCCTAGCTGTTGCAGGCTATCGATCTTTTTTCGTGGTGATTTTTCGTGTTTGGATCGATATCAGACAGTCGTCGGAACCTGCGATGATGCGAAAAGAAATTGCCACACGACGCAGCAACTGTTGACTATATTTGTACAGCACGAATGCAGACACTACATATTATATAATTGGTGGCTGTTGTTATCAATGCATGCATTGTGTAGCTTTATGGAAGCTAATTGAGGATAAAAAACTCTGCTCACAGCAGTGTTTTCTCTTAGATATCTGCTTCCATTTAAATTTTGAGATGTCAGGAAAATATAACTGACACTGGCTCTGGCCGAAGCTGACCGAGCAACTGTTTTATTTATTGTCCGAACCATCCCGGCCGTCCATTATTCGCTTGCATTGCAACACAAACAGTAGCTGCATCAGTAACTAAATAACCTACCATTGAAGTAATATTAGATAAGTATGAGACAATAACCGAGATGGATAATCCTATTGTTGGTATAAATAGATGTATAATGTGGGTATTTTAAATCAGATAAGATAAGGTACAAGGTAATATGCTTCTCAAATACCAATAGGAAAAGGTGGTGACAGAAAAATGTTCATCCTACATTCACAATTATTTGTCACTGCCATACACAACTTTCTTTTATTCTGACAATGTCCTTGAAATTGTAAAGATATTTCCACAAAATACTATATTTTAGAGCTTGAGCCATGGTGCACAACACTTCATCAGAGACACACTCTTCATCAGGCAGAATATAAGATGGTACATATATGACTGTGCTGGAGTACGGTTACAAGGTAAAGCCTCACACCTTGTCTTTGTGAATTACATGAATAGCATGTATCATAGTATTAAGCTAACTTTGGACATGACTGGGGAGGGGATGGAGCCATTTCATTGTGCTGGGTACCCTGATCACTCTCCCGAAAAGTAACGCCAAGTGTGTGTACTCGACATAATTGTACATCAGCCATGCAATGCTGGAATAATTTTAGTTGACAAATAATCCCACCCAAAACACACCAAGTTAAACTTAGTAAGGTCACAGTTCATGTCGGCAGCGAGGTTGTCTTCGGACGAGCCCACGGGACTAAGGAGTTTAAAATTAATCGTAGTGCTTTTCACAAAGAACGGCTATCCTTGTGTGGCTATCAATATGATTAAGAGGGGGGCTGAAGGGGGTTACAGGGGAATAGGAGACAGGCAAAGGGGCTGGAGAATGGTAAGTGATGGCATACAGATAGATGTAATTTAAAATGCACATATGAACAAATAAATGCATGCCAAAATGCACATAAACACAATTTCACACATGTGCAAATATGTAATATGTAAATGTACATATGTGCATGTGTGCATAACCACAATTGTACCCAAGAACAAATGCACAAATGTGCAAATGTACAAAAATGTAGATATATGAAAATGCTACTGTCCTATCTAATGCTATTCTTGGTACATATGTGCCATAAATAACCTATATTGACACATAGTACAATACATAACCTATCTTGACACATAGTACAATACATAACCAATCTTGACACATATGTACAATACATAACCTATCTTGATGACAATAATATAACTAGCTGTTGAAATGCCTGATCAACTCAACCACAATTACTACACAATAAAAAAATTAAGCTTAGCATAAATAACAGTTGAATCCAGAGCAAAGGTGAATCAAAGGAAAATTGGCATGGAAAGCAGCAACATATGTCATGACACCTAACAAAACAACACAATATGGGACAAGACAGATGGTAAGAGAAGGAACAATATCTCCCTTTGGCATCCATACAAATTTAGCCAGATTTGTAACCAATTTGGGGAAGTTAACCATATTGGACCCTCCTCTACCTTTCTACATTATCTTGCACATCTTTTCGCACTATTTAGTTGAATGCAATAGCTGAATTACTCTGGATTTCCAACACTTTACCTATGGACATGCTATTAGAGTTGTATATCTTCTTGCATGGAGTAACTTGCACATATGACTCACCTCTTTTTGGCTGATGCACCATCAAAACGCAAACAAATGACTAACTAGAACAGCTCTTTTTGGATGGGAAGACATAAGAGCATGATTACTCTTAACCTGTTGCATCATTATATAAATTAGCAACATTGATGGCACTGATATAACAGGACACATTTATTTAAAAAATACTCAACAAAATGGCCCAATTTCAAAGTCAATATGGTAAGAATATAAATTGTCACTGCAATTTAAATGAAAGAAAATCAAGCATCTTGAAAATCCCAAAGTGCTGACTTTTGAGACAGCAGTTACTTTCTCTGGCATTACCAGATGTGGTCAGCATACAACTGTCTGACCTTTCCAGGAGCTATGGCTTTCACAATGGTCACAATAGCAAGGCAGCCATTGTCATCTTAGTACTGCTGGTGCACTCCATGACAGATCAACCAATTCACTTCAACCTATAAATTTTGGTTGTGACTAAAGCAGTGATAAACCATTCAAGAAATTGGGTAGCATATACAACTTACTTAATACTGAATCAACATACTTCCCAAATAATCATTGACACCATACTTCTTGGCACACTCTTGTGAAGTCTTCATGCCTCATTTCTAATATTATTCCATAATAAATATCATGTCTATATATATCATAATGCATCTGGGATAGTGGTAAGGAACATCCCATTAGGCAATTCCAGGTAAAAAGATTATGTTATGCTATCATCTATGATATTATATGCTATATACACAATGTCAGTTCATGGCATAGGTATTTATATAGTTATCATTGTGGTCTGTATTCCCAAATTAGGTACTTCCAAAAACACATGAAACATGTAGTTATACACCATAATTGTCTCAAAGTTGAGTTTTAAGGATAAGAGTATTTTAAAGAGCATTATTTCCATGACATTTTTGCCATCCTGCTGTACTCATTTTGACATTTCACACCTAAGAAGAATTAAATATTTCAACACTGGACCAAAACTTGCTCAGAGGGTAGTCTTTGGCTCTGAATATATCTGTGCAAATCTTAGTCCAATTCGGCCAACAGTTTTTTTTCAAGTTATAGCCACCTGCATTATTTTTAGGTCAAATAACATGGGAGGGTTTGATGATGGATATATCATCAATAAGAAGCAGAAAGGGTGGCAAATTAGATATATTTCAAGAGAAAAAGGATGAACTGAAACATTCCCAAAATAACATAGTATTTCCTACATTTGACTTTGTGGCCTCCAGTGACCCATAGCCCATCTAAATTGACAAATTTAATGGTGGAAATAAAAGTGGTGCATGGTTTTGATGTTGAAACAAAATGATTTTTTTAAAATACATTCTTCCTATACACATCTGATTTAGCTGCCTGCTCTTCATGACTGAGATTTTGTGCTTTCCATGTAGGACAGATTTTGTGTAAGATTTCTTCCATTGGAAAGCTACATAGAATTCTACAGCTACAGCTCCATAGAACAATGACATACAGATATATGATTTGAAACGTTTTTTGAAGAAAAAATCATACTTAAAGTTTCACTTAAAACCCATCACAAATTTTGAGGTCGCTAGTTAATGATGGGTCATCCATGGGTTCATTCACACATAGTGACACAATCATACTTTGGAACAATGGACATGCATTGAACAACATCAAACATGGAGATATTTCAAGCAGACCCTATTCAATCAGGTTGTATTGCCTACATATTGCATCTGGTGTGGTAGGCAGGTGACTTATCAGTAGGCATGAGTATCACTTTGTGTCAGTGATCAAGTGTTTATAACCAGGTTTATCAGTGTTACTGAGGCTCCAGCTTCCCCTACTGAGAGTGCTACTAGTGAATGGAGTAGGGTTAGTTCTGGTAGGTCACAGGAGGGGCAGTGACATGAGGTCAGGGTTTGGAGGATTTGGAGGTGTGAGCCTAAATGAAGGGTCAGCGAGTGGCAGGTGGCAGGTGGTAGGAGCAGGAGGAAGCCTGGTTGAACAGCTCAGCGAGAAGGCATATCAACATTGAATAAGTTGCAGGCACTATCCTGTCCCCAGGATAGTAGTAGTAAGGATACAGTACTGGTTGTAGGTGATTCCTGTGTGTGTCATTTAGATAGGGTATTCTATAAAGTAGGAGAGACAGGAGATGCATCACCAGGTCTGGTGCCAAGGTCAAGGACCTGGTGCCAGTGGTAGCACAGGCCACCAGTGATCACCAGTTTAGTACAGCTGTAATCCAGAGTGCAAACAAGAAGGGCTCATGTGGCTCATAGCTGCAATGATATTTTATGTCTTTATGTTGGCTTGGCAGAGAACTGTGTGAAGCTGTTGTTTGGTTGCTGATAGCCATGAAGTGGCTAGTTCGAGTTGTGACCATAAGTGGAATAAGCATTTTTGTTTGTATTGTTCTGTGTTCTTTTTATTGATATATTTGGTGCTACACTTGTGTCAGAGTTCATGTGAAGCCCACCTTATCCAGTAGGAACCTGCAGTGCAAGGATACTTTCAGAGATATAACCTCTGAAGTAGTGCCTTAATTCCTGCCCTGGTAAGTACCTACCTACCATACATTGCAATAACACTTTGCTATTTAGAAAAATGTCTGATACTTTGGAATAGGTCACCTACCACTGTTCATATATGAATACAAGAATTACCTACCAACCAATATTTGTTAACCCACCAACACTATTTGTGACTGTCGACAGCACCATATCAACTGATATTGCTGGTTGATGTGCCCTAAAACCAAAATAAGAAACTGATCTTACCTAGCTTTGAAGAGAATTAACTGCAGTTCCAAGCTTGGTCTCCTAGCTATGAAAAAGATTGTTGGCTTTTAGAGAGTACAAAAGAGGGCTACAAAAAATGGTTAATGGCATAAGCAACCTGGCATATGAGGAAAGATTGAAGAAATTGAATATGTTTTCACTTAGATATAGAAGGCTGAGAGGAGATCTCATTGAGGTCTTTAAATTTGTCCATGGTCTGGAGAGGGGATATCTTGGGGAAATGTTTGACTTGAATGGAAATGATGCAATTAGAGTTCATAAATTCAAAATTAAAGTTAACCACAGCAGAATAAGGTTAAGGCAGACTTTCTTCACCAACAGGGTAGTAGAACACTGGAACCAGCTGCCAGAAAACATTGTCAGTAGCAGCAAATTGAACATCTTTAAAAACAGCATAGACAATCATTATAAGAATAGAGGGCTTGCTTTTCAGTATTACAGGGAGGGCTGATTGACAGATTTGGTGGGCAGCTGGTTCAGTGTACAGAGTGCAACCAAGAGGGGCCTTTGTGGCTCATAGTTGCACTGACCTTTTATGTCTTTATGTCTGGGCAGTAGGTAGCCCATATAGCATGTTCATAAATTGCCATCTCACATAATATCTTGCTTGAATGGCTGTTGTCATCCATGTTAAATGGCATAAGTAGGTACCTAGTAAGTATTTAGGTGCGCACCTGGGTCATACCTACCTAGCTCAGGTAGGTAACCTTACCCACCCTATCGTAATAGAAACCGAAATAAATAGGTATACAACAATGCGGGCATCACTTACAACTAAGTGGCCATCACAAGGTAGGACAACATTAATTCACAAGTGGTCAATTTAATGTTGGTAGGTACCTACCTACCCGCCCACCTGAAATCACTCAAGTCTTCGAATAATCACATATCTGCACCCCTCCACATCTCCAGCAATCGCGTCGGCGCGAGGGATGTGTGTGAGTGAATTTTGCCAGCCTGCCACCGTGTGGTGATATCGGCCAGGCCCCTGTCATCCCCGTGCCTTCCTGCGCGTCGGGTCGAATGGTACAAATGACGTCATCTGGGGCACCACTTTTGGGCCGTTTTAATTGTTTCATGCATTTTAAAATGGAAATATTTTCACTTCAACTCACTTTCTAAATCCTATAATATCACGTCTGTGCTTTTGGAATCGTATTGAGCTGTTATTTTATCATTTTCAGTTAGGCTGCGAATTAGGCGACGACCATCACGAATGCAGCGTTCTAGGGCACTCATTTCCACAAATTCTTAGATGGCGCAGTTGAGTCATAAATAGCGCAGCTGTTTACATAGCTTCGTAGTAGGTTTCTTTATGCTTGGTTTTATGTCTGTCACACCTTGTGCTCGATGCACGTGCGTTTTAGTTGTAGTTTTATTGTATAGTGTTCTGTTATGGTGTGTCGTTTATCATCTGGAAGAAAGATATGAAAAGAAGAGATTGTCAACCAACATGCTTGTTTTTCCAAGAGATGAACATACATATAAAACCTGATTGACAGTGAAAAGGAGCTGATGGAGTTCATCCAACCAGCCCATCCATTTGTTCCAACCACTTTACCTCTGATGATTATGATCCTGGCCACGGATGCCGCTGAAAATGATGTCAGTGTCAACACCTGCATTTTCTGGTGTCATTCCATGAATTAGCCTACCTATCAGATCTGTATGGTATGGAGTGTTGCATCATGCTTGTCTGGAATGCTTGCTGCATTTTTCAGCATCTTAGACATCAAGACACAAAAGAGCAGTGTGACTATGAGCCACAAGGGCCCTTCTTGGCTGCACTCTGAACACTCAACCAGTTGCCCACCAAATCCGTCGATCGGCCCTCCCTGGCATACTGAAAAGCAAGCCCTCTATTCTTGTAATAATTGCCTATGGTGTTTTTAAAGATGTTCAATGTGCTGCTACTGCCAATGGTTTTTGGCATCTGGTTCCAGTGTTCTATTGCCCTGTTGGTGAAGAAAGACTGTCTTAACCTTGTCCTGCTGTAGTTAACTTTAATTTTGAATTGATGACCTTTAAGTACATCATTTCTGCAAGATTCAAATATTTACTTAATATATCCATCCTCCTGACCATGAACAAATTTAAAGACCTCAATGAGTGCTCCTCTCAACTTTCTATATCTAAGTGACATGTTCAATTTCTTTAATCTTTCCTCATATGCCAGGTTGCTTATGTCATTAACCATTTTTGTAGCCATATTTTGTACTCTCTAAAAGCGAACAATATTTTTTCATTACTAGGAGCGAAAGCTTGGACACAGTATCCCAAATGTGGCTTGACATGCACAGGAAAGCTTCCTGATGACTTCCTCACTTATGCATGATACATTCCTTATGCATGATACAAATAGAACCTCAAAGTCTGCAAATAGGGACAGCAGCAACTCAAGGGGACAGAGTTATAGTTCATCTAGTGATAAAAGAACTCCTCAATATGAAAAAGCCAAAGGTGGTTATGGAGCATTTGTTAAGTGTATGATGTTTAATGCTCAGAGTATCCGTTCCAAATTTGATGAGTTCAAGTGTTATGTTGCTGAGGAGGAACCGGATTTTGTTTGCATTACGGAGGCATGGGTCAGTGAAGGATATTTTGGAGATAACTTACAGGACTATGAGATCCAGGGATACAATATGTTTTCGTGCAATAGGGGTCCAGCAATGAAAGGGGGTGGTGTAATGCTCTATGTGAATAGTTTATTCAGTTCTCAAAAAGTAGCAGGTGGGGATAAAAATGTGTCTGTGGAGTCCATTTGGCTTGATGTCACTGTGGGAAAAGGCAACAGCAATACTCTTAGGATAGGAGCTTTCTACCGATCAGGAACCCTGCCACATTCTCAGCAACTGGAGCTTGACAAGGTGATTTGTGAGGAAATCAGTAGAAACTTTAAGAGGAAGTGCCTTATTCTCGGTGACTTTAATCTAAAAGGTTATGAAAATGCTGGTGTTGGCTCCCCATCATGCAAAATATTCAAGAAATGCCTTCAAGAGGACCTGTTCTTACACCAGTTTGTATCGGAACCTACCAGGCATAGTTCATTCTTGGACCTTGTATTCTCGGATTTAAGTGACTTGGTTCAAGACTTGACTGTAGGCGAAACTCTGGGAAAAAGTGACCATAACATAGTTAGATTCAAGGCACATGTAGGGGAAATTATCAAGGATAATTTGGTAAAGGTTCCAAATTTCAACAGAGCAGACTTTAACGGCATGAGAGCGGCTTTAAGTGCCATCAGATGGGAAGAAGAATTCTCCAATTTAAATGCCTGTGAAATGTGGGAAAAGTTCAAATCTTACTTAAAGGAAACTCAGATTAGACATGTCCCCCAAAAGCAAAGACGCAAAAGAAGGGTAGGAAAGCCAGCATGGCTTACACCAGACGTGATAAAAGCAATTAGGGCTAAGAAAACTGCATTTAGAGTTTTAAAGAAGCCTCAAATGTCATTAATCTAAAGGCGTATCGAAAAGCTAGAGACACTGTGAAGCAAAAAACCAGAGCAGCAAAGCGAGCAAAGGAACTGGATTTAGCTAGAAACTGTAATGGGGACAGTAAAAAGTTCTTTAGTTTCTACAAGCTGAGTAAAGTTTCTAGCACAATTGGTCCACTGGAAGTAAACGGGACTACATTGGGTGAGGATAGTGAGATGGTTGAGGAGCTGAGCAAGCAGTTCAAATCAGTATTTACGTTGGAAGATATGACCAATCTGCCGACCGTACACCATAGTTCAGTTACATGGGATCTGACAAATGATGTTGATTTCATTGGTAGTGATGTTGTTTACAATCATATCAGGAAAATAAAGCCAAATAAGGCAGCAGGACCTGATGATATTTATGCTAGGGTGTTGCGGGAAACTGAAAAGGAACTGGCATTTCCACTTGGTATAATATTTTGTAGATCAGTTTCACATAATGAAATTCCAACCGATTGGAAAAGGGGAAATGTAGTTCCTATTTTCCAGAAAGGAGAAAGAGGGAAAGTTGAAAACTATAGGCCAATAAGTCTCACATCCCTAGTCTGCAAGGTACTCGAATCAATTATCAAGGATAGAATAGTTAGTTATCTGGAAGGTAGCAGATTGATTCAAGATACTCAACATGGATTTAGAAAAGGACATTCGTGTCTCACAAACCTCTTGGACTTTTTGAACTTCGCCACAGAACAATTTGATCAGGGAAATCAGGTTGATGTAGCATATCTTGACTTTAGTAAGGCCTTTGACAAGGTACCCCATAAACGGTTAATGATACAGCTTCAGTCCCATGGCATTGCAGGTAGCATCTTAAAATGGATAGAGTTGTGGCTTTCAGATAGACAGCAAAGAGTGATGCTAAATGGTACAAAGTCATCATGGCAAAATGTTCTTAGTGGAGTCCCCCAGGGGTCAGTACTAGGGCCATTACTGTTCATTATATTTGTAAATAACATTGAAAGTGGCCTAAGCAGTAAAGTTTTGAAATTTGCAGATGATTTGAAGGTATTTAGGGCAATAACAGGTCAGGATGAGCATATCTCGCTGCAAAAAGACTTAGACGAACTTGTGAAGTGGTCCGAAGAATGGCAAATGAAATTTAACTTTGATAAGTGCAAAATCATGCATGTAGGTAAGCAGCGTATGAAGGCTCCATACTTGATGGGTGGCCAAGTGCTATCAGTGACTCAACAGGAGAAGGATTTAGGTGTTATTCTAAACACAAAATTGGGGGCATCAGAACAGACCAAGGAAGCCAGGAAGAAGGCACTGAGAATGCTCGGGGCAATAAATAGGAATGTATCATACAGAAGTGAGGAAGTGATCAGGAAGCTTTACTGTGCATACGTCAGGCCACATTTGGAATACTGCATCCAAGCTTGGTCTCCTAGCTATGAAAAAGATTGTTGGCTTTTAGAGAGAGTACAAAAGAGGGCTACAAAAATGGTTAATGGCACACCAGCAATACAGCCACAGGACAGTCCAGCGCCAGACGCTGGACGGGGCGGACGCACGGGCGGACGCAGGAAGCCAGCAAGCAAGAAGCCTCGCACAAGCAAGAAGAGCAGCAGGAAGGTCCAGGGTTTGAGCTGAAGACAAACCCGTAGCCGCAGAAGAAACAAGACACCAAGAGCTCCAGGGACCCTAGAGAAGCGCTCCTGCGACTCTAGAAGGAAAACCTCCCTCACCATATCCCCGACTTTTCTCTGTCTCCAAACTAGCCTTGACCCCCCGGAGGAAACCTAACGGTGCGGAGCCCACTGTCTTGGGCCATTGCGGCCGGGGCAGGGACCAGAGAGCGAAAGCTCGGTCCAGGGTGCAACGAATCCGGGTAGTTTTTCAGTCAGGTGGGACACTTGCAGGGGGGGTGGGACCGAACCCGTAAACACCATGGCGCCCGGCGCCAGCACCACACAGGGCACCTACCTAGTAGGTGTGTACACGAACACAGGACACAGCATCACACAGGAGTCTTCCTTCACTCTGGAGAGGACACTCCGCCACATTCTAAATTCTACGCACTTCAAGATCCACACGCACACTACCCATATCTTAGTACAGACACAGAGCAGCGCGGACACAAAAACACTCCTGAACACGAACACCTTTAACGGCCAGCGCTGCTCCTTCACCCTACACCGCACCTTAAGCACCAGTCGAGGCTACATTCACGCCCCAGAGTTGGATAGCGTGCCTACCGACAACATCGCCTCACTTTTCGACGCCTCAGCACTCAAGGATTCCACAGCCACAGTCAGCCATATCAAACGGGAGGCGCATTCAGAGCACAACCTAATCGTACTCACTTTCCAATCACAGCATCTGCCATCACACGTACATATACAGGGCAAGGCCTACGAGGTACGCCTCTACGTACCTCTACCACTACGGTGCCGGTCCTGTCTGCAGTACGGACACGGCGAACGTGCATGCACGTCGCCATCTCCAAGGTGCAGCCAGTGCGCCGGCTACCACGCGACATCCGACTGCCACTCTTCTGAACGGAAGTGTGCAGGCTGCGCAGGGCCGCACCCCGCCACCGACCCCAACTGCCCCAAGTGGGCACAGGAGAGGGAGGTGTGCCGGTATGCGGCAATCCACCGAGTGCCACACGCAACAGCACGACAGCACATACGCCACAATACCACTGACATTCGCACAACCACAACTGCACCTCGCCACACAGCACCTACCACCGGGCGAAGCTACGCAGCCACGCTCTCCACACCTAAGCCCACACCCACTCCAACACCAGCCCCCACCGGTCCCACCATCCCACCAGCAGCTGGCTCCCGGAGCCCGGCACAACTCCCTCCTCAACGCTCCTGCGACCCTCGCCTCAACCGCCCCTCCGACCCTCGCCTCAACCGCGCCACCGACCCTCGCCTCAACCGCCCCTCCGACCCTCGCCCCAACCTCCCCTCCGACCCCCGCCCCAACCGTCCCTCCGACCCTCGACTTAACCGCCCCTCCGACCCTCGACTCAACCGCCCCACCGATCCCCGAAATCCCCGGCCCACTGCCCCTCGACCTCGCCGCTCACCACTCCTTCCCACCCCCACCCCACCCAGGACCTGGCCTGCTCCCACATCCTCTCCACTTCGGACCTGGCCCTTATCCACATCCCCTTCACCCACGACCCAGCCTCCTGCCACATTCCTTCCACCGCGAGTCCGGCATCCCACGTCAGCCCCACCGAGGAATGGGGCTGCTTCCCTCCCACCCCATCTCAGAACCGGCAACGTCGCTTCTCCAACACCCAGACCCGGTCTCCATTTCATCCCCCATTGGCACCCACCCATCCTCCATGGGAACTGGCCGTATCCTTTCGCGCCACCCCTTCCAACCGGCCAGGGCCGACCTCACCACCCTGAAGCTTTCCCCCCACTGCCTCCTCCAGGCCCTCGGCCGCTACCACACCCATCCGGCCGACCAAAACCAAGGCCTAGAATCAAGGCCACCACACCCACCCAGACCAACCTCAAGCCCAAGGCCACCATCTCCTGCCAAACCGAACCTCCCACAACCTCCTGCACACATACCCAAACCCACTCGAAAACCACGTCTGAGGCCAGCACTCAGACCGAACCTGCTTCTTCTGCCATGCCCGTCGAGCCCACAACACCAGAGCGACCCACCGCGCCTCCCAAGCGCAAATCTCGCCGCCACTCCGCCCAATCACCCCCCAGAACCCGTGCGACCAGGTCCAGGCTACCACCACTGCCTGGGACACCTCCCAACACTCTCTCCGTTTATCGATTCAACCTCTCTCCCCAACTCGACACCGACACTACCCCAGTCTAAGAACACAGAGCTACTAAACGTTCGGCAATGGGACTTTTTCTCCAGTGGAACGTCGGAGGCATTCCAGGCAAATTCATAGAATTTAAATCTGAATTCTTGCAACAAAAACCACTACTCGCTGCGCTCCAAGAAACTCACTTTCGAGATTCTGACTCAACTTGGAACAAAATTCCCGATTACACTTGGCACCTAAACAACGTAAACGGCCCACATAGGAAATGGGGCGCAGCCATACTCATAGCAAACAGCATACCTCATCGTCGAGTAACGTTAAATACTCCCCTGAATTGCGTAGCAGTCAACCTCAAAATCGCACACTGCCTAACCACAGTAATCTCACTATACATTTCGCCGTCAGCTGAAACACCCACACCACAGGAACTGAACGACCTGCTGCTTCAGGCCCCTCCACCAGTTCTCATTATGGGGGACTTTAATGCTAAACACCCCTCGTGGGGAAGCGACCATACCGACACTAGAGGGCACCAAATCCACCAGTTTATTTCGGACCACAACCTAGTACTTCTTAACACCGGGGCCGCCACCCGCCACCACCCGACCTTATTAGGATCGGACACTTGCATAGACTTAACGTGCTGCACCCCACGACTTAGCTCACTATTTGACTGGTCAGTTTCAGACGTCCCCGGGCTGAGCGACCATTATCCAATCACAATTAAGCTCAGCACGGACGCTATCCACCACACTAAACTATTCAGACAATCTTGGAATTTGAAAAGAGCGGACTGGACTAAATTCGAGGAACAGGTGGACCTCAACCTAGCAATTTCAGATACCAGTAAGATAGAGACGATTCTAAGGGCCATTAGCTCAGCAGCACAAGATTCAGTCCCAAAAAGTAACAAACCTAGGAAAAAGGCATCAACGCCATGGTGGACCCCGGACTGTCAAAGGGCAATCGCCGCACGGCGCCGTGCCCACAAACAATTCAAAAGATGCGTGTGCGAAGCACACCTATCAGCATACAGGCAATCTCAAAAATACTGCCGGTACACAATTCGAACAGCACGCCAAAACTCTTGGCAGTCTTTTGCCTCGCAATTCAATAGATTCATACCTACCGGCAGAATCTGGGACCTGATGAAGCGCTTCAACCTGAAACGCCCACCACCAGGCCCTTTCCCCCAGCTGACTGTGAATGGACAGCACATCACTGACCCACAACAAGTCGTAGACCACTTTAAACTACACTATGCCAGCGTATCCGGCAACACCAACTATGACACCACCATAGTAAGCGTCCTAGACGCCCTTGCCTCCAAAGCAAATTTTAGCTCTGACAATAGAGAAATATACAATCAGTCATTCACTATGCACGAATTAGAACTTGCTCTCAGCAAGTGTGGAAACACGTCGGTTGGGCCGGACGACATTCATTACCAGTTTCTTAAACGTCTTAGCAAAAACTCCCTAACGTATCTACTAACGGCCATAAATGAACTGTACCAAACCGACACGTTTCCCGCATCCTGGCGGGAGAGCGTAGTCATACCATTACCAAAGCCGCACAAAGATCACTCCACCCCAAAAGGCTATAGACCCATCTCACTTACTAGCTGTGCTAGCAAGCTGGTCGAACGCATGGTCAACACACGATTGAGGCAATTTCTGGAACACAACGACCTGCTCGACGAATTTCAATGCGGCTTCCAACGGCAAAAATCAACTACAGACAATCTCATTAGGGTAGTACATGACATCAAAAGTGGTCTATACATCAAACGTACAACAATAGCTGCCTACCTAGACATCACTGCCGCCTTCGACCGAGTACACAAGTCAGCGCTGACGCACAAACTCCATAAGATAGGTCTACGCGGACACATGGCGCACTTCATACTCAACTTCATCAGGGATAGGACTCTCAGGGTCCGATGCGGCAATGTCACATCAAACACCACAACTCAGGAGCAGGGCCTGGCTCAGGGGAGCGTGCTCTCGCCGAGCCTCTTCATTATCATGATCAACGACATACTTGCCGACCACGGGGACACTTCACTTCACTACTCACTTTTCGCGGACGACATAGCAATCTGGACAACATCACAATGCTTCCTTAAAGCTGAAAAAACAATTCAGGCAGGACTAGACCACATTGCAAAGTGGTGCAAAACTTGGGGCTTCACCCTGTCCGCAGAAAAATCGGCCACTGTCACATACAGTCGTCTCCGTCCCACACCGAAAACGTTACTTAAAATCGATGGCAAAGCCATCGAGCAGGTGAAAAGTTTCAAATTCCTAGGGGTGCATTTAGACGAAAAACTCAGTTTCAACACCCATATTACCGACATCACGAAGCGAAGCGCGAAGCGCGTCAACATAATACGTGCACTTGCAGGCACAGACTGGGGCGGAGACAGGAAAACACTTCTGCGACTGTACACATCAATCATTCGACCCATCATAGAATACAACAGCATCATTTTTTCCACAATTTCAGAAAGTCAGAGTAACAAATTAGAAGTCATCCAAAACAGCTGCATCAGAGCAGCCACAGGCGCCCTTAGCGCTACACCGATAGCTAGTCTTCTAGTAGACTCAAACACACCATCACTCCACCACAGGAGGACACAACACCTGTGCCGTTACCACATCAAAATCAAATCCATTCCAAATCATCCGGCACAGCGCTGCTTCATGCCTGGCAGATACGACAAGAGCCGATTTGCGCGCAAACTTCCACCATATAGCATTCAAATTGCCACGGCTCTCTCAGATCTTAACCTCGCAATGCCATCCACTGCAGCTCGACCGCCCATTAGGCCCTTCTGGACTTGCAGTCAACCAAAGGTCGAGTACTTGCTCTCGGAGAAGAAAGTCACTATCACATCGGCGGAGATTCTAGGCCTCTTTCACAAGTTCGCCGATGACAACAATCACAAATCACTCATATTCACGGATGGGTCGAAACACGAGGCTAGGGTAGGCATCGGCATCACTGGACCAGGTCTCAGACTTTCCAAACGTCTACCGGATAACTTCTCCATCTACTCTGCTGAAGCAATGGCCATTCTGGCCGCTATTTTCATTCTCCTTAAGCGAAAAGTCCGAAACGTAGTGATTTGCTCAGACTCCAAATCCGTCCTACAGTCAATTAGCAACACCCACGACTGTCCTCATCACATCATTGATCGAATCCAACAAATCGTGGCCCATAACGTAAACATGAATTTTTCCTTCCTCTGGATTCCGGGCCACGCCAACATCCCAGGTAACGAAGAAGCAGACCGGCTCGCAAAGCAAGCCTTAGCATCGAACACCCACCCCAGCGAGGAATATTCGGTAGACGATTGCAAAGCACTCCTACAACAACGCATTCGCCAACACCAACAGAAGACATGGACACAACATAACTCAACACAACACAAATCCAACCACGCCCACTCAATAAAACCAACCATAGGCACATGGAACACATCAAATCAGTCTCACCGACAGAAAGAGGTCATCCTCACTAGACTAAGAACCGGTTGCACAAAACTAACACAGCCTCGATTAGAGGATGACCAACACACAACACCGCACTGCGACTCCTGCAACACCACGTTAAGCACAGGCCACATCCTGCTAGACTGCAGTAGCTTTAGCTCTCAGAGACAACCACTTAAGGCCTTCTGCCAGAGAAAGGGCATCACCCTATCGCTTCCATCGCTTCTCGGTGACAAACACGCAGGACTCATTCAATTGCTATTTGAATATCTGTATGCCACAGAACTAGCAGGAGCTCTCTAGGCACCACCAACGCTCACATCAACTAGCAATACATGACCGTGAAACACTCATAGGAAACACGTAAATAGCCATCCCTGCATGGCGTCGGACGTACATGAGCCGATTTGCTTCCCAGTTAGGAATAATTGGCTACCTAGCGGTGCCGTCGGAGGTAGATGAGCCGACTTGCTTCAGGAAAACAACGGAAAAAAATTGTTTAGCTTAACGTAAAACCACTACCCAGAGGAGCCGTCGGACGTAGATGAGCCGACTTGCCTTCCGACACTTAACGTAAATGGCTACCCAGAGGAACAGTGGACATAGAGGAGCGAAATTGTGAAACACCGTACTAACCCAACTGACAACCCTGCATGGCATGCATAAACTAACCAACTACTAACAACTAACACGCGGCAGCCGGCGTGAGAGGCGGTGTGGACAATTGCCTCCTTGTCCGCACGGTAAAAATCCTCGGTGCTCTTCGATAGGAGTAGGCTAAAGCCGGCACCCTGGCAAAATCAGCTCGACACTCAAAACACCCCAGCCCCACCCAAACCACAAATTATTATGTGGAGGAGTAAAGTAAAATTAAAACCAGTTAGACACCAGGGAGACGTCCCCAACCCAGCCCCCGCCTCCAGCATCCAAAAACTTCGCACAAACTATAACGTAAAATTCCCTTAACGTAAATGTCCACTTGCCTGCACCTTGATCGTAACACTCGCTTTCATAGACAGATATGCAACGTGTTCCTTTAAAGGCGGCGCAAATGACCTTTATGGTCCGGCACGCCTAAAAAAACCACTCCCCCCCCATGGTTAATGGCATAAGCAACCTGGCATATGAGGAAAGATTGAAGAAATTGAATATGTTTTCACTTAGATATAGAAGGCTGAGAGGAGATCTCATCGAGGTCTTTAAATTTGTCAATGGTCTGGAGAGGGGATACCTTGGGGAAATGTTTGAATTTAACAGAAATGATGCAATTAGAGGTCATAAATTCAAAATTAAAATTAACCACAGCAGAACAAGGTTAAGGCAAACTTTCTTCACCAACAGGGTAGTGGAACACTGGAACCAGCTGCCAGAAAACATCGTCAGTAGCAGCACACTGAACATCTTTAAAAACAGCATAGACAATCATTATAAGAATAGAGGGCTTGCTTTTCAGTATTACAGGGAGGGCTGATTGGCAGATTTGGGGGGCAACTGGTTCAGTGTACAGAGTGCAACCAAGAAGGGCCCTTGTGGCTCAGAGTTGCACTAATCTTTTATGTCTTTATGTCTTTATGTCTTTATTCCTATATATTTCCAAAGTATTCTTCCTGGATTCTTTCGTCTGTTCTGGTGCCCCCAATCTTGTGTTCAGAATAACACCAAAGTCCTTCTGCTGAGTCACCGATAGAACTTCGCCACCCCCATCAAATATGAAGCCTTCATATGTTGCTTACCTTATCTTCATATTTTGTCTTTGTATAGCTAAATAAAGAACCAGCTCAATTAGTTTGATACCGCTTCTATTCACATTAATTTTAACACGACCATCATAAACAGCACATAAGCCGACTAGGTCGACTATGCGGGCGTGTAGGAGTGTTTTGAATCATCCTGATCTAGTTCTGAACGCATTGTTAGCCGCCAATACATGCCTGACCGCTTTTAGCACCCCATGTCTGACCGCTTTCCAGTCCATCCGCCGAATGTAACCTTCGAATTAGAGTGAAATTTTACATACTTTTTGGATGGGTCAACCCCCGCTTCCGACTGGCGTGAGCCCACCTCCCCCAATCCATAGACCTTCCTGTTACCTCCAGGCATTGCGTCTCCCAAATCGTTTTCTGGAAGTTCCACCCATGTTTCTGAGCTGGTACGGAGGTTCACAGATGCCCCCACAAAAGGAATGTCTCCCTCTCACGTGCTCCATATGGTCTTGTCGATCGTAAAAAGAAACTATTGTCCCCTTCCTTGCCTCCGGTATCATGGGCACTGTATAGAGGGGTTAAAAGGCCTTTTGGCCAATTAATTTTGGCATGCAGCATCATAAGCGCAATGCTAAATTTGATGTACATTAAGGGACTCGACCCCCTTCCCCACCTTATTCCATCATGGCGACGACCACACTTCAGATACGTCCTTACTGCATCTCGCCGCGGTAAGATGATAATTCTTTGCCATATTTGACCTGTCCTACCTCCCTTTGTACGTTCTTCCGGTTATAATATGTGTATAAAAGGCATTGGAGATCCCTTCCGGAACTATGACGCTCTAAGTGTTGCACCTGCACCTCTTGAATCCTCATTTTATCCCCCGTACTATGCATACGCTGCGTATATTCGCCAGCGTGTTAGCGGCTCGGCCCGTATTAAGTGGTACCCCAGATGACGTCATATAAGGGCCTGCGCAGAAAGCTGCGCAGTAGGGATGACGCCACCTCGTATATATCGCCTTGATACCGGCTAGTTCTTCCTGCCAAGGCGATATATACGAGGTGGCGTCATCCCTACTGCGCAGCTTTCTGCGCAGGTCCTTATATGATGTCATCAGGGGTACCACTTTATACGGCCCAAGCCGCTAACAACGCTGTCGAATATACGCAGCGTATGCATAGTACGGGGGATAAAATAAGGATTTAAGAGGTGCAGGGGCAAAACGTAGAGCGTCATATTCCCGGAATGGATCTCCAATACCTTTTATACACATATTATACCCGGAAGAACGCACAAAGCGAGGTAGGCCAGGTCAAATATGGCAGAGAATTAGCATCTTACCGCGACGAAATGCAGTAAGGACGTATCTGAAGTGTGCTCGTCGCCATGATGGAATAAGATGGTGAGGGCGTCGAGTCCCTTAATGTACATAAAATTTAGCATTGGGCTTATGGTGCTGCATACCAAAATTAATTGAACGAAAGACCTTTTAACCCCTGTATATGCGGCAGTGCCCCTGATATAGAAGGCAAGGAAGGGGACAATCGTTTCTTTTTTATGATCGACCGGACCATAGGGAACAAATGAGAGGGAGACATTCATTTTATGGGGGCATCTGTGAACCTCCGTACCAGCTCAGCAACATGGGTGGAACTTCCAGAAAACGATTTGGGAGACGCAATGCCTGGAGGTAACAGGAAGGCCTAAGGATTGGAGGAGGTGGGCTCACGCCAGTCGTAAGCGGGGGTTGACCCATCCCAAAAGTATGTAAAATTTCACTCTAGTTTGGAGGTTACATTCGGCGGATGGACTGGAAAGCGGTCAGACATGGGGTGCTAAAAGCGGTCAGGCATGTATTGGTGGCATTCCCTAACAATGCGTTCAGAACTAGATCTGGATGATTCAAAACACTCCTACACGCCCGCGTAGTCGACCTAGTCGGCTTATGTGCTGTTTCGGATTCAGAGCATGAATGAAGGATCACAATCGAAGTTCGTGGAGCAGAGACTTTGCATATCGTTCTTTCAAATCAATGATCATAGGCCTCATGAGCAACAATGAAATGGCATACGCCACACCTGTTTCATAGCAGTACCAGAGGCGGTAGCAGTGTCAAGTGCCGCGAGGACGGGCGCAGCTTGTCTGCCCCTGGTCACAGCGGCAGCAGCAAAACAAGCCAGCAGGACAGTGGAACCGGGCAATACGACGGCAGTCAAGTGCCGCCAGGACGGGCCGACACAGGGAGCGCCGCCAACCCGTCAGTGGTTACAGTGGCAGCAGCAAAATACGCCAACAAAACGGCAGGATCGGGCGGCATGAAACCAATGCAAAGTGCCGCCAGAACGGGCAACACAGAAGGCGCCACCAGTCCGACCCTGGCCACGGTGGCAACAACAAACACGGTTAAAAAGGGCAGAATCGAGCGACACGACACGACACACAGCAGAGACGGTGACACATGGCCGGCATTGTGAGGGTGGACATCCTATCGCTGCCTGGTGACATGATGGCGGACCTGCCTAGATGCCCGCCCCTGCGCTCTCCCGAGCAGAGTTCTTGCGCAACCAGCCGCTGCGCACATGCAGCCTAACTCGAGTCAGCCTCCGTCTCACACAACTAGCCACACTCCTAGCTTCGGCTGCCGGCTACTAATGACGCACACCCCTGGTCTCCCGATGCTGGTGTCGCCTGTGCAGGTTGAGTCCATGATGAAGCAGACATCAGAATTGAACTGGTTTGGCATCGCCCTCTACCACGTATGTGGCATGGAGCGCCCGCCGCGACCGATGGTGATTAACCAAGAGCTAGACACAACGGCCAGGATTGCCTCCGGTGCTTCAGACGTCGGACAGCCAAGCCATGTATCGACGCCTCATTTTGTAGACGACGAAGCTGGCAACGACGGCAAGGCCGTCCTGCTGCAGTCCCAGTTTGCTGATGATGGTCGTGTTAACATTCATGTGAATAGAAGTGGCATCAAACTAATTCAGCTGGTTCTTTATTTAGCTATACAAAGGTAAGATATGAAGATAAGGTAAGCAGCATATGAAGGCTACATGTTTGATGGCGGTGGCCAAGTTCTATCGGTGACTCAGCAGAAGGACTTTGGTGCTATTCTGAACACAAGATTGGGGGCATCACAACAGACGAAAGAATCCAGGAAGAAGGCACTGAGAATGCTTGGGGCAATATATAAGAATGTATCATACGAAGCTACTCTTAATTTACAGTTCTTAATGTTTTCGTTTCATTGCAATTCCTTTTTTATGTCCATAGTATCGGGGCACCAGGTGTCCCTTTTCCTCCACGGGTTGGCACACCTTTTGTACTACCTGGTGCACTTGATGCACCTTTGGTTGTATGCTAGATGAGAGCCTTGTACTTCTGGCTTTGGAAAGAACAATAACAGTTTGCAGGTGCCATATTTCCAGAAATTAAATCCTGAGTCAATGAAACCATTTCCACGTTAACATTTTCAGGCCCGATCTACATCCTTTGTGTTAAAGGCTAACATAAATGCGTAGAAGGCCATATAACAATTTGCAATAAAAATATATGCATGATGCTTTCTGGTGTGATTTGAATGAGTTCCCCATATATTTTATAGGGAAATAACAAATTTTCCAGATATATGCAATTTAAATTAAAGTGCTTATATGTCAAAAAGTAGTCAGTTCACCAACAAAATGCTAGATTCACTTAAGTACTATTCAAAACCACAAAAAAAACATGGGCACCCATGATTAGTTGGTTATTTAAGTTTCAGGGCATATCAACCAGGTTTGATAAGGCGATGCATTGTTAATGGGCTTTAGGTGACCTAACATCAGTGCAATTTAGAATACTCAACATCAGGGTATATGATGCAGGCAATCAAACATGACCTTTTTGTTGATCACGCATTGGAAGGCCAGATTAGGTTTTTACTGACAATTTTGCATTTTTCTTTATTGCATACATTCCCATTAAAGTCATATGTTCAGCCCCACACCTTTCCCATCTAGGTGGAGAAAGAGGGAATAACATGCATCTTCATCATTATACATGGGTGTGAAATGACCAAACCTGGTTGATGTGCCCTAAAACTTAAATAACCAACTAATCATTGGTGCCCATGAATTTAGCATTTGTGTTGGTGAACTGGCTACTTATTGGCATATAAGTACTTTAATTGAAATCGCATATATCTGGAAAATGTGTTATTTCCAATAAAATATACAGGGAACTCATTCAAATCACACCACAAAGCATCACGCATAAATTTGTATTGCAAATTGTTGCATGGCTTTCTATGCATTTGTTAGCTTTTGACACAAAGGATGTAGATCTGCCCTGAAAATTGTTCATGTGGAAATGGTACCATTAGCTCAGGATTTCATTTCTGGAAATATGGCACCTGCAAACTGTTATTGTCCTTTCCAAAGCCAGAAGCACAAGGCTCCCATCTAGCATACAACCAGAGGTGCATCAAGTGCACCAGGTAGTACCAATGAAGGTGTGCCAACCCATGGAGGAGAAGGGACACCTGGTGCTCCGATATTATGGATATAAAAAAACGAAGTGCAATGAAAAGAAAATATTAAGAGATGTAAATTAAGAGTAGTTTTCTTGAAGACAACTAGGGTAAATATCTGGGGGGATTTCTACAGGAGGTGGTGAAGATTTCCTAGCACCAGCACCTACTGTTTCTTCAGAAACTAAATATTAACAAGATATGCAATGTTCAAACTTCAGTGTTTCACTGTTTAAGCTTTAATCAGAAGCTGTTGACTCCTTTTGTGATAATGATCAGGCATTCCATCAGCCATACAATACAGGCAACCATCACAACGTGCCCATTGTGCTGAAGTGTAAAAGTGATGTAGGGTGGCACTCCACAGGAAAAAGATGGTGAATAATTTAAATAACAATGTTCTGAATTAAGCTGGAACAAACCTGCTGAGCAGAGGGTGCACACAGGTATTCTGAAATAGTGCATGCAGAGTGACACCCCTGGTTTCTGAGTATATCCCGTCCAGTCACTAGTATATTGTACCTTAACGTATCCACAATGCAAAGTTTTCCACATATCCTACCACTATGAAGCAAACAAAGTGGTTAGGTTGTGTTAGGTTAAGCTAAACTTTTCTTTTAAGGTTGGAAGATTTCAACATTTTGGTGACATTTTTCACAATACAAATTATTTAATTTCTTCCAGATCAAATTAGGCTAGGTTTGGTTATGCTTTTTAATTTGTATTTTTGGACAAAGGTAGTGGGAAAATTTTCCATTTTTTACAATATTTTTCCTCTAGCATTTTGCCATTTCTAGCAGCTCCCAACCTCTAGGCTAGATTATGTTACTTTGTTCTCTCTTTTCCATAATGTTTTGCTACATCACCAAAACCCAAGCCCCTTCAGATATAAAGTCACAAAACATTCAGACTATAAGAGCCACAATGACCCATCTAGGTTAAGTCTGCAATGGGACGATACCATAATCATGAACAAAAAGACACTAATCACCCCAACCAACATCACATCACAAATTCCCAAGAAATCATCCACCAACATCTCACACAGCCATCCATCCTTACCTATCCACCCATGTCCCACACAGCATCCATGCTTACCATACCTATCAAGCCCTATTCAACTCCACCATTGCCTGCTTAAAGGGGCCTGGACCATGCACACTAACATCAAAAATATCATGCCATCCACCACTAATTAGAACAATAAACAATGTCCAGCCTAAACATTTGTCCAACAGACTTTTTAATACAGTTAATGAGGGACCCCCACAGCACCAGCAGGCAGTTTATTCCACTTAGCAACAACCCTTTGCCTGAAGACCTGTTGTAGCCTTACTGTCTTACAGCTTGATTTGTCTAACATGGATTGATGGGGGACGAGTGGTCTGGGGGTAAGTTCTTTGTCTCACGATCAAAAGGTTGTGGGTTCGTGTCTCACCTGTCGCTACTCTTCGCCCGCGACCAATCGGCGTGAGAGATTGGCGACACTACATGACTCAACAGTCAATGTGTCGCAAAACCAAGAACCAACCAATGTGGATTGATGACCCCCATAGGCTAAATAGAAGAGGATCATTCAGATTGACCTGATCTAGCCCTTTAATAATTTTGTACATTTCAGTCACATCACTCCTAAACCTCCTATACTTCAGTGAGTGCAAATATAATGCCATAAGACTTTTGACATATTCTAAGTTACCTAGTCCACTAATGAGTCTAATGACCTTAGTGCTCAAAGATCTAACTTGTCTTGCTGGAATTATTTTTCCTGCCGACTGAAAAGTATGTATTTGCAGAGGAAACGAGTGGTCACATGCTATTCGCAAATATAAAACTTGCATTGAAGAACAGAAATTTCATGAATTCAAATTACCTGAAAGTGCAAATTTACCTAATGTTTACGAGCAAATGTTAGATGCCTGAATTGAAGACGTCAGGTGTCACGGTGCCGCGGTAGCTCACCATATTTTTCTTCCTCGGACGCCCAAGTCCGACATCCATGTCGAAAACTACACGTATATATTAACTGTGCATAACCAGCCATCACCCATCGCCAAAACTAATCGTTCACCCATGTTTCCAAACGCATCATTCAAAATCTGAACGAAGGCAGGGAGCAGCTGACCCTCATCCGATTCATCAGCATAAATTATAGCCAAAGGCTCTAAATCGTGATTAAGCTGGAGCTATGCCCCGCAACCGTAAAGCTACAAATCCAAGGCCCTTTACATAAGGTACAACCGTCCGGCAATTGGAACTTTTCATGACGTCACAAGTTTTCAACGGCCGATATCCTCATTGCTCGCAATGCTATATAGGGGTAGTTTGTAATGTAATATCTTTTTCAGGAATGAAGTCACAGCTATACAATAAAGACTATGTGATAGAACACGTCTTTCTCTGCCGAAAATATAATTTCAGTTTCTGCCTGAAACTTACCAGAAACGCGATATAGGAGTTCAAACAGGTGGTCGCATCATGCAGGCTTCGTCTCCAGCTGGCACCGTCCCATAGCTTTTTTTTCACCAACGAATTCTCATAAGGAAGGAATGTGCGGTGGAACTTACGCAAATTCTGAGAAGGATACAGGGGTTTTGTTTGATGCACTTTTGAGGGGACACTTTACCCTTAAATCTCGACTTTTCCAGCCAATAATTTCAGGTCTTATCATGGGACCCCATTGGGTGTACCTTTCAATTCATTTGAATTCTCCTATTGCCTTCATGCAATGCGTTCCCCAATAATTGCCAGAAGCAGCTCCGCCATCAGCCGCCTCACGATGCCGGGCTGGTCATCCGCCGCGCGGCCCATCACCAGGTTGAATGTCAGCTCAAAGCCATGCACCACTGCCATCCAGCGTTCCGAGGGCACCAAGAGACAGCCACGGCTCACTACGCGAAGCCAGCTGTCGGGCACAGAACTGGGCTGCGCTATGCTGGTTGCCTGATCAAGTGTAGGGTCGATGGCCCGGCATTTGCATGCCACAAACCCTGCCACGAAAGCCAGCGCCTCCAGCTCGATCCCTACCTCATCGCTGGGGTCCCGGGCCGCCATCACCTCGACCAAAGGCATTGCCGGGTGCTCGCCAGCGGAGTCCTCCAGGTTGAGGGGCGCCGGAGGCTGCAGGGTTGAGGCTTGGTAGGCCCGATTGAAGTCTGCTTCCTCCTCGGCGGCATCCAGTTGGTCAAGATCCTGAATCTGAAACAGATGAGCATTACCCTGAAGTACACATCATGGTAGTCAAAACTGCTTTGTTTGCGTTCAGTTCAGTGAAAACGTACGCAACACCGTCAGCTTCACTGGTGGTTTCAAAGTAAAACATGGAAAGGCAGAATCCAGAATGCAAAGCTTCCCATGTTTTGCTTCAGCTACACTATGTGATATCTGCGTGGTCCTGTTACAAGTTCTCAGGTACAGTGAGACATTTTTCGCGAAATATGGTGGAATATAATTACATAATTACCTATGATGTAGCATATTATACACGAACAGTTGATAACACAGGCATTGTGATTGTTGTCCCTATCGTGAATTCAGGTATTTATATATCGGGGATCTATCAGAACAAGTAAAAAGGTGCTTTATTGGCTCAGACTTGAGCTTAAAAGATTTGAAGATGTTTTAAACAGCCTTGCATCTAACGCGAATGATGACATTGGGCTGCATCCGTTTCGACATGTCACAACTAACGAAAAACAAACATTATTTGAACACTGCTTAGCTATGACCACATATTTACCTGGATGTCGAGGCCCTCGAAGGCATCGTTGGTGAGGCAGTCCAGCCGGCTCTCCGTGGACAAGAAGTCCGTGTCGGCCTCCAGCTGTACCGCACGGCCCCGGCTGTTGGCGGCCACCAGCGGGGACGGAGCCATCAGTAGGATGCGTAGCCGGGACCGCGCCTCCACAGCGTCCGGGGTGGTGTTCTGGCCGCACATGCCCCGGAGCTGGGAGAAGACATTTTCCAGGCAGTCCTGGTTCAGCCTGGAGGTCAGCAGGTACTGGTACCCGGGGACTGTGGCCAGCAGGTCCACGTGCAGGCCGCGAAGTGAGGCAATGCTCCGCAGTATGCCGTGCTGGAACGGGAGCAGCCCTGCCCGTCCACCTTGGTGTGAACTTCCGTGAACTTCCGATGAGCAACTCCATGTCCCGGAGAGCTGCTTCCTGGACGGCCGTGGCCCCCGGGCTGATGCCGTAGCCGCAGCGCTCCAGTCGGGCGTTGAATGGCGCACGGCTGTTTGCGACATCAAACCACTTGTCGACGGTGAGCACGGCCGCCGACTGTGGTTGGCGGCGAGGCAGCAGCTGCCCCATCGCAGTCCCCACGCTGTTGGAGAAGGCCTGCGTGGCTAGATGCACCCTCTGGCCACTCTGACCAGCGGCCTGAAAATATAGGGCAGGTATGTCCAAAGTGCATTTTGGAAGATAGCCAACGGCTTCAATGCGAAGTTTTGTTTAATGCGAAGCAATTTCTCAGTCCACTTGTGATCCGTCTCGCAGTTGTAATATCTAAGTCCATCGAGCAACGTTCACCTTAGCCATTGCCAGTGGAGTGGGTGTTGGTGGGAGTAGGGATGGGAGTGGGGATGCGGGTGGCATTGGTGGGTGATGTGGGCGGGAGTGATGCACCCCCTAGGCTTTTCCGCGTATTTTCCGGACTGTTCAACGGAACCCATCCTGACTTCCGGTACCTCACAGGATATTTTCATCTTTTTCAGAAATTCTGGTAAAATTGCTTAGATTATGCAAGGTTGTGGAACGATCACATCACAAAAGGGAGAACCTTGAATTTTGTTCAACAAAGCCATGTATCACGCAGCCTGGCACAACATGGCGAGCCAAAATGATGTTGGATATGTGGTAATTGGGGATTGCACAAACAGGATGATGTAGGTTATTAACCTTTTCCATGTCATTTGAGGCTTTGAGGTCATTGTCCTGAGTTTGCCCCCAGGATGACATTCGTCACTAAGTGTACAGTAACCCTAAAACTATTTCATGTTTTGAATTGGATTCCTCGTCCATTTTTACCACTTAGCGCCTAGAAATGATAATTTTATACTATATTATATTAGTTATAACTTTCATATATTCAGAAGATCTGACAGAAAAGCACTTGACGTCCATACAGGTCATGCGAGCAGTATGAGTTGCTCCGAATCCCCTTCTTACCTCCAGGTGGAACCGCGTGAGCTTGGGGAAAAGCCTCAGCTCGCCGTTGTCCAGCGCAAGCAGCTCCTCAAAGCACTGACGGCTGAGCAGGGCTGTACCGCCATCGGTCTTCGGCACCAGCAGGCCGCCGTTCTCCGCCATTGTGTGGGCTCTCATCAGCTTGATGAGGTGGGGCGGGTCCGCAAAGACCCAGACTTTCCTAAGGGGATGGGAGAGGTTTCTAATTAACATGGGGTCGGGTGTGGTGGGGGTAAACATTAACCCCACCCCTAGGCTTTCTAAAATAACGAAATGTACTTGAATTGAAATATTTTTACAGTATGCAAGCCAAAAAAGCTGCATGCTGGTAAATAAGCTGTTGTGTACGTGGAATCAACATATGATCATACCTGGGGTACAACAAACTTTTGGGTCGAGGAGCTGATATCAAGTTTATACATGCCACAATTTCGATTTTATGCAACAATGAAATGCTTGCCTATTTACGTTACATTCACTGTTGTTTGGGACTCTGGAAAGCTACAACACCATCAACATCACCAAACTAGTTTGACATGGACGTACCGGATTGGGTCTGCTGGGTTGGATATCCAGGTTGAGGACGAAGTGACGCCGGCCTCCTTCCACATGGCCTCGTTCGAAGGGGCCATGTCGCTCACGGCGGCGACCACCTTCAGGCCCAGTGTCTCCAGTCTGGCGATGACGACGGAGAGCTTCTCGATGGTCATGGCAGCGTCCAGTTCATAGAACAGCGGCTGCTTCCAAGGTGCGCACAACCCACGAACCATGAGAACCTGCAGTAGGATTTCCGAATTCAGATACCGCTGACGCCTTAGAGATTCTGAACATTGAACAAACACACAACTGACATGCACGAATTCCCCATTACCGAGCAAAATATAAAAAGACAATCATGACATGCAATTGTAATCACCCAAACAGAGCAGTGGGAAGACATCTACCCTCCACATTGAGAAGTGTAATTGGATTCCCAGTCAACCGTTACTTTTTATTTCGGTCACAGCTGCCAATTAACCGAAATTTGTCAAAACTGGTGGAGAAGTCGGTACGGCCGGCATAATGTTAAGGACGTAAAACATTACGGTATTAACATTATGTTAAGGACAACATACAATGCAATGGATAAACCTGGTCAAAGTACAAAAAGAAGTGAACACAATTTATTTATGTGATTGGGTAAGCACGTTAAAGTTGCTATGCATTAATGCATTGCTTAATGCCAATCACCGGCCAAAAGTTGGGAAATAGGTTAATTGAGGGTGAAAATTATCTAACAAACAATGAGAACGTCGTAAACATGCAACAATCCCTGGCTCATCGTCAGAAAGTACACATTTCATACCTGGAGCTTAGATGCCGCCAGCACCTGGTCCGCTGCAGCGTCATAACAGCGTCTACTGTCCAGGCTCATCTCGTCGAATGAGATGACGCACAGACGTTGGATGGGCTCCATGGTCTGGACGGCCGCCTCCAGAACCGCGGCGGCAGCCTCCATCACGCCCGGTGTGACCGTGAAGGAGCGTATCCATCGTGACAGCGTCGTCATGGACGGCAGGGGGAGATTTAGCACGTTGCTGACATAAGCGAAGGCCTTCTTCGAGATGCAGCGCAGGCCCAGCGCTCTAGCGACGGCCTTGGCCCCCCAACAGGTTCGGCGCCCAGTGGCCGCTTGGCGCACCTGCTCTGCCGACAGCACGCCCGCTTCCAGCAGCTGGTCCAGGGTCGCGGCCTTCTTCGCCAGGATGCTGTTGCGGCGGAGCAGATCAGACTTCTGGCGCCGCCACGCCAGACGTCTCTGACGACAGATACGCTGCATCCGATCCACCTTTCTCTGCAGCAGGCAGATTTCCACTAGAGGCGTCAAAATCCGCACTTCTGCCATAGGCTGAAGCAGCGTTGGGACGTCGTCTACTTCAGACAGATCACTGCAATCGGAAAACAAGGCCGACGCGTAATATATCACTTTTTGCCTTTTGGAGGCGAAGGTGAGTGAAATGTTAAAAGCAATCTTAGTGATTCATTAAAATGAAGAACATTTTGTTGGTAATGAACATACTGTAGCACAGTAAGTATAATCACAGTACAAAGAACAATAAGAATATATTTTGATCAGACATACTTTTTCCATTATTTCCATAAATAGGTACACACCAGGATCAACAAGACATGTTGTGAAGTCATACTTTAGTGTGCATCTGCATCAATCATATTTCATAACTGGTTGCAAGACAGATTGAAGATTGGGGTGTGCTTACTTTTGTCTTGTGGTACTACCAAAAATGGAATTTGCACCATAATAACTTACCACATCGGGGAATCAGTATCTGCATCAGCAGCAGGCTCAGCTTCAGACATCTGTAGATTTGGACTTGACCTATCACCAAGCACACTGTCAACAGTCTGCTTCTGCTCCCTATGAGTATGGCGCTGACACCTCTCCAAAGCAGCTGTTCTCTCCTCCCTGTTGCAAAGATGAAGGAAGAGTTACATATATATCCAATAAGCTATGTTTATGCTATGCTATTGGCAGCAGTGTCAGTGCATTGACAGCATGTTAAACTCTTGGCCAAAATTCTGCCATTGAACTAGAGCTCATTGCCTGTGCCTGTGGAACTCATTGTGGTGAGACAAGGGTTTATGCACCAATCCCTGATGAGCAATAGGACCCTGGTTCATGAAGCCACCCCAGCAAGAATGTAGACTATTTTTTAAATCAGACAAGCAATGGGGATAAACATCGAAATATACATCATTTTTCTACATTAAAATATTCCAACAAGCATTACACATATTATGCCATCATAAAGCTGAAGATGTCAAACTAGCTGATGTAATTTTAAATTTGTAATATTTTAAAGAAGAAAATTATTCTTAAAATTTTACCTCGGGTGAGTTGATTGTTTTTTTTATAAGTGTTTTTCCAAGCAAGGCTAGGTTACATTTCTTTAACACATTGTTTGTGTTGCAATACAACCAAACTCAAAGCATGTTTTTGGTGGTTCACATTCTACAGACTGGCAGACTCCCATCATTACTTTGAGCCATCACCAGCATAAACTCAATACAACTGACCTAACTTGCTGGTAATCAACCAACTTGATGTTTTTAAATCCAAGTTCTTGCATGGGTTGCTTCAGTCTGCATACTGCAGTCTGAACCTCAGTCTGCATACTAAGGCAGGCATGAACAAAAAATACATGCAGTTAATTGCAGGTAGAAATGTTGTATCAATCAATAAAGATAAATATTTATTATCTATTTATCAATATTTATTTACAATAAATATTCAATTAGAATTACCCACTTGAAACATTGAGCATTTATACAAATAGCCTCAAGCCGGTTGCCAAAGCAAGTAACATAACTTTAATTAAGTGCTTAAAATGAACAGATGACTCCATACCTTGTCGGAATGTTCACGGACGGAACAGAATCTTTGCGTAGGAACAGCTTGGTCTTGAAGCCCATGGACCGTTTCAGTAGGCATGATGGGTCAAAGTCACCTTCCACAAAATGGTTCGAACAGATCCGAGCCGTCTTCAAGTTCATCGGGTCCTGTCTCGCACAAAGTTGCACCCACTGTGCTCTTCTTTTAGCATCTTTCGGAAAATTAAAATACGAGATGTCAGGATTCTTCCTGAACGATGAAGCACACTTAGCCACAGAGCAGTATCCCATTACTACGAGCACTCAGTCTCGGAGCAGAGCTAGTCAAAGACCAGAAAAGCCTATAATATACCGCACGTAGCCGCACCACCGCCAGAGATTTGAAACGACGGTTGTGGTCTGGCGCAGTAAATGCGCAAGAGATGTCTGACCAATGACGTCAGAAATTAAAGTGGCCCTATGGCCGCTGAAGGGACGGCACCCCCCTGTTCAAATCTACAAAATACACATGAAAGTGGGCCGACCTCAAGATAACTAGAGACAACAGGTACTCCAAAGTTGGCTGTTCTAGTATAGTTAGTTTAAACTAGACAAAACCTACGCCAAGTGACGTCATATACCAGAAGCGCTTTTTTATTCCAGAATACTGCTGAATTATATTCTAGTTTTGGACTATACCAATAAATCTACTGCATCTGGTACTTTCATTTTAGCACAATTATGGCGCTTTTCTGCCGATTAGTTTCCCCGTTGGTTGTAAAGCATATCAGTCATTCATTGAAGCTTGAATATTCTCTTATTCTGCTGGCGTGCCGGTGGCTTTGAACCGAAAGGCACCACCTCCATAATTAATTTATCCATGGCGTGGTTGATATTGAGAACACACACCTCAGACAATTTTTGCGAATTAAGGCCTTGTACCCACAATGTCAACTTCGTCAGCATGTCATTGATGCAATCTGGTGATTATTGTTAGCATGTGCGTTTGTCCCCTGTCATTTATCATATTGTTTCTGTGTGCTATATGTAATCATGCCATAATGTGTCATTCACCAACTTGTGGACAATTTGGTAATTGCTTGCCCATTGTATCATGGCTGGGCAGTAGTGGTAGTAGGGTAAGAGGGAGTTTCCAAACACTTAAGGCATGGAAGAAATTGCTCTACTACTGCTTTTGTGTTGCCAAACCAGTAATTATACTGTTTACTGAATTTAGAAAAAATGAAGATGGTATCCATATTCAGATGGTTCTCTCTATCAAAGTCACCTAACAACTCACATAGATCTACTTTAAAACATATAATTGTTTTGTAGTGTTGTGCCATATTCTGAACATGAAAGTGGTTGTGCAGGATTACTTCACTGTAGCTGGTGTGGTACCAATTATTAGTAGCCACTAAAAATACTGGTGTAATTGCCAAAAAATATGAGACCTTAAAATAATTTTTCAGGGAAATATGTACTTTTTAGTTGATTTTTGAATTCTTGATATGCCTTTCCAATGCAAAGTTGATTGATGTGGTTAAAATGTGACCACTCTCACCTGTACTGTGCGAGATATGATTTAAGGTTTCATTATTGCAGCTTTGGGTGTTTACAAGTGACGTTTGGCACATTTTCACCTAGGCAAAGCTAAAATGAGGTTGTGATAAGTTAGGCATTTCTTTACCTTCCTCAATTTTCAGATCGAGTTGTTCATGAATGTGATTTTTTTTAATTGGAAGCTAATTTGTGTTCTCTTCTGAAGAGAGGCAAGGCTGGAGCTGTGTGAGGTTTTTACAATTGCACCTGCAGAAGAAGATTTGCATTTTAGTTGAGGTGGCATTTCAATAAACAAAATTGTAAATACATGTTTCTGAATGTCATTAAGATGATATGACCATTGTATTCCAGCGCAAATGCATGCTTTTCAGTTCGTAAGTGAAGTAATGCGAAATGTGTTGCTTTGATTTGGGTAATTGGTACTGAAGGATAATGTTAAATGTATAAACAGTGCATCCAAACCAATGTCACCCATTGAATATCTTTGACATCACATATGCAACAATGCTGGTTGAGTTATCATCACAATCCTTCCACAGTCTAAACCTAACCTACCTCTTTTTCAGGACAAACACTGTTGTTTCTATTCTATCCTCCAAATTCCAAAAGCCTTGGTATTTATATATAAGAAGCCCCAATGAAGACAATTTTTTTAGACAGATGTATGGACTGAACTTCTTGAAGCTTACTAGCAACTTCTTCCCAGTATCTTAAAAATAATTTTCCATAAACTGTGTTAAATGAAGAACCAGGCTACTTAGGAGTAGTGAAAGATCAGAAGAAGACAGGATAGGCAGTCATGCACGGAAAGCCAAAACCAGGTTTAATTATACCAAAAAAAAATGACTACATACATTTGCATGTGGCTATTTCTAACATTTTTATCATGATATTCCAGCAGAATAATCGCCAGCCCTTTCTACATGGAGTATTGATAACAGATTCAGCCTAGGATATAAAATGTATGCTCCCATTAACTGAGTGACCATGTCACGAGGTTAATTAATATACGGTGCACAATTGATGCGAGTGTGTAATTAGGGTACAATGGATCTACCATTTCCTTCGTGAATCACGTTCAACATCAAGCATACAATATCAGCAGGTTTTAGATGACCGAACATGAGTATGTTTTTGGAGGTCCAACATCAGTTGTTTAGGTTAGATTCAGTTAGGATATTTTTGTAATTTGACATCAGTGTTCTTTGTTGGCCACCAAAAACCCCATTTCCCCACACTTTCCATATTTTCCATATCATTCCATATTCTCCCCACACTTTCTATAACCTCTTATGTCTTATGGCGTGGGGGATAGCATGTACTGTCATTGTCAACATTAGTGTTTTTCCTAGTGTTTGAAAAATCTTAGTTGAAGGATATTAATATTATTTTTTAGTGAAATTACTTTTTTTCTAGATATCAGCACATGAACTTGAACTGCCGATTTGCTGAAATTTCATTTCCCATACAAGTGAATATCAGGTTCCTTCAAATCACATCAGATAATGATGTGAATTGAAGACATGTTAAATGCTAAGCGTGGCGATGGGGGGGGAATGGTGTGTGGTCTGGTCCATGGCCAGAAGGAAACCAGCGGACCGATCGCTGGGCACCCATTTGCGTATCCCGAAGATGAACCACGAGAAGCGTTCTGGACTCTTCTCCTAAGCCTTAGCGACCTGACGGTTCCCACCGAGGAATTATTCCACACATTCAGAGAGATGGATGCAGCGTTTTGTGTTCACCATGCCCAAGAACCCAACAATCTCAGCAGACATCCAGAGGTCATTGAAAGTTACCGCCAGGTGTTGGAATCCAGATTCAATTCCACAGATAAAATATAATTAAGTGCTTTGCGAGGATCCGGACATTTATTCATCTCGGGCTGGTGAACATGGTGAACGTCGCCAAGCTCGCAAAGCGGCAGCAGCGGAAAGCCGAGCAGTTTGCTCAGTGACTGCGAAGTATGGGCCGCACTTGGGCGATGCTTCACATTCAGATCAGTGTTTGAATCTTTCATTGTTTGGACGTATAGGTGCATCACCTGCCGTTTATCATATAGCAGCATATCATGACTTTCTACACAAATATTACACGAGACTAAACGTACGTGTTGCAGTCGCACCGAGTGTATGTCAAGCTCAACAGCTGATATGTGCCTGTGTTTGTGAAGTCGGTAGAGCGCAGCCTGTAGGTTTACGCGTACCCATCGTCCCACTACGGTGCTCGTGAATAGTCTGTGTATGTATGCATGTCGAGTTCTTCTCAGCCACAGATGTCACGATGAGGATGTTCCATCTATTCTTGCCAGTTCGTCCGATTTTATAAGGTGCCAAATATGTACGTACTGTAATGTTAGGTATTGTAATGTATTGCCGCAATGCAATCTCATTAAGTACCGTGGCTTATCTGCACCTGCTACCGATAACCTCTTATGTCACGTGTTTGGTGGAGCCGCGGTAGCCTAGTCCGTAGGGTGTTGGGCTTTTGACCGCAAGATTATGGGTTCGAGTCCCGCAACCAGCGGAATTACCGAGTCCACCCGCGACCAGTCGGATTGAGAAGTTGGCGACGCTATATGGCCTTGCAGCTAATTGCGTCGTAAAGGAACCCAAGGTTCTTTTTCTGCTTCATGTGTTTGCTTCTCCCAATATATGTCTTGCGTTGTGCTTCCTCAACGTATCGTTTTAATACGCACTCTGTTGGGCGCCGGAATATATATATATATATATATATATATATATATATATATATATATATATATATATATATATAACATATTCATGTGCGCGAAATGACGAACGCAGTCCATGCGCCAAAAATGCACATTCACTTCCACCACAGACTACACAACCGAGAAACAATCGGCAGTGGGAGTGAGGGCCTTCCTCAATCTTGCCAGTCTTGTCTTCTCCAGATGCATGCTCCTCGTATTAAAGTCTGATCGATAAACAACTTTTGTTACCGTATTTATGTCGTGCTGTACTGCAAAATGCGTGATTTTTTATTTTATTTAAAATTTAGTCCCAGTTGTTGCTGGGGTGGCTTTAGGGACCAGGGTTCTATTGCTAAGCAGAGCTTGTTGCGTGAACCCTCGCCCCACCACCCGATCCACGAATTCCTTTTCAACGGCTTAATTTTGATCGAAAGTTTAACGTGCCGTCAATACGTGCCTCCCGACCGTCGGCTAAACGCGAGCGCGCGAAGCGACCCGAACCCTGTGTTGCCAGGACAGGGGAGACCAGCACAGGCCAGCGCTCTAACCAACTGAGCTACCTGGGTGGCATTTCAGGTTGCACGACGCGAATAAGGAAAGCATATTTTAAAAGGAAAATATTTTCCTTAGTTAAAAATAAAACACATTTAATTTAAAAAATGTATGGTATTACGTGGCAATTGTCCATTCCAAGCACCAATTAAGCTGTTATTAAAGTTGCTTCCGAGCTGGTCTGGCATAGAAATTGCTGTTACCCTGCATTATTGCATGCATGACAGAAGTTTGATTCACATGGCGTCAGCGACGCAGCCAATTCATTTCGACTGAAAATGCCGAATAACGGTGTGCGAACATGGGCAAAGCCACGGTGGGGAATGAACGGGGATGCTTCCCAAATCTTGCCAAGTTCCGCGTTAAGCCTTTGACAATGCATGATAATCGAACCGAAATCCTCATGCAGGCTTCTGAAATCCGTTTTAGCGCTTACGGGTTCCACAAAGTTGTTGCCTAATCTAAATCGAGCGTTCATGGCACGAAAAGCATGATTTTTTATTTTGCGCCGGCACTCCAGAAAGTTCAGGATTGTCAACGAAATATTTTAGCAAACGTCTGCTCCTGTCAAAGCAATGCTTGTCGCAGTCCTGGTGGCGTGTGTTCGCCGTGTATCGTAAAAGGCGTGGAGCCGAGCTTAGAACTGGCATCGCTCTGACTCCAGCTCGGGTCCAGTCATTTGACTGTTCGGCAGCATGCATAACTGTTGGTTTTGTCACCTTGATAATCATGTACTGTTATTGTATGGACACCTCTAGGAGCAGGGACTAATGTTGGTCGGTGTGTACTGGTGGGAGGGGAAAGGGCAACCGTTAGTTTTTAGCTCAATATTTGCATGCACTGCCGTAGTGCCACAAATGATTAAATTCAGGGGATCCTGTCTCCTGTCCGACCCCCGATGGTCCGCCGCCCGTGTCAGGAAGGGACTGTGGGCCTGGACACTGCCATAAGTGGTGACGTGTTCCGTATTTCCTATGTCTGGCTGATTAGAAGAAGTGCCCAACCATAAATTTAAGGTGGCAGAACCCCAGCCTTGCATAATATCTGCGTATTTCCCTTCTCTTTATGAAAAAGATCGTTCCATGTGAACAGTGTCTTAATTCATTGTCGCTTATTAGAAGGACTTGCAACGACGCGCACAAAAAGCTGCCGGCCTCCAGGCTCGAACCGGCTACCTCCGAGTCGGCAAACCAACGTGCTACCAACTGCGCTACCAACACCGAGTCGATTTGCCCGCTTAAGTTAAATAGTGTCGATGGATATGACATGGGTCTAAATAACACCATTTTACACAATAACTAACATATTCATGTGAAAGTCTCCCATGATTATCGAAATACAATGAAACAAGCTTTCAGATGACGTATAATTTGCACCACCCACGTATACTTCTTAGTCAGGAACGTACGCGGAAAAGTACCATTTCTTGGTGTCGTGATAATCTGCTGAACCCAAATCAGCGCCCAGATGACGGCTCCTGCCAATGAACATTGACAGGGGCCGGGTCGACCTAGCACGATTTTAGCGAGGGCTCAAACACCGCGCCCTCAATTTCACCACAAATGTCTTACATCTGTCACATTTGTCGACTACAGGCGCAAAATTGTGTTCTGGGTGGGTCTACTCTGTTCCCCTGGGCTGTTGCCGTGACCATATTCAGAAACTACCGAACCAAATTCCACCAAACCTTCACCAATCGATTCAGTTGGGTCGATTTATGTGGGACTTTTGAATATGGGGACACTTACCATTACACAAAGCTATAAAATTACCCCTCAAACTTGGAGCGGCCATTTTGAAATCATTTTGAAAGTGTTGCCGTGCCCATGCTCATAAACCGCTGCACCGAATTGAACGGAACCTTCACCAATCAATGCAGCATAGTCGATTTACTTGGGACTTTAAAATATGGTGACATTGACCTTGACCTAGTTAGTTATTAGGGCTTTAGGGCGCATCGACTACATTGGTCATGTAGCGCCCAGACCTTGACCTAAGGTCGCTGATTAAGTACATCTTTATTTTGAATTGTTGCCGTGACCATGCTCCTAAACTACTGAACCGAATTTCGTGAAACCTTCGCCAATAGACGTGACATGGTCGATATACTTGGGACTTTTGAATATGGTGACCTTGGCCTTAGGTCAAGGTCATCAAAAAAGCACAAAACCATTTTTAAGACTTTTAACCACGCCCATACTCTGAAACTACCCAATACAATTTCATGAAACCTTCACAAATCGACGTAACATGTTCGATATACGTGGGGCTTTGAATATCGTGACCTTGACCTTAGGTCAAGGTCACAAAAATCCAAAAAATCGTTTTCTTCCCTATTTGACACGCCCATGCTCCCAAAGTACCGAACTGAATTTGATGAAACATTCACCAATCGACGTGGAATGGGCGATATATTCTGGAGTTTAAATATGGTGACCTTGGCCGTCGGTTAAGGTCATCAAAAATGCATAAAACACATTTTAATGGTTGTTGCGCCGCCCATGCTCCGAAAGTACGGAACCGAATTTCATGAAACCTGCGCCAATCGACGTGCCGTAGTCGATATATTTGGGACTTTTCAATATGGTGACCTCGGCCCTAGGTCAAGGTCATAAAAAATGCATAAAACTCATTTTAATGGTTGTTGCGCCGCCCATACTCCGAAAGTACGGAACCGAATTTCATGAAACCTTTGCCAATCGACGTGCCGTGGTCGATATACTTGGGACTTTTCAATATGGTGACCTCGGCCCTAGGTCAAGGTCATAAAAAATGCATAAAACTCATTTTAATGGTTGTTGCGCCGCCTATGCTCCGAAAGTACGGAACCGAATTTCATGAAGCCTTCGCCAATCGACGTGCCGTGGTCGATATACTTGGGAATTTTCAATATAGTGACCTCGGCCCTAGGTCAAGGTCATGCAAAATGCATAAAACTCATTTTAATGGTTGTTGCGCCGCCCATGCTCCGAAAGTACGGAACCGAATTTCATGAAACCTTCGCCAATCGACGTGCCGTGGTCGATATACTTGGGACTTTTCAATATGGTGATCTCGGCCTTAGGTCAAGGTCATCAAAAGCGTATAAAACTCATTTTAATGTTGTTGCGCCGCCCATACTATGAAAGTACGAAACCAAATTCCATGAGACCTTTGCAAGTCGACGTGACGTGGTCGATATACTTTCGGCTCTTGAATATGATGACCAAACGATCGAAATATAAACGTATTGCAGTACCATACATGGCATAAAATAGCAAATGCGGACACAGCCTAACACGACCACGCACCTAGAAGACAGCAGCAGATGCAAGGGAAACACGTTGACCTTGGGAACCCATAAATAGTGATGGTCAATCATGTTATATAAATTTGTTGTAAAGTAGTTACTGGGAACAACGTATGGCTTGGTCGGCGTTATGTAAAGGACATAAATGACAATCATCATATTCAAGAGCCGAAAGTATATCGACCACGTCACGTCGACTTGCAAAGGTTTCATGGAATTTGGTTTCGTACTTTCATAGCACGGGCGGCGCAACAACATTAAAAATGAGTTTTATACACTTTTGATGACTTTGACCTAAGTCCGAGGTCACCATATTGAGAAGTCCCAAGTATATGGTCCACGGCACGTCAATTGGCGAAGGTTTCATGAAATTCGGTTCCGTACTTTCAGAGCATGGGCGGCGCAACAACCATTAAAATGAGTTTTATGCATTTTGTATGACTTTGACCTAGGGCCGAGGTCAACATATTGAAAAGTCCCAAGTATATCGACCACGGCACGTCGATTGGCGAAGGTTTCGTGAAATTCGGTTCCGTACTTTCGGAGCATGGGCGGCGCAACAACCATTAAAATGAGTTTTATGCATTTTTGATGACCTTAACCGACGGCCAAGGTCACCATATTTAAACTCCAGAATATATCGCCTATTCCACGTCGATTGGTGAATGGTTCATCAAATTCGGTTCGGTACTTTGGGAGCATGGGCGTGTCAAATAGGCAAGAAAACGATTTTGTGGATTTTGGTGACCTTGACCTAAGGTCCAGGTCACGATATTCAAAGCCCCACGTATATCGAACACGTTACATCAATTTTTTTTTTTTTTTTTTTTTTTTTTTTTTGGTTTTTTTTGGGTTTTTGGTTTTTTTTTTTTTTTTTTTTTTTTTTTTTTTTTTTTGTCCTTTTGCCCAAGGCCCAATTTCAAAAATTTTAAATTTTTTTGTTTTTTTTACTTTTTTTTTTTTTTTTTTTGTGGTTTTATTTTTTTTGTTTTGGGGGTTTGGTAGCAGGGCAATTTAAAAAAATAAAAATAAATATTTATTAAATTTGGGGGTTTGGTTTTTGTTTTTATTTTTTTTTTTTAAGTAGCCTATTTATTTTTTTTTTTTTGTTTTTTTTTTTTTTTTTTTTTTTTTTTTGGGGGTGTGTTTTAGGGGCAGGGCCACGATTTTTTTAAAAAATTTAATTTAATTGTTCGGGTTTTGGTTTTGTGTTTTTTTTTTAGGGTTTTGTTTTTTTTTTTTTTATTAAAAATTAAAATTTAATTAAATATAATTGTTTGGTTGTGGGTGGGTTGGGTTTGTTTTGTTTTTTGGTTTTTTTGTTTGGGCAAGGCCACACCGCAAAACAAAAGGACCCCCCCCCCCCTCTTTTTTTTTTTTTTTTCCTTTCCGTTTTTTTTTTTTTGGGGTGGGGGGTGGGCCCGCCCGGGGGGGGGGGGGGGAGGGGGGGCTCTTCCCTTTTTTTTTTGTGGGGGTTGATTTTTAAAAAAAAAAAAAGAAATGGAACGTAAAAAAAAAAATAGGGGTAAAAAAAGGAGAAAAAAGGCGGGGATAATAACTTTTTTTCTCCTAAAAAAAGGTTTTTTTTTTTTTTTTTTCTTATAAAATAATTTAGCCCCAAAAAAATTTTTTTTTTTTTTAAATTTTTTTGTTAAATTTTGGTATTTGTTTGCATTGGTAAATATTTTTGTGAAAAGTATGCAAGCCCAAGGCCCTTTACATAAGGTACAACCGTCCGGCGATTCGAACTTTTCATGACGTCATAAGTTTTCAACGGCCGAAGTCCTCGTCGCCCGCAATGCTATATAGGGGTAGTTTATAATGCTATATCTTTTTCAGAAATTAAGCTATAGCCATAACACGAAGACCATGTAATAGAACACATCTTTCTCTACAAAAAATATCCTTTCAGTTTTTACCTGAAACTTACCTGAAACCCGATATACGAGCTGAAACAGGTCATCATATCACGCAGGCTTCGTCTCCAGCTGGCACCGTTCCATAACTTTTTTTTCCCACAGACGAATGCTGATAAGGAAGGAATTTTCGCTTTCGTAGTTTGTGTACAACGAACACGAAAACAGTTGTATTGTGCATTTTATTGTCCTGCATAGTTTTTATCACGCCCTGGTTACCTCTCCCAACTGGATTTTCGGCCATGCAAATAAGTATCCACTGCCATCACTGCCGTGCAAAGGAAAAAAGAACAGGTGACATTTTTGGGCCAAACAACCTTTCTACACCATTCGATAGCTATTTCGTAGACGCCAAATGAGACAACTCATACTTATGTTTAGGTAACATACGATTTCGAAGAACATTATTTTCTTTAAAAAAATACGCATGTGAGGAACAACGACATATATCGTGGTAAAAGAACATATGAAACACATTTGCCTTCGCGTCAAGACGTATGTGTCATATTTCGTGACATTGTTTCACATGCCATGGCAGAAACACATATGTTACCTTTTTTGTCGCACGCACCTGCACGGAAAAAGGACGTAAGTCATCACGGCGGTCACATACGTCTTTCTAGTACTTTAGATGCTGAAACCTTAGCGGCAGAGACGTATGCGAATAAGCGCCAATCTCGAACGTCTTGTATAGTGCCAAACTGAGCTACATTTGTCTTCGCATCTGCTTACAGGATATGTTAAGCTTGTCAAAAACACCTGAACGCGCGAAAAATAGCTTGCGGTTTAAATATTCCACCCGGCGTAAGACTACCATACTGCGTCCAGTGCCATGGGGCAGCGATCATTATCAGTGCAACATGTTAGTTCCTCCATCACCATTGAAAAACCTCCAAATACCGTGGTCTCGTACACTTTTTCCCATCCGACAAGTTCAAGTGCTAAAGTCCTCTGCACCTCAGCTCATTCAACACCTCCGAGTCCGGCGGTCCCATGCACCTCTGACCATTCGACACCTTCTAGTACGGCGGCACCGTTAATTTCTGCTCACTAGACACCTTGGAGTACGGCGGTCTCACGCGCTTCTGCTTATTCCACACCTTCAAGTCGGGAGGTCCCGTGCATTCTGCTCATTAGACATCTTCGAGTACGGCGGTACCGAGCACCTTTGCCCATTCGACACCTTGGAGTACGGCGGTCCCGTGCGCTTCTGCTCATTAGACACCTTCGAGTAGGGCGGTCCTGTACATTTCTGCTCATGACACCTTCGAATACAGCGGTACCGTGCACCTTTGCCCATTCGACACCCTTGAGTCGGGCGGTCCAGTGCATTTCTGCTCACTAGACACCTTCGAGTATGGCAGTCCCGCGCGCTTCTGCTCATTCGACACCTTCAAGTCGGGTGGTCCGGTACATTTCTGCTCATTAAACACCTTCGAGTACGGCGATACCATGCAGCTTTGCCCATTCGACATTTTCGAGTCGAGCGGTGCCGTGCATTTCTGCTCTTTCGACGCCTTCAAGTCGGGCGGTACCGTGCACCTTTACCCATTAGACACCTTGGAGTACGGCGGTCCCGTGCATTTCTGCTCATTAAACACCCTCGAGTACGGCGATAACATGCACCTTTGCCCATTCGACACCTTCGAGGCGAGCGGTCCCGCGCGCTTTTGCTCATTCGACACCTTCGAGTCGGGCGGTCCCGTGCATTCTGCTCATTAGACACCTTCGAGTACGGCGGTACCGTACACCTATGCCCATTCGACACCCTTAAGTCGGGCGGTCCAGTGCATTTCTGCTCATTAGACACCTTCGAGTACGGTGGTACCGTGCACCTTTGCCCATTCGACACCCTTGAGTCGGGCGGTCCAGTGCATTTCTGCTCACTAGACACCTTCGAGTACGGTGGTACCGTGCACCTTTGCCCATTCGACACCCTTGAGTCGGGCGGTCCAGTGCAGTTCTGCTCACTAGACACCTTCGAGTACGGTGGTACCGCGCGCTTCTGCTCATTCGACACCTTCAAGTCGGGTGGTGCCGTGCATTTCTGCTCATTAAATACATTCGAGTACGGCGATACCATGCACCTATGCCCATTCGACACCTTCGAGTCGAGCGGTACCGTGCATTTTTGCTCATTAGACACCTTCGAGTGCGGCGGTCCCGCGCGCTTTTGTTCATTCGACACCTTCGAGTCGAGCGGTCCCGTACATTTCTACTCATTAGACACCTTCGAGTGCGGCGGTACCGTGCACCTTTGCCCATTCGACACCCTTGAGTCGGGCGGTCCCGTGCATTTCTGCTCATTAAACACCCTCGAGTACGGCGGTCCCGCGCGCTTTTGCTCATTCGACACCCTTGAGTCTGGCGGTCCCGTACAATTCTGCTCACTAGACACCTTCGAGTACGGCGGTCCCGGCGCTTCGCTCATTCGACCCCCTTTAGTCGGGCGGTCCCGTACATTTCTGCTCATTAGACACCTTCGAGTACGGCGGTCCCGCGCGCTTCTGCTCATTCGACACCCTTGAGTCGGGCGGTCCCGTACATTTCTGCTCACTAGACACCTTCGAGTACGGCGGTCCCGCGCGCTTCTGCTCATTCGACACATTCAAGTCGGGTGGTCGCGTGCATTTCTGCTCATTAAACACCTTCGAGTACGGCGATACCATGCACTTCGAGTCAGGCGGTCCAGTGCACCTCTTTTTTCCTCAACCAGCGCAACTCAATTTTCCATACCACGATATGCTCCGAGATACTACGCTTAATCGTTTGGTCCGGCTCTATGGCACATACGTAGTTTTGCCCTCACATGGCGGAATCGACGGAGACAAATTATAGCCTGGCAAAACTAATTTTGTACGTGTACCTAGCAAAGACGATTCTGAGCAACGCAACTGTACTCAATGCATTTGTCTTCCTGACAGGATTTGACGGTATATCGAACTCAACGAGAACACAATCGTATCGCTTTTTATAGACCGGAACGGTAAATCGGCATGGCTTAACAATTTTTGATCGGGACGGATTGTAACATATGCTATTTTTCCTTTGCACGGCAGAACAGACCATAGGTAACCAAACAGGCGAAGACACCTTTGGAGAATAACCAACAAAGTAATTCCTTGCACAATCACCCACACCACTATCATCACAATTATAAATAGCACCTACTCAATGCTCGATAAATGTAAAATCCCGCTGGGACGTCTCACATGTCGCGCCGTTAGCGTCATTAGGAAGGTTGAACGCCGCGCGCCAATTGCACATCTGAACAAGTAGAGCTTCAAAACACAACATGAAATATTCGTGAAGCACACATGGAACCTGCAGACACAGTTATGTCGCGATCACGAGCAAACCAATATGAAAGGAAGGCAATGTTTGAAATACGCCCTACCATATTCGCCGTCCAGTCCCATTTATCTGCCGCCCACCGAGATCGGTGCACTGCTAACGCCAGGTCTCGCTGACTCGGCGACAGGTCGGATCACGGTTCCAGCACTGACAGCCGGAACCGAGCGAGGGTGACATGTTCCAGACAGTGGCACCACGCGAAAACCACCACTACTTTGTGGCCATGCGCCCTGTTGTCCTCCATTGCGTTCATTATCCTTAATAACAACTGCTATATCCTCATTGTGACACCGCGTCATTGAGCGCAAAGCTCACCGACCTCATGCCTATCGTCATACACTCGGCTGACGTCTACATACTGACTTGCCCGTCAGTCCTCAGAGTATCGCTTTCGTATTGCATTCGCCCAATCATCACACAGTACAGGACGACCGTATTAATTGCACATGTCCTCACCACTCAGAGACCAATAGCCGGTCGAACGCCCGCGGGGAAAGCACACTGCCAACGCCGGTGTCTCGGTGACGAGTGGCGACTCGGCGACAGACCGAGTCACAGTTTCAGCACTGGCAGCCAAAACTGGCGGAACGAACCAGGCCACTATCCTCGGTAATAACGCCGACTCAGCTCATACAAAGAAAGGGACACAACCACGATATTTTCACATCACAACTATTTACGAGGCTGTTTGTGGCTTCTCACTACAACATGCCTATATTTCCCGCAGGCGTATGCACCATGCACGCCCCCGAGCACCAATACAAAACACTATGGCACACCCAACGTCCAGACCATGAGTTGCATCGCAACAAATATCGATATCTGGGAACCTTCGCAACAAATATCGGTATCTGGGAACCTTTCGAACGGTGTGTTTCGTGCTCAAACCTATGTCAGTCTGGGCCAACGATCGGGGCTAGCGTTTTTGGGGATGAATGTTCTAGGGGTAAGATGCTCGTCTCACACTCGAAATATTGTGGGTTCGAATCTGACTTGTCGCTACTCTTCGCCCGCGACCAATCGGCGTGAGAGATTGGCGACGCTATATGACTCAACGGTCGACGTGTCGTAAAACCAATGACCAACCAATGAACAACCGGGGCTAGCGTTTAGTGTGACGCCAAACGAATAGACGCACGCTCCAAATACGTTCAATTTTTTTTAAATACAGGAATATAATGTCAAAAAGAACCCCCAGTCGAGTTCTGAAGCCTTACACGTAGCTCCGTTGGTGCTGTCGCAGCTGCTTTTGGCTGCGCCGCTGGGCAGCGGCCTGCATCTTGGCGACGTTGAGCCAACGGATCCGGATGTGGAGACAGGTGTTCACCAGCTTCCGGACGATCCGTCTGTCCAGCGCCGGCTCCTTGGCCTGCAGCTCCGGCATCAGACGCCTCACGATGCCGGGCTGGTTATCCGCCGTGCGGCCCATCACCAGGTTGAACGTCAGCTCAAAACCCTGCACCACCGCCATCCAGCGTTCCGAGGGCACCACGAGACCGCCACGGCTCACTACGCGCAGCCAGCTGTCGGGCACAGAGCTGGGCTGTGCTATATCGGTTGTCTGGCCAAGTGTAGGGTCGATGGCCCGGCATTTGCATGCCACAAACCCTGCCACGAAAGCCAGCGCCTCCAGCTCGATCCCTACCTCATCGCTGAGGTCCCGGGCCGCCATCACCTCGACCATAGGCACTGCCGGTTGCTCGCCAGCGGAGTCATCCAGGTTGAGGGGCGCCAGAGGCTGCAGGGTTGAGGCTTGGTAGGCCCGATGGACATCTGCTTCCTCCTCGGCGGCATCCAGTTGGTCCAGATCCTGAATCTGAAACAGATGAACATTACCCTGAAGTACACATCATGGTAGTCAAAACTGCTTTGTTGGCGTTCAGTTCAGTGAAAACGTACGCAACACCAACAGCTTCACTGGTGGTTTAACAGTGAAACATGGAATGGCAGAATCCAGAATGCAAGGCTTCCCCATATTTTGCTTCCGCTACACTATATTATATCTGCGTGAGCCTGTTGTTACAAGTTCTCAGCTACAGAGATACATTTTCCCCGAAATAGAGTGGAACACACTACTTCCCGAACACTGAAGTGACATCCTTCTCAATGGAGCATCTGTAACTTGCTTTTGTTTAAGTATTAATGCTTAAGTCATTCATTCCTAAGTCCTGACAGTATCTCGTTTTTAGTGTTATGCTTCTGCTCACCATAACTGATCCTGATACACGAACATCTATTAATATAATTCCAGGTAACATGATTACCTATGATGTAGCATGTTATACACGAACAGTTGATAACATAGGTATTGTTAATATTATCCCTATTGTGAATTCAGGTATTGGTATATTAGGTATCTCGCGGAACAAATTAAAAAGGTCTTTTATTGGCTCAAAATTGAGCTTGAAGGATTTGAAGATATTTTAAACAACCTTGGTTTCAACGCGAATTTTGACATCGGGCTGCACCCGTTTCGACATGCCACGACTAACAAAAAACAAACGCTATTTTAACACTGCTTAGCTATGACCATACATTTACCTGGATGTCGAGGCCCTCGAAGGCATCGTTGGTGAGGCAGTCTAGCCGGCTCTCGGTGGACAAGAAGTCCGTGTCGGCCTCCAGCTGTACCGCACGGCCCCGGCTGTTGGCGGCCACCAGCGGGGACGGCGCCATCAGCAGGATGCGTAGCCGGGACCGCGCCTCCACAGCGTCCGGGCTGGTGTTCTGGCCGCACATGCCCCGGAGCTGGGAGAAGACATTCTCCAGGCAGTCCTGGTTCAGCCTGGAGGTCAGCAGGTACTGGTACCCGGGGACTGTGGCCAGCAGGTCCGCGTGCAGGCCGCGAAGTGAGGCGATGCTCCGCAGCATGCCGTGCTGGAACGGGAGCAGCCCTGCCCGTCCAGCGGGGTGCCTTGGCGTGAACTTGCGCGCCCCCCTGATGAGCCGCTCCATGTCCTGGAGAGCTGCCTCCTGGACGGCCGTGGCCTCCGGGCTGATGCCGTAGCCGCAGCGCTCCAGTCGGGCGTTGAACGGCGCACGGCTGTTGCCGACATCGAACCACTTGTCGATGGCGAGTACGGCCGCTGACTGTGGCTGGCGGCGACGCAGCAGCTGTCCCATCGCCGTCCCCACGCTGTTTGAGAAGGCCTGCGTGGCTAGATGCACGCGCTGGCCACTCTGACCAGCGGCCTGAAAACATAGGACAGGTATGTCCAAAGCGCACCGCCTTTTGGACGATAGCCAACGGCTCCAATGCGAACAGTTTTGTTTAATGCGAGCAATTCCTCCGTCCATTCGTGATCCATCCCGAAGTTGTAATACCTAAGTCCATCGAGCATCGTTCACCATCGCCAGTGGAGTGGGTATTGGTGGGAGATGGTGGGATGGGTGTGGTGTTGGTGGGAGAGGTGGTGGGTGATGGGAGTGCCAGTGATGCACCCCCCTAGGGGTTTCCGCGTATCTTCTGGACTGCTCAACGGAACCCATTCTTACTTCCGGTACCTGACAGGTTATTTTGATTTTATTCAGAAATTCTGGTAAAATTGCTTAGCTATAGATAAGGTCACGGAACAATCATATCGCAAAAGGAAGAGCCTTGCATTTTGTCCAACAGTCATGTTTCACGCAGCCTAGCACAACATGGCGAGCCGAAATGACGAATGTTAGATATAATAGGATAATTGGGGACTGCACCAACAGGATGATATAGGTGCTATATGATATATGATAGGTGATGATATGTACCTTTCCCATGCCCTTTGAGGTCATTGTCCTGAGTTTGCCCAGGATGACATTCATCACTAAGTGTACAGTCACCCTGAAACTATTTCAGGTTCTGAATTGGATTCCCCGTCCATTTTACCACTTTGCGCCGAAAAAAGTACTTTTATCCTATATTATATTAGTTGTAATTTTCATATATTCAGAAGATCTGACAGAAAAGCACTTGACGTCCATACAGGTTATGCAAGCAATATGAGTTGCTGCGAATCCACTTCTTACCTCCAGGTGGAACCGCGTGAGCTTGGGGCAAAGCCTCAACTCGCCGTTGTCCAGCGCCAGCAGCTCCTCAAAGCACTGACGGCTGAGCAGGGCTGTACCGCCGCCAGCCTTGGGCACCAGCAGGCCGCCGTTCTCCGCCATAGTGTGGGCTCTCATCAACTTGATGAGGTGGGGCTGGTCCGCAAAGACCCAGACTCTCCTATGAAGGGATGGGAGAGGTTTCTAATTAACACGGGGTCGGGTGAGGTGGGGGTAAATTTTAACCCCACCCCGAGGGTTTCTCAAATAACGCGGAAACGGCGGCGCGCAGTAGCGCTAGGCTAAGGAAAGGACAGGCTAACAATGAAAGATGGAGATTAATTTTACTTCGATGTTGTTCGCTAGCCATCTATTTAATTCAGGGGTCCCCACGGGCCGCACGGAATGGCTTCGCGGGCCGCGGGTTGGGGACAACATTAAAGGCTCCAAAATCACTATGTATTGAAAACGCTTATGTGATAGTAATTACCAATAACCACTGCATTTATATCAGCTCATGGTGATATTTTCACCTCAACCAAGTGCAGGTGTGAGTTTGTTGCTGCATGTTGCTGCTTTGTTCTTTTACAATGTGTATCTGCACTTCCACATGGGCTCTTTGATTTGTTCTGTCCCATGTGTTCTTTAAATGCTTAAACATTCCACCCCCATGGTGCTATTCTGGGACTAAATTGTCCATTCCACATCACACCAAAACGATTTTGTGACCATGAAATGTATTTGCAGCATGCCAGCCAAAGAAGCTACATGCTGGTAAATAAGCTGTTGTGTATGTGGAATCAAAATATGATCATACCTGGGGTACAACAAACCTTCGGATGGAAGAACTGACAATATCAAATCTATAATGCCACAATATCGATTGTATGCAGCAATAGAATGCTTGCGTATTTACGTTACACCCTCACTGCTGTGTTTAGGACTCTGGAAAGCTACAGCACTATCAACATCTTCAAGATAATTGGATATGGACGTGCCGGATTGGGTCTGCTGGGTTGGATATCCAGGTTGAGGACGGGGTGACGCCGGCATCCTTCCACATGGCCTCGTTCGAAGGGGCCATGTCGCTCACGGCGGCGACCACCTTCAGGCCCAGTGTCTCCAGTCTGGCGATGACGACGGAGAGCTTCTCGATGGTCATGGCAGCGTCCAGTTCATAGAACAGCGGCTGCTTCCAAGGTGCGCACAGCCCGCGAACCATGAGAACCTGCAGTAGGATTTCTGAATTCAGATACCATTGACGCCTTAAATATTCTGAACATTGGACAAATATACAACTTACATACACGAATTCCCCGCCACCCAGCAAAATAAAAAAGGCAATCATTACATGCAATTGTAAGCACCCGAACAGAACAGTGGGGAAGACATCTGCCCTCCACCTTGGGAAGTGTAATTGGATTCCCAGTCAATCGTTACTTTCTATTTCGGCGAGAGCTGCCAATTAACCGAAATTTGTCAAAAGTGGTGGAGAAGTCGGTATTGTCGGCATTGCGGACACCTCGTTAGTTAGTTATTGGGGTTTAGGGGCGCATCGACTGCACAGGTCATATAGCGCCCATTTGCGGCCACTTCGAACTCTGGATATATGCCGATGGCTTTTCACTTCATATGCTATAGAGCATGGGGATCGCTGAATATGCAACAACCTAATTTATCGTAAAATGTATTCCACTTCAGTTCAGATCGAATATTTTGTTGTTAAATCTCACAAACAATTAGTGTTCCCAATCACCATTCATGTTCATACCAACTGTTCACCCTCAGTCTAATGACATCACCACACCACAAAACGTTACACATTACAGAATTAACATTATGTTAAAGACAACATACATTGCAATGGATATAAATGATTACAGTACGAAAAAAAACGTTAACACCATTGGTAACTATTTATTAGTGTGATTACATAAAGTAAGCATGTTAAAGTGGCTATGCATTAATTGCATTGCATAATGCCAATCGTCGGTCAAATATTGGGAAATAGGTTAAATTGAGGGTGGAAATTATCTAGTAAATAATGCGAACGGCGTAAAAATGCAATTTTTACGCCGTTCTGGCTCATCGTCAGAAAGTACACATTTCATACCTGGAGCTTAGATGCCGCCAGCACCTGGTCCGCTGCAGCGTCGTAACAGTGTCTACTGTCTAGCCCCATCTCGTCAAACGAGATGACGCACAGGCGTTGGATGGGCTCCATGGCCTGCACGGCCGCCTCCAGAACCGCGGCGGCAGCCTCCATCACGCCCGGTGCGACCGTGAAGGAGCGTATCCAACGCGAGAGCGTCGTCATGGACGGCAGCGGGAGCTTCAGCACGTTGCTGACATACGCGAAGGCCTTCTTAGAGATGCAGCGCAGGCCGAGCGCTCTGGCGACGGCCTTGGCCCCCCAACAGGTGCGGCGCCCGGTGGCCGCTTGGCGCACCTGCTCTGCCGACAACACGCCCGCTTCCAGCAGCTGGTCCAGGGTCGCGGCCTTCTTCGCCAGGATGCTGTTGCGGCGGAGCAGGTCAGACTTCTGGCGCCGCCACGCCAGACGTCTCTGACGACAGGTCCGCTGCAACCGATCCACCCGTCTCTGCAGCCGGCAGACTTCCTCTAGAGGCGTCAAAATCCGCACTTCTGCCGTAGGTTGAAGAAGCATTGGGACGTCGTCTACTCCGGCTTCGTCCGCAACTTCAGACAGATCACTGCAATCAGAAAACAAGGCGGGCGTGTAATATATCACGGAAAAGAGAATACTTCGTTTTTAAGACAAAAACGTCCGTTGATTCAATCCCAGGTTGACATATAAAATAGAAAGGCTGGCAGAAGTGTGTGTACATTGTGCATCCAAGTTTCATAATCAAAGCATTAATTATAGGCATTACATTAAACATGTTTAACATTTTGATTGATATGAAGCAAGCAAAACAATTCACTTGATTGTCTTACCATGATGCTTGTGCATTGTGCATCCCAGTTTCATTTCAAGAGCAGAATGTCAGCTGAGCCCAATGCATGCCCTTGCATTTATGGGTCTTGTGGGTTACAGACTATTCATCATACATACTATTAATGATGGTACAGTCCTTCATTTCAAATAATGTCAGTAAGGCACATATTTATATAATGGTGATGTTGCTAAATGGCTGCATATCAAACAACTACTCATATCTGAAAGGAAATTTGCCAAATATCATGTGTAATGGACCAACAGCTGAGACAAGCAAGTTTCACATATACAGTAAAATAGTTCTGCTGCATAGTGCAAACGTGTTTCAAATATGTGCCAAATGACAATTGTAGTGCAACACTCTTCACATGAAGGCACTTCCATGCACATTAAATGGTATGAATGTGTGGCATAAGTATGGCTTAAAAGCAGCCTACACATAATGCCTCCCTAAACTAATGCCAACTGTAGGCTGTCCTCTTCCTCTTTCCATTGTGGGAAATTTGACACCCTACACCATACCTCTCTCAGCTATTCCTACTGTTGGATGTCATTTGATGCATGGTTTTAACCTGATAAGTGGGTGATCCTTGGCATCTCACCACTCCTGCCACTCCTCAAATGCGTAGGTATTTATAAACCATCACCTTCAAATATTTGTACTTGTTTCCAGCTATTATTCTCAATGTCATTAGATCACTGAAAGTATGTAGTTTCATTTGCAGCAATACTACTTTTTAATTATCACCTGTCCTAATGTGCCTGGAGAATCACATCCCACATGTAGGTTAATATGGCTGTTCATTTGCCGAGATAATGCAGCCCCTCTGAAACTGCTTCTGTCAGATAAGAGGAGCTTTTTGGAGGTGAAGGCAAGTGAAAAGTTAAAATCAATCTTAGTGATTGATTAAAATCAACAACATTTTGTTGACAAGGAACATACTGTAGCACAGTAAGTACGGTTCACAGCTATAAGAGCAATCATAATCTATTGTGATCAGGCAGACATTTTGTTCATTATTTCCCTAAATAACACCAGGATCAACAAGACATGTCATGAAGTCATACCTCAGTGTGCATCTGCATCAATCATATCGCATAACTGGCTGCAAAGCAGATTGAAGATTGGGTGTGCTTACTTTTGTCTTGTGGTGCTAACATAAATGGAAATTTCACCATAATAACTTACATCAGGGAATCAGTATCTGCATCAGCAGCAGGCTCAGCTTCAGAAGTCCATGGAGTGGGACTTGACCCATCACCAAGCACACTGTCAACAGCCTGCTTCTCCTCCCTATGAGTATGGCGCTGACACCTCTCCAAATCAGCTGTTCTCTCCTCCCTGTTACAAAGATGAAAGAAGAGTTACATATGGATTCAATAAGTTATGTTTATGTTGCATGACCACATTGTACGCTCCTTGACTACCAACCATGGTCATTTTGACATAACACCTGATTCTGCTCACAAACAAATCAGTAAAATCACAGATGGTTTCCAGGCTGTGATTGTATGATTGTAGTATTGACACAAATGATGTTTAAAAAAACACATTCCAAGAGTGCCTATACTCTATTTACAGCAAATAAGAAGAGGCATTCAGCCAATACTTAAATGCATGATGCCAATGTCACATACAAAAACGACCTCTGGCTCAGCTGGTTAGAGTGCTGACCTACATTGGTCTCCCTAGTCCCAGCAAGACAGGGTTCAAGTCACTTTACACACTTGAATTTAGCCCTCGGCTGAGAGGGTCAGTTGGCACCAACCAAATGAGAGAGGAGCCAACCAGGTGAGAACTCAGTCTGCATACCAAGGTAGGTATGCAGAGAAAATACAGGCAGTGAATTGCAGGTAGAAATATTAAATAAATGAATAAATATTAAGTATAAATAAAATATATATACGACCTTCAATATACCAGGAGGTACTGAATTGACATCAAAAGTAACGATAAGGGCTGTACTTTATTTCTCAACGTTTCAGCCCGGGGCCATCATCAAGTCTCTTCTTGATGATGGCCCGGGCCGAAACGTTGATAAATAAAGTACAGCCCTTATCGTTACTTTTGATGTCAATTCAGTACCTCCTGGTATATTGAAGGTCATATATATATTTTATTTATACACAATGTCTAAAACCCAGGAGCATTTAAGAGCCATTCTTCGTTGCATTAAATAAATATCAATATTTAATATATCTTTATAAATATTTATTTATAATAAATATTCAATTATAATTACCCACTTGAAATTTTGAGCATTTCTACAAATAGCCTGAGCTCGGTTGCCAAAGCAAGTCACAGAACTTGAATTCCAATTGCTTAAATGAACAAATGACTAGGTAGTTAGGTACCTACCTTGATGGAATGTTCACAGACGGAATAGCGTTCTTGCGCAGGAACAGCCTGGCCTTGAAGCCCATGGACCGTTTCAGAAGGCATGTTGGGTCATAGTCACCCTCCACAAAATGGTTCGAACAGATCCGAGCCGTCTGCAAGTTCATCCGGTCCTGTCTCGCACACAGGTGCACCCACTCTGCTCTCCTTTTTGCATCTTTCGGAAAATTAAAATACGAGATGTCAGGATTGTTCCTGAAAGATGAAGTACACTTAGCCACAGAGCAGTATCCCATTACTACGAGCACCTAATCAAAGACCAGAAAATCCTATACTATATCGCACGCTGCCGCAACACTACCAGATATTTGAAAGCGTGAAAGGCGGTTGTATTCTGGCGCAAGGAAATGCGCAGGAAACGTCTAACGAGTGACGTCATAGATTATTGTGGCCCTATGGCCGCTGAAGGGACGGTTCCCCCCTGGGTTTTGGCAAGGCCCTTTACATAAGGCCCTTTACATAAGGCATGTCATGTCTCCTTTCTAACAGTATCTCGTTCATGAAATACAGCTCTTCCTAAATTATAAACCTCAAAACAAATGATAAAGGTCCAGTCATAATTACCTACACCATCAACTCTAATTTTGGTTTGAAAGACATCAAAAGCAATTTAAATTACACTACCTACATGCCAAATTTAGACATCCTTCTATGCTCGTTTCGACATTTCACACCTAACGAAAAACCAATATTTTAACCCTGATGTATTGATACCTGCATTGATATGTGTTAATCTTGGCGTAGCTCCTGGATTGGACGCACCCAGCGATGCAGCTCCCAGGCGGGACGCACCAGGCGATGCAGCTCCCGGGCGAGACGCGTCCAGCGACCCAGCTCCAAGGCGGGACGCACCAGGCGACCCAGCTCCCGGACGGGACGCACCAGGCGACCCAGCTCCCGGACGGGACGCACCAGGTGATGCAGCTCCCAGGCGGGACGCACCCGGCGATGCAGCTCCCGGGCGGGACACACCAGGTGATGCAGCTCCCGGGCGAGACGCACCAGGCGATGCAGCTCCCGGGCGAGACGCACCAGGTGATGCAGCTACCGTGCGAGACGCTCCGGTTCCTGGGCAGGGTGCGGCCGGCACGTCTCATCGTGCGGTCGAAGTGTGTGCGTGCACGGCCAAGATAGGGAAGCTGGAGTCAACAGTCTCCCGCCTCTGTCAGCTGATGGAAGGGCCTCGCATCCATGGTGATACCGTCATGCATGAAGTGAGTGATAAGGATGAGCTCGAGGCCCTCAAATTTGCAAGGGACCTCGAATCTTTTATCCGTGCCTCATCCCATCACCTCAAGTGTGTTCCAGACCTCGGTGTCATCTACTGTGACGTCTGCAACCCGGATTTCAGTCCTAACCAGCTTCCTGACATGAAATCCACCAACGTCGCTGGCGTCTACCGATATGACTTCTCTCTCGGGACGTCCTTTCCAAAGCCCATGACACTTCCTCGGTCGTTCGTGCTGCTCAAAGCGTCATTGAAATGCCACCTGACGTCCACCAAGCACAAGGAGTATATGCGAGCAGATGAAGATAAGAGCACCAGAAAGACGAAGGAGAGCAAGGAGGCAGCAGATGTCAGCAAGCGAGTCCTGCGTGTGGCCTATCACGTGCTGGAGGAGTCACTGCCGCAGACTGAATTTGAAAAGCTAATCGTGTTGCTGAAGCTCAGTGGTGCTGATGTGGGCAACATCTGCCACTCATCTGTTCAAATGGCACGATTCCGCGATGCCTTCGCTGATGAAATTATCAGCGCCGTGACCCGTCACGTTGAGTCTTCGCCGTGTGTTGCGCTTGTGGCAGACAAGGTGACCCTGAATCACCGCACCATAGACATTACTGCTGTCATAACCATCGTTCCCCAGGCGCCTGATGATGCAATGGTCCAGGCTTTCATCGTCGGCGCTCCTATCGTGAAGAACCACGACGGTGCTTCACTCGCGGAGGAGTGGCTGGCGACAACCGCCTGTGTAGGTATCAAGCGCGTGGAGCAGCTGGCGGCAATATGTACAGATGGTCAGTACCATCAGCTAGGTGTGCCAGTCCAGTTTCTGAGGAAGTTGGCCAACAGCGACAAAGACCTTGCAGTCCGCTCAAAGCCGCCCTGCGTGCCATGCTTTTGGGATGGTGCGCACCTACTCAACTTAGCAGATGGGAATGCCAGGTCAGCCCCAACCTGCAGATGGGTAAACGACACCATCACCATGGTCTCTCGCATGACCAAACGTTTTACCCATGGCAAGGGATATGAGGAGCTGGTTGCTTGTGGGGAGAGCATGGGGTTGGCCACGCGCAAACCACTCCTCTGGTCAGACACACGGCTCGCCCCACATGCTGCTAAAGTGTTCAAGGCGTTTATCACCAATCTGCCGGCTACTACTCGTGCCCTCGAAAAAACCGTCTGCAGAACTCCAAGGCGAAGGCAAATGTCCTGGAGGAGATCGAGGAGGAGCTCAAGCTCCTGAGAGGGCGCGACTCCACCTTCAGGGTTCGTGTCTCAGCACTGCTTGATCTCTATGCAGTAGTGGCACAGCTCAGCAGTGCACTGCAGGACGTCCAAAGGCTTCCATGGGAGCGCCAGGAGATTTTCAGGGAGAAGATGCAGCAGCTTCGTGCGATGGCGGCTGTGTTGCCACGTGACAGCATCAGGGCAGGAAGTGCGCCGCTGGATACTGCAGGTATCCATGCCGCTTTAGAAGAGGGAAACCCGGAGGAGATAGCAATCCGCTGGCAAAGCATGGCGGCATTTAGTGGAAATTTGACGGCAAAGCAGGTAGCCGAAATATCAGATTTTCTGCAAATCTTGTGCCGGCACTGTGAGCGGCGCGAGGCTGGTGTCGATGCCAAGGGCGACAGTAAGGGCTGTCACAATGGCAAGCTCTTGCAGTCCATGGCAGACATCGAGTTGGTGGCCAACTTGGCAAGCCTCCAACGGTCTCCAACTTCTAGTATCGTTGGGGACATAGCATGTGCTATTGACCGCCTCAGAGGTCGCCGGCTCATCCCGGACGTTGTCCCACCAGCTGCCGTCAAGGAGGCGTATGTCACGATGAGTCGGAGCTGCGCAGACTCAAATCAGAAACTCCTCAAGCTCCTCTGGCAGCGTGCTCAAAGCAATGTCGCTCTCCAACCCTACCTCAATATAGTCATCAGGCTCTGGCTGATGAGCCCGCCCGAGAGCGTAGTAGAGAGCATGGGCACCTCAGTCAAGGCCGTCTTTGGCATTCATCGGCAGCTAGACCACCAAAACGCAGCCAAAGAGCTGATCATCCGATGGAATGGTCCCGACATGTGCCACTCCGATTGGCTGATCCGAAAGGTGCAAGCCAAGCACCGATTTAGCTTCAGTAGGCGCACTTTGAGCCTCAAGTCAACACTTGAGGGAACAGTTATCGCCAGGCACAAGGGAACAAAAAAGCCCCAGGACTATCTGTACTGTAATTAAAAATCGCGCTTCGTGTTGCTGCCTGACGAGCCTGCTGTGTTACCAAGCGGGTCTGCTGCCTGGCATGTACTACCTAGCGGATCTGCTGCCTGACGTGTAGCCTGGCGGATCTGCTGCCTGACATGTTTGTTGTGTGGTGAGTCAGATGCCCGGTGAATCTGCTGTGAACTTTTTTTGTCGAATATATTTATGTCTCATGCAGCGACGAGGTAAAATGTTGGCCTGCGAGGCAAATGGTGGGTTCCACACGGCGCTCGTTGCGGTCGGTCAAGTTTGGCTGGTGACCAAATAAAAAGGTTCTAGTTTTGATACTTCTTCGCCACTGTTGAGCCGTCGAAAACGTGTCCTCGTCCATAAAAATGCACATTTTCCTCCGGCGACCAGATTGGTCTACATAGGTCCGTCGGTGACCACCATTTGCTTTTTTTGACCTCTGATCATAGAGGGGAAACACGAACAGCTCTAAGCACGTACGTCAAGTTAACGTATTCGCGTTCGTATTCAGCCACGAGTTCGCCGGAGGCGTATTTGTATTGGCATTGGCACTCAGCGACGGGTTTATGATCGTTCGAATCAATTACAACAAATGCTTCTGCTTGCACTGTGCACGCTGTAAACAACTACATGGGTCTCACATTACCATTTGGATGGTCAAGGACCCATGCAAACCAGTTTCTTCGGTCGCCTCCAATTCTTCGTTTTCACCAAAACCTGCCCGAATATTGCCACAGGCGATAACACGGTACATGCCAAGATTTAACTCCAAGGTCAAAGGTAGCTTGATTTATTAGATAGCGATGTCAAAGCGATATATACCTAACGAGCGGTTCTGTTTTTATCGCTTCATTTTCCATCAAATGGGCGTCATTCGATGTCGCCTGTTATGCGGTGACAGAAAGCTAACCAATCAAATTGTTGTTCAGGGTCAAGGGTCAAGCGGATCCTTCGGTCGCCTCAATGTTTTTTTTTTTCGTTTCCGCTCTAACCTATCTAAATATGGCATCAAGCAATAGCCAGCAGTGAATAGAACATATCGCGAATTTCAGAAAATGGGGAGGGGGCATGTCCCCCGCCCCCAGTGGTTACAGCAGTATATGCATATATGCACATAGGTATTATATATATATATATACATTGGTGTAACTACTTGGGGGGGGGGCTGCGGTAGACATGTCCACACCCCTAAATTTCTTAAAAGTCGCGATTTGTCCCCACCAATTTCTTTCGTGTCCCCCAAGCCTCAGCTACCTGAGTATGGTCGCCGCAAAATTATGCGTCATCATTTATTAGGTGAATATATATATATATATATATATATATATATATATATATATATATATATATATATATATATATATATAAGAATACTTCAAGTGGGACCGCACAAAGGCTACACGCATTTTTCATGACATCCTCGCTTTTATACATCACACTCCCATTAATCATTCCCAGCATTCTGATTGCCCTGTTCATAGCTGAGGTACATTGTTTTTTTATTTAACATCATTTGAAACCAACGCACCTAGGTCACTTTCCTCTTCAATACCATCCGACTCCCTACCTTCCATTTTATATCTGGCATTCTCAACGTCTCACCTCCAGACTCAAGATGCATAACCTTATACTTTTCATAGATGAAAGACATCTGCCATTGATCAACCCACTGATTGAACTGATTGATCCCACATCAACCCAGGTCCTTCAAGTTCAATTGAACATTACTAGATTGGGGACTGTACTGTTAACCACTCCTACCAGCATCAGCAACTTTCAAAACCCTATTCTTCAGCCCTACTTCAATGCTATTCACAAATATGATAAAGAGAAGTGATCCTAGAACAGAGCACTATGTTACTCTATTCAGAACATCCTTCCATTCAGTGTTACATCCATTTGTTATGCCCCATCCCTCAGCTACGGTATTTTGCAAATCAAGAACATGGGTATCAAGTTTCCGAAATAAGCATTTCGCTTCAAAATATCCAGACCCTTGCTTGATGCCAACAGTCTCAGAAATGTGCAGCTCCGTTCTGGGCTAGATTGTCAGGCGCCGTGCCGGTCAGTCGCGCCATATGTAAGCCGGTCCGGCCGACCGTCACCTCTGCCACGGAGCGCGGGACCCTCCGACCGCTGAACCGGCGCGAGGTCATTAGGCCTACACACAGGAGGGGAGGTCTGACAGGCGATCACTCTTTCGAGACATGTAGTTGGCCAGCCCGGGACTCAGCAACTGTGCGGATGTCCGGCAGTCCATCAGAGTTAAACACTTACAGTGCAGGCAGCATAGGTAAAAGCGGCGGACCGACTGTGGCAGTGAAAGGGTTAACCTAAAAACTTCCGATTTTGGCAACCTTGCTTCTGCGGCCTAACACTGCCTCGGTTTGTGTTTTCACGATCAGATGTTCAGTTCGGCTGCTCAAAAGTTTAGCGTCTGCTCTTTCCAAGTCCAAATTTCCTGTCCGACCTAAGCACAAGCAGATGAACCTCTTCACCTCACCCTCGCATAGAGACACAACAACGTTTTTCCACGGTCATAGAATTACAGGTTACTACGCGGAAACCACGCGTTTAGCTCTTAATAGGCTCGCGCTCTTGTCGTACTATTGCTATTGTGGCTATTGCTAGTTCCTACAAAGAAAATATTGTACTCACAGCGGGCATCCAAAGCAGCAATGAAGATGATCATTTCAACACTACCCTGAGTGAAGGGAAATTCATGTTTGCTATTTTGTACGCATAATCCAAGAGGCGTACGATCCTATTCAGTTCTGGGGGATTCCAGCCTCCCCAACTTGCAGCTCAGTCCCCACGACTTGACAGCCAGCCCTCTCGCCCCCACCCTACGCAAACTTTGGAAGTCAAGCTCATGAAAAATGCTCATCAATACAAACAGCCGAAATACAGTATACAATGTTTGCACAATGCCAACGCAAATAACCACAGGCAAATGCTACTCATCAGTGAAGCACACACACACACACACACACACACACACACACACACACACACACACATATATATATATATATATATATATATATATATATATATATATATATATATATATATATATATATATATATATATGTGTGTGTGTGTATATATATATTGGCACATATGCACTGATAATCTCATGGGATGTCAAGAAATGAGATTGATGAACACCTGTCAATGTGTTGGACAACGGAATTTGGGCAACCTGAAGCGCATGCATTTGAGGTGCAACACTGACACCTACATCAATATATCACAAATGATGTGATATCTGTGAAACACCACAAGAAGCACTATCCAATGTCGAAGGTAGGGAAGGGAGCTTGCTGGCTCCTCTATTCTTTGCCGTTTGTGAACGACCTGCCATCCAGTATTGACTCGGAATGTCTGATGTTTGCTGATGACGTCAACATTTTTAGGAGGGTAGCGTCTGCGGACGACGCGACACGCTTGCAGAGGAATATTGATTCCCTTTGTAAGTGGTCAGCAGACTGGATGCTATCCTTGAACCCTCTAAAATGTAAATCATTCACAATGACTCTTCGCCGTACTCCTGTGTGCTTCGAATATAAGGTACACAATGCAACGCTGCAGCGTTAGACTGTGATGCGAGACCTCGGTGTGTACCTGGACAGCAAATTGACTTTCGCACAACATGTGGCAAAAACTGTGTCATCTGCGAACCGAGCTCTTGGACTTTTTATTAGATCAATGCAAGCAGGGGTTCCTGGTAGCAAATTCCGAAAATTGCTCTGTTGGCGGCATATAACGCGAACATTAGGTCTCGCCTTGAGTATTGCTCCGTCATTTCGGCAGGCGCAGCCTCAACACATCTCACCAGGATTAATAGGGTAGAACATAGTTTTTTATGTGGCTTGCCCAGCACTGTAGTGCCACACCTCGACCGGAATATCTACAATATAAGGACCTTCTTCGCTTTTATAACATGACATCTGTGTCCACTCGTCGCGTACAATCCGACATCATGTTCTTACGAAATGTTTCATGTGGCAGGACGGACTCATCAGTGCTATTGCAAAACTTTGGATTAAGTGTCCCATTCAAGAGAAATAGGCAACCTGTTTTATTCCATGTACCGTATGCACGTGTACAAACCATTAGATGTGGCTTGTTTAACAGATTATTAAGAGTAACGAACACATTTTTAGCGATGACACCAAGTGCGGACATTTTCACAAACCCGCTGAATGCATTTAAGACACAGGTGGTGAGATACTGTGCTGCGTCACACGCTCACATCTGAGACGCGGAGCCATTGGACATCGACGAGTTCTGACAGCCGTTTACCTGTTTCAACTGAAAACTATTCACCTGTTCTGTGTACGTTTTTAGCTACTGACGTCTTCTGCAAAGGGCGCAACATGTTGTTGGAGATTGTGGCAATAAACAATAAACAATAAACAATACAATTCTATAACTTTCGATTTCTGTCCTTCTGCAAGGGGTGCTTCCCGAGAACCAATGTTGAAAGAAATCGAAGGCGTCCGACCTCGATGACCTTTAACCATTGACCCTAAATATATCCGTGGCGTTTCGTAATACGTCTTCTTGTGTTTGCTCATGATAATCAGGGTGCCGAGGTCTACCAGTATGCTGCTTTCATGATGTTCCACTAGTAAGAATGAAATATTAATTTAGCTTGACGTGCAGTTTGCACGTCGTTGATGTTAGCTTGATGAAGTTAGCTTGATGTATTGTTTTTAATCGCTGCATAAACACACCAGGAAGTATTTTGGCCCGTTAATCCAGCTGTTCATGAACACCCTTGTGAGCCTTCATGGTCATGATCGTGAGCACATCCTGGACTATATGTTTGTCAATCTTGAAATAATTATGAGAGTTCGACCTTAATGATCCCGATTTTGACCTTGAGTACTTCGGTTGTTTACGAACGCCCCTCTTAGTCTGTATGCTCATGGTGATCAGTGCATCAAGTACTACCCGTGCAACAATTTTGAAGGAAATCTAGACGAAGCCGATCTCAATGACCTTTGATCCTTGTCTACCGATATCCCCGTATCATTTTTGTTATAGGACTTCTTGAATATGCTCATGATAATCAGTGCACCAAGCTCAACTGGTAGATTCTTGGACAAATGTACACATGGCAGATATACCTAATTAAATGTAAGTAAGCAAATGCACGTCTGCACAAAGGTACGTATGACAAATGTACGCAAAATACGTCAGCGCAAACGTAAGTATGCGCAAATGTACGTCTGCACAAAGGTATGCATGACAAATGTACGCAAAATACGTCAGCGCAAACGTACATACGCGCAAACGTACGTTTGCGTAACAGATATATATCACTGATGATATTTTAATGTATGTACGTGATCAAAAGTACATAATCGCAGATATACGTTAGCGCAAACGGACGTAAGCGCAAGCATACGTTGCGCAAATGTACGTAAGCGCAAAAATACGTTAGCGCAAGTGTATGTAAGCACAAATGTACGTATGCGCAATTATATGTAAGAGCAGATGTACGAATGCGGAAAAGTACGTAATTGCAAATGCACGTATGCGTGATTGCAAATATGCATAAGCGCAGAAGTATGTCAGAGCAAATGCATGTATGCACATATGGTCGTAAGCGCAAACTTACATAAGACAGATGAACGTAGGTGCAGATGTACGAAAGCGCAAAAATACTCATGACAAATATATTTATGGCAGATGTACGCAAGAGCAAATATGCGCAGGGTAAAGCTCCATAAGCGAACGTACGTAAGCCCAAATGTGCGTATGACATACGTACCCAACCAAACGCATGAAAACATAAAGATACGTGTACGTAACTGTACGCGCATTGGCTTATACATACATTTACTTTTACGCATATGCGCATTCACATACTTGTACGTTTACGTACATTTGCTCTTATATGCTTTTACTCTCACATACATTTGCACTTACTTATATTTGCGCATACGTACCTTTGCACCTACGCTCATTTACGCATCCGTGCTTTTGGAGATTATGTACATTTCGCTTACGTACATTTGGGCATGCGTACAATTGCACATGTCTACATTTGCTCTTAGGTACATTTGTGCTTGCGTACATCTGCACATACGTACATTTGTGCATGCGTACATTTGCGTATACGTACATTTTCCATATGTACTTTTGCGCTTGCTTATATTTACGTACATGTTATGCATACGTATATTTGCGTTTCCGAACATTTGGACATACGTACTTTTGCACTTCTGTACGTTTGCCTATACGTACATTTATCATGCGTACATTTGCGCTTAACTACATTTCCCATACGTACATTTGCGCTTAACTACATTTGTCATACGTACATATGCGCTTACGTACAATTCCCATACGTACATCTATGCCTACGCACACTTTTTTCGGTACATTTCAGTACGGACATCTGCCACGCGTACATTTGCTTTACGTACATTTGTCCGCTTACCGTACCAGTATGCTAGTTTTCACGATGTTCCCCCTATAAGAATCAAATTTCAATGTTGCTTGATGTGGAGACTGATATTCGTTTTGTGCTATTAATCGCTGCATATGCACACCCAGAAACGTATGGACACAAATAATCCAGCCATTTATGAACGACCATCTTGGCTTGTATGCTCATGAGCGTCGGTTCATCCTAGACTAAATGTGTGCCAATTTTGAAGGAATTATAAGGAGTCCCACCCCAATGACCCCGCCCTCTTAGCTTTTATGCTGGTGATGGTCAGTGCATCAATTACTCCGCGTGTACAAACTTTGAAGAAAATCTGAATAGTCCGACCTCAATCACCCTGTCCTTCGACATTAAATGGCTCAACTGTTTAGCAACGCACATAATCTTGCTTTTCATGAACGTCCCTTCATCTTTTATGCTCATGGTCGTCAATGCATCCAAGAGAGCATTTGTGCCCATTTTGAAGGAATTCTGAGGAGTACACGACCTGGATGACCCAGACATTTTACCTGGAATATCTCAGCTGTTTAAGACCGCCCTGCTTAGCTTTTATAGTCATGATGATCAGTTCATCGAGTGCTACATGTGTACCAATTTGTAAGGAATTCTGAAGAGTGTATTTCTTAGATATTCGGCGAATTTGCGAACTGAATATGAATAAGAATATGTCGCCACTTTGACGAATTTACGGCATACCGGAACTAAACCGGCGATATTCCTTTCTTTGGAGACACTTGGTTTTTCTAGACACAAACTCTCTATAACTTGTTGAGAATTTCCCGGCTGATGAATTTGGTAGCCTTTTTGAAGCACACAGCAAATGCGACCTTCCATCTGTCGGCACGCAAGTAAGCTCTGGTGCCTAATATTAAGGATGTCATCTAGCGGTAGAATTCAGAACTGTTTTGGGAACTTATGAAACCGGGCACTTGTGAATCCGCTCTAGTCGCGGATATTCTAGAAGTTATCTGGCAGCTTTGAAACTTATGAATCTTGGTACTTATGACTTTGGGTACTTGTGATAGGGACCCTGAACTCTTAATATTGAATGACAAAAGGCGGCAGTTTCAGTTTGTTGGCAATTATTAGCTCAATTAGTCGATCAGTTGCCCAACTTTCTCAATTAGTTATTTATCTGGGCTTTAGGGTGTTTCGACCACAGTTGAACTCTCCCACGAATATTTTGTTGGTCCGAGGACTTCACACAAGTTAGACAACTTGAGCACAAACTAGCTTGAACATTTCCCCGAATACTTTAAAGATTCCTGGCTGGTAATACCACGCTGAATTAGACGGAATTTAGACAACCCAACCCCATACGAAATTTTTTAAAATATCGCTCAATCGACACCATTCGGAGCAATGTCGCACTTCTTCAACGCGAAAAGTTCTTGATTAGTGGTGTTGAACACATTAGAGGTTTTGAACGCTAGAAGTTCTGAACTCGTTTGCTTTTAGACTGTATGAACTCTTGCTGCTTTTGTGGATTCGATGTTTTGAACTGCTAGAGGTTTTGAACACCTAGAGCTTTCGATCGCTGGTGCTTTTGAGTCTTTAGATGCTTTGAATTCCAAGAGAATTTGAACGGTTAGTGGTTTTGAACATCATAAGTTTTGAACTTACGCAATACTGAGTCAAATCTCCGAATTTAGAGGTTTTGTACGCTTAGTCCTTTCGATTCCTAGATGTTTGGACTGTTAGAGGCTATGAACATAAAAAGTTCTGATATACACCCCAACCGACCCTACTTCAAGTGGCTTTTTCTATGAAGTGCACTAGAGACAACAGGTACTCCAATGTTCGCTGTTCTAGTATAGTTCGTTTAAACTAGAGAAAACCTACGCCAAGTGACGTCATATACCAGAAGCGCTTTTTTATTCGAGAATACTGCTGAATTATATTCTAGTCTTTGCAGTGAAGGTCGTTCTTGTGGCTCGTGATAGACTAGGGGACCTGCGCGTCGCGATAACTCCGAATGCAAAAAATGATACGTTCTTTGCACGATATATATTGTGCAGAAAGTATAGTGAATATATAGAAACACTCGCAATAATGTTCCAGGCCAACAGCCGACAGCAATCACTTTCAGTTCTCAATTTGGAGGCCGAAATACAGTTGTTAATTTACACACGCGACCGACAGCGACAGGTCCGCGCGGCTCGACAGTCCAGACACGTCTCTCAGCGGGGGTCCCCCCACCGGCCTGGCTCGGCCACAGTCGGAAGGCCGGTACACGTCGCAGTAGCCGGGCATTGTCCCGAGAACGCTGACTCGGTTCCGACGAGGGCCGGTGACCGCGTTGCCGGCGCCGGACGGAAAAGTACGGGCGTGACATGTGCGGGGCATGGTAGGTCGGCTGATTTACCGGATCACAACACCCACAGTTAGATCTTACACGATTAAAACAGTACGTGTCTAGCGACACTGTTACAACACAACACTGAGGTCGAAAAGGTCGAAGTGAATTTGCAGATTAATTCTGAACTCCACTTAGACAAATCACGGCCGTTTACATCACACACGAATAAAGAAACATACATGATACTGCAACAAATTACAAACGGGTTCCTTTGATCGACTGAAGGTCCTACGCGGGTTAGTCTAGGGGTCTTTAATGGGTACCCATGGCCTTGGTCCATGTTAGTACACCTGATACTAATTGCAATGATTTCACTTACAAGTCCGGAATCACTATTCGCGCCCACAATCACAATGTTCACGTTGTCGGCGTCCTGCAAATGTTCAGTCCGGTTCGGGGCGTTGGAACGTGGATGACCGCCTCATGCTTCCAACGCCCGCTGGTGTCTCACTCGCGGTGGGTCACTGGTCGGGGTGACAACCCGGCCAGCTGTGACGTCGCTCCATGTGACGTCGCAGGTGAGACCTCAGCTCACCCGCAGTGGTTTCCGGCTCGCCGCCGGCTGAGTCATCGCTCAGGCCGCCAGTCGCACCTGCAGAGGTGCCTGCGTTGTCAGCGGCGCTCGTCTGCGCCCCTCCAGTCATCGGGTCTTCAACGGCGTTCGGCAGCGCCGTTCCGGTCGTCGAGTCACAGGGGCCGTCTGCCCCGTGGTTGGTGACGCGGCCGCAAGCGTCGCACCAGTCACCATAGTGGCTGTGTGTATACGGCTTCTGACTGCGCGGTCCTGGCTGTCCCTTCGGTCCGTACCTTTCCATTGGTAGAGTCGCACCTGGGGCCGCCAGTCGAAACAGAAGATCATCTGGGAGGTAAGCAGCCTCCTCCCAGGTCGCCTCTGATGGTGGGAATCCGTCCCACTCCACCAGGTACTCCATGTCAGTACTGCCTCGTCTGACAGCGAGCACGCGAGAGATCCCGAAGTCCATGTCGTCAGCGGCGGTGTCGACGTGAGGTGGCGTGCTCCAGTCGGTGTCCTGTGGCAACTGGCGTGGCCGTCTCGTCACGCCCGATTGTCAGGTCGTGTTGCCGCTGGCTCATGGCCAGCGCGGATGACGATGATGTCTTCACCGAGCGGGAGGGGTTGGAGGGTTGAAGGTTGTGTTGCGGGACAGGCGGGAACAGAACTCTGTTTTCGTTTCAGAAGACAATACACGATAACACCTGTTGCGGCTACCAGCATCAAGGCTGCCGTCTCGGGGCCGCTGTCGAAGCTAGGTAACATCTAAATTTATCCTAAATGTTTTCAAATGATCGGTCAGCTGGGATTGAATATAAGACACCGCGTGGCAAAAACAGAGTTCCGTAAGTGGTTTTAAGTACAAGGAAGAGTAGGATAGGAATGGTTTCGACCACAGACATTTTATAAAATCAACGACCTGTGTCACACTAGACATCAGGATAGGTGACTTCACAACGTCACATCAACATCATTATGCCAATAAGGGGTTCCTTCATGGTGGTGCTACACGAATCACATTAATGGCACCGGCTATCATCATGCCTGAGGATGACGTTACTCACATCACCTGACGTGGCGTCACTGCGCCAACAATACAATTACACAATCACTAGAGGCGACTCACAGGTACACTTCAACAATTCAACATTTCGGCTTTCTACTTAAGCAATGACTGGAACATCATGGTTTGTAATTTCATCTGCTTCATCATTGATTCATTTTGCATCTCCACAAAGCTCATTTGTAATTTCAATTGCTTCATCATTGATTCATTTTGCATCTCCACAAAGCTCGCAAAGGCGCTAGCTTTATTAGGCGTGACGTCGACACGGTCGACATCAGCTTCGTAATCGGTGGAAGTAGCCGAGTCATCGTGAATTTGAAGTTTGCACGGAGGACGGTCATCATCAGATGATTCCACCAAAGGTCGCTTTTCCGGGACTGGCCTCACTGGGCTTCCAGTCGAATCCTGCAAGCGTTTTGCTAATTCTGAAAGCGGAATTTCATCTTCCGACTCGCTAATCGGGGGCTTCGAACGTTTTGTTAATTGCGACTGCGAATTTTCAGGGTCTGAATCACTAGACGTGGGCAGTGGTCGTTTTAGGCGTTCTGCTAACTGATAGGGGTAGATTGTCTTCGGAATCGCTCGAAGAGGGAAGTGGTCTTTTGTTTCGTTGAACTAATTCTGAAAGTGGGGCATCGTCGTCAGAATCACTGGTCGACGGCAACGGCCTTTTGTTCCTCTGAACTGGTTCAGACAAAGGAATGTCTAGCTCGGTATCACTTGATACCGGTGATTGCTCAGCTGCATCCGCTGGCCAGGTGAGAGGTGCTCTTTCCGGAAGGTCAGACTCGACCGGAGGTGGTTGCACTGAACCCGGCATGAGCCCTGTGAACTCAGCGGTTTCATCATCCTTTGTCCTCGGCGGGCTGCATACGTCCATGGGACAATCCTCACAGGGTCTGTAATCGGGGCCGGCCTCGGCCCGTTTGGCTGACCTAGAAGGCTGCACTCGTTCAGGGGCTGTACGGTCTAACTTTGACGTTTTCTCTAGATATTTCTGGTTCACTGGCTCGTCTGAATCCTTGGTAGTTTCCCAGGCTGTGTTCGGGTCCACTAGTCGCAGTTTCTGGGCATGTACCAGTCGAGTCTTACCGGTGATCTGATTCCTAATCACATAATTTACTGGGCTAGTCTGCTTGATAATCCGAAAGTAAGGTTTCCAGGGAGCGATAATTTTGGCGACGTGCCAGGCTGTACGGTTGTGTCATAATAATATACGGCATCTCCAATTTAGAAGTTTCGCTGTTTCGCTTTTCGGTCAGCGTACTCTCGGTTCCTCTCATGGCTCTCGACAATGTGCATTTTCACGTGGCTGTAAGCTTCATGCAAATTGTTCAGCATTTTTGGGACATAGTCCTCCCCATAATATTTCACTTTTGGCTGGAGAAATTGTCCAAAGGGAGAACGGGGTCTCTGCCATACAGTGTGGAGAAAGGCGAAATGGTTCCGGAGCTTCCAATATTTGCCGTTCGGTAGGCAGCCAGAGTTGCAGGTATTTTCGTATCCCAGTCATCTTGATTTTGGTTAATTGCTTTTGCTAATATATCGTTTTGCACCCTGTGATAACGTTCGCAACGAACATTTGTTTGCGGTCTAAACGCACTGGTACTGATATGTCGAATATTCAAGCATGTTTCTAGTTCCTGAACTATGGTATTAAGGAACTCCGTGCCTCGGTCAGAAATAATTATTCGTGGACAAGAGTGACGCGGGATAATTTCCTCCATTATCATTTTAGCGACTGTTTTGGCATCCTTTCTGGCTGTACAGAAACTATCTGGCCAGGAAGAGAAGTGATCGGCGATAGTAATGACATATCTATTGCCGTTTTCTGTTTCTGGAAATGGACCGCAAGTGTCAATCCCTATCATCTCGGACGGGTAATGTGGCGCAGGCATTTCCTTCATTGGGGCTGGAGCTGCCTTCGCTCGTCGTCCTGTGCAGCGCACGCAAGCTTTGATGTAAGCCACTGTATCTCTCCACATTCCATTCCAGTAATATCTAAATTTAAGCTTTTCGTAAGTTTTCGCGAGTCCCATGTGCCCTGCAAAGAAACCTTCGTGCATCTCCTTCAATACTTCCTGTCTCAGACATTTAGGCACACATAGTTGTAAGCCTGGAAATTGTCCACAGCGAGGTCCGTCGCTGACTTTGTAGATGAGTCTGTCCAACTCCATATAATTCAAAACGTTGTCTCGATAATCTGCGTGATTTTTGTCATTCATGATTTTTCGAATATTTGCTATGTCCTCATCAGCCTTTTGAAGGTCATGTATGTTTTCCCATTCCACCATTACATCCTTAAACTTTTCCTCTCTGCTCAACTCTTCCTCGGGTTTTCTGAATTCGGTGTTCCTAAAGTCGCCTATTGGAACATGACCAGTGTCGATTACGTTTACTTTTTGTTCGGTTTCACTCATTCTGCTAAGATGATCTGCTACTACATTTTTGGTTCCTTTGATATATACTACCTCACAGTTGTGCTCTGAAAGCATGATCGCCCACCTCTGAACCATTGGGTTCTTCATTTCTGACAGGTTCAGGAACGTCAACGGACGGTGGTCAGTCACAATGGTGAATTTCGATCCTAACAAATATTGGCGTAATTTCTGAACAGACCAGACCGTCGCGAAGGCCTCGCGGAGGATCACTGGCCACTTTTGTTGAGCTTCGTTCAACTGTTTCGATAAGTACTGTATTACTCGTTCCTGCCCACCATGTTCTTGTACCAAAACTGCTCCAACAGCTGTCTGTGAGGCGTCCGTATATAATTTGTAGTCTTTCGTGATGTTAGGGTACGCCAGCACTGGTACAGACGCTAGTTTTTGTTTTAATGTTGCAAACGCATTTTCGCAATCATCTGTCCGGGCGAATATGGCATGTTTCTTTGTCAGGTTAATCAATGGCGCGGAAATTTCGCTAAATCCTGGAATGAAGCGTCGGTAGTATGAACACATACCTATGAATGAGCGGACTCCCTTGACATTAATCGGGGCTGCCATATGCTGAATAGCTTCAACTTTCTCAGGGTTTGGCTTGATGCCAGAAGCGGTCACTACGTGTCCCAAGTACTGCACTTTTTCTTTCAAGAAATCGCATTTAGAAAGCTTCAACTTCAGCTTTGCTTTGCGTAGTCGGCGAAAAACTTCTTCGAGATGCGCCAAATGTTGGTCAAACGTTTTTGAGTATGCTATGATGTCATCGATGTAGGCAGTTGCAAACTGATTTTGAACTCCAGACAACACCTTATTCATTAATTCCAGGAACTTGGATGGGCATTACAGATGCCAAACGGCATTTTGCGAAAGTTCCACAGGCCTAGAGAACACATGAATGCTGTTCTTTGGAATGCTCTCCTCTGACATCGGAATTTACCAATAACCAGCTTTCAAATCCAAAGACGAAAAGAACTTCGCACCTCCCAAAAAGGCAAGGATGTCCTCAATGAAGGGGAGTGGGTAGCTGTTTTTCTTGGTCACCTTGTTTAATTTTCTGAAGTCTATTGCGAAACGGTTGCTTCCATCTTTTTTGCGAACAATTACTATCGGAGCCGCCCATGGACTGTCTGATTCTTCAATGATTCCGGCTTCTAGCATTACTTTAATTTGATCTTCAACATATTTTCGCTGAGAGAATGGCGTTTTGTAAGGAGCTTGTCGGACCGGTGGGGTATCTCCAGTGTCAATGTCCATTTTTATGACATCAGTCGTTCCCAAATCTGCGTCAGTCGCGGCAAATAAGTCAGTGTTAGCACGCAACAGGTGTTCCAGTCTGTCTTTGTCAGTGCCAGTCAGGTGAGTCAGTTTGGCTTGCTCGAGTGGGTCATAGGGTGCGGTTGGCGGTGTCAAGTCAATGTCTTGGGATAAGTCAACAAGGTTTTCCAAATCCGAGTCGGCTATAGTCTCAGTGAATGCTATTACCTGCTCGGGGTAGAAGGTAAAGTCTCTCGTAGTGGTATTCACAATTCGTATCGGTAGGCGTTTATGTCGGTCCGGTTTGGCTATCACTTCGGCTATGAACAAGCCGGGCCCCTCAGAAATTAGTGGGATGTTGTCCAGTGACCGCACATAACAAATTTATTCCACTAATTGTACTCTGTTCACAGCTGACGGACACTCCACGACCGTGTTGGCCGGGATATGCATACGTCCTTTGATTCTGACTAGTGAGCTCGCCTGCTCACTGGTCTGTCGCTGTGGTCTCAGTGGCACCATGTTACCTTCAATGCACAAATACTTTTTCTCAAAGTTCAATTTTGCTCCAAACTTCGTCAAAAAATCATTTCCCAACATGCATTGCTGTTTCAGGTCCTCCACAATTTGAAATTCGAATGGTTTCCGGAATTTGCTCATCTCAACCATGAAGGTTCCGACTCCAATGTTTTTTAGGCGATGTCCACTGGCGGATATCAGAGTAATACAGTCTCGTCGGTCGTCTGAAAATTTCACGATGTTTTTCTCGGCGATATTGTCAAAGAACTTTTTCGAAATCAATGATATATCGGCCCCAGTGTCCACTAGCGTGTAAGCTTTTTGGTTGCCTATGCGTAGCCACGCCATAGGTGTGTTCACCTTGATGCGAACTTGTTGGACACGGGCCAGGTTTTGTCTACATTTTTCTGGATCTCGTTTCCATCTGATATTTTTCCTTTCCTTCCTCTGTGGTTCCTGTTTTTCTTTCTGTTTATTTTCAGCTCCATTGTGGTGGCCATTCACAACGGAGCTTTTTAGTTTCCCGCCTGTCTAGGGGGATTCGGGCCGGAGCGGCACTGCCGACCTATGTGACCAATTTGTTCGCACCGCACACAAATGGGTCTGCCGTCTGAAGTCCAACGGTAGGCTGGGTTTGGTGGTGCTCTCCATATTCTAGGTCCCATGGGTGGTCGTGGCCTAGGGGTCCATAATTGGGTCCAGAGGGGTAGTTTCGCGGCGGTCGGGAGAAACGTTGTGATGGGCTAAATACTCGGGGTCCAGGCTGAGGATGTCTGTTACTGGAATGTTTCACTGTCTCTGGTTCTTTCGCTAGTTTTTCCACTGATTGGCCTATCGCCAACACAAGTTTCTCCAATTTGTCTATCCTGTCGTCTCGTTTTTCCACATGACTCTCATCAACATCCATTGGTTCCTCTTTCTGGACACCTCTACACAACCCAATAACCCTGTTTACTTTCTGCTCCCTAACCGCAAATTGGATGGCATCCTCCAGAGTTCGGAACTGCTGCCTGTATAATTTATTTGCTAACGAGCTACTATGCACTATGCACGCCTCTATTGAAAACATCTATCAAAATTTCCTGAGTGGTTGAATTTGCCAAGTCCGTGTACGCTTCACGTGCCAGGGCGAGCAGTCTCTCTCCAAAATTTTGCACCAGTTCGCCATGATGTTGTTTCATCTTTCTCAGACTCTCCTGAGAACATTTTTGATCCGAAAGCTCAGAGTATCTCTCTCGCATCACCTGTTTAATTTGTGCCCACGTCATAGTTGGTTGTTGACTGAGTACGCGTTGCATGAATTCGTCTGCAGGTCCAGAAAGCGTTTTCATGCAAATTACTTGCATATATTCTTCGTCCATACTAAAACTGATGCGGTCCAATTGGCGAATCGAATCGCAGTTTATTATGACTCTCCACAGAAAAAGGTTTGACATTTTGCGTCATGCCTTGTGCCCTCATTTACAACCGAATTTTGTTGAAGCTGTCCGCCAGTCTGTCAAAGGTAATTTCGGTCATGTTTAATTACGTTACGTTTTTTTTTCACAAATTTTTTACTCACAAAATTTCGGGATTTTCGCTCACCTTGTGGAGAATTAAATGTTTCAAGTTTAGTTCCAAGTTCACACGAGAAGTCACACGTACAATATTCGGTACGCAGGAGGTATACGACACGATTATGCAATTTTTTGAACAGTTCTATTCGTGGTCGAAAATCGGAGGCGGTAATTTTGGAAGGATTTTGGGATATTGCTCGGACTTACTTAATGGTGCGGAAGACTTATTCCCTTCCCCGTCCGTGCCGAACGGCGTGTCGAAGTTCTGCGTTGTCGTTGATGAAGTCAACTCGTAGAAAATCCAGGTCGGCCTCCAGTGTAGAGAAAACGGGTCACGGCCCCAGTTGTAGTGAAGGTCGTTCTTGTGGCTCGTGATAGACTAGGGGACCCGCGCGTTGCGATAACTCCGAATGCAAAAATGATATGTTCTTTGCACGATATATATTGTGCAGAAAGTATAGTGAATATATAGAGACACTCGCAATAATGTTCCATGCCAACAGCCGACAGCAACGGGGGAAGCTCACAAGATCTACTTTCAGAAGACCTACGTTCAGTAGATCTACTTTTAGAGATTTATTTTCACAGGATCTACTTTCAGAACATCTATTTTCACAAGATCTACTCTCGGGACTGGGTTGTTCAGAAGATCTACTCGAAGACGAAAGTGTTCACAGGATCTACTTTCAGGAGAATGTTTTTCACAAGATCTACTCTCGGGACTGGGTTGTTCAGAGGATCTACAAATAGGCCTCAAGTGTTCAGAAGATCTACTCCCGAATGCAAATGTTCAGAGGATCTACTGAAAGCTGGAAGTGTTCACAAGATCTACTCTCGGGACTGGTTTGTTCAGAAGACCTACTCGAAGACGAAAGTGTTCACAGGATCTACTTTCAGGAGATTTTTTTTCTCACAAGATCTACTCTCGGGACTGCATTGTTCAGAGGATCTACAAATAGGCCTTAGTTGTTCAGAAGATCTACTGATGGAAATGTTCAGAAGATCTACTACTGGAAATGTTCAGAGGATCTACTCGGAGGATGGAAGTGTTCACAAGATCTACTCTCGGGACTGAATTTTCAGAAGACCTACTCTTGGCCCGGAATGTTCAGAAGATCTACTCTTGGGCCGGTATGTTCAGAGGATCTACTTTCTGGACTGGATTGTTCAGAAGATCTACTCTCAATTCCGATGTCCAAGAAGCATAAGTTCAGCTTTCTCTCGCTAGGTAGCAGCACGGTCTTGGTATTACCGCGTTGAATAAGGAATGAATGTCAGATTGAACGCTGAAGCATAGGTAACAATATTTATCGGTAGATGGCAGGATGATGCTATTGAATACGAGCTCGTTGTGTGCCTGTATTGTTAGCGTTTCATAGCTTGGCAATCGGCTGCCGTCCCGTGGGAAACTGATATGCAGAGTAGTGGCGGATAGAGAGGACGCACACATTGTTCGGACCTATTTGTATCTGAGCTTACGGTTGGCTTAAAATGTTAGATGCACTGTGATACTCTCGCAATATTTACATTGTATCCACCCGCAATATGGCGTTGGCCATTCCCTGGTGACGCCATTGACTAGCAGCCTGGGAAGGACTGAGAAAACGCAGCGTCTGTGGTGCTCCAAATTTGCTCCCGTCACGCCGGCAATGATTCTGCAGCGGGAACGCTTTCTCAGCGCCCTGCGGCGCTGCCGTAGCTATCGCCCATGCTGAGGTGGATGAGATCGTCATGTACTGATATCATTGTGCGGCGGTGCCGACATCTGCATGCATGCATCTACTGCATGTTATTAATAGTAGCATTGTGAACTGGAAAATCATTACAATAGTGCCGATAGATAAAGGCGACGATGCTAAGCGGTGCAACTATCGACCAATGTCGATATTGCTGGTCGTGAGTAGGCTTTGTGCGCTTACAGTATGTACAAAACTGACGGAATACGTACTTAGTCTGCATATTATATTCCGTCAACAATATGGCTTCCGCCCTGACCTATCGACGAAGGCGGCAGTGCTTGCTTGAGCTGTAGTATATGCGACTAGCAATGTTGACAAAGGTATGATGATTTCATTAGTCACGGCAGACACCTCAAAAGCATTCGACAGTGTTGCGCACTGCCTCGTGGAGAAGCTAGGGTGGTACTGCATCGACAACCAGTGGTTCGCCGCATGGTTTAGCAATGGCATGCAGTATGGGTGACACGTCTATGGGTGACGCGTCTATGGTGACACGTGTCACCCATAGGCCCTATGGGTGACACGTCTACGTTCAAATGATTCACGTTCATCCACGTTCAAATGGACCCAGGCAAGGTTGGAATTCTGAACTCACACGGTGTCGAGAATAACCCCTTTTATCTTGGCATGGCGCTTTTGTCTTACAACACAACATTACGCATTTCATCGAGTGGCAATTTATGGAGGTGTCCAGACGTGTGAAAATGCTATGTAGCCTGACAATAAGTATGAAACAAATACATGAAACCAAAGTGTTTCTGAATATGGACAATAAAAAAGCTATTCAAGTTTACCAAAAATGTTGGTATGATCTAGCACACATGTTAAATACTGTATTTTTAGCAAATACTGCCCTTTTAGCTTCAATTAATTACCGACAAGTAATGAGTACATGATACATGATGGTTATCTGAAGAACTGGATACATGACTATATGAGAGATATTGGCTAATAAAACACCTCTCGAAGCCAAAACTGCATACAGATCAGTGGTCACCCCTGAATTGTCGCCGCTTTCATTCACACCGATGTCTTGTCGATCCAGCGAATTCGACCAGTGGGCATTTGGTCGCTGTCATATGCGTCGTAGATAATTCACGATGCAACGCATGTACGGTACGTAGGCTTCGGTTGTGAACAATATGGGTTAGAAAAAAATAACTGATATACCTCGTGAAGGAAATGTGGAATTCAGCAGATTATAATCAGATTGGTCACGTCGAAATCCAAGCTATTTTTACACACGAAATGCATTATTTTCGGGTGAAGAATAGAGCACGGGACATGGCACAGAGAATGGAGTCGGAAAGGAGAGCGCGAGTGACGGCTTTCAAGTGTCCAAATCTGCGACAAGTGACATTTATTAAGCTGCCTTTGGAATCCAACACCAATCCAGCACCTGCGAATTAGACAGCACATGTCAGACTGTTGCAAGCAGCTCACCACTGCTTAATCCATGATTCCGACGGAGGGAGGGTGGGCAGGTCAAAACGAAGTGTCATAGATTAGGAATCAAATTGTGAGGCACTGAAAATTAGCACTAAAAATAAGCACTAAAAATTAGTAGCGGAGTACAACCTAAGCATGCATGGGAGAAAAATATAACTTGCAATGTCTTTATAACCATTGAAGGGTTTTTTAAATGAAGTACTAATATTTCAAGAAATTTCCAACGTTTCGGATTTCGTGATCAATTGCTGGGATTCGGTGATCATGTCGGAAGCACGAGGCGTCGGCAATCTAGTGGAACAATATAACTTTTGAATATGCAGTCGAAGAACGTTTTGTTTGTTTGTTTGTTTGTTTATTTATTTAGCACATCATAGCACACATAGCATGAACAATTTTGCGATTGGCACAAAAGACCAAAATGATCTTAATTCGAGGTGCCTCTCGCAACAACGTTTCCATCCAATAAAACTTGACCACCGACACGGTGCGACAATCGCCGCCCGCCCCGCCAGCACGCCCGGGCCCCATCGTCACAAAGTATGCACACATGTGTGGTACTCATATTGCGCCCGCACCCGGCAGCACCTGGTTAGTTCTGTATGTTATTTTTTGTGTTAAAGCGTTTTGTGTTGATAAGAAACGTCTGAAATGCTAAGGCTACACACAGCTGAAGGTTCTTACCGAGACCATTTCCAAAAATGAGCGTTTGTGAAATCTTCTTTTCGGTTAAGTTAGTGAACATATCTGTCGTGTTTCTCAGTTTGGTAAATAGAATATTTCTATGGTAAGCATAAAGAGGACAGTGAAATATGAAATGAATTGCATCTTGTTTGGAATAGCCGCATGAGCATGATGGGTCATGTAGAGGATTGACAACAAATGTGTCTGCGTTTAGTTCAGTGAGGCCCATCCTGAACCTTGCATGCAGCGTGTTGCCTGGTTTCGTACCGAGACAATAATATTGTGGCGGTATCGTGGCACCTGTGCGACCCATAATTGCCCTCTTGAATTTATTGATGTTTCGTTCATACCTCAAATTTTCAGGAAGATTGTTCCACACCTTTGTTGTAGCCAGGAAAAACGATTTTTGGAACAAGGCGATTCTATTTAGCGGGACTGTCAGTGTAGTTGAATTTCTGAGACGCCTTCCTGTAACTGTATGTCGTGGTTCAGTAACTAGTTTTCTAATATAAGTTGGTAGACCCGGACCTGCGTGCTTGATTTTGTGGAACAAAAGAAATTTATGAATTTCTCGCCGTGTTTTTAGCTCATCCAATCCCAATTTCAGTCTAATTTTTCCGGATGATGTTCTATATAGTGCACCTGTGATTAATCTAGTTGCTCTTTTTGTAATTTCTCAAGTCTGAGTGCATCAGATATTGTTATATGTCCGTCATATATAGTATCTGCATAGTCAAACAGAGGCCGAATGTAAATTTTATACAAGTTACAGAGGATTTGTTTGGGAATCTTACTTGCAGCAGGATAAAGGGGGCTTAGTGCACAATTGACCTTTAGGATAATATCGTTTATGTGACTATGGAAGCGCAAGTCGGAAGAAAATGTAAGGCCGAGGTGTTTATTATTTCCTATGATTTCCTAAGCATAGTCTAAGCCTCCCATTCTGAGATTTAGCGGTTTACTGATACTCTTACATGTGAATCTTTGTTGGATCGTTTTTGCCGCATTAAATTGTATGCCCCATGTTGTTCCAAATTTGTGTATAATATCGAGATCTTTTTGAATCGATTGTTGTGCTTCTAGTGAGCCTTGTATATGTGAAGCGTAAAGCGACGTGTCATCAGCGAAAAAAAGGATTTCATTTGTAATCATGTCTGCCAAGTCATTTAAATATATTAATGCCAAAAGGGGTCCCAAGACAGAACCCTGTGGGCAACCCGCATTTATGGTAGTTGGTGGTGAAAGGCTGTTTCATACCCTTACACGTTGTTCCCTATTATGTAAGTATGATTGCAGCCACATCAATGCAGTGCCGTCAATCCCACAATGGTTTTTGCACTTAAAAATAAGCCCTGCATGCCATATAGTATCAAAATATTTTTGTATGTCCAAATGTATACATGTAAAGTCAAGATTTCGATCTAAAGATGAATATAACGTATGTGTCAAGTAGAGCAACTGCAGTTGGGTCCCATGATATGGACGGTAACCACTTTGCCTTTCAGAGAGTATATTGTTATCAGTTATGTGTGAATAAATTCGTTTAAAAACTAACTTTCCTAGGATTTTGGACAAGCACGATAAGAGGCTAATTGGCCTATAATTTGTGGGATAAAAGCATGATCCTTTCTTTTTGAATATGGGCGACACATTTGCTTGTTTCCATTCCTTGGGGAAAACTCCAAGTGATAACGAATTGTTGAATAATTTAGTAAGGGGTTCGTAGATAAGAATAGCAATTAGTTTAAGCAGCCTAGGAGGTATTTCATCGGGTCCTGTCGATTTATTTGGATTTAGATGGTTGAGTTGCTGAAGAACTTCATTTTCAGTAACTTGCATTTCTGCCAAACTTGGAATGCTATGATTATTTTGTGCGTCCATAGAAGGTAGTTGCAAGTTATTAGGCGATTGGGATTGTTTCGCAAAATGGGCGTTCAAGAGTGTTGCCTTCGTAGCTTACAATCGTCTATGAAACCTAAACTGATCCACCTTAAACTTTACTTCAATTACTCATAGTTCCTCAGTTGGACACGGTCATGTCGTGTGCGTTGGTAGACGCACACCGTCAGATGTTACGCCAGACGTTCAGCAATGACACCATCATTGGAGGGCCCCCGAGCCTTGAGGCCTCAGTCGGCGCGATTTTTTATCCGGTGCATCCATTGTAAGCCTCAAAGCATATTTTTATAAACTCTGCTCGATATCTCAAGGGTCCCCTTGTTTTTTTATTGATATAAACTGAACCATTCCGGGACCCTGCGCAAGCTATGAGGCCACGGTGCAATTTTTCTGCTTCCATCGCGATTTTTCGGGAGGATGGGTCTGACGATTTTTGGGTTCTGGTACGATTGTCTTAGGTTGCGGCGCGATTTGTTTGGAGCCCAGCAAGGTTTGTTTGAGCACTCACTATCGCCGTTGTGGGGTCGGGCGATATTTTTTAAGGGGATTCCCAGCGTCATTGTTTTGAGGTGGGGGGTTTAGGCCTGCATCGACTGCAGTGGACTGAGCTTTGTTTTGAGGTGAATGGCTCACTTAACCTAACCACAAGATACCGTCTCAGTCTCCGTAACACCCAACCCTACATCTTGTATTGCAATGTTTTGCAATGTCCTTTTCGCAGCGTTTTAAAAACAAATTGTGATGCCTATGATTATGAAAGTACTGAAGCCAATGTATTACGAGTCGCTACACGCCATGGCCTAAGAGGATCAAAATGGCACAGTCCAGGTGGCAGCTTGCGAGGTTTCCATGTAAACACATGAAATAAACGTGCCAACAGTAGTAGGGGAGACCGAGTCTAGTTGATGCACGGGATTGTTGATACAACACCATTCTCTCCAAGAGCATGAAGCCGGTTGTCATTGCTACTGTTGCACATGTTGCTACTGACACCCTCATCTCGCACAAAAAACAAACCCGAGTCCTTTCGACTTCTGACTGCGGAACGGTGACGATGTGACACATTTGTGGACCGAAAGTAAAGTTTAAATCCCTTTGCTTCACCCTTAATTTCTAATTTGTCGCCCACTTGTTATTTTTTTAAGTGTCGGCTATCATTACTATGTTCTCCCAACTTTGCGACTGTGAATGCGTTTAAATTCATGATTAAAATGGACTGAAAGTAAACATTAAATCCCTGATATATTACTCAAATTTTATTCCATTACATAAATTTAATCCAAGTTCTTCCTGGGGTTGCTTTATGAGGCAGGGCTCTGTTGCTAAGCAGAGCCCGTTGCGTGAACCATGACCTCAACACCCGATCAATGAATTCCAGTTCAACGGCGGAATTTGGGCCGAAGGTTTGAATTGTCGTCAATGCACCGACACGGCGCCCGATAGCTCGTCCCAGGCCTTATCGGGCCGGCTGCGAACTGACATCTCCTGGCTACGTCTCCAAAATGATGAATTATGTTGAGTTTCGCCAAGGTTGTGTCAACTTGATTCGGTTTCCCCTGCCCAATGATTGCAACAATGACGTCTTTACAGTTTGCTTCACCTCAAGCGTAACAATTGTTGCTCTTGAGGTGAGAAGGCTGTAGCGAGAGAGAACATGAGCTTATCACGCGACGTCATCAGATAAGTACAGTAGATGCTATCCTAAAGTACGCCCACACATCCGAAAAATTAACCTGACTTCGGCCGCTTTGCTTTAGACACGGGGTATTCTTAAAACATTTTTTCCCAACTGTAAAATCAAGCATGTATTTGGAAGTTGAGAGGGCCCTGCCTTCCCAACTTTGAAGTTGGAGTGGCAGTTTCCCATACTGGCATCACAGTACCTACACCAATGATGCATTTCACCTCATTAAACTTAAAAATTCAATAAGTAGTACTGATATCAGATTACTTCCTGAACGATCTCCACAGCTTGAATGAGCTAATTCTTGCTTTATTTGTGGTTAATAAGATGTATTTCAAGGCATAAATATACATAATTATTGTTCTAATTTTTCTGACTATGGAATGTCCACAAGAAAGTGAAAGCGGCACGGAGATGAGTTTTTTTTCGTATAACGCGCCACGGAAATGAGTCGCGTTTTTTGTTTTCACCGTGAATATACACGAAATCCGTTCCCGAAAATCCCTCTTGGGGGACAGGATTTCAGCCCAGACTGAATTAGAAGTTACTAACTGGCAAGTCTGGCAAGCGTTTTCAGTGGACGGCAAATGCTACTCTGCGCTAGTTAAGGTAGAAATTCGAATTATCACGGCCCATACAAAATGGGTAGCTGATTGCATGAGTTGGCTTAGATGCTGTACTAGCTGCATGTGCATGCGAGCAGCATGATTTCAAGCTTAATAATCCATACATTTTACATATCGTTCAGCACCTTGCCAATAAACATATGTGTATCGACCTTAAACCAGTCAACCACATCGGCCTTTGAATAAGCCGACCATCCGCTGGCGTCAGTTCCCAACGGTGACATATCAGAATGTCCACAGTTCACAGTGTCCACAGCTCACAGTGTCCACAAGTTCATAATGTCCACAGCTCGCAGTGTCCACAGTTCACAATATCCACATGTTCATAACTTCCACAGTTCACAATGTCCACAGTTCATAATGTCCACAGGTCATAATGTCCACAGCTCACACTGTCCACAGATCACAATGTCCACAGTTCACAGTGTCCACAGTTCATAAGTACCACAAGTTCATAACGTCCACAAGTTCATAATGTCCACGAGTTCATAATGTCCACGAGTTCATAATGTCCACAGGTCATACTATCCACAGTTCATAATGTCCACAAGCTCGAGTTCATAACTTCCACACGTTTAATATCTTCGCAGTTCATAATGTCCACAGCTCATAATGTCCACAGCTCATATTGTCCACAGTTCATAATATCCACAGCTCACAACTTCCACAGTTCACAATGTCCACAGTTCATAGTATCCACAGGTCACAATGTCCACACGTTCATAATGTCCACAGTTCATAATGTCCACAGATCACAATGTCCACACCGTTTCGGCGAAAATATGCTACGTGAAATCATTTTCAACCTTATCGTACTGGCGTAGCAAACCGGTAAATTTAGGAACCTCTAGTTCAACTCTCGTCAACAGATGGCAGGTCGATGAGTTCGTGCAAAATGTGGGAGGCCGAGGAATTCATACCAGATACGTGTCCTGTGATCGAAGTTGGATATTTTTGTACCTGATGGTTGGTTTTGAGCCTGATGTGTTCAGTCATTATCGATGGATCATAGATCGACCGACTATTGTGAATAACTTCTTAAATAAAATTTACCCGAGTGTAGATAGTGTACTCATTGGTAGCTTTCCAATTCTCCTTCATTTTGGTGGGACTCTCAAGAGGTCGACCCGCTAACTTTTTGTTTCTAAACCGCAACCACTTTCAGTTCTCAATTTGGAGGCCGAAATACAGTTGTTAATTTACGCACGCGACCGACAGCCACAGGTCCGCGCGGCTCGACAGTCCAGACACGTCTCTCAGCGGGGGTCTGGCCACCGCCCTGGCTCGGCCACAGTCGGAAGGCCGGTACACGTCGCAGTAGCCGGGCGTTGTCCCGAGAACGCTGACTCGGTTCCGACGAGGGCCGGTGACCGCGTCGCCGGCGCCGGACGGAAAAGTACGGGCGTGACATGTGCGGGGCATGGTAGGTCGGCTGATTTACTGGGTCACAACACCCACAGTTAGATCTTACACGATTAAATCAGTACGTGTCTAGCGACACTGTTACATCTTGGACTATACCAATGAATCTACTAAATATTGTGCTTTCATTTTAGCACTATTATGGCGTTTTTCCCACGATTAATTTCCCCGCTGGTTGTAAAGCAAATCAGTCAAATACAACGAAGTATAGCTCTAAGTGTTCCTGGGTTTTAGATATTGCGTGAGAAGAAATGTACGACCTTTAATATACCAGGAGGTGCTGAGTTCACATCAAAAGTAACGTTATGGATTGTGCTATATTACTCAACATTTCGGACAGGGGCCATCGTCAGAAGGCCCCTCCTGACGTTGAGTAATATAGCATAATCCCTAACGTTACTTTTGATGTAAATTCAGCACCTCCTGGTATATTGAGGGTAGTACATTTCGTCTCACGCAATGTCTAAAACCCAGGAGCACTTAAGAGCCATCCTTCGTTGTATTAAACGGTAGCTTAGTCGGTAGGGTGTTGGTCTCTTGACTGCAAGATTATGGGTTCGAGTCCCGCAACCAGCGGAATTACCGAGTCCACCCGCAACCAATCGGTTTGAGAAATTGGCGACGCTATGTGACCTAGCAGTTAACTGCGTCGTGAAACAGAAAAAGAATCCAAGGTTCTTTTTCTGTTTCATGTGTTTGCTTCTCCAAACATATGTCTTGCGCTGTGCTTCCTCGAGATATTGTTTGAATACGCACTCTGGTGCGCGTCGGAATGTCTATATATATATATATATATATATATATATATATATATATATATATATATATATATATATATATATATAATATATACAGGGTGTGTCGCCTGAACGGTTTTTCTTATGCATAGTTAAATTATCGTGCAGATCACCTTAAAAAAACCCTGGGGTCGAAACCAAATCGAAATCAAACAATAAACAAAATATGCGACAGGCCGATAAAGAAACAAATTTGCCGGGCGCCCGGCGTTGAAGTCTCCAGTGATGGCGCTCCGTTGCGATTGGCATCTAACACCACGCGTCGGCCGCCGTCGGAGCGCCGCCGCGGCGCTGTGACGAAAAAGGCGGCAGTCGGTGCTGTGGATGACTTATGAATGGATTCTGGTAATTAGAAAACAGATCAGGGGAGCCGGGATATATCTGATTGTAAAGATTAAACTTCACTAAAGGACTGATCGCTCCACTTTCCTTTGTCTGTGCTCTACCTTTCACAGTGCTATGAATCATCATTCGAATAAATTGCGTACGCACTAACGACACAAAATAGCTTCGCATGGCATACATCCCTGTTTTATTAGTCAATCCAGGTCTCCTGTTCCTTTTCGTTACTCAAGTTTCAAGGGAAACTGGGATTATCAGCAGTAGGGACAACCTATTAACGAGGGCGACACGAGCCGGCGGGGATCGTCGCATGGCGCGGGGGAGGGGCTGGGATGGGGCGGGAGACGGCCGGCGCACGGTGAGAGTAGAGAACACAAAGAGCGAGACACGGCAGGGGAGGGGAGGGGGAGATAGGGGAGGAGGAGACAGGGGAGGGGAGACAGGGGACGGGAGGGCCGCCGAGACAAGGCAGTCGGCGGCGGAGACCTGGCGGGACGGCCCGAAAAAGAGTGGTTTGGTGTCTGCAAGTTGTGCCCACTGCCTGTGAAGTGTGATATTACCTGCGTCGGTGTGATCGGGGTAAGAGTTCGAACATGAAAACCCGCGCTTCCACCAAAGGGCTTTTGGTTCCTTCTGAACTAAAAACAAACCGACTGCCCACGATAATTGACGTTCTGAACTACTTGAGTAAAGTGAATAGAGACTCATGCGTTGCGAACAAAAGGTTGAAAGAGAGGCTAGCACCCCATATAAAGTTTGTCGCGGAAAGTGTGATGAAAATGTGGTGCTGCGAAGGAATACCAATTGTTGGGAGGGCCCGAGTCGAACTATGGTTCCAGAATGCCGCGATCGCTACTTGCGATACATGAAAACTGCTGGAAAGAAGTCGGCATCACCAGGTGTACGTCCGTCCGGTGATGAGTGGTTTGGAAAATTGTTTGATATAGCCCGCTGCAAATGTGCTGATATCGATAGCTGCACATGTGCGATGGGCGACAAAGTGCCAGGAATGGAGTTTCACTTTGTCCAAAACCAGAGAGGACCTCGCCAAATGCAAATCGGCACCGCAGATATCCGTGAAACCACTCGTCGACGCGCCATGGACGAAAGGAGGCGTCTGACCGCCGAGAGAGTCGCATCACCACAACCGGGACCTTCTGGAATGGCCCAGCTAGATTCTAATTCAGACCAAGATTCCGCCACAGATTCATCATCGCTCACATCTATAGTCCACGAGTCAGAGTATATGGTGAACAGTAACACAGACGAACTGCTAAATACGGCTCTAGCAGCAGATCGGTACGGAGTGTCTAATCGTGCGTGTGCTACGATCATAAACGGTTTCCAAGTGGACATTGGTCGGATCACTTCTGACGATATGGACTGCATAGTGGATAGCAAAAAAGTATGTCGAGCAAGGGATCGGATTAGGAGAGAGGTAGTAGACCAGAGCCATGAGGATCATGCAGGGCTTGTATCTGGTCTCTACTTCGACGGTAGAAAAGACGACACGCTTATGACAGCCAGTTAAAAAAAGACGGAAGAGCACATTGTGGTTGTATCCGAGCCAGACAGTGCATATTTAGGACATTTTACCCCACAGACTGGGAAAGCGGAGGACATTTTTCAAGACCTGAACGCCGTGGAATATGAGTTTGGTGCGGATGTTTCTGTGCTTGGCTGTGACGGCACGAGAGTTAATACTGGCCAAAAAGGTGGTGTTATCCGTTTGTTTAAGCTCGGACAAAAACGCCCCGTCCACTGGTTTGTGTGCCAACTTCATGCAAATGAACTTAATCTTCGTGCAGTATTCAGCCAGTTAGATGGAGTCACAACAGGACCTAAGTCGTTTAGTGGGCTGATTGGCCGGGCTGCTGCAGGCGCAGTAGAAACCTTGCCAGTGGTGGATTTTGAACCAATCGATGGCGGAAATGCTTCAGAAATGACGCAGGAGATTCTCAGTGACCTAAGTTCGGATCAGGCTATTCTGTACAGTCTGGCGCATAGTGTCCAGACGGGCTATATCTCAGATAGAACTGCGAAAATGAAGATCGATCCACTAAACCACTCCAGGTGGCTGACTCTGGCGGCGCGAATTCTCCGGCTCTATATATCAACCGAACAGCCATCAGACAGTCTGAGAATGCTAGCGGAGTTCATCGTGTGCCACTATACTCCCATGTGGTTCTGCATCAAGAAGAACTGGAAATGTTCTGACGGTCCTGGCAATGCGCTGCACAGCGTGCAACTTCTCAAAAGTTCGCGACCTGAGATAGCGGCCATGGTGCATTCAGCAATACAGCGCAACAGCTACTGGTGTCACCCTGAGGCAGTTCTGCTAGCAATGGCAGCGAGCCAAGATCAAGCCACACGGGAAAGGGCGGTCACTCAAATCCAGCAGTGTCGCAGAACTCAAGTCGATAGTGATACTGACGAAGTGCGGAAGTTCAAGCTTCCAAAAGTGAATATGGGGGCAAACAGCATCATGGAGCTGATTGATTGGTGTAATCAGGCGATAACCGAGCCGCCCTTGACGCAACAACTGTCCGATGATGACTTACTAGACATCATCACGAGTCCTCTCGAAGTACCGCCATACCCCAAAATGAGTGCACAGTCAGACGGTGGAACGGATGGTGGAGGTGGCGACCGAGGCGTCTTTGAAGGTAATTGGTGAAGAGGCCCGCCACGGTTACATTGTGGCGAAGTTGAAACACAGGTCAGCAATGCCAGTGCTCAGCAGCAAAAAGGATTTCATGTCGGGTTTTCTGCCGAGCATGTAGACAAGTAGTACAGTTATAAAATGATAGTTCGTACAAAAAATGTGGCCGCTCGTACAAAAGGTGACGTCGCTGTATGCCCGTCTCCTTCGGTTGTAGTGGAACGGAGCATGATGCCGATTTCGCCTGGTCTATTTGTCATAACAAAAAGATATCAAGTGTTTCAGAATGATTTAATTGGTCTTCGATGTAAACAGACGAGGAATTTTGAAGATGTTCAAGCTTTCAAAAGTGAAAATATTAGCATTATACGCCGATAGATCTACTGATTAAAAATGGAACGAACAAGCGACGTAAAGTGAACCTTTCTTTCATGCGTCAGATATCTAGGTAACTTATTAAGCGACTGGTGTTTATCAAAAGCCTTTTACCCCACTAAACACTTTCATTGAGTTTTATTAATGAGCTTCATCACCAGAATCCATTCATCAGTCATCCACAGCACCGACTGCCGCCTTTTACGTCACAGCGCCGCGGCGGCGCTCCGACGGTGGCCGGACGCGTGGTGTTAGATGCCAATCGCAACGGAGCGCCATCACTGGAGACTTCAACGCCGGCCACCCGGCAAATTTGTTTCTGTATCGGCCTGTCGCATATTTTGTTTATTGTTTGATTTCGATTTGGTTTCGACCACAGGTTTTTGTTAGGTGATCTGCACGATAATTTCACTAAGCAAAGTGCAATTTCCAAAAAAAGGTCCGTCGTGACACCCTAATATACATATATATATATATATATATATATATATATATATATATATATATATATATATATATATATATATATATATATATATATATATATATATATATATATATATATATATATATATATATATATATATATATATATATATATATATATATATATATATATATATATATATATATATATATATATATATATATATATATATATATATATATATATATATATATATATATATATATATATATATATATATATATATATATATATATATATATATATATATATATATATATATATATATATATATATATATATATATATATATATATATACATATATATTCATGTGCGCAAAATGACGAACGCAGACGATGCACCCAAAATGCACATTCACCTCCACCACAGAGTACACAACCGAGAAACAATCGGCAATGAAAGTGAGGGCCTTCCTCAATCTTGGCAGTCTCGTCTTCCCCAGATTTACGCTCCTCGTGTTAAAGTCTGACTGATAAACAACTTGTTTTGCAGTATTTATGTCGTGCTGTACTGCAAAATGCGTGACATTTCATGTTACACGACGTAAAGAATGAAGTCATATTTTGAAATGAGAATATTTCCTTTAGTTAAAAATAGAACACATTGAATTAAAAAGATGTATGGTATTACGTGGTAATTTTCCATTGAACCAACAAATTAAGCTGTTCTTAAAGTTGTTTCCGAGCTAGTCTGGCATTGAAATTGCTGTTGCCACTGCATTATTCCCTGCATGACAGAAGTTTGATTCCCATGGCGTAAGCGACGCAGCCAATTCATTTCAACTGAAGATGCAGATTCAACTGAAGAGCGGAAATTCAGATTAGACATAAAGACATAAAGACATGAAAGATCAGTGCAACTCTGAGCCACAAGGGCCCTTCTTGGTTGCACTCTGTACACTGAACCAGTTGCCCACCAAATCTGCCAATCAGCCCTCCCTGTAATACTGAAAAGCAAGCCCTCTATTCTTATAATGATTGTCTATGCTGTTTTTAAAGATGTTCAATGTTCTGCTACTGACGATGTTTTCTGGCAGCTGGTTCCAGTGTTCCACTACCCTGTTGGTGAAGAAAGTTTGCCTTAACCTTGTTCTGCTGTGGTTAATTTTAATTTTGAATTTATGACCTCTAATTGCATCATTTCTGTTAAATTCAAACATTTCCCCAAGGTATCCCCTCTCCAGACCATTGACAAATTTAAAGACCTTGATGAGATCTCCTCTCAGCCTTCTATATCTAAGTGAAAACATATTCAATTTCTTCAATCTTTCCTCATATGCCAGGTTGCTTATGCCATTAACCATTTTTGTAGCCCTCTTTTGTACTCTCTCTAAAAGCCAACAATCTTTTTCATAGCTAGCAGACCAAGCTTGGATGCAGTATTCCAAATGTGGTCTGACGTATGCACAGTAAAGCTTCCTGATCACTTCCTCACTTCTGTATGATACATTCTTCCGTATTTATTGCTCCGAGCATTCTCAGTGCCTTCTTCCTGGCTTCCTTGGTCTGTTCTGATGCCCCCAATTTTGTGTTTAGAATAACACCTAAATCCTTCTCCTGTTGAGTCACTGATAGCACTTGGCCACCCATCAAGTATGGAGCCTTCATATGCTGCTTACCTACATGCATGATTTTGCACTTATCAAAGTTAAATTTCATTTGCCATTCTTCGGACCACTTCACAAGTTCGTCTAAGTCTTTTTGCAGCGAGATATGCTCATCCTGACCTGTTATTGCCCTAAAGACCTTCAAATCATCTGCAAATTTCAAAACTTTACTGCTTAGGCCACTTTCAATGTTATTTACAAATATAATGAACAGTAATGGCCCTAGTACTGACCCCTGGGGGACTCCACTAAGAACATTTTGCCATGATGACTTTGTACCATTTAGCATCACTCTTTGCTGTCTATCTGAAAGCCACAACTCTATCCATTTTAAGATGCTACCTGCAATACCATGGGACTGAAGCTGTATCATTAACCGTTTATGGGGTACCTTGTCAAAGGCCTTACTAAAGTCAAGATATGCTACATCAACCTGATTTCCCTGATCAAATTGTTCTGTGGCGAAGTTCAAAAAGTCCAAGAGGTTTGTGAGACACGATCGTTCTTTTCTAAATCCATGTTGAGTATCTTGAATCAATCTGCTACCTTCCAGATAACTAACTATTCTATCCTTGATAATTGATTCGAGTACCTTGCAGACTAGGGATGTGAGACTTATTGGCGTATAGTTTTCAACTTTCCCTCTTTCTCCTTTCTTGAAAATAGGAACTACATTTGCCCTTTTCCAATCGGTTGGAATTTCATTATGTGAAACTGATCTACAAAATATTATACTAAGTGGAAGTGCCAGTTCCTTTTCAGTTTCCCGCAACACCCTAGCATAAATATCATCAGGTCCTGCTGCCTTATTTGGCTTTATTTTCCTGATATGATTGTAAACAACATCACTACCAATGAAATCAACATCATTTGTCAGATCCCATGTATCTGAACTATGGTGTACGGTCGGCAGATTGGTCATATCTTCCAATGTAAACACTGATTTGAACTGCTTGCTCAGCTCCTCAACCATCTCACTATCTTCACCCAATGTAGTCCCGTTTACTTCCAGTGGACCAATTGTGTTAGAAGCTTTACTCAGCTTGTAGAAACTAAAGAACTTTTTACTGTCCCCATTACAGTTTCTAGCTAAATCCAGTTCCTTTGCTCGCTTTGCTGCTCTGGTTTTTTGCTTCACAGTGTCTCTAGCTTTTCGATACGCCTTTAGATTAATGACATTTGAGGCTTCTTTAAAAACTCTAAATGCAGTTTTCTTAGCCCTAATTGCTTTTATCACGTCTGGTGTAAGCCATGCTGGCTTTCCTACCCTTATTTTGCGTCTTTGCTTTTGGGGGACATGTCTAATCTGAGTTTCCTTTAAGTAAGATTTGAACTTTTCCCACATTTCACAGGCATTTAAATTGGAGAATTCTTCTTCCCATCTGATGGCACTTAAAGCCGCTCTCATGCCGTTAAAGTCTGCTTTGTTGAAATTTGGAACCTTTACCAAATTATCCTTGATAGTTTCCCCTACATGTGCCTTGAATCTAACTATGTTATGGTCACTTTTTCCCAGAGTTTCGCCTACAGTCAAGTCTTGAACCAAGTCACTTAAATCCGAGAATACAAGGTCCAAGAATGAACCATGCCTGGTAGGTTCCGATACAAACTGGTGTAAGAACAGGTCCTCTTCAAGGCATTTCCTGAACATTTTGCATGATGGGGAGCCAACACCAGCATTTTCATAACCTTTTAGATTAAAGTCACCGAGAATAAGGCACTTCCTCTTAAAGTTTCTACTGATTTCCTCACAAATCACCTTGTCAAGCTCTAGTTGCTGAGAATGTGGCAGGGTTCCTGATCGGTAGAAAGCTCCTATCCTAAGAGTATTGCTGTTGCCTTTTCCCACAGTGACATCAAGCCAAATGGACTCCACAGACACATTTTTATCCCCACCTGCTACTTTTTGAGAACTGAATAAGCTATTCACATAGAGCATTATACCACCCCCTTTCATTGCTGGACCCCTATTGCACGAAAACATATTGTATCCCTGGATCTCATAGTCCTGTAAGTTATCTCCAAAATATCCTTCACTGACCCATGCTTCCGTAATGCAAACAAAATCCGGTTCCTCCTCAGCAACATAACACTTGAACTCATCAAATTTGGAACGGATACTCTGAGCATTAAACATCATACACTTAACAAATGCTCCATAACCACCTTTGGCTTTTTCATATTGAGGAGTTCTTTTATCACTAGATGAACTATAACTCTGTCCCCTTGAGTTGCTGCTGTCCCTATTTGCAGACTTTGAGGTTCTATTGCCTTGGCTGACACTATTGGAATATTCCTGAGTTGGCAATGCAATTTCATCCCTCCCCACCCCATTTCCTAGTTTCCCTGAAGGACATGCTCATATACTTTGCCTAACACATGGACCCCCTTCTCAGAAAAATGCAGGCCATCCTTCTGATAGAGGTCCCACGATGCATAAAACCTGCTCCACTCGTCTACAAATGTAAAACCTAGCTCCTGGCAGAGCTAGACATGTCCCCCAAAAGCAACGACGGAAAAGAATGGTAGGAAAGCCAGCATGGCTTACACCAGACTTGATAAAAACAACTAAAGCTAAGAAAACTGCATTTAGAGTCTTTAAAGAAGCCTCAAATGTCGTTAATGTAAAGGCGTATCGAAAAGCTAGAGACACTGTGAAGCAAAAAACCAGAGCAGCAAAGCGAGCAAGAGAACTGGATTCAGCTAGAAACTGTAATGGGGACAGTAAAAAGTTCTTTAGTTTCTACAAGCTGAGTAAAGTTTCTAGCACAATTGGTCCACTGGAAGTAAATGGGACTACATTGGGTGAGGATAGTGAGATGGTTGAGGAGCTGAGCAAGCAGTTTAAATCAGTGTTTACGTTGGAAGATGTGACCAATCTGCCGACCGCACACCATAGGTCAGTGACATGGGAGCTGACAAATGATGTTGATTTCATTGATAGTGATGTTGTTTACAATCATATCAGGAAAATAAAGCCAAACAAGGCAGCGGGACCTGATGATATTTACGCTAGGGTGTTCCGGGAAACTGAAAAGGATTTCCTGGCATTTCCACTTAGTATAATATTTTGCAGATCAGTTTCACAAAATGAAGTTCCAACCGATTGGAAAAGGGCAAATGTAGTTCCTATTTTCAAGAAAGGAGAAAGAGGGAAAGTTGAAAACTATAGGCCAGTAAGTCTCACATCCCTAGTCTGCAAGGTACTCGAATCAATTATCAAGGATATAATAGTTAGTTATCTGGAAGGTAGCAGATTGATTCAAGATACTCAACATGGGTTTAGAAAAGGAGGATCGTGTCTCACAAACCTGTTGGACTTTTTGAACTTCGCCACAGAACAATTTGATCAGGGAACTCAGTTTGATGTAGCATATCTCGACTTTAGTAAGGCCTTTGACAAGGTACCCCATAAACGGTTAATGATACAGCTTCAGTCCCATGGTATTGCAGGTAGCATCTTAAAATGGATAGAGCTGTGGCTTTCAGATAGACAGCAAAAAGTGATGCTAAATGGTACAAAGTCATCATGGCAAAATGTTCTTAGTGATGTCCCCCAGGGGTCAGTACTGGGGCCACTACTGTTCATTTTATTTGTAAGTAACATTGAAAGTGGCCTAAGCAGTAAAGTTTTGAAATTTGCGGATGATTTGAAGGTCCTTAGGGCAATAACAGGTCAAGATGAGCATATCTCGCTGCAAAAAGACTTAGACGAACGTGTGAAGTGGTCCGAAGAATGGCAAGTGAAATTTAATTTTGATAAGTGCAAAGTCATGCATGTAGGTAAGCAGCATATGAAGGCTCCATACTTGATGGGTGGCCAAGTGCTATCAGTGACTCAACAGGAGAAGGATTTAGGTGTTATTCTAAACACAAAACTGGGGGCATCAGAACAGACCAAGGAAGCCAGGAAGAAGGCACTGAGAATGCTCGGAGCAATAAATACGGAAGAATGTATCATACAGAAGTGAGGAAGTGATCAGGAAGCTTTACTGTGCATACGTCAGACCACATTTGGAATACTGCATCCAAGCTTGGTCTGCTAGCTATGAAAAGATTGTTGGCTTTTAGAGAGAGTACAAAAGAGGGCTACAAAAATGGTTAAGGGCATAAGCAACCCGGCATATGAGGAAAGATTGAAAAAAATTGAATATGTTTTCACTTAGATATAGAAGGCTGAGAGGAGATCTCATCGATGTCTTTAAATTTGTCCATGGTCTGGAGAGGGGATACCTTGGGGAAATGTTTGAATTGAACAGAAATGCCGCAATTAGAGGTCATAAATTCAAAATTAAAGTTAACCACAGCAAAACAAGGTTAAGGCCAACTTTCTTCACCAACAGGGTAATAGAACACTGGAACCAGCTGCTAGAAAACATTGTCAGTAGCAGCACATTGAACATCTTTAAAAATAGCATAGACAATCATTGTAAGAATAGAGGGCTTGCTTTTCAGTATTACCGGGAGGGCTGATTGACAGATTTGGTGGGCATCTGGTTCAGTGTACAGAGTGCAACCAATAAGGGCCCTTGTGGCTCATAGTTGCACTAATCTTTTGACTTTATGTCTTTATGCCGAATAACGGTATGCGAACATGGGCAAAGCCACGGTGGGCGATGAACGGGGATGGTTCCCCAATCTTGCGAAGTTCCGCGTTAAGCCTTTGGCAATGCATGATAATTGAGCCGAAATCCTAATGCGGTATCTAAAATCCGTCTTAGCGCTTACGGGTTCCACAAAGTTGTTGCCGAATCTAAATGGAGCCTTCATGGTACGAAAAGCGTGATTTTTTACGTTGCGCCGGCACTCCAGAAAGTTCAGGATTGTCACCGAAATATTTTAGCAAACGTCTGCTCCTGTCAAAGAAATGCTTATCGCAGTCCTGGTGACGTGTGTTCGCCGTGTATCGTAAAAAGCGTGGAGCCGAGCTTAGAACTGGCATCGCTCTGACTCCAGCGCGGGTCCAGTCATTTGACTGTTCGGCAGCATGCACAATTGTTGGTTTCGTGTACCTGCACTTCGAAGAGCAGGGACTAATGGTGGTCGGCGTGTACTGGTGGGAGGGGAAAGGGTAACCGTTAGTTTTTAGCTCAATATTTGCGATGCACTGCTGTAGTACCACAAATAATAAAACTCCGGGGGTCCTGTCTCCTGCTCCACCCCGGACGGTCCGCCGCCCGTGTCAGGAAGGGACTATGTGCCTGGACACTGCCATAAGCGGTGACGTGGTCCGTACTTCCTATGCCTGGCTGATTAGAAGAAGTGCCGAACCATCAATTTAAGGTGGCCGAACCCCAGCCTTGCAGAATATTTGTGTATTTCCCCTCTTTATGAAAAAGGCCGTTCCATGTGAACAATGTCTTAACTCGCTGTCGTTTATTAGAAGGACTTCCCACGACGCGCACAAGAAGCTGCCGGCCCCCAGCCTCGAACCTGTTACCTCCGAGTCGGCAAACTCACGCGCCACCAACTGCGCTATCCACACCAAACCGCCCAGCTCGCTTTAGTAAAATAGTGTCGATGGAAAAAGCATGGGTCTAAATGACACCACTTTGCACAATAACTGACAAGTTCATGTGAAAGCCTACCATGATTATCCAAATACCATGAAACACGCTTTCAGATGACGTGCAATTTATATCACTCACGTATACTTGTTAGTCAGGAACGTACGCGAAAAAGAACCATTTCTTGCTGTCGTGATAACTTGTTGGACCCATATCAGCGCCCAGATGACGTCCCGGCTGCCAATTACATTGACAGGGGCCGTCTTCTATCTTTTTCCTAAGCCCACGTGACCTTGGAGCAAAAAGCCGGTGTGAAGCCACCCTTGGAACTACCTAGGTACGTACTTGAGTTAAAAGGCGTGCATTTAAGAAACTATAAATGTGCAATAATGTCTGTGCAAAAGCTGGAAGGATATAGAACAACTAAAAACAAAGCTATGTGTGTTATGGTTTCTAAAAGACTGGCTGAAATTAAATTAACTGAAGAATGCTTAGGAGGCATTGTCAAGGGTTTCTCTAGCTTCTGCAAATTTAAGTCTAAAGTGTAGTGTAAGACCACTAGAGGTGAATAGTGAAATGGAGGTTTGTGATAGTGATATAGTTGAGCTCCTAAGCAATCAATTATTTTAATTTGATACTAAAGGAACTGGTAGGTACATTGAAAACAACTGAAGATTATAATACTATGGTTAAGTTTGATCCAAATTTGATGAGCTCAAGCATTATGTTGCTGAGGAGGAACAAAATTTTGTTTGCATTACTGAGGCATGGGTTGGTGATGGGTATTTTGTGGATAGCTTGCAGGAATATGAGATCCAGGGATACAATGTTTTTGTACAGTGGGGTCCAGCAGTGAAAGCAAGTGGTGCAATGCTCTATGTGAATAGCTTATTCAGGTCTGAAAAATAGCAGATTTGGTAAAACATGTGTGCGGAGTCCATTTGGGGTGATGTCACTGTGGGGAAAGGCAACAGTAATAAACTGAGGATAGGAGCTTTGCACCAATCAGGAACCCTGCCATATTGTCAGCAATTGGAGCTTGATAAGGTGATTTGTGGGGAAATCAGAAGAAACTTTGGGAGGGAATGCCTTATCAGTGACTTTAATATAAAAGGGTGTGCAAATGTTGATGTTGGCTTCCCATCATGCAAAATGTTTAGAGAATGCCTTGCAATGGACCTGTTCTTGCACCAATTTGTAATATAATAAACTAGGCAGGGCTTATTTTTGGACCTTATCTTCTCTGATTTAATTGACTTAATTCAAGACTTGACTGCAGGAGAAACTCTGGGAAGGAGTGACCATAACATAGTCGGATTCAAGGCAAATATAGTGGGGACCATCAAGGACAATTTGGCAGCTTTCTATTTTCAACAGAGCAGACTTTGACTGCATGAGGGTGGCTGTAAGTGCCATAAAATGGAAAGAAGAATTCTACAATTTAAATGCCTGTGAAATGTGTGAAAAGTTCAAATCTTAGTTGAGGGCACTTCAGATTAGTTATGTCCCCCAAAAGCAAAGGTGCAAAAGAAGGTTAGAAAGCTGGCATGGTTGATGCCAGATTTTATCAAAGCAATTTAGGTCAAGAAAGCTGCATTTAGAGTGTTTATGGAAGCTTCAAATATCATAAATTCAAGGTCTTATCAAGGAGCTATAGACTGTGAAGCAAAAAACCAACATAACAAAGTGAGCAAAATCATTGGATTTGGCTAGGAACTGTAATGGGGACAAAAGTTTGTAGAAGCTAAAGCAAAAGCACTTTAGTTTCTACAAACTGAGTAAAGTGTCTAGCACAATTGGTCCTCTGGAAGTGAATGGGACTATATTGAGTCAGGATGGTGGGATAGTTGAATAGATGAGCAAGCAGTTTAAATTAGTGTTTACATTGAAAGGTATGACTAATCTGCCATTGGCACACCACAGTTCAGTGACATGTGATCAGATAAATGATGTTGATTTCATTGATAGTGAAGTTTTCAATCACATCAGGAAATGAAACCAATCAATACAGCAGGACCTGAGGAAATTTATCCCAGGGTATTGCAGGAAGCTGAACAGGAACTGGCATTTCCACTTAGTATAATATTTTGTAGATCAGTTTCACAAAATGAAAAAAAATCAGTTCTTATTTTCAAGAAAGGAGAAAGAGGGAAAGTTGACATAGGCCAGCAAGCCTCACATCCCTAGCCTGCAAGGTGCTCAAATTAATTATCAAGGATATAATAGTTTGTTGTCTTGAAGGAAACACATTGATTTAAGATACTCAACATGGGTTTAGAAAAGGGCAATCATGTCTCACAAATCTCTTGGACTTCTTGAACTTTGTTACACAACAATTTGATCAGGGAAATCAGGTTGATGTAGCATGTCTTTACTTTAGTAGTACTTTGACAGGGTACCCCATAAACGGTTAATGATACAGCTTCAGTCCCATGGTATTGCAGGTAGCATTTTAAAATGGATAGCGTTGTGGCTGTCAGATAGATAGCAAAGAGTGATGCTGAATGGTACAAAGTCATGACAAAATGTTCTTAGTGGAGTCCCTCAGGGGTCAGTACAGGGACCACTACTGTTCATTATATTTGTAAATAACATTGAAAATGGCCTGAGCAGCAAGGTTTTGAAATTTTCTTATTCGAAGGTCTGGGGCAATAACAGGACACAATGAGGATATCTTGCTGCAGAAAGACTTAGACAAACTTGTGAAGTGGTCTGAAGAATGACAGATGAGATTTAATTTTGATAAGTGAAAAATCATGCATGTAGGTAGGCAGCATATGAAGGCTCCATACTTGATGGGTGGCCTAGTATTATGAGTGACTCAGCAGGACTGGAGACAAGTAGCCTAGGGGCGAGTTGCTCGTTACACAATCAAAATGTTGTGGGTTCGAGTTTCACCTGTTGCTACCCTTTGCCTGTGACCAATTGGAGTGAGAGATTGGCAACTCTACATGACTTGATGGTCAATGTGTCATTAAACCAATAACCAACCAGTAGAAGGACTTGGCTGTTATTCTGATCACAAAATTGGGTGCATCAGAGCAGACAAAAGATTCCAAGAAGAAGGCACTGAGAATGCTTGGTGCAATAAATATGAATGCATAATGCAGAGGTGGGGAAGTTTAGGAAGCTTTACTGTGCATAGGGCAGGCCAAATTTGGAATACTGTGTCCAAGCCTGGTTTCCTAGTTATGAAAAAGATTGTTGGTTTTTTGAGTACAAAAGAGGGCTACGAAAATGGTTAATGGTGTGGGCAACCTGGCATCTGATGAAAGATTGAAGAAATTGAATATGTTTTCACTTCAATAAAGAAGACTGAGAGGAGATCTCATTGAGGTCTTTGGATTTGTTCTTGGTCATGAGAAGGGATAGCTTGGGTAAATGTTTAAATATAAGAGAAATGATGCAACTAGGGTTCATCAAGTCAAAATTAAAGTTAAGAGCAGGACAAGGTTAAGACAGACTTTCTTAACCAACAGGGTAGTAGAACACTGGACCCAGCTGCCAAAAACCATTGTCAGTAGCAGCACACTAAAAATCTTTAGAAACAGAGTAGACAATCATTATAAGAATAGAGGGTTTGCTTTTCAGGATATCAGGGGGCTGATGAACAGATTTGGTGGGCATCTGGCTGAGTGCCCAGAGTGCAACCAAGAAGGGCCCTTGTGGCTCATAATTGCACTGATATTTTATGTCTGTATGTCTAGTCACTCAGCATCAGAAATTTGAACACCCTATTCCTCAGCTCTACCTCAATGTTATTCACAAAGATGATAAGTTGCCCTAGAACATAGAGCATGTTTTAAGTGTGTTCCCTGTGGCACTCACTTAAAATATCCTTCCATTCAGATTCACATTCACTTAACACTACCCTTTGCTTCCATCTCCTTAACCATGCTTCAATTCAAAACTTAGAACCTTATCATCAATGCTGCTCTAGTTGCTGAATTAGATGCCCATGTGGAACCTTATCAAAAGCTTTGCTAAAGTCCTAGTACACAACATCCATCTTTCTTTCATTGTCTACTTCTTTAGTTACATGCTCCATAAACTCCAATAGGTTGGCTAAACAAGGTCCTCAAGATATAAATCCATGCTGTGCATCCTGTAACAGGTTGTTCCTATCTAGATAGGCTTAAATATTCTGTTTAGCATGTCTATGGTACCTTGCTAACTATTGAGCTCAAACTGACCAGAGTAGATTGATTCCATTCTAGTTATGGGCGCAAAATGACCCTAGATGTCGACGCGCCCCTAAACTCCAACACACCACCACACCACAAACTGACCAGAGTGTAGTTTCCTATGCACTTGCTACTTCCCTTTGTGAAAATTGGTGCTACATTTGCATATTTTCAATCTTATGGTACTCAGAATACTCCATAGAATGCCTGAAAAAGATTCCATGGGGAACTGCCAATGCTTGGGCACAGTACTAAGATCTTGATACCATCTGCCAAAAAACATTATTCGATTTTATATTTAGCAATGGTTTTTTCTTCACAGTTTCTGCAGTTATTGTAGGATGCAATCTATAGGTATATCTCTGGATTAGATGTCTAATATAGATAATAATGATTTATGCCATTGCAGTATCTAACAATATGAGTAGGATATCAACACATGTTGTCATAGATGAAGGAGGATGTACCAAGTTAATGCTGTAAAACAGTCTTGTGCAGTTTGAGATAAAGCTGACAAGTAATAATTTAATGAATTTAATTTCAATTAAGGAGGTTAATGCTGCAACTACATCAGGTGGTGCTTCAGCTGGAAATCCTGCTGTATGGCAATATCTATGCATGCTGTGATGAAGTGTGCTCCAATAATAACACCAATGCTTGGGTATTTTCTCTTAGTCTAGGGGTTTAGGGGGATGTGTGCTGTATGACCAAAGCAGTTGATGTGGCCCTAAGCCAAAATAACCTACCTTAGTTTAGGGGTGTATATCACATTTTGAAAGATTGCTCTCTCACAATTGTCCTTAACATGTCTACATTTGAGTGCTTATTCTATATTGATGTGTGCAATGCACCATAGGTGGTCACATTGTCACTTTGGCCTGAATATGGGTATTCAGAGTGTGATGTGTTGTTGATTGTACGCTGTGCATATTCTAACAAAAGCTGTACTTATTTCAGTCATACTGCAGCATTTATGCACGTGGTCATTCTCATTGATTTTGAAGGTATTGATTAGAATACAGCATATAACATGTGCGGAGGCTTTACATGTTCAAAGAATGCATTAATTGCGCTGAACCTCGTCTATGTGGTAAGTCATTCAAGAGGATGATCCTCATGCTTCCTCTGTATTAGTCTGTTTGACATAGAAGTAATCCCTGGGCTAGTTAAAACTGGAGTAAAGCTTGATGCACACCAACACCACTACCAGGGCCTCATCTAACATAGTCACTGGTGGACCACTTGGTCCACCAGTGCTCCAAAGTGGTCCACTAGTGACGGGAAATTGGTCCACCAGTGGCAAATGCCAGACATTGTGTTATTTTCAGTTGGTGTTTGGTTCAACCCAACAGACAAATGTTCTTCACAAGTGTGACCGAATTATCTTACATTTTGCATCTCTACAGGGAAAAATTGTACTTTGTAGCAATTTTCCTTTTTTAGGGAATATGGTAGCTCTCCTTTTAGAGATGTCAGTCACAGCCCCTGGCACATGAACAGAGCCAGCTTGGTCCGTCACAGCCCCTGCCACCTGACCAGAGCCAGTCTGGTCCATCACGGTCCCTGCCACCTGACCAGAGCTAGCCTGGTCCGTCATCCGGGCCACCTCATGATCCAGATCTTGCCACCGATAAGGGTACATGGTACAAAGGGGCCAAACTCTAGCTGAACTGGCTGACAGAACTTCCCATACTTAAATGACATGCAGACATGTAAAGACCAGATTCATGTGGCACAGAAAGCCTCGGTGAATGGGCGCGTGTACATCGCCGATGAAATCATCGTCCATGGTAAGGATCGGCTGAACTTAGTGGTGGATCACCTGAAGGGACCCGTCCATGAAGCAGCCTCTCAAGCCAAGCATCTCACTGAGCAATGGCAAGCTCAAGAGGCAGACCATCCGTGGGTGAGCATTCTGAGCAAGCACCGAGCGGACTTCGTAGGGACACCTACGAACACCTTCGTAGGTACACCTCGCTGGTACACCTCGCCACAGACGTCTACAATGATTCGCTGTTGGAAACCCCCAAGTGCCTGGTCGTGGCCCGCAAGATCGCTGGCGGTTCTACACAGTTAGCGAGTGATGGCGACGATGGCTGAGTCGACTCCGTACACCAACACAACCTCCGCCATCTACACTCACATACTGGTCGCCGGACATTTACCGAGAGATGCTGGAGATTATCAATGACCTGGAGGTCAAGAAGCTCGGTTATGCCATGTCAGAGTGCGTGGCCTACAGCGTTTAAGTTGACGGGTCGGCGGATCGCCAGGCGATTGATAATAAGTTCATCACCGCGCATCTCATCTGGGACGACAGTAGTTTTCAGACCGTCATTCTTGGGGTCGAGGAGCCTGAGGGCTCAGGTGCTAGTGGCCTTCTGGAAGCCGTAAAGAACGGCTTGAAGCGATGTGGGGCGCCTCTCGACAAGCTCGTTGGTGTGACCACTGACGGAGAAACAGCGAACACCGGCCGACACGGGGGGTTGTGGCGCCTCCTATCTGACTACGCGCAGCGCCAACTGCTGACATTCTGGTGTGCATGTCACAGATCAGACCTCGCGACGGAGAGTGTCGAGAATACTTTGAAGGAGATCCAGCACTGGAAGGGAGACCTCCGCGCCGTGGCGACATTCTTCCGAGTGTCGGGAAAGAGGACGGTGCGCCTGAAGAAACACGGTGGCACGGTGGCCTTTCCAGCGTTTTTCGACGTCAATTTCTGGCAACATCTGCTCCCCCTCATCACAGCGTGCTGAAGAACCTACCAGCATGACGCGTCGTCTGGGAGGAGATAAGCCAGTCAGGGAGTGAGGAGAGCAAAGCATCGAAGGCGGAAGCGCGCGGATTCCTGCGCCGTTGGGAAGAAGGGGGAAGGTTGGTGCGTCTCACTCACCTGATGGGGGACGTAAGCGAAGTCATCACCCACTTCCAGAAGAGACTTCAACGGAGCGACATCATCCTCCCCCAGGCGCTCGAGGCGCGCGACAGCGCCAACATGCAACTAAAGGTGATGACCCATGGCAACCTCCTGGGAGGTCGAGAGGAACAGGCCTTAGACAAGGGCAGGGAGTGGGAAGATCCGAGTCCGAGCAGGCGCGTCCCAAACGAGAATGGTCACGTTTGAGCGCGATTTCATGGCCGTCAGAGAAGAGGTTCTGCAGAGCGCAATCAACTTCGTCAGTCAGCGCCTCGACTTTGAACAGGAGGAAGTGATCCAGAGCATGAATCGGATGATGAGGGCTCAGACCGCCGAAGAGTTCATCCGTGCCGGGGAGAGCGTGGTCAGCGACCTGTTCCCCGAGAAGGCGACAGAGTTTTCTCTAATCGTCTGCGATAGGTGGCCGGCCATGCAAGCGCTAGGCGGCGCAGAGCACTCGGACGACAGAAAACTGCGAGCCATGCTGAAAGCATCAACCGGCGTTTGCAAGCAGGTGCTGGCTACTTTCATCACGCTCACGCCCCACAGCATGGCCACAGAACGTGCTGTCTCTCACTACAATAACCTATATTCATACAACAGGCTCAGCATGAAGAACGACGCGGTGAATGCCCGTCTGATCATCGCTCTCAACGGTGTCGGCACGGCTCATTACGATCCTCGCCCAGCGGTGTGTGCCTACCTTGAGGAAAGGGGGCGGCGCATGCGGGTGCCAGATGCAACCACCTACCAGAAGCGTGAGTTTGTCACGAAGTTCTTCCGGGCGACAGGGAACGTGTAGGTAGTCAGTCATGAGATAATCCAGATGGTACAAAGATCGTGATGTAATTTTGATGGTTGTAAATACTGAATCGTTACTGTGATGTTTGACCAAAGTTATCGCGTGCGTTTGCTAGTTGGCACTTTGCGAGTTCAGAATCCAACCAGGCAATGTGACAAGTCGCGTATTTGCACCCGTTGAACCCGTCGCAGCGGCATACTCAGCCTTGTGTGCCTTGTGATAGTAGCTTTACGCTTAGACGCGGCGAGCCCCGAGCGGTGGCGCGCGCCCCTCCTAGTCGTTGACGGCGGGGATTTTGTGATAGTAACCCAGAGGATGCTCAAACTCGAAGAGACGCGTTGTTTAGAAGCTGATGGCGGGGTATTGTACACATGTATGCGTGACATATCCAGCGGCGGTCGGCGCTCAGTGAGCACCATTACTGTGGTGTACTGTATCGTACAGTGAATAGTGCCGAGTACCCTTATTGTACCTTGTTTTTTGCCAAAATGAAACAAGCTGAAATTTGACAGCAATGTTTGATGAAAGTTCAAATGTAGGTAAGCCATTAGGTTCTGCGAGACAGCTACATGCTACTTTGATATCGTTCGGTGCATATTTGCCTTGAAAATAATAATTAGTACACCCAGGCAAGCATGTTTTTTTTTTTGCTTTTTCATTCACTATTTAACCTGCACTATATAGTTGGAAGTGACTTGTTCAAGACATGTCTTGTCAGAGTCAGTGACGACTTCACCAAGGGTGCCGTGACATCCGTAAAAACGTAATCCTGACCGGATTAAGAGCACATGATTATCATTCAGCCTTAACACAACATACCCATAAATAGCGCTGATGCGGCATGGTTATGAGAGGCCTTGGATATTGGGTATAAACGCACCGGCAAAAGACCTCGCATGGATACAAGATGCTCGTCTTGGTTGTAGGAGGCCCATATTGCTATTCCTACCCATACCATATAGGTAGGAATGGAGGCTCCTAAAACATAGAGGGCCCTTGGCCAAAGTGGTCCACCAGTCAAAATTCCTTATACGAGGCCCTGACCACTACCACATTGCTGTGTTTTATATATCATATAAAGTTATTTTCAGGGATAAAATCATTCCCACATGCTTGGCTGGCATGGTAGCATGTGCAACCTATATTATTTTCAGCTGGTGAATTTGGCTCCAGCAAACCCACCTGTCCATTGATATCATGAGCTGGCTGAGTAGGCCAAAAATATTGTTTGGTAATGCTTCAGGGCAGTCGGTGGTGTGATCTTCACCTTCCCTCCATACCATCAGAACACCAAACAGCATATTTTTCTTCTTTTGCTTTGCAACGGGTATGAGGAGCGAACAGCTTATCTTGGTCAGCTAGTTTCACTTCGAAGCAAGCGCGATATGACTTCCTAACAATATCTGTAATTCTCGCTTAATGGTTTGAAAAGGACACCTTTCCACAGATATAGCAGAAACTGCCAAGGTGGTTCTTGCAATCTTGATTCATTGAAATAACGACCCAGATCCGAAATGATGGAAAGAAGGCTGATGTGAGACAACTTTAAGCTAGCTTGACCTAATTGCTTTTACATGTGTATGCATGCGTTTATTTGTCAAACCTGACCTGATTGAGAAAATGTATTGTTTCTAATTTCAGGATGTGCCATGAGATTGGATGACAAACAAAGGACCTGAGGTGATCGTCGTACAGACTGGCCTTATTTGACCTGATTTGCCCTTTTTAATTATTTTTCAAGCAGTGCACACTGAGGTGTAGGTTGAAGAGACTATCAATGGGTGCATTGTCCCAGCCCGATCTCAGGTCAGGTCCATGAAGGTGATCCTAAATCAGATGAAACACCTCTGACCTTTGAAACAGAGTTTTGAAGATGATCTACCATGGTCGATGCACCCTAAGACCCTAATCACACACAGAGTTTTGAAGCACAGGCCAGTGCAATCAATTTTCCATTACAGTGGGTTCATTGTGTGCATTTCAGTGGAACGTTTGTCTGTCTGACTGGGCAACATATTCAATGTCTAACTGACTGGCATAATAAACTTTGACTGTCCTGCCCAACATGATGGCAGATGGTTGTAAGAAATAAAATGTTGTTTATTATGACGTCAGCCGACTGTAACCGTTTTCTTTGCCAAGTGTGATGTGAGGCGGTGGCCGGCTGTTGCAGGTTGTGGCCATCCTTCTGATGGCTGTGGCCACATACGGCGAGACGGCCAGCATCATCACCAGCGTGCGCGTCGTGGGCGGCATCGTCGCGTGCGGCGTGCTGTTGCTGCTGATCGCCGCGCTCGGCCTGGTTGGCGCCATGAAACACCACCAGGTCATCCTCTTCTTCTATATGGTGGTGCTTTTCCTGCTGTTCCTCATCCAATTCAGCATGGCGTGCGCATGTCTGGCCATCAAGCCCGACCAGCAGGAGGCGCTACTACAGAACGGCTGGAAATTGGCCAGCGACGACATAAAAAACAACGCCCAAGAATCATTTGAGTGCTGCGGCTTCAGGAACAACAGCAACTTGGGCATTCCGATCCAGGCCATGGACCACCCAAGCTGTCCGAAGGTCAGCTGTCATAAATGTTTGCATGGTTGACATGTGTGGCTTATATTGTGTATCATCACTTAACCATCGCCTGGCCGGGGGAAAGGGGGTGTGGATGTGGCAATCAGAGTAGTTGCAACATATAAGCACCAAACTCAAAGCATCCTGTTCTTTCATCGAGACGAATAAACTATCTGGAAACATCGATTCAGTTACCTTGAAGGTTACTGAATGAGGTTAGATTAACGTGTGCATATTTTTACCATGTGCACTGAGGAATTCAATTTAGGTTGTAATTTGTCATGCCACAAGTTATACAGAGCTAAGGTGAGCATGCTGGGTAGAGTTATGTGCCCAAAGTCAGGACACCTATGCATATTCTATACAGTGACGTCTTATACAGAATGTTGCTGTTCATTACCAAATGATACCTGAGCTAGGTTTCAGCTCGGCCTAAACCATTTGCCATGAGATTGGATGACAAACAAAATACCTGAGGTGATCGTCGTACAGACTGGCCTTATTTGACCTGATTTGCGCTTCTGAATTATTTTTCAATCAGTGCACACTGAGGTGTAGGTTGAAGAGACTATCAATGTGTGCATTGTCCCAGCCTGACCTGAGGTCAGGTCACCAGGTCATACACTGAACAGTGTAACAGATGTGTTGGCGACACATTAATTCTTCTTGGAGTACAACTGTATTACTTCAGAAGTGTTGTTCTGGGCATATCACATGACCTGATCTTGGATTTTTCAGATGTCAATGAGATACGAATATTTTGCTTGAATAGTTCCATTAGAAGGGCCAGTGACATACATATTAGCCCACCCCATCTCTCCGGTCAGACCCTTGCACCCTGTCTTGGGGGTTGATAGGAACCCCTCTAATGTCCAAACTAAGCGTCGCACGAAAACGAAGGAGATGACATCGGAAAGCACTCGACGAGTATGGCCCGACACCACCCTCCAAAATGTAATCCCACCAATAGTGACTTCACTATGGCGCCTAGATTTTCATGACTTAACCTTATGTTTTTGGCTCTGGGGAGTTCATTTGGGGGATATTTTGAGAAGAAAGGCTTGGAATCAGAAAAGAACAGCGTAATCGACCAGGACCATGACATTTTTGGCCAACCAATTTTTTGTTGTGAAATTTCAATATTTTGATTTTTCAAGTTTTCTTTAATTTTCCTTCTCTGATGGGTAGAGCGGACCGAAACACGTTGTTTGAAGTCAACTTGCACTAATGAAAAATGTTTCTTTCAGCCAGAATCTTCGATTTCAACTTTAATAGGCAAATATGCAAAACTAATAGGTAATACAAAAATAGAGGAAGGATGGGGAGCTTTCAGCAGCTCCTCCCGAAGGTTGATTTGCTGGCCGGCCTAGCGAAGGTTAAAGATGATCATCAGTTTATAACGTTATCCTAAATATACTTTTGATGTGGAAGCCACCTTGAGCACAATTTTGCTGAACTTTATTTCTGTATGGAAGGGAAACAATAATGCACATGCCAATGACTGAATGTCCAGATTGAATGCCTGTTGTTGGAGTTCAAAGTTATAGCATGAACATTGAAGTAAAATACAGTTAGGGCAGTGGCACAGGAACCGTCTCAATGTTTGGGGATGAGGTAATGGCCATTTTGAAGTTGATTATTTCTATGCAACGCCCATTCAGGTTCAATTTTAATGCAACATGATTAGTTTTTAACTGTCCAAATGTTGGGGAATAGGGGTCACCCACCACCTCTCTCTATTTCCACCCTGGAGATCAAAATTATTACTGCGGAGCACCAGCAGGCATAAATATGCACACATCCCTTTATACATTATGCTTGCATATGCAATTCCTGGAATATATTCGCAATGGCAAATTAAGCTTATTATCATACAATATGTGTAGTTCTTAAGTGTGTAAAAATCCACAAATTCCAAGCTTTTTAAGCACTGTCCTCATTTGCAGCTGCCTGCTTATGCGTTCACTGTAGTTTGCATATGCTGGAACCAATCATGCCATTGTTCCCTACCATTCCCCTGTATCATCACCCATAGCTATGCTTCTTGAATACTAACTGCTTGCCTGCTAATCTTACTTACTTATTCAACCCAGTTGAACCTAACAGTCCTTGGGTCGGCCTTAGCCGGTGACAAACTTCTGCATGTGTTGTCAACTCCGGACTGGGTTTGGCAGCAGTCAACATCAATTAAATTATGATGTTGGCTTTAAGCAGTTTCAACCGGCCGGCAGCAAATATCAGAGTGAAGAGTTGTGTGAAGTGGCTAAGCTAGATCATTCGGGCCATATGCTGAATGCTCATATGCCCAATACTGGATTGCATCTTCTTGTCAACTTGTACCACCAGTGACCAGTCTGATAATATTTATATAAGTAACTGTTCTTAGTGAAGTGGGGTGATTAAAAGCGTCACATCATTAGTTTCATTATCCAGTAATGTGTGAAGTTGAATGTACAGCATGGTGTCCCCTACCACCCATAGTAGCTACTTTAGTTGACTCATCTGGATGGTCATTATGTGACTACTTGACTACTTATAGTCTATGTCTTGAAAAGCTACTGCTATGAAACAATGGACGAGTAAGAATTGACGTATTTACTCTTGGTATGGTAATGCTCATCTCTTTTTGTTCCAGCTACTTTTTGCTTCTTTGCAACACTTTCTATTGACCTCTCTATTGCCATATACTCCATGTTTTTCCACGTCTGGACAAATCTTTTTGTCCAGTAGAGGATAAAGTTGCTCAGTAAAGGTTCACCGGGCACTGGATATTTTAAGTGATGACAGGTTTTCATGGCTCTCGGCATCTACTAAGATAACTTAGGGCTTAGAGGACAATGGGCTTAGCTGCCAAATATATTGCAGTATTGGAATCGGTATGGACTAGCGTAAGTCACGTGCTAGCAGTAATCAATATGTACAAGAGTCTGCTGCTGGAAGAAATTTGCTTCGAGGCTAAGATCCTAGCGTTTGAACACTGCTCTTACGAAGAGAGGACGCAACCGAACATTTTACAATTTGCCGTCCGACCATTTTTTATTTCCTTGAAAAGTTGTGTACCGGGGGTGTGAAGGGTGAACAATTCATTTATGGTGAACAAAAAATTCCCCCAAAAATATTTCTCAAGATACAGTCTGCAAATTTCCCAAGGTCAGTGAGGAGGCCTAACTTTGACGACCCATAACTCCAAAACTAAGAGAGATATTTCATTGAACCTTTTTTTTGTTGAATTGGGATGAATCAAGGAACAAGTTGGCTATCTAGGATTTTTGATTGTCAATTTATTAGGTTACGTGACTCCGTGACCTAATTCTTGCGTCGTGACCTTGACCTTTTGGATGCTGAAATTAAAACTTTCGTATGATGAGCATTTGAGCTCCATTCATGCCTTTTCATACATATAAATAAAACACGTGGGGTCCTACCTGGAAAAAGCACTTTTGGGGCTCGCAATGTTGACACAGCACGCTGCTTGGGACCCCTGCCCGCCGTTAACTTCGCATCTGGTTGGCATACGGTGTCGAAATGGTCCAGAGTGGCCCCTGATGACGAAACCTGTCAGTTGGTTTCTGCTACACTGACATCAGGTCACAAGGTCACATGACATTGGGCGTTCAAGGTCATCCGAGGTCACGAACACGTTTATGGCTATAACTTTGCCCCTAATTGAGCTAAAGAGCTGAACTCAACACGATCGTGTTCGTCGCGTCGAGACGGTTACAGTGATACATGACGTGACCCAGATAGGTCTAGTTGAGTCACGTTGTCATCTTTGTCCATGGCTTGCTCAAGATTATGTTGAATGCCGATGCAATGTAAATGGTGCTGTTGGATGAATCTTCCAATGAGATAAAGTTGTCGCTATTAATGCTGGTTACCCCTACGCCGCACAGGAACAAGAACAACTGAGTATTATTTCATGTCATGGGGCATGGCACGACGACTTGTACAGCGCGACGCGACGGTATTGAGGTCAAAGTCCAATGTCAATAACACTGCGGAGGGCGCCGTCGCGGAAGGGGAGCGCTCTGATCTCCCCCCTCCATAGGTCGGCCTCTACGAGGGGCGTTCAAAAAGTTCGCGGCCCGACCATGAAGGAGCAGAGATACGAGATCGACTTCATAGACCAACAATGTTTATTTCTCTACCTAATCACCGTTCAGACGCACACATGTCTCACAGCGCTTCGCCAGAACCTTCAGGCCCTCTTTGAAGAAATGGGTTTCGAACCCGTCCAGCACGTTCAGGACAGCTGCCATCGTCTCCTCGTTGTCGGTGAAGACGCGACCGCGGAGCTGTTTCTTCATGTTGGGGAAGAGGTGGTAGTCGGAGGGTGCAAGGTCCGGAGAATAGGGCGGGTGCGGCAACAACTCGAAGCCGCAGTTCACCGCTTTGTTGATCGCTACCCTGCTCTTGTGCGCCGGTGTGTTGTCCTGGAGCAGGCGCACACCTTGTGACATCTTTCCACGTCTCTTCTCGATGATTGCGGCTCGCAGCTGTTCCAGAAGGGAGGCGTAGTATTCGCCATTAATGGTGCGCCCCTGCTCCAGGAAGTCGACGAGCAGACCTCCGTCAGCATCCCAGAACACCGTCACCATCACCTTTCCGGCTGACTTCACCACTCTGCACTTCTTTGGTGGCGGTGACGCAGGGTGCTTCCACTGGCGCGACTCGGCCTTGCTCTCAGGGTCGAAGTGTGGCACCCACGTCTCGTCCTGGGTCACAAGTCGTGTCAGGAAATCTTCTGGATCCTCGTTAAAGAAGTCCAAAACTTCGCGTGACGTCTCCTTGCGAACTTGTTTTTGCTCGGGAGTCAGCAAACGGGGGACCCATCTTGCAGAGACCTTGAACATGTTGAGATGCTCATGGAGAATGGTTTCGACTGATCCGACAGACATCTGCGTTTCTGCTGCGATGTTTCGGACCGACACACGTCTGTCATTCATCACCAGATTCTCCACAGCTTCCACATTTTCTTCAGTCACTGCTGTTGATGGACGACCACTGCGGGGATCATCTTCAATGCTCTGTCGACCAGCTTTGAAGAGAGCTGCCCACTTTTTGACGCTGCTGTAGGAAAGAGAATCTTCCCCCAGTGTTGCCACCAACTCTTCATGGATAGCCTTTGGTACCTTCTTCTGCAATACCATGAATCGAATCACTGCTCTCTGCTGGACGTCGTTCATCTTCGACAAGAATAGCAAACTATGTTACAACAACTAACAGCCTGAAACAAACACAGGACCGATTGGTTAGTGGTTGCGTCAGTGGACATCTCAATAACACACCATTGGTCACACCGCGTTGCATGGCAAAATTCCAGCTCCTTCATGGTCGGGCCGCGAACTTTTTGAACACCCTTCGTACGTTCAACAAACATGGGGTCCGGCCAATGACCAGTACCATGCGCTGCAGACGCTGGAGACGCAAACAACGGATTTTTGACAGGGGCATCGCACCACCAGCAGTCACTTGTCAGTGGGGAGAGCAGTGACGCCTTGTGAGGATCGATCAGGTGACTTGTCGACAGTGTCGATAGACGTCCTTTGTTTCGAAGACGGGAACGATGCCTGCACCTTTCTGCTGTGACCCGTATAAGCGGCATAAGAAGAAAGTGTATAAAGGTGTTAGATTGGCTTCCAAAAATCTGGTCTAGATAGTCGATGGTCCCCGGCGGTTGACAGTTATCTGTATGATACTTGCCGAAAGCGTCTAACGAAGGATCCAGGCAGCCTACCAGAAGAGGAAAACAGTCCCAGGTCAAGTGGTGATTGTTCCGCCGCTGGAGATGGTGGCTCGTCAACCAGTTCTTCCGGGTGAGGCGGCACCGTGAAACGCGCCACGTACCTCGAGAGCCTGCGACGCCCGGTAAAAGATCAAATCCCCACACCAGAGGACATGTACCGACTTCTCGCCGGACAACTTGTGACAAAGATCAAGTTTTTCTATGTCACAAAAGAGGAAGTGCAAAAGGCTGAGCAGGAGCTGAATGGTCGCTTCACCAAAGCCCCGACGATCAAGGGAACAAGAAAGCACCACAGGTTTTCCCCTGTGAGTCAGGAAATATTGCGGATCCACGCCCTCTCAGAAGACAAGACTGGCAAGCGTGTCAAGGTGTTGAAGTGATATGTTGATGCCCTGGCGTCGTATTCTATCGATAGGAATATGTCAATAGGCACCTACCATTTTACGTATAATCATGCAATCAATACAAGAACACAAGGTCATCAAACATGTCAAAGTGTTGAAGTGATATGTTGATGCGCTGGTGTCGTGTTGTTCTATCGATAGGTATATGTATATGTCAATAGGCACATGTAATTGTATCGGTGACCCGACCTCAGGTCACGTGACGTAAATTGACCCAACTGGGTCATCCCACGTATCACTGTAACCGTCTCGATGTGACGAACACAATAGCATTGAGTTTAGCTCATTTAGGGATACAGTTTTAGCCATAAATAAATTCGTGACTGCAGATCCACTGACCTTGAACACCTAATGTCAATGTCACCGTATGATCTGATGGCAGTATAACAGGCACCAACCGACAGGTTTCGTCGTCGGGAGCCACTCTGGACCACTTCGAAACCGTATGCCAAATAGATGCAAAGTCATCGACGGACAGGGGGCCCAACCAGCGTGTTGTGTCAGCATTGCGATGCCCAAAAGTACTTCTTACAGGTCGAACCCCACGTTTTTATTTATTTATTTGAAATGGCCTGAATGAGGCTCAAATCGTCATCAGACGAAAGTTATAATTTCAGCAGCCGAAAGGTCAAGGTCACGCCGCAAAAGATAGGTCACGAGATCACGTGACCTAATAAATTGAAAATCTAAAATCCGAGATAGCCAATTTGTTCCTTGATTCATCCCAATTCAACCAAAAAAAGTTCAATGAAATAGCTCTCTTAGCCTCTGAGTTATAGGTCGTCAAAATTAGGCCTCCTCACTGACCTTGGGAAATTTGCCAAGAAGGTATCTTGGGAAATATTTTTTGGGGGAATTTTCTTTTCGTCACAAATAAATTGTTCGCCCTTGAACGCCCCGGTACACAACTTTTCAAGAAAAGAAAAAAAATGGTCGGACGGCACGCGCCGGATGAGTTAGCATGGAATGCCTCAACAATCACAGGCAAATGATGTATAATCATGGAACACTCATGAGGCGATTATGTTTCAGCATTCTGACTTTAATTGGTCTGAAAAAGTGCGTTTTGCACACTAATGCATGCGTTAGGAAAAGCTGGACAGTTTATTAGAGGATTCCAATGATTGTGTATATCATTAATCTTGCATATGATATGCTTTTAATGCCACAAGGGTGGACTGTTTGGAAAGTACATCGTTGAAATCTGTATACCTGAAATAAAGCGAGCTTTCCAGCGGATTGGGTGCTAAATGACCTCGTAGTCGGCGCGCCCTTAAGTCCAAATATTCAATCAATTTCCAGCGGATGATTTGAACCCTACTTTGATAAAAAGGCGCATGGAAGTTCACTTTAAAATGCTCCTGATGTGGTCGGAATGGCTCGACAAGTCGACCATTATTTTATTCGTATACAGGCATAGTTTGGTGGTGTAAATTAATGTGTCATGCTTTGCCGTCTGTAACTATCTGACCGACAGCGATTAGTTATAGTCGGCAGAAATGCTAACACCGGCTCTTCCCATCCTAGTTAACATGTTGTCCCTTCCAAACCTCACATTGCTTAAATGTGGTGATATGGACTGGAATCCGACAGATGTGCTGCCCAGACGAACATGATCCGGCGGAGTGTTGCATGGGCTCCGGCAACTGCACCTGCCCCCCATGCTTCGAGGTAATGAAGGACGCCGTCAACTCAGGCTTGCGCGTCAGCGGCGGCATCGGCCTTTTCTTCAGCTTCACTGAGGTTAGTTGTTCAACATGACGGCCGTCAATCGCTGTGAGCTTGTTCCACTCTGCTTCAGCGGTGGTGATCAGCACCAGTACCCGAGTCGGTCTGGAGTTGACGTGACGTGACGTGACGCACACTGCCGGTTTCTTACCTCGGCACCTATGGCCATATGTGTTTATTCACCATTGTGGCTTCAGATTCCTCGTTGGTAGTATACAGCGTGCATGTGTTTGGTCTCGTTACTTCTAGGTTCAGTTACGTTTTAGTGGTTAAGGTGCTGCCGTGTCACCGTTATCATGCCGTATCCAAGGCTTTGCCTGTGATAAATAGAACGTAACGGGCTGGTCACATCACCTAGTTTATCGAGTAGCTGGTTGAGTTTACTGGGAGAAGGCAGGCTGCATTGATGCCATTAAAACTAGTCTCGATCCTTGCCGGCCAGGGACGTGCGCAAACGTTGGACGGACTGCCCCCTCATTGACCTCTAGGGTCACGATGAGGAACTACCTGAAAACAAACTATGGAAGGTTTTCGGGTATAAATGATGGAAATCGATTCATGGAAGTTCCATTGTGGAACTAGAACTGGCCCCGTGACAAATTCGTACTTGCAAAAATGCATATGTTTTGCATATGTTTTATATCATAGTGTAGCATTACTTCACTGCAATCTTAGCAGTAACCAGACCCAATGACTACAGAGTGGCGTATTAGTGGGGTGTGGGGTTTGTTCCAAGTACTACCTCCCTGTGTCGAGCATTAGCCGTACTCATCTGATTTAGAAATTGATGGCTTGGCTATGCAGTGCAGTGTGTTTATTTGTTGGCATCATGTAGGAACAGGGGCTCATTACTGATCACTTTATTACTCCTGAGCTAGTTCTTGAGAATCCTTGAAATACCGAGAACCTAAAAAACATACAGCACGCATGCATAGTTTATAATATTGATCAGGATATAGCGCAAGATGTAGTATGTACAAGTTATAAGCAAAAATGTATCTTGTAGCTGTTCTGAGTTTCCCATCTCAAAGATGGCATTGTTTTGTTCCTGGCTAAATTTCCAATGTCATACGTCATGCATTCGAGCAAGAGGACGATAGAAGTTAAGCCCTAACATCTTAGCCCGTGCCGTGCCGTTGGTACCCTTAAGGCTTTCCGCGGATAGTAAAAGAACGGCGCGCAGCATCGCGCTGAAATTTGGCATACCTTTTCCCTCATCAATTTGGCATGTGATATGAAACTATTGAGGTCAAGCCATCTAGGGTCAACTAGCTAGCCAAGGTCAAGTGATGTCATTTCCAGAAGTCTTCCACTAGTTGTCACGCTTTAACGGATAAAGATATTTTAATGAATCTTTCAGCGTTTGCTTATTTTTAGGGATGGAACAAAACGCACCGGAGGAATTTTTGGTTTTGTGACGTTTTGATTATTTATTAGTTTTGCATATTTCCCCATTAGGGCTAAAATAGATGATTCTAAGAATCGAATCGAGGAATCTTCTAAGAATCGAAAATCAAAGATTATACATTTTTTAAGTTGACTTCGAACGACGTTTTTCAGTCCGCTCTACCCATTATAAAAATACAAATTAAAGTAGATTGAAAACTCAAAATTTGCAAATTAAAAAAAGTTTGATTTTCTGGTTGACAATTAAAAAAAAACCTCCCCATTAATAGGTAGGCAGGAGTACCCTTCCATACCCGTGCGACCAATTACGTTAGATTCCAAGGTTGAGAAGCAGGTTGTGGTAAGCAAATCAAAGCAGGTCACGCTACTCCCCGCTCCTGTTTCTTGCTGGATCCCGCCACCAGATATTAGTAAAAGATATTCCTGAAGCCCTCTCAGACAATTAGCAATGCTAATAACGTCTTCGAGGGCTTCAGGAAAAGAACTGCTATAGGTGTTAATAGGGAAATAATACAAAATCCCTTATCTTGCACATGCATCTCCTAAACTATTACTACACTAAGGAGAAAAGACGAACCAAGTATGAAGAAAGAAGAAAGAAAAGAAAACATGATACCTAAATGAAAATATCCGAATAAGATACCAGATCACCGTGCTTAGCACATCACTATTACTGACATTCATTGAACCCCGCAGTGGGGCCAGCCTCTTTGCACGACTGGCTAGGGAAATGGCGCTCCCTCGGGTCACCACAGCCACCCAGATAAGGGGCTTGGACGGACGGAGGTGTTTCCGAGGACTCACGTAGTCCCCACCTCTATGCTCACAAAGTGGCGAGGCTCTTGGAACGCAATACCCGATAGCGAGTTGAAAGCGATCAAGAATCGCCTCGGTAAATGGAGTTCGTGCTCGCGTAGGATTAGGCGAGATGAGGTGGTACTATATCGCTTGGGAATTGGACATACATATGCCACTCACTCTTACTTGCTAACTAGTGATGATGTGCCACGCTGCCCCAGATGTCACGCCTGCTTATCTGTGCGGCATGTCCTGCGGTCCTGCCCCGGCTACAAGGAGGAGCGTAAACGTCACTTTGGGCGTGTTCAGTCTTTGTCACTCCGTGAGATTTTAGGCAACGACTCGGGTATTGTTCGATCGGGGCGACTATTTGACAACCTCGCTGAAATATCATTTTCAGCAATAATGCACCACGTTGAAAATGTTGAATGTAGCCATATTGCATGTGCGATGTATCGACGTGTAAATAAGTTGTATTGTTATGGGCGCTACATGACTAATGTAGTCGACGCGCACTCAAGCCTGAATAAATAAATAAATAAATAAATAAATGGCATTCATTGAAAAACTTTATATTTTCTAGTAATGCATTGTCTGATGTGTTTTTTTTCTCAAAATGATTGTATTCCTGGGTACATCTTCAATCCTATGGAAGTGAGAGCAGATTGTTTTATTCCAGGCCTTTGGTGCAATAAAGGGCAATGAAAACATCCTGCAACTGATATCAGAAAAGGGTATTTGGAAGTGTTGTCTAACTCTGAGGCCACCTTGTTGATGAAGTTGAAACATATCAGAGAGAAGTGCTGGTAATGAGTGATTTAGAAAACCTAGCATGATGTAAATACATTGCTCATCAACTATGTCCAGAAACTTTAGAACTCTGTTTGATAAACAATTCATTTGTATGGCATAAGTAAGGTTTCTTGTCAACAGTCCTAATAATGCGCCTCTGCAACTTCATAATCTTGTCGAGCTAATAGTGGTACATACTTCCCCAGACAACAGCACAGTAATTTAAATATGGCAATATTAAATAATTATATAGAAGAAGCAATTCACAAGTTGATAAAAAGTACCTAGGTTTGCCTAGGTATTGTTTTAGTCTAATTTCAATATTCCTCCTAATTTTTGAAGAGATGGCATTGATATGGCTTTTCCACGTCATGTCTTCATCGATAAATACACTTCAATATTTTATACAGCTATGCCTTGTAATATTGGAAGTATTTATTTTGACATGCAGGTCATCACATGGTTTCTTGAGAGAAAAAATCGATATGCAGTCTTATAACCATTAATAGATTATCTGTCGGTATGAAACCATGCAATTATTTTGGATATTACCTCATTTACTTTAGTTTGTAATTAAAAATGATCATTACCTGCAATAGTTCTGACAGTATCGTCTGCAAATAGATAAAAGCTAGCCAAATTGGAGACATTGCAGAGATCGTTAATGTATAGAGGAAATAACAGAGGTGCAAAAATCTAACCCCGAGGAACACCTGTTGTGATATTTAATGGTTGGCAGAGGATGTCGTGTATCTTGGTTCTTTGAGATCCATTTCACAGGTATTAGTTTAACAGTTTATATATACTTCCCCTAAGGCCAATAAAGTTCATTTTGTAAAAATAAAATGCTGATGCTGACAGTGTCAAAGGCCTTTTTAAAATCCAAATACAGGGTACAGAATCTTGTATTATTTATCAGGGATTTAGTTACTTCGTTATGCATCAGAGCAATTGGCATGTATGTGCTGTTTTTTTTTCTGAAACAAAATTGCAATGGGTGTATATTATTTTCATTTAGAAATGATGATATACTAAGGTGAATTAATCTTTCCAGCACTTTCGAAAATATCGGTAGCAAAGAGATCGGCCTATAATTAGTACATTTATTATTTTCCCCGGATTTATATACACGAATTATAGCTGCAGATTTTAATGTATCAGGGAATATTGCAGTGTTCAGACACAGATTAAAGAAATATCTCAGATGTTGCAAAATGCTTCCATGTTTCAATCAAAGTTTGTGTGCTAATCTTATCCATACCTCCACCCAATGGGTTCAAAGACTTAACAATTTCTTCAATTTGAGCATCATTAACAGAAGGAATATTGTTAATGCTTGCATAAGTAGGCTGTGTAAGATAATATAATGAACTGATGTGTGTTGCAGGTATTTTTTCAATTCACTACTTATCGTTGAAAAAGTATTGAATTTATTACGTATTTGTTTATTTACACACGTAGCTCTAGAGTTATCAACAAAGCACATTGAAGGAACTGTTCGCAATTCATTCTTGTTTATAATTTCATTCAGATACTTCCATGTTTTTGTCATCACCTTTGCTGTCCTGGAATGCCCTCTTGTAATATATTCGTTTCGCATCCATAGGCACATTGCAAAGCATGTTGCTATACATTTTATATTTATCTTCATTCAGTGAAATTATATTCCTAATATATTTTGCATATAGTTAATTCTTTCTATTTATTGAACACAGAAGTGCAGGAGTTACCCATGGTTTAATTGGGCTCTTTTTTCTACTGAATGTAAATGTTTTAGACAATTATTTAATGCCATATGGCCTTAATAAGTTTGTTGCATGCTTGATTAGCATCAGTTTCATCTTGAAAGGCTTCCAAGTTGATAATAAGGTGATCATTTAATTCACTGATTTTATTCTTATCAAAGACTGTCACTGAATGTCTTGTTATAATTGTACTTTGAACTAATGACATATAAAAAAAACTGGAAAATGATCTAATGAATCATGAAGTAGAATTCCTGGATTGTCCAGACATTAACATCATTTATAAATATATTATTCAAAAGGGCATCATAATTGTTACAAATCCGGCTTGCTTTTGAGATGGTTGGGAGGAATCCACAATAATTGAACATATTCATAAAATTAAGTGTAGGCTTAGCAATGGTATTTCAAAAGATTGTAATTTATAGTAAGTCCCCTGCTATCACACATGTACATTTAGTGTTTTCCAATGAGTAAGTATTTTTTTCTAAATGGTCCATAAATATAGTGTGGCTCAGGCTTGGAGGTCTATACATGTCCCCCACTAGTAATCTTTTTGCTGGTACACCCGACTTCATTAAGATTTCCAGAAAACTTGTCTAAAAATGATCACTCTCCCGGTCTTTTCATTCCCTAGCCTCATATTTATTGCTTGCATTTATTGCTGTATCTCCACCTTCACCTTCTTTTCTACTAGACGCAAAGAGATTATAGTTTTTTTTTAGACTAAAGTATTGTTCTAAATCTTTCTACTAAATGTTATGGCCGTGGTCGATTTCGCATCCATTTTCTGATTCTAATTTATTCTCAAATCTCCCCCTAAGTTAACTACCCAGAGTCAAGAACATGATCAAAAACAAGTCGTGAAAAGCTAGGCTATAGTGACGTCACTTTGGGGCGATACAATTTTTTGGCTGATTTATGGCCCTACTCGTCGAGCGCTTTCTGATGACGCCTGTTGTGTTTTCGTACGACGCTTAGTTTAGAGATTAGAGTGGGGTTTGTATCAATCCCCCAAGACGGTTGTGAGGATATTTCCGGAAAGACTGGTGGGGGGGGGGAGGGTTAAACAAAAATATATTTTTTTTTTAAAACAAATGTGGTTCGTGGCCTCAACGTTGAAGTTCAAATGGGCAATTTGTATCCATGCTGTGGTGTCAGGACGTCGCGAATGCCCACCGGTGTGTTGTCATTCATGTACTAACCGACGGGTCGGCTGGTCTGGGTTCGCAGTTTTTCGGCGTGTGGCTGACTGTCCGCTACCGTAATCAAAAAGATCCGCGCGGCAACCCCAATGCATTCCTATAGGTGGCCTGGCTGGTCCCACCTCAGGTACAGTGGTGTGCGTGTGTGTGTACCGGCGGTGCCGTGCGAGCTTTGACCTGCCTTTGTGACTCGAAGCAGGTCACGAGCGTCCGCCGCGTCAGGTGTCGCTGTCGCCGGGCTGCATGTGGCCTTGGTAGGCTGGTTTGATGCTAGTGACGCCGACAGATCGATCCGTGTGATTGTTCGGTTGCAGTACTGAACGCTCGAACCGACTGGGTTGACGTAACACCGACGTGTGAGCCAAGTGCATGCTTTGCCAATTTCTGTATTGATCAGTCTGATGTGTTTAGCGATTCCCTTTTAAAAGAAGCGTCTCGCTGCATGTATCGTTGCTGCTGCACTTCTGCTACGTGTATCACGGGAGTAACGGAGTAACACTGCATGTTCCGGTCTATGCTGGCTTCTGCTTGCGTAATCAGCTGTGCTTTGCGTTCTCTTTGCTTATCACCTGCATGTACTCTACCTACCCTTTCGATAGCCTTTGAAGGAGTCGTATATTTCTGCTATATGGTGATTTATTACCCAATTTACAGGTGGCCTTGTTGCTTTGTTTGATCATACACGAAATTTTATTATAGGCATATCATTTGCGAGTTGTCTGAAAATAATGTTTGAATGGTGCTCACCATGTGCTGGTGATACGTATATAGGTCGACCTAGCGGTGCCAGGATGTGCTGAACAACTAATTTTCGACTCTAGCATTCACAAATTTACTTTACTTATGCGAGTAACATTCAACAAAAATTTCTTGCAGTGTGTTCCGTAGGAAATCATTGTGATCGCGAGCCAAGTAAGCTTCTTTTTTTCTTTTCTGAGGCCAGAAAAGGTGTTGTATAGGTTTGAACTGAAATATCCTGATCCGACATGCGAAAATTTCGCAGCCGCAGCATGAATTTCGTCTCACTGGATAACAAAGTATATTGAGGTTAGCCCGCGATGTTCTCGGGGGAAGCCTGAGATTAGTTGTTTTATGTGTTTTATTATTATTTGTTTTATTCGTTGTTATTGAGTATTATTAATTTTTTACCGTATTTTCCAGGAGTGCTGCATCTATATTCGCTTATGTAGATGCCGCTCATTCTCTCGTATTCTCATTTAGCATTCTCATTTAACATTCAGACAATATATGCGAATTAAGGCCTTATACCCACAATGTCAACTTGGTCAGCATGTCATTGATGCAATCTGGTGATTAATGTTAGCATCTGCGTTGGTCCCCTGTCAGTTATCATATTGTTCCTGTGTGCTGTATGTAATCATGCCATACTGTGCCATTCACCAACTCGTGGACAATTTGGTAATTGCTTGCCCATTGCATCATGGCTGGGCGGTAGTGGTAGTAGGGTAAGAGGGAGTTTCCAAACACTTAATGCATGCAACAAATTGCTCTACTACTGCTTTTGTGTGGCGAAACCAGTAATTATACTGTTTACTGAATTTCAAAAAATGAACAAGGTATCTATATTCAGATGGTTCTCTCTATCAAAGTAATCTAACCACTCACATAGAGCTACTTTAAAATATATAATTGTTTTGTAGTGTTGTGCCATATTCTGAACATGAAAGTGGTCGTACAGGATTACTTCACTGTAGCTGTTGTGGTACCAATTATTAGTAGCCACTAAAAATACTGGTGTAATTGCAAAAAATATCCGACCTTAAAATATATTTTCAGGGAAATCTGTAATTTTTAGTTAATATTTGAATATTCTTAATATTCTTGACATGCCTTTTCAATGCAAAGGTGATTGATGTGGTTAAAATGTGACCACTCTCACCTGTACTGTGTGAGATGTGATGTAAGGGTTCATTATTGCAGTTTTGAGTGTTTACAAGTGACGTTTTGCACATTTTTACCTAGGGAAAGCTAAAATGAGGTTTGGATAAGTTAGGCATTTCTTTAGCTTCCTCAATTTTCAGATGAAATTGTTCATGAATGTGATTTTAAAAAAGGAAGCTAATTTATATTCTCTTCTGAAAAGAGGCCAGGCTGAAGCTGTGTGAGGTTTTTACAATTGCACCTGCAAAAGAAGATTTGCATTTTAGTTGAGGTGGCATTTCAAGAAAAAATTGTAAATGCATGTTTCTGAATGTCATTAAGATGATATGACCATTATATTCCAGCACAAATGCATGTTTTTCAGTTCGTAAGTAAAGTAATGCGAAGTTTGTTGCTTTGCGTGTGGGGTAATTGCTAATGAAGGATAATGTTAAATGTAAGAGCAGTGCATCCAAACCAATGTCATCCATTGGATATCTTTGATATCATATATGAAACAATGTTGGCTGAGTTATCACCACAATCCTTCCCCAGTCCAAACCTAACCTACCTCTGTTTCAGGACGAAACATTGTGTTGTTTCTATGCTATCCTCCAAATTCCAAAAACCTTGGTATTTATACATAAGAAGCCCCAATGAAGACAATTTTTTTTTAGACAAGTGTATGGACTGAACTTCTTGAAGCTTACTAGCAACTTCTTCCCAGTATCCTAAAAATTATTTTCCATAAACTGTGTTGAATGAAGAACAAGGCTACTTGGGAGTAGTGAAATATCAGAAGAAGACAGGATAGGCAGTCATGCACGAAAAGCTAAAACCAGGTTTCATTATACCAAAAAATGAATATATATATTTGCATATGGCTATTTGTAACATTTTCATCATGATATTCCAGCAGAATAATGGCCAGCCCTTTCTACATGGAGTAATGATAACAGATTCAACCTAGGATGCATAATGTATGCTTCCATTAACTGAGTTTCCATGTCACGAGGTTAATTAATATACGGTGCACAATTGATGCGAGAGTGTAATTCAGGTACAATGGATCTACCATTTCCTTCGTGAATCACCTTCAACATCCAGCATACACTATTAGTAGGTTTTAGATGACCGAGCATGAGTATGTTTTAAGAGGTCCAACATCAGTTGGTTAGGTTAGATTCAGTTAGGATATTTTTGTAATTTGACATCAGTGTTCTTTGTTAGCCACCAAAAACCCCATTTCCCCACACTTTCCATATTTCTATGGCGTGGGGGATAGCATGTACTGTCATTGTCAAAATTAGTGTTTTTTTCCTAGTGTTTGAAAAATCTTAGGTGAACGATATGAATATTATTTCTTAGTGAAATTACTTTTTTTTCTAGATATCAGCACATGAACTTCAACTGCCGTTTGCTGAGTTTCCATTTCCCATAGAAATGAATATCAGCTTCCTTTAAATCGCATCAGGTAATGATGTGAATTGAGGAATGTTAAATGCTTAGCGTGGCGATGGGGGGGGGGGTGATGTGTGGCGTGGTCCATGGCCAGAAAGAAACCAGCGGACCGATCGCTGGGCACCCATTTGCGTATCCCGAAGATGAACCACGATAAGCGTTCTGGACTCGCCTCCTAAGCCTTAGCGCCCTGACGGTTCCCACCTAGAAATTCTTCCACACGTTCAGAGAGATGGATGCAGCGTTTTGTGTTCACCATGCTCAAGAACCAAACAATCTCAGCAGACATCCAAAGGTCATTAAAAGTTTCCGTCAGGTGTTGGAAATCAGATTGAATTCCACAGATAAAATATAATTAAGTGCTTTGCGAGGATCCGGACATTTATTCATCTCGGGCTGGTGAACAAGGTGAACGTCGCCAAGCTCGCAAAACGGCAGCAGCGGAAAGCCGAGCAGTTTGCTCAGTGATTGCGAAGTATGGGCCGCACTTGGGCGACACTTCACATTCAGATCAGTGTTTGAATCCTTCATTGTTTGGACGTATAGGTGCATCACCTGCCGTTGATCATATAGCGACATATCATGACTTTCTACACAAATATTACACGAGACTAAACGTACGTGTTGCAGTTGCACCGAGTGTATGTCAAGCTCAACAGCTGATATGTGCCTGTGTTTGTGAAGTCGGTAGAGCGTAGTCTGTAGGTTTACGCGTAATCATCGTCCCACTATGGTGCTCGTGAGTAGTCTGTGTATGTATGCATGTCGAGTTGTTCTTAGCCACAGATCTCACGATGATGATGTTCCATCTATTCTTGCCAGTTCGTCCGATTTTATAAGGTGCCAGATACGTACGTACTGTAATGTTAGGTATTGTAATGTATTGACGCAATGTAATCTCATTAAGTAACGTGGCTTATCTGCACCTGCTAGCGATAACCTCTTATGTCACGCGTTTGGTGGAGCCGTGGTAGCTTAGTCGGTAGGGTGTTGGGCTCTTGACCGCAATATTATGGGTTCGAGTCCCGCAACCGGCGGAATTACCGAGTCCGCCTGCGACCAGTCCGTTTGAGAAGTTGGCGACGCTATATGACCTAGCAGTTACTTGCGTCGTAAAGGAACCCAGGGTTCTTTTTCTGCTTCATGTGTTTGCTTCTCGCAATATATGTCTTACGTTGTTCTTCCTAGATATATCGTTTTAATACGCAGATATAATACGTTTTAATATATATTCATGTGCGCAAAATGACGAACGCAGTTCATGCGCCCAAAATGCACATTCACTTCCACCACAGAGTACACAACCGAGAAACAATCGGCAGTGGGAGTGAGGGCCCTCCTCAATCTTGGCAGTCTCGTCCTCCCCAGATGTATGTTCCTCGTATTAAAGTCTGATTGATAAACAACTTTTGTTTCCGTATTTATATCGTGCTGTACTGCAAAATGCGTGATATTTCAGGTTACACGACGCGAATAAAGAGATATTTTAAAAGGAAAATATTTTCTTTAGTTAAAAATAGAACACATTTAATTAAAAAGATGTAATGCTTTACGTGGTAATTTTCCATTCCAACCACAAATTAAGCTGTTATTAAAGTTGTTTCCGAGCTGGTCTGGCATTGAAATTGCTGTTATCCCTGCATTATTGCATGCATGACAGAAGTTTGATTCGCATGGCGTCAGCGACGCAGCCAATTCATTTCGATTGAAAATGCCGAATAACGGTGTGCGAACATGGGCAAAGCCACGGTGGGGAATGAACGGGTATGCTTCCCCAATCTTGCCAAGTTCCGCGTTAAGCCTTTGACAATGCATGTTAATCGAACCGAAATCCTCATGCGGGCATCAAAAATCCGTCTTAGCGCTTACGGGTTCCACAAAGTTGTTGCCGAATCTAAATCGAGCCTTCATGGTACGAAAAGCGTGATTTTTTATTTTGCGACGGCACTCCAGAAAGTTCAGAATTGTCACCGAAGTATTTTAGCCAACTTCTGCTCCTGTCAAAGCAATGCTTGTCGCAGTCCTGGTGGCGTGTGTTCGCTGTGTATCGTAAGAGGCGTGGAGCCGAGCTTATAACTGGCATCGCTCTGTCTCCAGCACGGGTCCAGTCATTTGACTGTTCGGCAGCTTGCACAATTGTTGGCTATGTCACCTTGATGATCATGTACTGTCATTAGATGCACACTTCGAGGAGCAGGGACTAATGCTGGTCGGCGTGTACTGGTGGGAGGGGAAAGGGCAACCGTTAGTTTTTAGCTCAATATTTGCGATGCACTGCCGTAGTGCCACAAATGATTAAATTCAGGGGGTCCTGTCTCCTGTCCCCCAACCCGATGGTCCGCCGCCCGTGTCAGGAAGGGACTGTGGGGCTGGACACTGCCATAAGCGGTGACGTGTTCCGTACTTCCTATGCCTGGCTGATTAGAAGTGCCCAACCATCAATTTAAGGTGGCCGAACTCCAACCTTGCAGAATATCTGCGTATTTCCCTTCTCTTTATGAAAAAGATTGTCCCATGTGAACAGTGTCTTAATTCACTGTCGCTTATTAGAAGGACTTCCCACGACGCGCACAAAAAGCCGTCGGCCTTCAGGTTCGAACCGGCTATCTCCGAGTCCGCAAACTGACGTGCTAACAAATGCGCCACCCACACCGGGTCACTTGCCTCGTTTAAGTTAAGTAGTGTCGATAGATATGGCAAGGGTCTAAATAACACCATTTTACACAATAACTAACACGTTCATGTGAAAACCTCCCATGATTATCGAAATACCATGAAACAAGCTTTCAGATGACGTAAATTTATACCATTCACATATACTTATTAGTCAGAAACGTACGCGGAAAAGTACCATTTCTTGCTGTCGTGACAACGTACTGAACCCAAATCAGCGCCCAGATGACGTCCCCGGCTGTCAATGAACATTGACAGGGGCCGGTTGGCTGTATGGTAAATTAGGCAGTTACTAGGTATTGATATGAAGTGCTCTATTTTATTATGTGGTACCTAGAAATGATTTAATGAATCATATCCCACTCAGGTAAATGGGCAAGTGACCACCTGTTCAGGCTTACATGATTAAGGGAACTTGCTAATGATGATGACTTGATTTGTAATATTATTTCTGGTCTCCCAGGCACCTGGGTAGGTAGGAGGTAATTGCATGCTAATGTAACTCATAACAGCATGCTAGGATGTATGTAATAAGATTGTAATGAGATGACAGAACATGTTGAAAGAGGATAAATTGATAGGTAGGTAGGTAGCCACCCATCTAGGTAGTTGGTTGATTTATAGATCCATCCTAGTCAACAGAAGAACAGCGAGATGGTGGATCTGCATCCAGGTGAGAATGGATGCCATGGCATTTATGGATGTAAATAGGTACATGCATATGTACATATGCACACACATCCACATACCTGCATATGCAATTACATATACATAGGTACCCATACCCATGGGCACAGGGAATCAATTCCAGCTCATAAAGGTGCATATGCTAGGTTTATTTTCTTTAGGATGCAAACGCTGCTGTGTGGATCACTCAGTGTCATATCGAAAGGAGACTAACATGGAAATACAATGAGGATACATGGTGAAGGACTTCAGCACAGCAGACGATTGTAATGCTAATGGTCAGCTTTGGTGGGTTGGTACCATTTTGTACTTTCTGTGGACATATTGCATATTATATGCCACTATGTGTATGAGCTTGTAATTACTTACAGCTCACTCTTGTAAGTTACTCCATAATGTCACAAGTGTGCTGGAGTTTTGCACATGGCACCCCTGAAGTCTCAGATTAAAAAAGCTTCTTTGAAGCAAGCTAACTTAAACTTCACCTTTCATTCACACTCACATTCAGTCTCCATACTCCCACATCATACCAATAGCACCTTGGCAGTATGAGTGGGAGCATAGCCAGGGGTGCCTTAGTAGTTTTCAATGCATGTGAGTCTAAACTGTCATCCAAAAAAGCTACCATGTCTCATATCATCTACATATGTTTAGTCCCACAGAACATGAACCCTTGTAATTTATCCCCATGCAGATATACATAAAATAAAATAAAAGAATAATCTCCATAAAAGAAATTAAATAAATTTTTGGTAGTCCAAAGAACAATGGATCTGCATTGTGGTATGCATATGCTATCCCTTCCATTTACTGCTCTGCAATTGATCCCCACACCTTATTTCTTCCACCCCTTGCCCCACTACTGGTTGTGCATACCATGAGCTCTTCAAGATCCACCCTCTGGGATGTTCTGCCTCCTGCAGGTGATTCATCTTTATGGAGGGATTTTTGGGACTGGTAGTATGGTGCAGACTTGGTTGGTGCCTTTTCAGTTGCTTGTATAATTTCATGATATGCTAAGTTGTGATGAATCTGGACATACCTCTGCTCTCTACTCTTTCGTGCCATTATCCTTCCATTTTTATGTGTGTGGTAGTTTACTATGAGACCTTTCTCCCATAGGTCTCCTAATACCTGCATTTGGTTTGCCTTTTTTGCTGTCAAATTTTCATGTACTATGATTTTTGTCTTGTTGTCACCTGTCTGATTGAATTTTGAGTCATAGACAGCACTCCTGTCATCAAGGTCTTGGAATTTTACCAACACCCTCTTATTTTGTCTCAGACGGTGGCATGCTGAGATTGAACATTTCAGTTTCACTCCAAGTTTCTCTTCTATGACCTTTTTTTGTGATTTCCCTTGTTTTTCCTGGTTCCTCATATGTGTCCGGTGGGGCAAATGGGAACCCATCCCCACCCAGTATCAGAGAATCCTTCCGTGTGTATTGTTCAAGTTCATCCATCTGATTGTTTGTGTCTACTAGTTCCTTTTTTAGTTGCTTGTTTTCGTCCTTTAATTGTTTCATCTCATCTTTGATTTTTTTAAACATTCTTCCTTGATATCTCCCTTCTAAACTCCATTTCAATTTTCTGTATTCCCTCTTGTATCAATTTGCTTACATCCTCCATGACAACCCAGTCTAGGTCCCCAATTTAATCTATCAGCTAGTAAGTTATCAGTTGTGTTTATAATCCTAGTCTACTTTTACCAGCTAATTTATCAGTAGCAGCCCAAGCACATAATCATTTAAAAAAAAACAGAACAAGGCAGTCGGTATCTATGACTTGATCTACCGGTGTTCCGCTTATGCTCCGTATACTTACGCGTCTGGACCGCTCGCCGCCACAGAGCCGAACGAGCCGTTTTGGCGCATGCAGCCAGCCATCGTACAACACTATTGCATAGTGTTGGTGTAAAGTATCATATTCCTGGTCATATTATATGTTCAAAATACTTTGGTATTAAATGAAGTCTATAAGACGTGTAGGCATTTTCTTGCATGATGCATACTAAGAGGATATCGATCACAAGTGATATTTCACTGTAAGCCGGTTTATTGAAATTAATCGAAAAGGGTTCTATTTTTCGAAATGATAAAATTTCACAGGTTATTCGACTTGATTGAACCGGGTGTATCATATATATATAGTTGCGACCAGCCTGCCGTGCGGATTAACAAGGGCACGCTCCTCCCCGACAACGCCGCCGTTGTTTGCATACATTATGGGTCCGACCGTCCTGCCATTCGTGCGGATCAATTAACAAGGGCACCCCCCCCCGACCACGACACCGTTGTTTACCTACGTTAGGGGTCAGACCGCCCTGCCGTCCGTGCGGATCAATTAGCAAGGGCACGCTACCCTCCCCCCCCCAGACCACGCCGCCGTTGTTCACCTATATTATGGGTCCGATCGGCCTGCCATTCGTGCGGATCAGTTACTAAGTGCACGCCCCCCCCGACCACGACCCCGTTGTTTACCTACCCGGTCATACCCAACCATGTCCGTCGTCCGTGCGGATCAGTGAACAAGGGCACTCTCCCCGCCGACGACGCCCCCGTTGTTCCAGATTATCGGCTTCGTCTTGGCCTACCGCTACCGCAATCAGATGGACCCGAGTCGAGGCGAGATGATTTAGCAGCTGCAGTGGGACGCAGCTATCATGGACTAGTCATGCCCTGTGGACGCAACTATAGCAGGCTGCCCTCCGACTGCCTGCCAGTCATCTTCACCAGTGTCGGCCGTACGACTTCACGCGCGCCGACCGTGGTCCACGCACTGGGCGCCATAATACTTCATGTTGGCGCGGCTAAGCCACCCAAGCAAATCAGCTCGGCGTTAGAGCGTTCAAGAGCAGCAGGCTAGCAGCTGGTTCGCAATGCGACGACCCAGGATGAGGTGGCCGGCTCGTTACAGGCAGCTATGATGTGCGCCCACGCGCACGCGACAGCGACTGTACCGTGCTACCATTCCAAGGCCCGCGGGGCGATTCCACGTGCTCTTATACAAACTCAGCATGCGTCCAGCAGCTGGAGCGTGGGTCAGTGGTAGCCGGTCTCCGACCCCAGGTGCTTGGAGTCGCTGGGTCAGTCGCAATGCTTAGTAGGTACCGTTACTGTGTACAGATGGCGTGGGGATGTTGGGTCGTAGTTGCGATGTGCAGGTTTAGTTTCATTATTAATCGTCGTGTCTGTGTGCCTACAGTTGGTTGTATCCGGGCAAACCGTCGGCGCTGCTTTGCGCTGCCTGGCTGTCGCTCATGGGACAGCTTCGTCGAACCGCGTTCGGCTTCAACTCATGGCTATTAGTTCAGCGCTCCGTTCTCCACATATATTTCGTTGAGTTTTCTCCGATATGCCTGTTACTCGTCGTGTGCATATGTGGAAGTATTTAATAAATATACTGGCATTAGAGTATGCGCCTTTTTGCTCGTTGGAGCATGATACTGGGAGCTCTTACATCAATTGGTCGTGATGTGCTGGTCCCCTCCCGATCGAGATCAGTTCGCGAAGGGCCAGCCTCATCTTTTCGGGTTAAGATTAAACAATATAACGTTAGAATGTCGCGTCTGGACCACCAAAATAAGGCAGTGGATCCTTATTGAAATTGTAAACACGCAGCTTTCACTCTATCTCGACTCAAACCACATACTCTGTTCAAATCAATATGTTTTTCGTCCCGGCCACTCAACCGAAACAGCATTGCTCGATACTGTGCAATTTCTGACCAAAAGTATGGATCGTGGTCATGTGTCTACCCTGCTTGCTGCTGATACGTCCCGTGCGTTCGATAGCGTGGAGCATAGCCGCCTGTTAGAGAAGCTAGGCTGGTATGGGATCGACGTTCACTGGTTTGAGGATTGGTTGCGAGGGAGGAGCCATAAACTTCCGGGGAGTACCGCTGAGCCACTCCCGATGACGCACGGTGTAGGACAGGGAAGCCAAATCTGGCCAAAATTGTATTTGATTTTCACTAACGACCTAGCATCACATCTAAAGTATGGCCATCTCGTAATTTTCGCTGATGATGCTCAATTTCTGGACTCTGACGCCCCAGGCAACATGCCTGAGCTGAAACAACGTGTAGAAAACACCTTGGATACAGCTCTGAACTGGTTCACACAAAATCGGCTAAAAATCAACCATGGAAAGACTGAGCTGGTTGTCAAATCTCAGCGCCGGAAATATGACACCTTATCGACCAGATTTGGAGATGCTGAAATCAAGCCGTCACCGAACGCAAAAATCCTCGGTGTGTACGTCGATTCGACTCTGACCTGGGATAGCCAGGTGTCTCAGGTGGTTCGGCGGTGTTATAGTGTTCTCGTCGGCCTGTTCAAATTTCGACACAAATTACCCTCCGAAACGAAGAAACTCCTCATTCAGGCACTGGTTATCCCCCACATCTACTACTGTATGACAGTTTGGGGAAGTTGCAACAAAACCCAGAGAGATAGGATTCAGAAGGCGATACATTTTGGTGCCCGTATAGTATCCGGCCTCGACCGACGAGAGCACATCACACCGACATTAGAGGCACTTGGATGGTTGAAATTTGATGCCATATTGGAGGAGCGCGACGTAGCTATGATTCGGAAGCTAACATCGTCTGGTGTCCCACCTACGCTGGCGTGCTCCATCAAGCGTCGTGCGGATGTGTCGTCCAGGAGCACTCTGTGCACAGCCACAGGGATGTTGGAGCTCCCGCGAGTTCGCTCCGAACTCGCTAAGCGGAGCTACCCATTCAGAGCCGTAGCCGCGTGGAACGGCCGTTTGGAGGCGCGTTCGATCGCGGGGTGATCGAACGATCATGCGGTGATCAAGCGTGATTTATGTCTTGATGATTTTTAATTGACTCTTGTTTATTGACATGAGAAATAGGATTATATATAGTTTTACAGAAATGTATTGACGAGAGTGCTGACAAGCCATATTATTGTAGAGACCTTAATAAATCTGACTATGACTATGACTATGACTATTACTATGACTGTGACTAATTCCAGAGATATCATTCTTCATCACGCCGCTGATTGCTTAGAACAGCACGTACGGCTGAATTTTGGATAAGAGGCTGCCTGAGACCTACTGAGGACTTAATCTGATCGCAACAGGGTTCCATACGGCACAATGATGGAATGTTTTGTTCTCCTATATGCTTCCGTGTCATTTCAGGGATAAAACACATACTGCGAAGGGTGCACGTGTAGGGAGATTATAGCGTTGCCGAGTTGGCACCAGCACCTCTTCTCACGGTAACTGGGGGGGGGGGGGGCGTGACACTTCCCCTCCTCGGACAGTGACCATCCCCCAATCTCCTTGTTGCTAGGTAGCCAATAGCTGCCTGGTTGGCTCGTAGAGCGGACTCCAGTCGACAATGGCCCCTTCCCACCTAAAGCTGAAGAGGCCCTGAATACGGGTAACGTTGAAATTGTGTCGTCTACTCCAGAGATATCAACATCGGGAGTGACTCCGGCGTATGATTCCATGTTAACCATCGCGAGCTGAAAGAGGGGGCTTGCGTCGGGGGGCTTACTTGCTTTTCGCTCGGCAAAACCAAAGATGCGAATTTTCACAATTTTTAACCTGGGGACAAAAGTGCACTCGCGAATCTGAGAAGAACATTGGGCGCGTGAAAATGGCACTTTGTAGACTCGTAGAGAAGTACTCAATTTTCGCTGGAGACATCCGAAAAAAACCTAGCCACCTTCAAGATGAGAACCACTTGGAATCGTTTCACATCACTTGTCGCAATGTAAGAGAACGCTAAGCTTCAGATGAGAACTCTGCGCTGGATTGGAGGCAACTCAACCAAATAATGTATACAAGTCACCTGAGGGCACCTTGGACTTAGGAAAAAGGCGCTATGCGGTGTCGCCGTAGCTCAGTCGCTAGGGTGCTGAACTGTGGACAACTGGACCGTTGGTTCGAAGCCCGCAAACAATTGGATCGGCGAGTCCACCCGCGAACACGGTGCGAGTGGTTGGTTGGCTGGTGATTTGGGTTCAGGGGCACTCGACTGTGTTAGTCACATAGCGCTCATGATATGAATGGTTGGCGACGATATATGACCTACCAGTGAAATGCGTATACAAAACGGTGCTTTCTAGGACAAGTACGCAAGTGCTCCTAAAGCCACCCCAGCAACAACTTGGATTACATCTTATATAAAAAGGTGCATACGAGGCCACCTTGAACAGTAGCAGGGGTATCCCACGTTGTTGAAAGGTATTCTGATCATTGAATGGAACTTCTTATGCTTTTCGCGAGGCCTGGACCCACCAGCGTTACCTTAGCCCCACGCACTTCTTGGTCTCTTGATAATCTTAGCACCTTAGCTCTTAGATTCCATCGCGGTCGGTGCGCCCTTAAGCCCCATGGGTTGGGCCCCACCAAGTAATTTTGCAATACACATTGCTTCCATGCGTTGTCCCATCAATGATTTTCAGGCTCCTGAACCCACGGACATGTTCTGAGCTATTTTGTCTTCAAAGAAGACGCTTTAAAGGAACGCGTCGACTACAGCGACAATTATTTCAATTGCACGCTTAGCATCATGAACAGCGATGGCTGATATTTAGGTGCGTGTATCTTGTTTATGTAATTTTCATTGTTTTGACAAATAAGGGAAATCCTGAGGAAAACAATAGTCGCAAAGAACATTGAACCTATGGACAATATTTGTCAACAACACAGCATGAAATGGGCGATTTTTTATCAGGTGATAAATCAGTTCTGAATGGTGTATCCGGGCGTGTGCACGAGCTACACAACTGGTAGGGACGTGCTCCCTTTTGTTGGTACCAGCCGTCACAACCGGGACAGGACAACACCCACGTAGGCGACCAGTGAAAACACTACAACTGCCAATCACCGGTAGGATGTTTATTCACCAATGCATTCCTTAGATGAGAGTACACGAAGCATTGATGATGGAGAAGTCATATCACATCCATTCACAGCATAGTTAGTATCTTCCGGGACATCGCATGTAGTTTGGCATGATCCAAATGACGGGACTGCTTCGCCTGCAGTATAAACAGAACAACTAATGATACAGTGGATAACATCAGACTAGAAGCATAAGAAAGCCCTCCGATCACAATGCCACTGAGAAGCGCGCGGCGGCGCTGACGACTGCTCGGGACATTCACTCAGATACCGTCATCTCGGTATCAGCTGCACTTCACCAGCTCCACGCGACTTCCATCTGAAAACAATCGCATCATATTAGCGAACATTACAGCAATTGTCCGAATACCTTTCGCGTTCGGTCAACAAACGCCCCACACATATCCACAAGTAGAAACACAACATCTTCCTCCTGGGAGGAACGACTCACCAACTGTTTTAAGCTGCCTGTTTTCGTTTCTTATGAACTATGGCAAACAGGGACACACATCAGGTTTCCTTCGGTGGAGAATGAGGAATGTGGAACTTGCAAGGAAAAGAAGCTATGATCAGATAAGGCACGCCAGAGAGCAATAGGTGGGCATGCTTCATTGGCAATGTTTTATAAGGTCCATCAGTGTGGCGTACATACAACGGCATCAATTGGCAGTGTCCCGGGCTGCCAATCGACGTCGACTCCGTCAAAGGCCGAGTATATCAGCCTTTGACGTCGACTCCGTCAAAGGCTGATATAGTTGGCAGCCGACAGTGACTCGGGCTGCCAACTATATCAGCCGACAGTGTTCCAGGCTGCCAACTGCATCAATCGACGGCGTTTCAGGCTTCCAACTGCATCAGCCGACGGTGTTCCGTGTTGTCAACTGAACCAACCGACGGCATTCGGGGCTGCCAACTGCATCAGCCGACAGTGTTGCAGGCTGCCAACTGCATCAACCGACGGTGTTCCGGACTTCCAACTGCTGTCTCCGTTTACAGCATTGTGGTGGGCGAGACGACGGCTGGGGACGATGTACACCAGCTACTCCAACAGTGTGTCCAAGTCGCCTGCAGCACCATCGCGCCGACTCGGCTCACACAACTGAACAAGCAACAGCTGACCGTCCTAAGCGGCGGCTCCAACTCCGCAGCCAGTGCCGACCGCTGCACTGACAGGCTCGGCTGCCAGGGTCGTAAGCATCCACAGCACGCGCATTCACTTCTTTTACATCTCGGATGTTCTATGCAAGGAAGATTTTGCTGCCATATTAGACAAACTCCCCAAATTGCGTGGCAAGACTCCTTGTCCGGGATTATGGTTTTGGGGCGAATCTACAAGACACGACAAGACTCCTCGAGCTAGAACTTGTTACATTAGTGTTGGCGGGGTCCCGGCGCGAATTTTGTCATCCCGTTGCACATTGTTAAAGCCAAGACGCGATTTTGTAACCGTCGGGGCCATTGTCGGGCCCAGACCCGAGCTCTCGGGGCCCCGATGCCATTGTCCATTGTCTGCCATTGTCGCGCAGGAACCCGACAATGATATTCTGGTTCAGACGCCGTTTTTAGGGTCAACGGCGTATTTTCCCCTACCGTCTCTCAGGGACAGGGAGGCAACTGTCACCTTTGCTCATCCCTCGGCGGGCCACTTTGACCACATCGCTTTTTGCGGGCCTCTGACTGTTTTTTAAAGGTGTCATGTTCTGGTGCACAGCCAAAAGCACACCATGGCCACCCTTGTGGCCCTGGTATGATTTTGATTGATTGCTTATTTGGGCTTAGGGGCGCATCAACTGCTACTGGTTATGTAGCGCTCATATCTCACTTTTCACAGCATTCCATTTAGCGGCAAGTGTCTATTTGTGGAATAGATGTATTGCGTGCAGCTGAACAGCCGATATAGCACCGATATAGTTGGCCTGTTTGGACAATCTCCGAGTTGTCAGCTAAAACATCACAGTACGACAATTTGTCGAAATTTGAATCGAAGTGACGCCTTCGTTCCACCGTGAAGTTGGGGCAAGAAAAGAGTATGTGGCGAACAGTCATATGTGAACTGCATCGGGGACAGCGTGGCTTCGTCTCCCTTCTCAGAAGGTAGCCATGCGCTGCATGTGTGCCCTGTGCGCAGGCGTGTCAGAATCACCTCTTCTTCCCTACATTTTTTTTCAGCGATGACGTCCACTGTTCCAGAACTGGTTTTATGGATCGAAGTTTGTTCAAAACCTGGTGATTTCAGTTTTCTTGCCACTTTCCTTGGAGGAAAGCATTAACTTTTTAATAGTAATCTTTCGCGGGAAGGGGCAAAGCTCGAGTCCTATGATGTGATTGCGCGGCACGCTTGGCTGGTATGCTTTTGTTGCCCGATGCGTTTAACACGCGCCCTGGAGGGACTCTGAAAATAACGCGCACTGGAGGGGGGGGGGGGCGGATTCCGCCCCCCTAAGATCTCAGCTCCTATGAAGGCTAGAGCAACGAAATTCGCAGGGTGCATGGGCACGATAGTGAACTCTATTGTGTGCAAAGGTCATGACCTCGGGTCAATATCTTCAAGGTCAAATGAGGTCAAAGTAACAAAATTTTCCGGTTTTGCGTGGCTTGGCTTATCATTATTATGGATCGCTGTGATTGTGTTTAAATGCTCCAAAATCGGCATTAATGATGTTCTGGACATTACTACTGATGCAATACAGATGTCAGGTCCGCCAGTTGACCTCAGGTCACCTATATAGGAGCACTTTATTAGGTCATTACTTGCCCAGGTTACCGGAACCGGGCTCCCAACCTGACTGCTCCGTTGGACGGCTCGGCACAATCGACTTCGCAAAGAAAGGTGTGAAAGGCATGAATAAAGTATGGAAACGCTTAGGCACACAATGACAAACAGTAGATTTCGGGATGTGTAGGGAGTAACATGGAAAGTGAAATCAATCGCATGACAGTCATTTGCATTTATAACATATTCCAGTTCACCAAATTTGATTCCATTAGCCTGTCATGAACTTGATCTGACTTGACCTCGGCGACCTAACATGACTTTTGAACTATATATCATAACAATATGCATCAAACAAGTCGCTAGTGTTGTCAATAACACTTCCCTTTTGCCAATAGACGGGAAGCGCATCAGCGCCGATTTTTTAGGTGTCTGGTACGGATAGTTTTTACTTTAACCACCCCTAACTTAAAAACTCTTCGGCCGATTGCCATTTTTCTTACTTTAAACAATGCGCCTGTCATTTCGAAGCAGGTACGCCAAAATTTGGCGTATATTGGCCGATACAATATGGAGTTATGTACGAAAAATCGGAAGGGTTGGCGGGTTTTGCCATCCCCCTCCAGGGAGTGTGTTAACCTGCCATGAACTTGACCTGACATGACCTCAGTGACTTGACATGACTTTGAAACAATGTAGCATGACAATGTTCATGAAACAAATCGCTAGTTTTGCCAAGAACACTTCCTTTTTGCTAATATACGGGAAGCACATCAGCGCCGATATTTGTGATCTGGCGCTGATATATTTTTTTTGACTTTAGCGACCCCTAACTCGAGAAATGTTCGATCGATTTTCATTTTTCTCACTCTAAACAACGCGCCGGTCATTTATTGGCAGGTACCGAAACACTAGCGTATGTCGGCACGTAAAGTGGGCAGTTATCTACGAAAAACGGAAGGGGTGGGCGGATTTCGCCCCCCCCCCCTCCACGGCGCGTGTTAAGGGGCTCCGGCCTGTATTTGTGCCCATGGTCTGTTTTGAAGAGCCCCGGTGCGGTTTCGGGCTTCCAGTGTGCTTTTAGGGTCCGCGGTGTGTAGTTGAGCCTGCGACGCGAATTATTGTGGCTCCTGGCGCTATGCTTTGGGGTCCCGAAGGACATGTATGTGGTCACAGTACGACGTTTCGGGGCCCTGGTACATTTTTCGAGCCCCTGTGAGTTTTCGGGGATGTTGTATTTGGAACACCCGATTTTTTAAAAGTCCAAGCACGGCTTTTGGGAACACCATCATTTTTTGAGTCCCTGCGCATTTTTTTCCGAGTCCCGCACCATACTTCGGGGCACCATCCCTCAGGGGAGGACATTTCACCTCTTCCAGCACCCTCTTGGGTACGCCACTAACCACGAGTGTCCCATCGGTGCCCTTGGCATTCCATTGTCTCGCAAGGGTGTTTGCTTGCTGGCGATGGCTAGTTGATGCTGGTCTCGGAAACTGCCAATACCAATGTGACCAACGCTCTACTAAAAAAAGTATCGAGATACAATTTGGGAAGCTCTTTTAATATGGCTGCGGAATCTGCCCTATGCACAACGCACACGCAAGCAGCGGCTCCAACACGGCTGCAAGTGCTTATTGTTTGAAGGCTCGGCTGCCCGGGAGCCTCATGCACATCCACAACACACGTAAACGTCGTGGGCAATGGCTGACACGCAGCGAACAAGATACATCAGGGGTGGAGCTTCATCGAGACCATTGGAGACTTCAGAATGATTGAGCTTGGGACGTGTTGAGTTCCAGACTCACTCATTACCTGCGCGCCCGCCGGATCCAGTCCAGTCCACCGGATATCTAGAAACCATGCAAAGGTGTCGGACTACTATTGACAGGTTCTGCTTGGTTCTTACAACTCGCGACGCTGCACTAGTGTAAGAGCCAGCACATACGAGGTCAACCGTGCAGCAACCAACATGTGCACGTGACAAACAATACTCATACCATAGCCTAATGAGATGACCAGCACATCGTCTTGCTCGCGCGGGACGATCGACCCTGACTGCACGGCCTGTTGCATTAGTCATTTAATTGTTGCTGGCATCGCAGTACCATTAGTACATCGTATTGAACGACCAAACTTGACGGACGATAAGCGCTACACTATCTTCCTTCACATTCGCTGCCGAAAAAAGTCAATCCCGGAAGTCTTCCCTTCCAATTCTCCAGAGGTTTGCTCTATTGGCGAATAACTTTCAATGGGGGTAATGGCGGCGTCTGCCCTTCACCACGAAGTGCGCTTGATACCATGCCGCGGCTGAGATGTCCGAAAACGTTGTTTTCTACCTTTTGGGGGGTTGGGCGGTCGCATCCACTGAATGCTGAGGTTATGGCGGTGACGGGCATGCATGCCATTTGGTATTCACTCGTGTGGTGAACCATACTAGTCACCTGTGTTGCAGCGATGTAACAAAATCCTCCTTTTGCCTTTCTGCATGCACATGAAATGCGCTTAACTTCGAAAGCAGAATGCAGAGGGTCAGGGAAAAGTTGCCTGGCGCAAAATGATTGCATCTGAAATCCTTCAAAATGCACAGAAGTTGCTTGTGCCTTGCGGAGCAGTTCGGCTATTCTGTGGAGAAACACAATGACCCTGGGATATCTGGTTGCAAGATTATACGCCTCCGAAAGCCACTACGGCCGGGACAGCCGGGTCGTTGAAAATGACATACTCTGGCAGTTGAAGGAGACTGTCGGCCTCCCTTCATGCTGTGTTACGAAAAACTGCCGGACTATAAACAGCATAACATAGCATAGAACTATTTGCAGGCGGTGGATATAACTAGCTTCTACAGGGTAAAACCGACATGAAATTACCGCATTATTACTGCATAGAAATTATTACAGATTACTGTTCAGGACAACAATTAGTGTGATTAAACTGGCGCATTTGAGTGGTGTGACTGAATACGTGCAGCAAATATACCCTAATAATGCGCATTATCAAATACTTGAACTACCAAGCTATGAGTAAGTAGGGCCATGCGATATGCACGATGCACATCTAGACAGTGGCCATAATGAAGAGACAAACAACGAGGGCCACATGATGATTTATCGGATGATTCTGCTTATTCGTCTGTCAATTGATGACTAATGGACCAAGATCCACCTGAAATATTTCTAGCAAGCCAAAACCATGAGGTGGAGCGCTGTATGGTCACGAGTCGTTGCGTCCCAAACCCCAATCACCAACCAAACAGTCATGCGGTGACTAATCTGATGCTATATTCAATCTTAGTTTTAGTTAAAATAATTGAAGACAATTGTTAGTTTGTACACCTAAAATAAGATCGATTGAAACCAGGCAGCGGTCATGGTGGAACTAACTTATCAGCGATTATCAAAGAACCAAGTTCAATGGGCGCTGTATGCCCAACGCAGTCGATGCGCCCCTAAGCTCAAATAACTCACCAAAGAACCCAGTTAGGTTCCAGGGCTGCGCGCGCCACGAATAAGTCGGCAACACAGGGATACAGTCGTAAGCCCAACATGACGTGTTATCGGTCAGTGAAGCCATACGTGTTGATGGTAGTTACCTCCAGAAGGCAACATTCGACAATGATCTATCCAGTTGGTGGTGGCGAAGGAAGCGACCTTTCAATCATCTAGGTCCCGATTGTCGCCTCTTTGACACCATTGCGGCAAGCTTGGCGTCTTTTGGAGATTTTGTTTTACACTTTGTTTTTTTCTGACTCACCTTCCGACAATTTTGGAGCCCCTCTCAAGTTGGCCTCCCCTTAGAAAAAATATTGATCCATTTCTGCAATCTATGCCTTCCTTTCGGCAAGCAGAGTTGAAAATTCGTATTCACTTGCCGAGAGTTCCACTTAACCTACGAATTCCTTGAGTTGCACCTAACTAATCAAAGGCAGAAGGGAAAACAACTACATTTTAGTGTACGCGAAGTGTCAATCTACGGCAAAATCAACCACATAGCATGAAGCCCGCAAGCAATCAGACATCCCAACTACGAAATAAATCCCTGTAACAAATGCCAAATAGAAGATACTTGGAATGTCTCGAAAGAAAACAAGGCATTCAAATCACAACACACACTCTTCGGCCAACATAACAAAGCGCTAAACCAGATCAATCAGATCAGATCCGGGGTCAGACACAAACGTGGATCATCAGAGCAACTGTGAAATTCACAGAAGCTCCCCGCAGGCCGCGGCGGGCCAGTCGAGTGCCTGATTCTAAGAGATGGTTGTGAGGGACATTGTGGAACTGGCGATCCCGCTCTAGTCGCCGATTCACGAAGACGCAGAGGCGTTCCGTCCAGCTGGTAACATCTGTTGCAAATGACGCACAGCACCACCAGGACACACGACAGCGTGCTGTGTATCCACCAGAGCTCTGCAAATGGAAGACAGCCAGACCAAACGTATATACACTCGACAGGTTACTGCATGACACGGGACTGGGTGAACGACCCCGTCCTGGATTTTGTCATCTGGAACATCATGCTCCGTCGGAAATTATAGTATCCTAAGTAAGGGCTGAACGACGCTACTTGACAGTGAAAACACAAATACATTGCTCTTTCATAAGTCATCCGAGGCCAAGTGGTTCAGGCATGAAAGGGACCGAAACAGCCATTTATTGCAGTAATAACTAACTTCCCGGAATACAGAGCTACTACATCGTTGTCAAGTTTGCAAAAACTAGGACTGCATCTAAAATACTTTCACTGTACTCTTTGTTTGATTCTTGGTAGCATCACTGAAGCATCCGAACCATGGACTGTGGGATGTGGAAAGCATAGCCTCCAATGAAAAAGCGAAACAATTTATAATCAGTCGGTAATAGCTCGAGGACCATGTTACCCAAATCTATGCGTAGAACGCGTTAAACAAGGCCTGGTCAGCGATGCAGCACAACACGAAGCAGCGACAAGCGATCTACAACGCTAGTCATGTACCTCACACCACCCTACCCTGCTCGACCAGTCTTATGCAGGTGGTGAATGCAGATTTTCAAGAAGCTTTATACTTTGCAGAGGTGGAAGCTGACTAATTACGCGCGTTCCTAATAAGTAAGAGCTTATCATTTTTATATCCCTTAAATATTAACGCTGTGCAGAATTTCGAAATGATCATTCGCTTGCCGGAATCTAGTGCTGTGTGTCCACCGCGAATAGTCAGTAAAACGCGTGGATCAAATTCTCAACTGGGCCGCGGTTCGGAGGACGGTGCAGACCACTGGCCACTCGGCAACACACCACAGAAGCCGATGTGGTTGGTTATTTGGGCTTAGGGGCGCATCGACTGCTTCGGTCATACAGCGCCCACAGAAGCTGGTGTGGCAAATGGATCTAACAACAGGCTTGCAACGGCTATCAATTTAGGATGGTTAGGTCCCGTTCTTACCGTAATGCGATTATTACCGACCACGACCCAGAAAATACGCGTAAAACCTAAGACAGGATTGAAACAGAAATCCTTTCCAACTCCCCACCCGAAAAAAGATCTAGCTACACCTACATGATCTACCTGCTGAACCTCCCAGTACACAATTAATTCAATTGAATAGATCAGTTACTCACTGCCCTACATCAACCTAGTACAGCCATCCGCCTCTTCAACTCACTTCAAATTTCAATTAAACTCCTCCACTGAAATCATTTCACAGCCAGTGTCTCGACGGATATTCGGATATGCATTTTGACAGGCTTTTGATATATGTCTAGTTCAATGAGAGTCAATTTTCTGAGTTAATGAAAAAAAAAACACCTATAGATGGCGTTAGTGAGGGATGTGTCAGACGGACCAGAGAAACCGTCAGAAATATATCCAATATACGCTTTAGCGTGCTGAAAAGTGGTAATCATAGGTATTTTGGTGTGAATATCACGAATATAAGTCACACAACTTTCAGACATGCCTTTGTGTCCATAGTCCCATATTTAGCGTAAAGTTAGGAAACATGGCTGCAGAAAAGTGTAAATTTGCGGACCAGAAAATGCTTTGATCCAAAAACAGCTTTCGAATTTGAAATCAGCACACTCGATTACATCTCAAAATCGTAGGGCCGAATCTCGAATCCAAAATTTCTCAAGGACGCTGTGCCCTACTGGTCATGTCTGGTGTGCAGGAGTTCTGAATACTTGACTTCTTTGATAATATGAACAATTATTTTTCCAGGATTGAACTCGTGCCAGTCTGGGACTGCGGTAGTTGTGAAAACTAGCGCTTATCGTCAAGGAGCATCTACGAAACGCATGTGTTCTGTTCTTGCCATAATGAGCAGCCGTCAGATTTCAGGAAAAATCCAGAAAAAACTTCGCACGATTAAACCTGACCTCTGCTTCCATGGAACCATATTTTTCACCCCTGTATATTTCACGTACGAATAGTTTGATAAGTTTCGATCAGAGTAATGTGCTTAGTTGCTATGAGAGCAGTTAGCATAGCATTGCATAGAAATAGCCGAATGCACCTCGTAAAGCGTATCATCTGCCTACGTACCATTTTATATGCTGATGGTCAGATAAAAAAACACCACTGTTCAACATCGTTCTACTCGAAGAGTAGAATAAGCAGGAGGAATGGCCTCAGAACTTTGGAAAGGATGGAGAACTCCTTAGACCAAAGCAAATATCGTGAGGTAAACATCGTTATACGAAGTGATGACATGAAACATGCATGAACAACATGTCAACAAATCAATCAAGACACCAATCAATCAATCCGGTACCAAATCAACCCGTGCGTCCGCCACTGATGATTGTGGCGGCTAGCAGCCGAAAATCACACGGCGTGGTACCATCAGCGAACTGGGAGTAGCCGGGCAGAGCTGGAGGCATCGGCCTGAACTCGACCCGCGTCACGCTTACCGGAGAGCGACTGTGCGACGGCTGCGATCTGGTCGGCTGGCGGGGGCTGTGATATGCGGTGGTGTCCCGCACGGCGATCGGGCGCAGCTGACGCACGCAGCTTCCGCCCAGCCGCCGACTCCATCCGCTGTCTCTTGCGAGCCTCAATTGGCCCAAAGCGCCAGTTCTCGACACTGATATAGAAAGTATACACCTCGCGTCGGCGTCACTGGCGCAGAATGGGTACGAGATTATTGCTGCAGAAGGAACAACACTAATTGTCACGGGCAAGATGACTATGCTTAGCCATCATTAACCGAGCATACATCGATGGCGAAAGCATCATCAAACGAAACGACGTTGCGGAAAACGTATTCAAGTGTTCTGCGAACCCGAAGAACTACTATCCGAGAAGCACGTGGTAAAAAACGCACAGGGAGTGACCCATGTGTCCCACGGCAGAAGCGCAATGAATACCCTTCCCTTGCTTACAAGCTTAGGTGCATAGGCCGTATGGTGTCGCGACAAGGACGTCCTCGCGATCAAGGACGGACGCAGAACAACTACCCAACGCGCCGGCAGACTCAAATCCGGGACAATTCCTTGTGTACTCGACTGGTTTACGTTGCACCCGACTGCAGAGCAGTGGGCACCAGATTACACACATTTCTTCTCGCCACGGGACGAACTGGAGCCGAAGAGCAAGTGCGAACGGAGTCAACTGAGGAGTGCCGCTGCCGGCAGATTCCCGCCGCCCAGGGACTGTTGTAGACCAGCGACACACGACGCACGGTGGTGGATGACGAATGATGTATTTACCAGCACTACACTCGACCGACATCGAATGGCTTCGGCGCGGGCGGACTGCTGAGCCGGCCAGCGGCCAGAACGGCATGCCCGATTACGACATGGAGATCTGCCGCCGGAACGTGACCGATGCCGCGCGGCGCGGCAGGAGGGCAAGTGTTCTACGATAGCACTGTCGACAGAAGCGACTCGGCCTGACGCCTACAAAGATTACTCAGCTCTTGCCAATCGTCGATGAGAGCACATCCGCCTACGCTGAATGTCGCCCGCCGCCAGCCGTGCCTCGCATCCAGGCGGACCAGGTCGAAAAGCTCCCCAACATTTGGACGAGAAGACAGCGACCGGTCCGTGCCGCTTCCGCTGTCCGTGCCCGGCACGGACGGCGGAGCTCAGTAGAAGCGCACATCCAGGGCGCGGCCGTCCAGGCGGGAACCGTCCATCAGACTGATGGCACGTTGCGCCTCGTGCGGGCTGGAGAAGCGCACCACGCCCACACCCTTACCCTTCATGTCGGCGTAGCGCACTTCGCCCACGTCGCGAAACTGGTCGCGTAGCGCCTGCCAGCTGAAGTTCGGGTCCAACTGTCGGAAGCATTCAGACACATGTTGTCCATCATGTGGCGGCCTCCCTCATACAGTGACAGACTCATGTCCAGCATGTGGCAGCCTTCCTCATACAGCGAGACACATGTTAACCACGTGGCAACCTCCCCAACACGGTGACATAGCCTATCATTAGTCACGTAGTAGTGATGTCTGTCTCAGCTGCACAGACGCCGACAAAAATAATTCTCAGCTCGAAGGTTGTCTAGAACACCAATACCATTAGAAGCACATCAGTAAGAGGTGCCAGGTCATCGATCAAACTTACGTTGCTGACGATGATGGAGTCAGAGAAGTTGCGCGTTGACGAGTTGTAGTTACTGACTGGTGGAGAATTCATAGACGAGGCACCGTACCCGCCGCCGTAAGTCGCCCTGCCAGCCCTGGCCGGCGAGTCCATAGTGCTCCTGCCGCCGTGGCCTCCGTCCATGAGGCCACGGCCGCCGTGGCCGACGTCCAGACTGCCGCGACCGCCCAGGCCGTGGTCCAGACTGCCTCGACTACCCAGGCCACGATCCAGAGAGTCGCGACCGCCCAGGCCGTGATCCAGAACACCGCGTCCACCCAGACCGGTGTCCAGGCCACCACGGCTACCGAGGCCAGTGTCCAAGGCGCCACGACCTGTCAGCCCATGATCCAGACCGCCTCGACCGGCCAGACTGGTGTCCAGAGTACCGCGGACACCGAGACCATGCTCCAGGCCGCTCCGTCCGCCGAGACCATGCTCTAGACTGTTCCGACCGCCCAGCCCACCGTAGCTGGCGCCGCCCAGCTGGCCCAGAGCGCCAGCTCCGGCCAGCTGGCCCAGCCCGGCGCCGCCCAGCTGCGCCAGCCCGCTGTTGCCGCCCAGCTGCGCCAGGCCGCCGACGCCGCCCAGCTGGCCAATCTGGTCCAGACCGCCGGCGCCAGCCACCTGAGTCAAACTGGCGCCGGCGCCGGCCCCGCCCACCTGCCCCAGCTGCGCCAGACCGGCGCTATTGAGGCCCGATAGGCCGGCGCCGTAGCCGGTGGCGGGAGCAGCGCCCATGAGGCCGAGCGCGGCCGCGCCGTTGGCTCCTGCCAGGTTGACGGCCAGGCCGCCCAACTGAGCTGCCGTCACGCCCACAGGCGCTGGTACCGGGGCCGCCTCTGGAGCACACACACGCACGTTGGCCCAGTCAGCGGTGCCTGATACAGGCCAATGCACCTGATACAGGCCAATGTGGGAGAAACTGAATGACCAGCACAGATGAAGCTTAGGGGCGCATCGACTACATCGGTCGTGCAGCCCAGCACAGATGGAATACAGGCTCAGGGACATCACACTCGGCAGTAACGACGGACCCAGGATCAACACAGGTACCGGCACCTACACATACAGAACAGCAACGCTCGACACAGGTCCCGGCATCTCCACCACACCAAGCAGCAACACTCGACACAGGTCCCGGCGCCTCCACCATACAGGACAGCAGCGCCTGACAACTGACACAGGTCCCGGTTCCTCCACCATACAGGACAGCAGCGACTGACACAACTGACACAGGTCCCGACACATCCACCATACAGGACAGCAGCGCCTGACACAACTGACACAGGTCCCGGTCCCTCCACCATACAGGACAGCAGCGCCTGACACAACTGACAGAGGTCCCGGTCCCTGCACCATACAGGACAACAGCGCCCCACACAACTGACACAGGTCCCGACACATCCACCATACAGGACAACAACGTCCGACACAACTGACACAGGTCCCGACACATCCACCATACAGGACAGCAGTGACCGGCACATCTGACACAGGCCCCGACACATCCACCATACAGGAGAGCAGTGACCGGCACAACTGACAGGTCCCGACACATCCATCATACAGGACAGCACCGCCAGACACAACTGACGCGGGTCCCGACACATCCATCATACAGGACAGCAGCGCCTGACACACCTGACACGGATACAGACACATCCACCATACATGGCAACAGCGCCCAACACACCTGACACGGATACAGACACATCCACCATACATGGCAACAGCGCCCGACACAACTGATACGGGTCCCGACACATCTACCATACAGTACAGCAGCGCCTGACACAACTGACACGGGTCCCGACACATCCACCATACAGGACAGCAGCGCCCGACACATCTGACACAGGCTCCAGCAGAAATGGGCGGAGGAAGACAAAGCAATAACGCATAACAAGGCGCCGGAATACAAATATGGTACGCCAGCTGAGAATGCTATTGAGGTGAAACCATGCACAGTTCATTGAAATTAGATGTTCAGTAAAGATGTCAAATTAGGTTGCCTAATAAAGCCCGGTTCACACCGCGACAGGATGGGATGAGAAACGGCGCTGCCGGTCGCCCGCATGAGATTTTGTGACGTCACATGACCAAATATGGTAGGCGACCGCCCCGGCCGTTTTGGCTCTGGCCTTTGCCGGTGTGAATCGGAGATGGGTCAGACGAGAAACGGCGCCGTTTGGCACGAACAAGAAAAGTTAGATTGAAGTCAACTTTTGTGTCGGCCTCGTAGCGTTATGCTGTCGGCGAGCACGGGGCGAGGGGTACCGATGGCAGATAGGTGAACTTTTGGGATGGAGGTGAAATATTTGCTCAATATTTCAGTCAAAGATGGTCTATACTGAAGCACCGCATTTGTTGTATGTATTTTCGATGCTCGATTTGATTTAGCACTATAGGGAAGAGTGATTGAATCTGAACATGTTTTATTTCCTGAACACCTACTTTTGGATGTCTCCCACATCATATTCAGTATATAAACAAAAAGATGGTGGTATTCATAAATGCTGCACCTGTCTCTGGGAAACCATGACAGCCTGATTGCATAGTTACACATTTTTTTTGTGTATGGAACAAGTGAAGTTCACACGTGCCACTTTAGGTTTCCAGGGGCTTAAAGTTTAAGGAAACCATAAGGAAATGCCTTTCAATATTTGTTTTCGCATTTACATTTTACATTTTTAGTGGCTACTAATAGCTTATACCACAACAGCTAGTGAGTTAATTCTGCACAACATTTTTGTGCTCACAATATGGCACACCCCTACAAAATAATTATCTGTTTGGAAGTTGCTCATTGGAAGTGGTTAGAGGATTTTCATTGAAAGGAATTGTTTGAATATGGATAGCTTGTTCATTTGTGTCAAGTAAACAAAGTACAATTACTTGTTCAGCCATACAAAAACAAGTGCTATTTGTTTCATGCTGCATTTAATGTTCAGAACCCCCTTCCCCTAAGTAGGTAGCTACCTGCCTACTACCTATCACTCTATAATGGCAGCACTTGCTAAGTATATTATTCGTTTTGGTTGCTTTATTTACTTATTGGTGGAATGGATGTATTAGTATAATATAAAACATACAACCAAGCATAGCTGTTATTGGGCAAGCCTGTTAGGCAACCTAGCAATCATTAGACACTTCAACTTTGCATCTAATGATCTAACCTCACAAACATGAGCTTCATTACTATAACTTTAATTGGAAATATGTTGTGGGATGCACCAGTGTTTTGTATTTTTGGGAGGCAAGGCCCCAAAATGCAAAATGATGCTAGTATATGATTACCACATTGAGTATAGCATACCCACATGTGCCACAGTCAGTATGACATAATTATGACTACATTATTCCAACTGCTGAACTATTTTGGTCTCCAGGGCAATAACAGGGAAAAATGAGCAGGCTTTGCTGCGGAAAGACTGTTTAAATTAAATTTAAATTAAATTCCCAAAGACCAACACATCTCACGCACCTAACAAGCAACGAGTGAGGTGCGCCACTTCGTAAACCAAGCGCCAGTAAGGCATACGTCCGTTGTTGCCAATTTGCGTCTGGAATATTTCCGATGCTACCATACGCCCAACTTCTGTCGTTCTTGTTCTGCGGACAAGAACGTTTCTTATCCGTTTCGGTCTGTCGCGGCGTGAACCGGGCTTAAGAAGTTGTCCGTCTTCCAGCCGAAAAGCTATGGCCTCGCCTGTTGCTACTCTTCACCCGCGACCAATCGGCATGTAGACTGGCGACGCAACACAGTGTTGGAAAAACTGGCGTTTGTTGGTGTCAAGCATACCAATACATTTTGTACTCCATGATTGTGACTAGACTAAATGAAATATTTTGTACTCCAGTAGGGAAAAGGAAGAACAACATTGTTTGCTCCAGTGCTACCACTCAAAGTCCATACCTGAAAACAAATAGTTGCAGCAGTACCAAACCGCCGACCCGTCAATGACCACAATAGAACTAGACGACATTCGGATCTGTTGGTATCGGTGCTGTTTGTCGGATTTTAGCGCCACTTATGCGCTAAAAACGTCCCAGCACCCAACAAAGGGCGTCGCGTGACGTCATGTAAGATGACGCTATAGAAAAGACGCATGTGAGAAGACGCTATGTGTCAACATATTCAATCATTAATTCAATATTCATTCAATATTTATTCAATGTTGATTCAATATTCATCAATATTTATTCTTGTATCTGATGTAATTATGCTAATCAATATCTATTCCATATATATATTTTTAGATACTTGTGCTGGAGAATTCGTCAAGAAGTACCAGAAATCCCTAGTTGGCAAATCTTGGGGTACTTGGCATCGCCGAAGTAAATACTTGAAGCCTTGGTTGGCCAATAAGGTGCCTTGAATGCGCAATCGAAGGTCATTTTGTTAAAGAGACAAGTTTTTTTAAGACACAATGAGCCCGTTCAATGCAAGAAAATCACTTATAATTTACGAAAATGGGTCCCGAAGTAAGCAAGTTCTCCGATGCGATTACACCAAGAAACCAATGCCATTTGTGCACCTATGCATGACTGTAAATTTTTTTTTTTTTGGTAAATGTGTGCGAAGATGTCATGCGCCTTGAAATATAACTGCATTTGGGGTTCATCAGTGTCAGTGAAGGGTCCGTAATACTTCTTCAAAATTTACTCCGACCCATCAACTGTTCGCCCGACCCGTGATCAGCTGTCCTAGGACTGGGGTAAGCAAATCCGACCAACGCTATTTAACAGAGAAAATAAAACCGCCTATGAGCGGTTTTACAGGTGAAATTTGCTCTCCCGTCTAGCAGCTCTGGATCCTTCCAAGTCGATCCTTGCTTCAACTAAACATTCCAGACATGAACTAAACAAGTACATAAAGGAACTTTTAATATTCATAAGAATCGTTTTCAGTACTTTTTTTAAAAGCTTTTTCATGCAAAAGAACTGTTTCTTGGTGGTGAGAATAAAACTTTTTTTAGGCGGATTGTTTTAGTATAATTTTCATTAAGCCATTATATATTTCAAAACAATAGTCCGCCCATATCCAATGGTTACGTGGAGCTTGTTGTATCAGGTGCGCGTTAAGCCGGTACCGGGTGTCGGGTGCGCATTGGTGAACTTCGTTGACATCGATTAAGTATACTTTTGTTACCATTTTCTCTACCATTGCTCATGAAGTTGGCTTATAACCTCATCCTTCGCTAATAATTTAACCACAGCCAGTTTGGAGGTCTGAGGGAGAGCTGTGTATTATGCGTCGGTGGCGAAAGGTACGCACGAACTCGGAATGGCGTAAAGGTTGACCGGGACCATGAAATGCATTTTGGGGTGCTTGAGATTTTGGACAACAACGGAAGTTAGCAATAATTCAAATGAATCGCGGGTGAACTCGGCTCATTAGTTGTGGGACTAGTCCTTCGGAGAAGTGTTTGTTGAAGGATGCTCCCGGTTGTGTGGTCCGCCCAAGATGAGTGAGTGCGATTAATCCTGAGCTCTGCCAGGAGAAATGTTATTGGTGTATTCACATCACATTATGCCTATTTATCATAAATATTTGTTTGCGAACTTTGGGAATACATCATCCACCTACACTCAGGCAATATCTATCCACTTTGCAGATGTCATGGGTATATTTCTTGGAGTACTATGGCTACTCAGGGAATTTCCCACTAGATTGCATTCCTTGGCACAATTGCACCCATTCATGACTTAGCTTGCTGATATATTGCTGATTTAGCAGTTAGCTATATGTACATATATGTTTGTATGGTACATACAGCATGAAATGCTACATTTATTTATAATTCCATTAAAGCAATACTACCTGGCCATGGCCAACTCATTTTTTTTAGTGCAGCAAAGTGTTTGACGTGGCTTAGTTTGCCAAGATGTCCATGCATACAACAATGCTAACATTGGTTTTCAGTCCCACTAAAACAAGGTTGGTTGGTTATTGGAGTTTAGGGGCACTAAAACAAGGTTAATTTTCAGCAAGTGCATAGCTATTTTTTTGAATCCGGCTAAAAAATTCGTACTCCAGCTAAAAATTTTGTACTCCACTACCAAGAAAAAATATGGAAATCCTACACTGACGCAACATGAATCAAAAGTATCCGCGTCGTGAAACCGATAACCATACAACCTAACCTAACAAAGTAGGAAGTTGCTTACAACTCCTGCATCACATTCTTCTTCAACTTACTCTATCTATGGCACCATTTGTAATTCTTTGTCTCCCAGTTGACTCTTGTCAACGTGATCCAGAACACGAGCATTAATTCACTGGATCATGGGGCTTCAGAAGATACTTTAGTTTTTCCACCACTACCTTCGATTGAGTCAAAATCAAAAGACAGGCAACGTATTGCACTATACTTTCTAAGGTCGCAATATCTCACTTGCTATTGTTCCACTATCATGTGTTCTAAGGCAGACCAGGCATTGCATTAGGATTTTTAAGGTCGCAATATCTCATTTGATATTTTTCCACTATCACGTGTTCAGGTGATTACAGAGGACAGGGTATTTACCAATTACCGAAGAAAACTGGTTCATTTTGCAGCTCCAATTTCGAAAGAAATGCCAAGCCAACTGGACTCTAATTCACCTCAAGCTTTGAACGTATCGAGCGCTCGCCAGCGCACTAGTAAGATGAGGTGCGTTGGTCCGAGATGTATGTTTTTTGTTTGTTTATGAGACCGAGCGGCAACAAGCTTTACCTTGTATTTTTGTTGAGACGTCGGCTAGTGCGGTGCCGTTGCTACCCAGACCCTGGCCGATACTGCGTAGTCCGGCCGGCAGAGTCACCTTGGGCTCGCGATCACGACGCTCCGTCACGCGGTCCATGCGCACGCTGCACCCACAAACGGGGGTCAGGGTATCGCACAGGTGTCGGGATATCGACCAGTTACCCACCAACAGAGGTTAGAGTAACGGTCAGGTAACGAGGTAACGAACAGCCACTCATAAACGGGGGTCAGAGTAACGGTGAGGTGTCGGGACATCAACTAGCCATCCATCAACGGAGGTCAAGGTAATGCACGCGTGTCGGGATAGCGACCAGCCAACCACGAACAGAGGTTAGAGTAACGGTCAGATACGAATGTAACGATCGTTTGTTTACTGGGTGGTTCACGACGCACTTTATGCACATTCACTGCCAATGGCGCCGCCCACACTGTTTCGCCGGTGGGCCGCGGAATTAGGAAATGTCCTGAGTGGCGCTAGTGTCGAACCCGGGACCCTTGGTGTCCACAGCCCGACACCTTAACCACTCGGCCATCCCCGCCCCGACCATCAGCCACCCACCAACAGAGGTTAGAGTAACGATCAGTTACCCACCAGCAGAGGTAAGGGTAATGTACAGGTGTCGGGATAACGACCAGCCACACGCCAACAGAGGCTAGAGTAACGGTCAGGTACCGAGGTAACGACCAGCCACCTACATACAGAGGTCAGAGTAACGGTCAGTTTGCAGGGCAACGATCAGCCACCCACAGACGGAGGTCAGAGTAACGGTCAGGTGTCTGGATAACGACCAGCCATCTACAGACGGAGGCAAGAGTAACGGTCAGGTTACGGGGTAACGACCAGCCATCTACAGACGGACGTCAGAGTAAAGTCCGATTCGTTATGGTGAGCACAAGCATGCTGCTTATAAATGAGATACTGTTAGAAACGACGGATGAAGACTTGACAAGCTTGCACCAAGAACCACGATATTGATACTTATTTGGAAAGGATATCGAGTCAGTTTTCAGCAAGTGGTATATTCCACCCTATTTCTCTCATAATGTATCACTGGCCGTCACACACCGACGGAAGTCAGGGCAACCACCGCTCACCCACCGAGACAGAAGCCAGGATAACGTCCAGCCTACCATGTCCATGTCCTACCAAGTATCATGTCCATGCTCTCGATCAGGAATGGTGGTCATAAACATTTTGCAATGCAATTTTGGGTAAAGGGATACCTATAATGTGATATCACATACAATACAAGTTTACAGCATAGACATTATTCTTCCTATCTCAAATATAGCTCTTCCTGATTTATAAATCTCAAAGCAAATGATTAAGGTAGTCATAAGCACCAGAACCATGGGCTCAAATTTGAGTCTGAAAAACATCAAAAGCATTTTAAGAGACCCATGGCAAATTTTGACATCCTACTGTGCTCGTTGCGACATCTCACACTTAATGAAAAACCATTATTTTAACCCTGTGTTGCCATTATACCATGTATAGCATAGACAATGATCATGTCAAGCATTTCGGCGACATTGAGACATACGAATTGTACATCACCCTGAGCGCAGGCAAGACCTTACAATTAAGGCACCTATAGTATCAGTTAAATTCTCGTTTACACATGAGGTAAAATGCCAGTATATCACAAATCATCACAATCACAAATCATTCTTCAAGCAACAAGTAGTTTTGTCAGTTGTCGGGCCTAAAAAGCACTAAATCTGCTGGCCACAGAACGGCAAATCACAGAAACTTTACAGCCGACAAACACAGCCACCACAGTATCTCAGCTGGTTAGAGCGCTGGCCTGCACTGGTCTCCTCTGTCCTGGCAACACGGGGTTCGAGTCGCTCTACGCTCTCGATTTTGCCACCGGCCGGGAGTGTCAGTTGGCATCTGGCCCTATAAGGCCGGGGACGAGCTACTGGGCGGCCGTGTCGGTGCATTGACGACACGTTAAACTTTCGATCAAAATTCTGCCGTTAAACTGGAATTGACGGATCGGGTGGTGGCGCCGGGGTTCACACAACAAGCTCTGCTTAACAATATAAACCTGGTTCCTAAAGCCACCCCAGCAACAACTCGGATGAAATGTATTCATTTTTTTAAAGCTACAGCAGTACGCACCTAATCCGTCTCTCCAAATACGTCTGGTTGTTGAGCATAGAGATGGCCTGCACAGCTTCAACTGGATGGTCGAACTCGACCACACCGTGCCCCTTGCTGTTGCCCTCGAAATCCTTGTTGATTTCCACCGAGACAACCTTGCCAGCCAGGGAGAACACCTCCTTCAGCTTCTTCTCGTCAACGCTGTAGTCAAGCTGCCGGACCAGAGCCCGTTCAAAAATACCCGCCGACAAACAGAAACAAATGACAAAGAAGGATGTAAGCCATTTAAGATGAAAAGGTGGACAGCACGACGAGCACATCGTAGTGGTTTCAAGCGCTGGTGCTACGAGTTCGGCAGCACATAGGGCGCTTGTGATTGGATTATAACCATTCACTGTCCATTTTTCCGCATTTATTCTTCCCTTGGTGGTGCAATGTCATCCTAACCCGCTATAATGCTTCCTGTGATGGTGGATTGGTTAGTTATTAGGGCTGTAGTCGATGCACCATAAAGCCCTAAAACTAACTAATCAATCCACCACCACAGCAAGCATTATAGCGGGTTAGGCTGACATTGCACCACCAAGGTAAGAACAAATGTGAAAAATATATAGTAAATGTCTATGATCTAATCACAAGCGCCCTGTGTGTGGATGGGTGCTGTGTGTGGTGGATTGATGCTTAATGGCGCACATACTACTTGGGTTGACGCTTGTAGACGGTCAGTGGCTGCGTGGCCAACAGAGCCTGTTAATGACCTGCCCTCAAATTTCAAAGCAGACACAAGCTAACTATACCTTGCACTCAGTGCTTTGCTCACTCAGCACCCGACCCTTGCAAAGTTCCTCGGCAAGACCTATACTTCTGTGCTGCATAGTATATGCACTAGTTTCGATGTCACCTGTCCATTCAACCCATTCTCACAGCGACTCACGTTGGCGACGAACACGCGATTGACAAGCGGGCCGTCGATGCCGAGGCTCTCCAGGAAGCTGATGTTCAGGCCGTACGTGTTGGTGTACTTAGCCTCCGGAGGTCCGGGAGGTCCGGGCGGTCCCGGCGGTCCTGGCGGCCCGAGCGGCCCGGGCCGGCGGCCACGCTCGCCACGCTCGTCGTCACCGCGGTACGAGCCGATAGGTGTTGGCCGGCGCATCTCCATGCCACGCGGCCGCGCAATATCGGACCGGACGCCCTCGCGCAGGATGCGGCCATGCCGGTCACGATCCACGCCGAAGTCCTGCAGGTGAGAGGTGGTGTGTGGTTGGCGGTTGGATTGATGAGCTGCGCGGCACGGGGACAGCACACCGTCTCCGGGACACCAGCAGTAGTGTGGCTAGCCGCTGCACACCGATGACGAGGAACTTCCCAGACTCGGGCCGAGATATTCAGTGTTATAACGGGGGAGTCTGGTCTTAGCAGTGCCTTCTGTTCAAAAGAGACGCAGACCACCCCGGCAGTAATTCCGGTATTAAAGGAACGCAAAGTAGGCAAGGAGTGAACTATATTATGTAGATAAAACCAAAAATTGCTCCGAGAAAATGGTCGGCTTGGCCAGGGCGTTGAAGTTCATATAAAACACGGAAAAATATACCACAAAACATCAGCATACCAAAGTAAGCACAAACATTCCACATTAGCATCAAGTGCAAGAAGCATCTAGAACACAAGCGAACTGGTGTGTTTCTCCCATGATGCACTGATATGTCGCGGTTCCTGGAATGACCGAACCATTCACTGAACCACATTGTATGTAGATAGAGAATGAATAACATGATGCATAAGATATGGAAATATATATGCCACACGGCTCCCTGATTGGGCGTGTCGGCAGGTCGGTCGGGTGGTGGCGTACAAGAAGGGACTATTGGGCTATTCTGTTCTCCCGGTAGTGCATCCTGTAGTGTCCAGGATTTCCAACCATAGTCAGGCCCGGTCAGGTCAGGTCGATTACCCTGCTTGTAAGGATCTTAATGCATCACCACACCACGTAAAATATGCATGCCTTAACAAACGGCCGATAATAGAGCGAACAGGTATTCGGCAACTGTGGAAAATTAAATGTAAAAATGGTGAGAAAGGCTTTTGTGGAGGAGCTGCCAGACATAACACAGCGCAAGCTCCATCACTGGACACAGTGAAACCTCTAGCCCATTTGTCAACACCACACCGCAGGCGGAACAAGCCGAGAGGCGGTCAGACAGTCATTCATGACGACTGCAGCCCGCCGGCGTACCACTCACCTCCTTCACGACCATGTTCCTGCCCTTGAGCTCGTAGCGGTGCATCTTCTCCAGCGCCAAATCGACCAGCTCGTTGGTCTCAAACTCGATGATTCCGCAGCCGCGGGAGGAACCCTTCTCGTCATGGAATATCTCCACGTATGACACGGCACCCACTGCGGACAGGTGGGCTGTGAGCAATTGGCCACGAGCCATGGGCCGAGGGCCGTGGGTGAGGACAACCGAGCACAACACGTGCGCGGCTATGGTTGGCTCTCCTGTGTCTATGTCGCCGCCGACTGTCCGGCCTCGATGGGAGCTTCTGGGCTTATCGGTGCATCCGACTGCAACGATCCATAGCCGATGGAAGATGAGCAATCCATTTTGCTGACCGTACACCAAGCTCGGATAAATTCACACAATATAGGCATGAATAACAAGTCAGTACTTCGCGCCAACGGAACCACGTGACAGCGCTTGCGCACACATATTACAAACTCACCTTCCTTTCTGAAGAGATCTTTCAGTTCCTGCCATGGATAGTCGAATGGAATGTTGGAGACGTACACTCGCCGCTCGGGCTTCATACGTCTGCGGAAAAGAGTGAGACTTTTGAAGCCCATGGACATAATTATCATCACGAACACCCGTAGGCAACAGCGCTCGTCATCTATCTGGTGAGTGGCTCCTTGTAAATGGTAAAACGACGCTTCTTATCAGTTTCCATTGGAGTAGAAAATAGTGGTGTGATTGTTAGCATGGGTCTTCATAATATCAACATCAAACATAATAAATAAGTGTAATCCATGGGCAGTCAGTGTGTCCAAATTCTGGAAGTTGGGCTATATATATATATATATACATATTCTGCATTAATTGACGAGACCTGCTCTATGGCTGTAACGGTGCAAAAGCTACGAGTTCGGGCTCTGGCGTGACATCCTGAACCGACGCACATCACCAGGGTACAAACATTGCTTTGGTGGTAGCATATCTCATAATGAATCATCCTGACCTGGTCAGGTGGGATGCGCCAGAACTGACAACTCGGCATAATAACTTTGTTTCATATAGATGAGAAGAGCTAACATTTCGTCATCGGAGTTTTGGGAAGATGCTTGTATCGATTGATTGGTCAACTGATTATTGGGACCTAGCATGCGCCGACAGCAACGTCATTCGGCGCTCAAATGTACGTATCGAGAGTCACTCAAAATGTGTCGGCTTTCACCATTTAAGTTAACAAGGTTGATAACATGTACCCAAGTATGTATAAGCTACCTTAGTTAAACCTTAGTTTAGTTACCTTAGTTGCGTCACCAATCTTCACACAAAAATATCCTTTGGCTGAAATGGCATGAGAGAAAAGCCAGGGGGCTGGGTTGCAATGGCTCTCCTCTAAAAGCTCAAGGAAGCCAATAACTCCCCTTAATTAAAAAAAAAATAATCCGGATTCAAAAGGCCCCTGAAACCAGGGTGGGAATATTGGGCTTCTCCTGGAGTATGGAGACCTAAGGGCATTTTATTCTTCAGGATTGTGACTGCAAATGTTGAACTTTTTTATTCTCTGAATGAAACGAGCCAATAATGGAGGACATTTTGTTTCCAGGATCTCAGTTCAGCTCCAACAATGCAGTTGCAGTTTCCAGTCCATCATACAAATTAGAAGCCTGGACAACAGAACAGAAGAGCATGGCATAGCAAGCCATAATGCATGAAATGCAGATTGCAGTCAATTTCCCAGGAAGCATATCATGCTATATCAGAATACCTACAAGTTTGTGGTGGTCGTTTGGATTGCACTGTGCATATTTCAAACCTATTGCATGTTATGCATGTGTGTATGAATCCCCAAATATGCTTTGCATAAATACATACAACTCTGGCTATACCTATGCATTTATTTTGCCTGGAAGAACTGATATTGAAGGCGCAAGGAAATAACATGAAGGAAATGTTGCTGCAAAATCCCACACATTTGTGGTGGAGCCTTTGGTTATATCAGATAGGTACGGATCGCACAGTTACAAACTATGTCCTGGCTCAGTTTGGGCCCCAATCAAGGCCGAACTCGTGGGGGGCGGGGGGGGGTTACTCAGGTTAATCGTTGGTGTGCACGATGCCCCAAATCCGAACGAAAAAAGGCATCAACATAGCATAACAGCAATAGAGAACAAAATACTGTAAATTTCTGAACTAGTCATTACCTCAGCCTATTACCCTCCAGGATATTTTCACACTGGCAGGACGGCCGCCCAGCACAAGCACTCTGCAATCACAGATGAATCGTCATTCGGCTTGCGCCAATCTCGTCTCATTCTGAATAACAAAGATATGAGGGATTAGGTTTTCGTATGTCTTCAGAATTCTGTCGAAATCATACTTTAGAAGGAAAGATTGGAAAATACCACGATTATTCTTGCTAATTCGGGGAAATAGTGGCGTTACACCATAAACACTCCATTACAAAACCTATCGTATTGCTGCCATATTTTGCCACCATAGTTGGAACTCGAAATATATACAATGACGTCAAATGCTCGCAAATCGGACCCGAGGTCCGTTCTCCAGCCGCATTCCAATCGGAGACTGCCGGAGAACGTAATTCTGGACATCCCAGACCGTTTTCAGTAATTCTGTTAATTTCATGAAATAGAGCATTCAATTTCGAATTGAAATGCGTAAAATAGCATCAGCTAGCGAACTTTATTGATGGCAGAAGACCTGTTTTTGGGAGCCATGTAAATGCTTTAAAAAATGCAAAAAACCTTGGGTTACTTTGGAATGACTTCCACCTCAATTCGCAAAACAACAGGAAACCATCAAGAGAATAGCATCTGAATAGTAGTTTTATCACTTCAGCAACTGCAGCAACTGCGCATGTACTGAGTTTAAACGTTCTCCGTGCTATTTATGGTCACAATTCGGCGTCATTTAAAATAGCTACGAAAATCTGTCATTTGATCACTTGACCCACCTTTGGATACGTCGCCGTTAGGCAAGGACAATATCAGTACTAGAGTAGGAGAATTAACAAATTATTGGGACGGTCTCACCCGATTCATGTTTTGATCTAGGATAACAACGTAATTTCATGATTATGAACATATATATTCAGTGTATTGATTCCCACATAACTGAAGAAAAAAGGTAACACCGTATTGACGTATGAAATCCTATTAAAGGCGAGAGGAATTTGGGGTGAAGCAGCGGTCTTGAAATTGTGTAAATACTGTAATAATGTAATAAAAATGTAAACAACCGGGCAGCCTATTCTACGATCAGCCTCAAAAAGTAAGTTAAAGCGTAGTGCCAAGCGACGGTTTGAAAGCCTCAGTCATGTTTTGTTTTCATTAACTGGTGGCATGCATATCGCATGCCAGGGCTCCGCTGAGGCCTGCTAGGATATATATAATACCTCCCCACTGATCATTTGGGAAACTAAAAAACGAAGCCCTGGAGTTGCACCATCTAATACATGATTGGTCCGTATGCATGGTACCATTAATTCTATAAGTTTGGTCAGGACAGCACCGGGAAATAGGGACCCGGCAAAATTTACATCACTTCGGCGACGTGAATTAATGTATACTAAATACACACTACATTCAATATATATTCTTCACACTGGTTGTTCCACCACCTAGATTTGTATCTAAGTGGTGGGACAACCAGTGTGACAACCAGACAACCACTCAGATTTGTATCTAAGCCCGTACGCTTTTTATCCATCATCTCTTTTTTGGGCTCCGACACCAGTAGCTTTCTGTCTTTTTTTTGTGTTTTTTTTTGGGAGGGGGGTCCGAGGCCAATTTTTTATTCTCCGACTACATGGGCAGGAATATCTTCTTTTTCTTGGAGGGCTCCGATACAATTTTCTTATTCTCCGACTCCAGGTCAGCGAACCAATTTTCACACGCTGCCTGAAACTCGAACAAAGTCCGAAGACCGCGAAAGGTTGCCACAGCGGTTTTAACATACCCCTTCATTAGCAACACGCATGGCACCATAAGCGACTGGTGACACTGCGATGAGCGAGTGAGAGCGCGACAGCCGGCGTGGCACTGACCTGTCACCAGCCGAGGGTCGCGACTCGCGTGGTCGGCGCTCCCTGGTGTCGCGACTGTCACGGCCGTCTCGGCGCGGCCGCGAGTCACGGGAGCGAGACCCGTTCTGATCGGCTCCGCCATCCTTGTCCTTCAGCGGTGACCTGCACAGCCGGACAAGGTTACCCAGCTAGTAGACACAGCTGCCGAGCAGTCCGACAATGTTACTCAGCCAGGAGATGCAGCTGCCGAGCAGTCCGACAATGTTGCCCAGCCGGTAGATACAGCTACCGAGCAGTCCGACAATGTTGCTCAGCCGGTAGATACAGCTACCGAGCATTCCGACAATGTTCCCCAAACGGTAAATACAGCTACCGAGCATTCGGACAATGTTGCCCAGTCGGTAAATACAGCTACCGAGCATTCGGACAATGTTGCCCAGTCGGTAAATACAGCTACCGAGCATTCCGACGATGTTGCCCAGCTAGTAGATATAGCTGCCGAACAGTCCGACAATGTTACTCAACCAGTAGATGCAGCTGCCGAGCATTCCTACAATGTTGCTCAGCCGGTAGATACAGCTACCGAGCAGCCCGACAATGTTAAACAGCCGGTAGATACAGCTATCGAGCGGCCCGACAATGTTAAACAGCCGGTAGATACAGCTATCGAGCGTATTAATTCATGTTCCAAAGTAACAATTCATGTTCCAAACAAGAAAGAGGGATGTTAAAAAATAAGTTACTGCTACAGAACAGTTGGGAATATATGCAGTCAGACAAGGTTACCCAACTAGTAGAAACAATTACTGAGCAGCAAGACATCTTTGCCGTCCGAGAAAGTTCTCTAACCTTCTCTTGGTTTCGGCCAATTGCCGTCATGGTTATGTGCAGTATTGGCAAAAACATTGCTCAAAGTCAGGGTCAAGACATCAAGATGTAAACAGGAAAATTCACGACTTTCACCTGATTTCATAACCCAATTATCTTCTTTTCCCAACTTTCATTCTCCATCCCCATGGCATTAAAAAATCGAACTTTGGTGAATTAACCTTAGCACTTTCGGGGCCGGCCGAGAAATCCAGCTTCGCCGGGCCGACAGGCAAATCCAGCTTGGCCGGGCCGGGGGTGGGGACTCTTAAAGGCCCCCTTCTAACTTGCGATCTATGTACGCTAGGATAAAACGTTTTAAAAAAAATGTTTGACGGGCTGGTAATGAAGATCCCAAACATACGTCAGACACCATTTCACTGATAATGAGGTCACTAGACGCCATATTAGATTAACATACAGACCTCGATCGAAATTCCTGGAAATTATTTTTTTAAAGACAAATTGTTTTTGGGTTAACTAAGGTCAGATCATCCCAGGCCATTTGCTGATCATCAAATATCATGTCGCATAACACAGGCAGCACTGAAATCGAGTTCATATATAGATTGGGGATTAAGAGCAATATTTTGCATACAATGACATTGTACATAGCATACATGCTAATTGACCTGGCACTGACCTTTGACTCATAATTCAACCTTGAATGTTTATTGTGCATTCTTCATCATTTCCACCCTGAAAATATCCACTAACGATATTTTCTGACTTAATACAGTAGGAACTGAAATTGACCTTGACATCAGGCCAGTAAACTTAACATTAATTAAGATTTATAGACATGATGTTGTTTTGATGAAAGGACCGCATGATCTAAGTTTGGTGCTCATCTGTTGAAACTACTGAGCATGGTATCACTTGGAAGATTTTAAAACATAACTGAACTTGACCTATCCCAGGTAAATGACCTTTGATAACCTGGAAATGAACTTGTGAAAAAGTGGGCAGTGGATGTACAAGAAGCAACTGAAAGTTTCGTTTTTCTACGTCAATTCAGTCGGCAGTTGTCACGAAACAAACCTGAGGGAGATGAGAGCAATCGGACCACCGGCCTGACATGGGTTCAGGGAGAGGGAAGGAAAATACAAAATTGCTGTGGCAGCATGTAAACTTTAAATTATACATTTTACAATCTGTGAAATAAGACCGAGATGGCACTGAGAAACTTACAATACAAGAGATGAACTGTATAATGTACAAAAACAACATATATTGAAACCATAGCACAGAATCATGCTCACCTGATATGATCAACAAACTAGTTGAGTAGTTAGCAAGCAATGGTTAGTACTTAGATGATAGGTTACTCTGGAGATAATCAATCTTTGCTCATGGTATCCATAAATCAGTTGGGGGGGATTAGGGGCGCATCGACTACGTCAGTCATGTAGCCCGTAAATCAGTGGATCGTTCTGCATCCATTAGATGATGGAAACACATCATCCCCTGGTGGTGTGTTTGTACACAATGGCATCTACATAAAAAATGAAAGCTACCTGCTAGGCATGCATCACACATGGCAGTTTCCTGCACCCTTCCCTCCATTCCACCAGGCAGAAATGACAGATGGCAGATGAAATATTTTGATTGACGTGCTGCTGATGTTATGCTAATCACACAAATAATTTGTACTTTTGTAGGGAGTCAAAATATGCTAATTGCATAAATGACATGTTTCAGAATGCATTATACAAATCATATATCTCATAATTGGTGAAGATCTGATGAATGGTGTGACAAAACGATCTGGTAGAAAAATTAAGGAAATTGCTGGCAAATAATCCTTTTTGCTTCCAAGGTTGATATGCATACCTGTCCCGCTCCACCTTTGTTGTAGCTTCTGTTCCGTCCATTTTAAGGCAATGCACTTATCTGCTATTAAAACCTGAAACAGTCACAGGGAATTGTTAGAGAAAAGAAGATGTATTTGGTTGTTCAAATACAGAAGTATCTGAGGACACAGGTCAAGTATCTGGGAAGTTGCATCATCAATGCTAAAAAGTCAAGCCACTTGTTATTCACAAAAGCAACTATGACTTATAATTCTCACATGATAAAAGTAAAATCACAAATACCAATTGAGCCATACCAATGGAAAATGAACCAGGGGCTTGGCAGTACCCACTAATTTGCCAATTATTTTGAGGGCAAATGATAATCGGCTGGAAGTGATAAAACATCTGAGTGCTCATTTGTTGCAAACAATGCCCTACCACGGTCTCCCATGTTATCCCATGCTATCTCCATTCAAACTAAACTCATTTAAACTTAAACTCAAACTACTCATCTAACTCATTCAAACAAAACAACAAAGTAGGGCACTACATGACTGATGTAGTTGATGCGCCCCTAAACCCCAATAACCAGCCAACCAACAACAAAGTGTATTGGCTTTTGTCATCAAGTAGTGCTCTGCTGGCTCAGATAAACGTTTTTTTGGCAAGGGGAGGTAAGGTCACACAATTTTTGATGAGAAGGGTGCTTCTTATGTCTAGAGCAAAGAGTAGGTGGCCTAAACCTTGCTATATGCCTGGGCTATTATACACTCCTTCCACCAAATGATGATTTATGCAATTGTCCAATCTTGCATGGGGGTTGGGTACAAGTGCATACCAAAATAGAAAGATACATCCCTTACTTTCATAGTGCCCCCTAGTCTTTTATCCCCAAAAAATAACAGCAGCATAATACCTTTCACATGAACACCAATGATAGTTCAGACCAGCAGCTAAAAAAATCAGAGACAAACACCTTTGTCTTCACAAATACACACAATAAATGGACATGCAAGCAGAATGTAGTATGGCAGGTACTGCAATTGCAACACCATCAACTGTAGTGGCAAAACCAACTTCCCAAGACAGCAGATTATTTATGGGTACTTTCCCACTCTTCAAGTAATACCCACACATTTCCCATATAAGTCACAGCAGAAGTAACTTGCAATACTAGCTTTGATAGATTTTCCACTCATATATAATGGCAGTTCACCACACTAGCTAAAATCACAGTTATTCAGCTGAAACTGACTTTACTTCAATATGTTCAGACTTAAAAATGCCTGTATCAAGCTGCAAACAAGTCTTGACACAAGTAAAGTGCATGAGCCATTTGAATAACTAAGACGAAAAGAAGAAGATAAAACATCTAATCATTATGAAAGCTATCAATCTGTGCACCTAACAAACTGAAATATATAACCAACATTAAGTGTGGAACATTAAGAGGTAAATTATCACAGCCATTCAAACTATGAACATGAAACCAATATATTGCATTTATGAAATTGCAATATTATGAAAATATTGCAATATTAAGTGCAAAGTATCAAATTTCACCTTGATCCCAACAATGCCATGTAAAGAAAGTGGTGTAAGGGGTAATACTTGAAGATTACCACCAGGCAAGATTAGCATAGGTTATGTTGCATTTTCATTATACTTTTAAACACCTCTCATAAATGGGAAACTTACTTTCCAGGTTTGGAGTCAGAGTGCACACAGACTTCTTCCAAAATACATTTTCATAAACATTATTTTTAAGCATGAAATCTATTTACCGGTAATAGACAGGAAAATAATATGTACCTACCTGGTCAGTACCTACATAATATGCATGAGTAATACACATTGTCATTTTTGGTCACATCATGGCGGTGGTGAATTGGAGCTTAGGGGCGCGTCGACTTCCAGTGTCATTTTGCGCCCATAACTTTATTATAATCAATCTAGGGGTCTGCTATCACAGCTTGTTATCAATACTCACGGGTGAGAGTACATCACCTCTAGGGGAGCTTATCAAAGGAAGGTAAAAAATAACCCCAGACGCCACGACCTCAGAGTCGTTCCCAATTAGCATACGTAAAGAAGTGTCGGCGTTCAGCAGTCCTAAAATCTGGCGTCGTAGAGGTTCTAACAGTGTACAGCCCACTAAAACATGGTACACAGTAAGCGGATTAGAACAGTGTAGGCATAGAGGTCGGTCATCACCAGTCAGCAGTGTAACTGTGTGTTGCGAAGGTATGACCTATTCTCAATCGGCAGAGTAATACTTCTTCCTGTCGTTACGTTCGGTGCGAGGATCTCCACTTTCCTAGTGCCGGTTTTAAAACCCTGAGCTTACTGCAATTCGAGTTGTAGACTCGTTTCCATTCCGCCCGTATATTTGATAATATAGTAGGGAATAGGCCCCTTGGAGGAAGCCATAGATGGACAACACGGCCATTGGTGATGGCGTGTTTGGCGGTTGTGTTAGCAGCTTCATTTCCCGCGAGTCCGACATGGCTAGGAATCCAACAGAACACGATATTTTTTTTTACCGATGTCATTCAGGGATTTCACGAGTTTGATAACCCCCCGAACAAGTCGGTCATCCTGGTTAAAGGTTGCCAATGCCAGGAGACTGCTCAAGGAGTCTGTGAAAACCACGTGCTTTGTAGACCGGTCTTCCTGTATAGAATAGAGGACTTGCAGAATTGCATACAATTCTGCGGTTAAAATCGATGTTTGCCTTGGTAAACAAAAAGATCTAACACTGTGTCGACCGATTTAGGCACATCCAACACCAGAGACTGACTTTGAATCGTCTGTGTAAATTCGCGAAAAGTCGTGATATTTATGTATTTTTTCCAATGCCAGTATTCCGAGTCCAATGCCTCCGGGTTGACATCCCATTTCTTTTTGCACGACAAAGTGTCGTCACGTCAGTTTGCACTGGAACAGCGTGCCATGGGTGAGTGTTCGGCGTAGTAACACGTGCTACACAACGCGGCCTGATACTGCAGTCACGAAGGCTCGAAGCCATGCGAATGGAGAACGGTATTCCACCCTGATGGGCCCTGTTACATATTCATATATTATTAGGCACTGCCACATGGTGGAACTCACGAAATACCTAGTCAACTGATCACATTCCTGCCATCACGTTAGATACAATTGTAAAGTAAATACAATTGTAAACTTATTTGCTCTCAGCATATAAAGATGGCATGCATCTTATTACAAGAAAGATTTGCCCAAGTAGGAGGAAAACCCCAATGAAAGCCTGGATTAGCTCTGGCATATTATGTTCTATAAATCGAAAAAAAAAACAAACTAAATAAGAAGTTTATTAAAAGTCCAAATCCACACAACGAGGTCCAATATAAACAATTCCGAAACATACTTATCAAAATACTCAGAGAAGCAAAGAAGCTATACTATTCAAATGCCTTTCACTGCAGCAAATCAAATGGAAAGAAAACTTGGAAACTACTACATGAGCTGATAAATAAACATAGTACAAAGCAAAAAATCCCAGAAACCTTGTTAGATGAAGAAGACAATGAATATCAAACAGGACAAATTCCTAATGCCTTCAACAATTTCTGTTCAACCATTGGCTACAAGTTAGAAAGGAATATCACTATTTCTAACAAAGACCCAATAGAATACATTGCAGGGCATGACTGCTAATTGGGATGAAGAAATGTATACAAATGAAATCCAAGTAGAAACAATTATAAAGTCACTGAACACTGTTGGAGGAGGGGCTGATGGCATCAGCACAAAAACTCTCTTACTGACGTATAAAAGTATCCTGACACAAATCACCCACTTCTTTAACCTCTGTCTCAGAAGTGGAGATTTTCCTAAGCAACTAAAACAAGCCATAGTTATCCCCATATTTAAATCAGGAGAATTGAACAAATTCACAAATTATAGGCCAATTTCTATGCTATCAGTATTTTCACAAATTCTTGAAAAATGGTATATTCTTACCTCTTATCTTATCTAGAGCTGAATAATATACTCAGCAGTCTCCAATTTGGATTTTAAAAAAGCATAGCACATACATGCCGATTGCTCACATGTATGACCAAATTACAACAACTTTGGAAAAGAAAGAACTTACATGTGGTCTCTATATTGACTTGAAAAAAGCCTTTGATACTGTGAGCGTGGACATTTTACTTTAAAAAATACAACATAATGACATATCAGGAACTCTGCTCATGATATTGCATTCTTATTTAAAACATCGATATCAGCAAACTAAAATTAATGATGTAGTCTCAGATGCAGAGTGCATTATTATGGGAGTTCCACAAGGCTCCACCCTCGGTCCACTACTCTTCCTTATATACATGAATGATTTGGGTAATTCTTTAGATGGAACATTCTATTTATTTGCTGATGATGTTGCTGTCATGATCAAAGCTACAAATATTGAGGAATTACAAATTAAAGTCAATGCCAATGTATCAGGAATGACTGAATGGTTCCAGGCCAAAAGATTATCACTGAATGTCAACAAAACAAACTACCAAATTTACTCCAGTATGCCTTGTGCTGACTTAAATATAGCAATAAATTCTCAAATAGTTCATAGGAAACAGCAAATCACATATCTTGGAGTAATAGTTGATGAAAAATTAACATGGAAATTTCACATAGCATATGTTACTGCAAAAACTAGCAGAAATCTAGGAATAATGGGAAGAGCAAAATTCTTTATCACAAGTCGTGAATTGAAATATTTATATAATACTTTGATTCTTCCATATTTCAATTATTGTGCATTAATATGGGGAAACAATTTTCCAACACAATTAGACAGAATTGTTAAAATACAAAAAGAGCATTACGAATCATAGATAATCAGCACTATTCATATCCTACAAATGAACTATTTGTCAAATATAACATATTGAAGTTCCCTCATATTGTACAAGAACAGAACATACGACTACTTCACAGATTTCTTAATCAAACCTTACCAATCACTGTAATGAATATGTTCAAATACTCATCACCAAGTAACATGAGGCATGCTGAACATTTCCTTGTACCTTTTTCATCAAAAACCTATAGACTTCATTCCATATCATTTATAGCACCAAGAACTTGGAATACTATCATTGGTACAAAATTTATCTCCTGTAATCATGTACCTATTAAGAAAGAAGATATAAAAATAGTTATCAGAACATATTTTATTGACTTATACATCTCAAGCTAAATGGTTAGTAAAATGAACAATTTCGCATTACAAAAAGAAGATATGTGTAGGTTGGTATGTATGATACGTATGTATGAGTAAAGCTGGACAAACAAGTAAATGCATATGCGATGATCCATTTGTACCTATATGATTAATTGCATGCGATTTCAGCTGTGTGCTACTGTGTGCATGTTTGTGAATGGATGTGCATGGATGCAGATCAGTACATGCTAGTATATGTGTATGTATATATATTTGTATGTATGTGTGAGTGCATGTATTTATGTATGTGAAGTAAGTTTAGGTATACATGTTTCATGTGTGTGGATATGCTGAGACACTGTCACACAGATTTGTGCGATAGTGCACATGTATGTACACTTTTACCCTCATAACACTTTTCACTTTGTGGCCCCAGGAGTGCCTTGGCATTACTAGCTTGCTACCTAGCTGAGGTGCTCCTGGGGCTACTTCTACTAATAACTGGTGGTGGCCTATCTGCAAAAAAAGACAAATAAAAAGATGCAAATAGTTATAGTGAACCGTAGGTGTGGAGAGTAATGACATGTATATTGGCATCCTGAGGCATTCCTTAGCTGGCTGTCCTAACTTTTGAATAGTTGGCGATGGGAAAGCCCAACAGCAATCGATCCTGTAACAGTGCGTGTAGCCAATTAGGATAGGCTACTGCATACGAAACAGGAGTCGACATTAGGAAAAAAAAGCACAAAAAAGCACCTAGCCGCCTAGTTGATGCTGATTGCACGCACGAAGGTTGCACGGCTAGTTGTATCGCGTGCTTCACCGGGAAGCGCATTCCACTGGAGAGTGGAGCAGTAGGAGAAGCCCCGCTGGGTAGCTACTAACCTACACCGTTGCAGGTGAAGTGCCACAGCATCAGTAGCACGAGTGTTTCTCTCAGACACAGCCGAGCGTTCAACGAACATTTCCCTGATGGCAGGCGGGCAGTTCGCGCCGTGTACGGCTTTGTGTGCGTTGCACAGGTCACGGTGTCGCACCATCTCCTAAATCTTATCTCAGCCCAACTTGTGCAGAGAGGATGAGATGTGGTCGTACTTCCGTCTTCCAGTGACCAGCCTAGCCCCGAAGTTCATGCAATTCTGCACTCGCTTCATGTGGCACGCATCTGCCCCACCCCATACGGAAAGGCAGTAAAGGATATGGGGGAACGCATGGACTTAGATGAGGAGCTTCAGGACTTCAGCGGTGAAGTGCTGCCTGAATTTGAAGAGGGACACGATGATGGCGGTGCACTTCCGGATGCTGGAGGATATATGCTTTTCCCACGTCAGTTGCTGGTCGAGGAATACTCCGAGCACTTTCACTGTTGGGGCTGGGTGGATGGATTTTTCCGAGATCATGATGTGAAAACCTAATAACACATGTTATCTGTTATCAGGTTTTCACAAAAACATGTGAAAACCTGATAACAGAAGCTTTTTTAGAGAAGATCTGGTGCCAAGAATGGTGAAGCAGGTCTTGTCCGGGTTCATTTTGAGACTATTGGACTGGAACCACTTTTGGAGTGCATGTAGAGATTCCTCGACCCGCAACCGAAGGTGGGAGAGGCTGACGACGTCAGGAGCAGAGTGGTCTAGGAGGTCGGTGTCGTCAGCGTAGGCCACAAGGCGACCGTGAGGAAGGAAGGAGGGTAGATCATTGATGAAGAGGAGGAACAGGATCGGCTCAACGATAGACTCCTGAGGGACACCGTGGATCAGGAGTGTGGAGGAGCCGCCCGAGACCATCTGCTTCCGATCGGAGAGGTAGCTTTTGAACCACGGGGACTGGATGCCGTACCACCCCAACTTACTCAAGAGAACGCCATGGTCAACGCTGTCGAAGGCCTTACTTAAGTGAATCGTCGTTAACGACGCGACGTGACCAATGTCGATGGCTCTAAAGATCCATCCGACAGCGTCGAGCAAGGCGTCCTCCGTCGAATGACCGGGGCGGTAGGCGTACTGAAACGGTGACAGAATATTGTTCGACAACAGATAAGCCACAAGTTGGGAGCAAACAACTTTTTCCGTGATTTTGGAAGATTTTGGAGAACGGAGAGATTCGAGATAGGCCGAAAGTTGTTCACATCATCTCGCGTACCAGATTTGTGAATGGGCGTGACGCGGGCGACTTTCCAAGCACTCGGGAAGGTTTGTGAGGTTATGGATGTGTTGACGAGGTGGAGCAGGTGCGGGCCGATCACTGCAAAACATCGCTTGACTGCAAACAATGGTACGCCATCAACTCCCACCGCTCGAGACGTGCTCATACGGCTTATGGCCTTCGACAACTCGTGGAGCGTGGCGGGACACAACACAAGAGCAGAGGCGCACACTCCGGGTGGTCTGGGTGGGCACTGCTCTATGTCGCCGGCTCGTCCCGCCTCCTCAGCAATATGGGCTCCCACCGCCGCGAAGTGGGCGTTGAAGTCGTCTGCCCTTTCCGTGGTGTCGTCTCTGCCTGGGAGGCCTGCCGCGGGACGGAGACCGAAATACTTTATTCGGCTCCAGAATGAGCGCCGATCGCTCAGCATGTCCGCGCACAAGAACTCGATGTCCTTGTTACATGTTCTTGATGTTCTCTGGAATATCCACTGATAGGCTGAATGTTTCCGGTGGTGGTGGTGGATTGGAGTTTAGGGGCGCGTCGACATCTGGGGTCATTTTGCACCCATAACTAAATCGTAATCAATCTACGGTGCTGCTATCATAGCTTATCGATATTCACGGGTGGGGGTATATCACCTCAAGGCGAGCTTGTTGAATGAAGATAAAAATATTGCCAGACGCCACGACTTCAGAGTCGTTCCCTATTAGGATACATAAAGAAGAGTTGGCGTTCAGCCGTCCTAAAACCTGGCGTCGTAGAGGTTCTAGCAGAGTACAGCCTACTAAAACATGGTACGCAGTAAGCGGGTTGGAGCAGCGCGAACATAGAGGTCGGTCATCACCGGTAAGCATATAGCTGTGTGTTGCAAAGGTATGGCCTATTCTCAATCGGCAGAGCATTACTTCTTCCCGGCGTTTAGTTCGGTGAGATGAGAGTGTGTGTGATTGTAGTTTTAGGGCGCATCGGGTGAGATGAGAGGATAGCCACTTGCCGAGTGTCGGTTTTAATACCTTGAGCTTACTACACTTCGAATTCCAGGTTCGTTGCCATTCTGACCGTATACTTGACAATATAGTAGGGCATATATCTATTGGAGGAAGCCGTAGATTGACCACACGGCCATTGCTAATGGCGTATTTGGCGGTTATGTCGGCAGCTTCGTTTCCCGCGAGCCTAACATGGCTAGGAATCCAGCACAATACGATATTTCTTCCGATGTCGTATAAGGATTTCACTACTTTGATAATCCTCCAAACAAGTCGGTTATCCTGGTTAAAGATGTTCAGTGCCTGGAGACTGCTCAGAGTCTATGAAAACCACATGCTTCGTGGACCGGTCCTTCTGTATAAAATTGAGGGCTTGCAGAATGGCATACAGTTCGACAGTAAAAATGGAGATTTGCGTCGGTAAACAGAAAGATCGAACACCTTGTCTCCTTACGTAAGCACACCCGACACCAAAGACCGGCTTTGAACCGTCTGTGCAAATGCGCGAAAAGTCGTGATACTCGTGTATTTTTTCCAATGCTAACATCCGGAGTTCCTCCGGGCTTACCTGCCCCTTCTTTGTGCAGGTTAGAGTCATGTCAGTCTTCACTGCCACAACATGCCAAGGGGGAGTGCTCGACGTGATTGCACGTGCTATGGAACGCGGCCGGATATTACATTCTCGAAGAATCGTGGACATACGAGTGGAAAACGGTAATCCACGAATATCTGCTCCATACGAACATCTAGAGACTGTACGCATTACCTGTAGTCGCTTTGTACATTTCTGTGCAATATCGTTGATGTTGGTGGTGTATGTCAGTCGGCGATCCATCCACACACCCAGAAACTTGGTAGTTGGCTTGAATGGTATATGGCGTCCATTGAGCATAATTACGGGGTCAGTACAAGAGCGTTTGCGACAGAAGTGGATAGCGGTGGTTTTTGACGTAGACATAACGAAACCGGTTTTGTTGCACCAATCCTGCACTTTCCGAACAGCCATCTGGAGTTGTCTGTCAACCGTGTGCACAGAGCGTGATGAGGACCATATGGCGAAATCATCCACGAAAAGCGCTCTCTCTACGGAAGTCAGCAGCAAGGTAACCACATCATTTATTTAAATTGCAAACAATGCTACGCTCAGTACGCTCCCCTGCGGGACTCCGTTAACTTGTGAAAATGTGCCAGATAAGGAGTATCCTATTCTAACGCGAAACGTTCTGGAAGATAGAACATTGGACAAGAAGACACCCATGGGACCTCTAATTCCCATATTGTATAGCTTCATCGGGATACCGTGACGCCACGCCGTGTCATATGCGCCGTCAATGCCAAAAAATATTGCTTCTGTGTGGTGGCATTTCATAAAGACCAGAGCGCACAACGGAGCCGAGTGTTAAAATGTTGTCAAGTGTGCTATGGTGTTTTCGGAACCCACTCTGTATAACAGTAAGGAGATCGTTATGTTCTAAAAACCACACCAATCGTACATTCACCACTTTTTCGAACAGTTTACACAGGGAGCAGGTCAGTGAGATTGGACGGCAATGCAGTGGATCAGTGCCAGATTTATTTGGTTTTCGTATGGGCACAATTGCTTCCCACCATGAGGGTGGAAATGTGCCCGATGCCCACATTGCATTTAGGACTTCAAAAAGTGCTTCTGAAGCAGCAGCTGGTGGACTTTTTATCATATCATTATGCATAGTGTCGGGACCCTCTGCCACGCTCTTGAGTGTGCTGATTGCTGCGGTTAATTCGGTAATGGAGAATGGTATGTTGTACTGGAGGACGTCTGTGGTGGAAAAATAAACATGGCTTGCCTCGCACCGATCCTTGTGTCCAAAAAATTGCTCGTTATATGTGTTCTTCCGAGCGTGCGAACAAAGCACAGTCTATCTTATCAGCCACTTCTTCCGGGTCCATGATGTCCTATCCTGCCATGTGCAAGACCGGGAGAGGAACTGGGCGTGTTTTCCAGAGAAACGCTTTATGCGGGACCACACAGCAGACAGTGACGTGGTACGATTTAAAGTGCTTACGTAGGATTTCCACGAATTTCGTTTCGCCTCGGCAATAATGCGTCGGGCGAGTGCTCGTGTTTTGCGAAAAGCTATTAAATTGTAGGCGCAGCAATTGCTATTAAATATACGGAATGCCTTCTTCCTAGCACGGATAGCCTCCAGACACTTATCAGACCACCATGGGACTGGTACTCGAATTGACGTTCCAGATGATCGAGGGACGTGCCGCTGGTCACTCTGCACAGTTGCCGAAGGGAATGTTTCCACGGAGATGGCTGATTCATCGGAGTGGCCGAGGTCAGTTTGGAAAGCTTCCCAGTCAGCTCGGTAAAATAGTCACTTTGAAGTTCGTCGGGCAACCGAAGCTCGATTAACGAAATGAGAGTAAACAGGAAAGTGGTCGCTGTTATACGGATCACTATCCACCGACCTTTCCAAGACAGGTGCAATTTCTGGACTACAGAGAGTAAGGTCCAGCACGGACGCCTGTCCGGTCGGTAATGTAATGTGTTGGTGTTCCCATGTTAAGAATGCATAAAGGGAAATCGCTGATAAAAAGTTTCATTGCAAATCCACGGCTAGTAATTGTGGCTGAGCCCCAAAGTGAGTGGTGCGCATTAAAATCGCCACACAGCATCACCGGAGGTGTGAGTGGAGCCACAGTTTGAGAAATATCGGAAAGTGCAAACAGTCCGCCCGGTGGTAGGTACAAGCTGCATATGGAGACATGTGTGAATGGGACAGATTTCTGCACAGCAATGAGTACACCGCCATGTGACACAGTGCTAGACGGCACATCTTTTCGTAAACAGTGGCACAACAGTGTAATTTCTAAGTTGGAACGGAGCACCTGGAGCCAGTTTCGTTTCCTGAATGCATACAACCAACGGCGTGCGGGAACTTAAGAGATAATGAAGGTCATTGAAGCTGGATTTGATTCCCGTACAGTTCCACTGTAAAACTACGATGTCAGTAAGTTAATACAGTAAAACATGAACGTGGTCAAAAGATATAGCTATACACAAGGGATAGTGGACATCACAAATCCAGCGACAGCTTGATGAGTTAATGAGAAAAGAACAACATAAAGCAGATAATCACGTGTGGACATCATTGTTGCTAGAAAAAGTCGGATGCGGTTTTAAAATTGAGTCTCGGTGCCCTGTCTTCAAGTAGGCTCTTTCGAGGGCTCAGGGAGGTAGCTCCGATCAGTCCCGAGTGAATTCGTCCTTGGGCGGGACCTCTGTGAGCTAACACACGGCGGGGATTCGGACGGAGGAACCCTCCGTTTCTGTGGGACACTCGGCTGCGGCGGAGGACCCATTTCAGACGTTCCCCTCGGTCCCTCCACTCGCCGTCGCGGCGACGGGGTGGCTGAGTTTGAGGAGGCGCTATGTCTGTGCCTTGGCGGCCCTTGAACCGGGCCTTCTCCATTTGAGCGAGCCGAGCTCGTTTGGCTTCGCGGGCACGCCTTTCAGCTTCCTGAAATTGCAAGCTTACGCCTGGAATTTGGATTTGTCGGTGCGCGTTTTTTGATGGCGATGCAGACGCGGATGTAGATGTTGATGGCGAGGGCGATGGCGAGGCCCGGCTCTCGGGAAGGGGGGGGGGAGGATTCAGGGAGGGAGGAGGTGGAGAGGATTGATTTAGGGGTGGTGGTGAGGCGCGAGGGAGGGGAGGGGGCTGGAAGGCGAACGGGATTAAGAGGTGGGGATTTCAAGGTAGATGGTGTGGTAAAATGGGAGGGACTGGGCTTGGGTAGGGGGGTGGGGGGGGGGGGGGGGGGACGAGCAGGGCTTTAAGACCGGGTGACCAAGGACCATTCTCCGTCCACAAAGGCCGATCGAGATGACGCCTGGGATTGATCATCGGTGTCACTTGGGAGTGGGACCTCGGTGGTTTTGGCGTTTAGTGGGAGGGGTTCCGGCTGCCTCTCTGGTGTCGCCAGAGGCACTCCAAATGCTCGGAGAAGGGCTGTGAGCTGGGTGATCAGCTCGGCGGCCCTATTGGGCTGTATGTTTTGTGGAAGCAACAGGGTATTATTGGCCTTTGGTGCGTAAGATTGTCTGGGATGCGATCTTTTATATAGCTCTCTAGCTTCTCCAAATGTCAATTTGTTGATGTGTTTAAGTTAAATAATTTCCTTTTCACTAATGTAGTTTGGGCACGCACGATCAAACGACGTGTGGGGTTCCTGTTCATCACCGCAGTTGGCACAAAATGGGCTTTCCGAATCGCAGTTCTTAAAAGGATGTTCATGGGAGGCGCACTTGTTGCAAGCTGGGCGGTTTCGGCAATACTGCGTAGTGTGTCCGAATTTTTGACATGTGAAGCAGCGCATAGGATTTGGGAAGAACTGTCTTACTTTCAACTCTGATCTCGGGAGGTATGTCTGTGTTATTAAATGTCAAAATAATGTTGTTGGCTGGAATGAAATCTGCTCCTCTTTTCACTTTTATTATTCTCCCAGCAATCACTCCGAAGTTTGCAAGTCCTTCGACAATCTCATCTTCTGATACCTCCCTCAAATCGAAACAGTTTATTACCCCACGCGATGTGTTTTTTGTTTGTTTTGTGAGGCTCCACAGTGATCGCAACAGTTTCCTTATCTTTTTTCCCGTCTCTCCGCACATAGTATACAAACTCGGATGATTTAAGCGCCCTGACTGCCTGCTCTACTACGACGAACTCTACCTCTGGTGCACCATCTTTCAGTTTATCGCATCTTAAAATGTTTCCAAACCTGTCGCAGCCGTCTCGCCTGTGAAACGGGGACAGGGACGCGAGGCTTTTGTTCCTCCCTCGGAACACGAGCACACGAGGAACCGGGGCGCCCTCCGTAGAGGCGTACCGATCTCGGCCACGGTAGGGATGGGTCTGGCCCTCACGAGAGGGACCAGGGGAGTGTTTTTGTTTAGTAGATGTCATACGATGTTTGTTTTGTTTCGGTTCCTCCGGTGCCCCACCACAGAGGGGCCCTACTGGGGGGACGCCAGTACCCCGCGGACGGGAGGTCGTCAGACACCAGAGGAGTCATACGAGGCAGGCGGCACCTTCGCCCGGCCGGGAGAGAGACTCACCACCCCGACCGGGATCCAGCACCACCCACCCCTTGACCCCAGCCGGCCGGGCCGGCAGACACTGGGAAGAATTCCAGGTCCCCGGCCCGAGACGACTAGCCACTTGGCCCGCGTGAAGCCCACGGGCCCGCCCACCCCTCCGGGATATCAGAACCAAAGAGGCGTGTTGGTCCCCCATCAAAACTGACACCGTGCGACGGGGGAACTCAACCTCCAGGACTCCGTCAACCCCGGGGGACGGGCCGAGTGGGCGCGACTACTCCGATACAACTGAGCTGGTGGGCAGGACCGGGGAAGTTGTCCTGCCTGCCCATAGTAGGGATAGTTGGCGTTGCAGGGCCAGATGAAGGACATGGGATGAGATAGGCATTGGAATGGGAGCGTATGGGTGGAAGGACGAGTGAGGCACTCTTAGTCTCACCCCTCCCCGGCATGATGGTCGCTGGGTCTTTGGGGCACTCAATCCCCCCCCACCACCACCACGAAAAGGTGGTGCCTCATCGGGGGGGGGGGATGATTCCGGTTTTGAGCAACATTGCACGTGTATTTCGCGCCCAGTAACTTACGGCGTAACGCGAGGTGGCTCGTCTACTTCTGCCATTACACTATGGGCCGGGGAAGTGTGAAAGGCTCCAGTAGCGATGCGAAGAGCTGAATTGTGGATTACATCAAGACAACGCTTGGACGTGGCACATTCTCCGTCATAAATAAAACATCCACAGTCAAGTTTAGAGTGTACGAGATATCAATACATAAGAAGTAAGACATGTCTGTCTGCCCCATACGAACATCTGGATACGGTTTTCACCACTTGCAGTCTCTTTGCGCATTTCTGCGCAAGATCGTTGATGTGGGTTCTTTTTGGTCACATCAAAGCATAGGAACAAAGAAGTGATCAGTTGGTTATTGGGGTTTAGGGACGCATCCACTGCAGAGGTCATGCAGTGCCCAGAGCAAAGAAGTGAACAATGGATGGAACTGCAAGGCAGGAAGTTGTGATGATCGGCTCAGCTTCGTCTCTCATGACAAACAGGAGCAATGTGCTTTCCTTTCACGGCTGGTCTCAGTACAAGGCTAGCCAAACCAAAAACAAACAAAAATCATTCACACTTCACCCTCAGCTCAGAGCACACACCTACCCACCTACACAGCCAATTCCATACGTGATATGGACCCAACGCTGATACCACATACACCAGTCAGATGCAATAGTGGTGCGCAAAGCAAAGGATCTGTCAAGGTCTTGTGTTTGCAGTATGGCACAGTTAAACATGTGTTCAAAGTTGCAAATAGTTATGACGTCATATAAAAATACCTTGCACCGATTGGTTGAATAAAGAGTTTCCAGAGCAGAAAACACTAAGAAAGCAAATTCTAATCGGCAAACTCTGGAGGACGTCTCTTAAAACTGTCAATTTTTCCCACTATAGGGTGGCTCGAAGGCAGCTTTCTGGAGACGCCTCTGCCAAATTCATAGCGACCGGAGGCCACTGTTCGGTGTGCAGGAGTGAGGTCTGGCGCTTTGATGTCAGCATTTCCATTGGTTGTGGCTCGGTGTGGTGTGGGTTCAGATGTTGTCTGTGTGCTTGATGTACAAAAAGTGGCTGGTATATTTGGTAGTAAGAAGTAGAATAATATGTTGTTTGGTGGATGCTTTCTTCAATCTTGTGTTTGTTTTTAGTGGCATTTTTTGTTCCATCTGCATGTTTGTGTCAAAGTGCATGTGAAGCCCATTCTATCCAGTATGAACCTGGAGTGCAAAATGTTTTGGTATAATTCAGTGTTGGAAAAACTGACATTTGTTGGTGTCATGCATACCAATACATTATGTACTCCAGGATTGTGGCTAGACTAAATGAATTTTTTTGTACTCTAGAAGGGAAAACGAGGAACAACATTGTTTGGTCGAGTACTACCACTCAAAGTCCATACCTGAAAACAACTAGCAGTTTCAGAGATCCCCGCATGCCGACCAGTCAACGTCACAATACAAGCATGCTCGTCGGTGTCTAAAAACTACACGCAACTGGCGGCACTTCACATGTGTGAAAATGCTACATTTGTGTCAATATATTCAATGATTAATTCAATATTTACTCAATATTTATTAAATATTTATCAATATTTATTCTTATATATATAATAATAAATAATATTTATTCAACATTGGTTCAATATTTATCAATATTTTATTTGATATATGACATACTTAGATTAATGAATATCTATTCCATATTACTCTTTGGAAACTTGCGCTGGAGCCTAGAGGTGTTCTATAGCCTTGCGCTGGAGTACTCGCCAAGAAGCACCAGAAATCTCTAGATGGCAAATCCAGGGGTACTTGGTGTAATCGGAGTATAAAGTTGAAGCCTGGTTTCGCCAGTAAATGCTTTAAATGCGCAATCGAAGGTCGTTTTGTTAAAGGGACAACTTTTTAGACACAATGAGCCCGTTCAATGCAAGACAATCACTTCAAATTTCCTAAAATCCGCCCCGGAGCAAGCAAGTTCTCAACGGCGATTACACCAAGAAACCAATGTCATTTGTGCACTTTTGCATGACTGTCGCATTTTTTTTTTTTGTAAATGTGTGCGAAGATAAACATGCACCTTGAAATATAACCACATTTTGGGTTCATCGGTGTCAGTGAAGGGTCCGTAATACATGTTCCGAAATTTACTCCGACCCATTCCCTGTTCCCCGCCCCATAAGGAGTTGTACTTCTCGGGCTGAGTTAGCGAATCCGACCAGCTCTATCTAAGAAGAAAAATAAAACCGCCCGTGGGAGGTTTTACAGATACTCCCGTCTAGCAGCTCTAGATACTCCTAACTCGATCCTTGCTTCAACTAAACATTCCAGACATGAACTAAACAAGTACATGAAGGAACTTATAATAATAATAAGAATGGGTTTGAATTCCTTGTCTCAGCTTTTTCATGCAAAATAACCTTCTTGGTGATGAGAATAAAACTATTTTAGCCGGACTGTTTTAGTATAATTTTCATTAAACCATTATATATTCCGAAACCCATATTTATAGACTTGGTCAACATGGATTAAGTATGCTTTTGTTATTATTTTCTCTACCATTGCACCTGAAGTTGGCTTATAACCTCATCCTTCGCTAATTTAACAACAGCACAAATTATATATATGGCAGTCGTTCGTAGGCTCTCATATTCCATAGAGCTGTGCAGGGTGGGAATTTTGGGCCTCTCCTGGAGTATGGAGACCTAAGGACATTTTATTCTCCAGGATTGTGACTGCAAATGTTGAACTTTTTTATTCTCCGAATGAAACGTGCCAATTTATGGATGACATTTTGCTTCCAGGATCTCAGTACAGCTCCAACAATGCAGTTGCAGTTTCCAGTCCATCATACAAATTAGAAGCCTGGACAACAGAACAGAAGAGAATGGCATAGCAGGTCATAAGGCATGAAATGCAGGTTGCAGTCAATTGCCCAGGAATCATATCATGTTATATCAGAATACCTACAAGTTTGTGGTGGTTGTTTCGATTGCATTGTGCATGTGTCAAACAAACTATGTCCTGGCTCAGTCTAAGCCCCAATCAAGGCCGAACTCGCGGGGGTTACTCAGGTAATCGTTGGTGTGCACGATGCCTCCAAATCCGAACGAAACAAAAGCATCGACATAGCATAGAAACAATAGAGAACAAAATAATGTAAATTTCGGAACTAGTTATTACCTCAGCCAATTACTCTCCAGGATATTTTCACACTGGCAGGACGGCGGCCCAGCACAATCACTCTGTAACCACAGATGAATCGTCATTCGGCTTGCGCCAATCTCGTCTCATTCTAAATAACAAAGATATGAGGGATTAGGTTTTCGTATGTCTTCAGAATTCTGTCGAAATGACGCTTCAGAAGGAAATATTGGAATGTACCACGATTCTTCTTCATAATTCCGGGAAATACTGGCGTTACACCAAAAAATCTCCATTACGAAACCTCTCGTCTTGCTGCCATATCTTGCGACCATAGTGGAACTCGAAATATGCACAACGACGTCATATACTCGCATATCGGACCCGAGGTCCTGTTCTCCAGCCGCATTCCAATCGGAGACTACCGGAGAACGTAATTCTGGACATCTCAGACAGTTTTAAGTAATTCTGTTAATTTCATGAAATAGAGCATTCAATTTCGAATTGAAATGCATAAAATAGCACCAGATAGCGAACTTCATTGATGGCAGAAGACCTATTTTTGGGAGCCATGTAAATGCTTTAAAAAATGCAAAAGACCTTGGGTTACTTTGGTATGAATTCCACCTCAATTCCCAAAACTACAGTAACCCATCAAGAGAAAAGCATCTGAATAGTAGTTTTATCACTTCAGCAACTGCAGTAACTGTGCATGTACGGAGTTATTACGTTCTCCGGGCCATTTATGGTCACAATTAGACGTCATTTAAAATAGTTACGAAAAATCTATCATTTCATCATTTGACCACCCTTGGATACGTCGCCGTTAGGACAGGACAATATCCGTACTAGAGTAGGAGAATTAACAAATTATTGGGACGGTCTCGCCCGATTCATGTTTTGATCTAGGATAAAGACAACGTAATTTCATGATTAGGAACATATATCTTCAGTGTATTGATTCCTATATAACTGAAGAAAAAAGGTAACACCGTATTGACGTATGAATTCCTGTTAAAGGCGACAGGAATTGAGGTCAAGCAGCGGTCTTGAAATTGTGTAAATATTGCAGTCATGTTTACACAGCGACCACACTTTGACCGCGCGTTTCGCCTCGCTGCTTTGTCCCCTTCCCTTTGCGCGAAGATCTTTGTCTCGATTGGTTGGGTATATTCGGGTTGAGACAAAGTTTTGAGAGCTCTCCGGAGAAAAACCTAGTAAGCGCGAGTGAATTAAGTGGGCGTAATTGAAGTGACTTAGGGTCCAGTAAAGGGGTGTAAGTATGCTTGTAAGTAAGCGGCTTGTACGCTTTTCAGCAATCATCTTTTTTTTGGGGGCTCCGACACCAGTAGCTTTCTGTTTTTTTTAGGGGGGGGGGTGGGGTATGAGGCCATTTTTTTAATTCTCCGACTCCATGGGCAGGAATATCTTCTTTTTCTTGGAGGGCTCCGATACAAATTTTTTATTCTCCGACTCCAGGTCAGCGAACCACTTTTCCCACGCTGGAGCTGTGTGCAGTCTCCACGCAAGTCAGAAACATGTTAACATTTTCTGATGTAAGATTAACTCTCCTTATAGGAATAGTAAAACATATTTTGTTATGAAAATCGATGTGATAATTTTATTTTATGGTCGCTTTTAACTTGTGCATATCAATATGCCGGGTATTCTCCCTCTATCTTGTTCCTGAGACCACGTGACCTATGACGGAACTTCCGCTGTAAAACCGGCTCATCGCGACGGGACCCACTGGAGCCATGAAACTCATTTGGGGAGCGTTCAAAATCTTGGCCACCAATCCGTCTAAAGACAACTGAAGTTAGCAATAATTCCAATGAATCGCGGGTGAACTCGGCCCATTAGTCGTGGGACCAGTCCCTCGGAGAAGTGTTTGTTGAAGGATGATCCCGGTTGTGTGGTCTGCCCAATGTGAGTGAGTGCAAGTCATCCTGATCTCTGCCAACAGATATGTTATTTGTGCGTTCACATCACATCAAGCCCATTCATCATAAATATTTGTTTGTGAACTCTGGAATTGCTTCACGCACCTACACTCAGGCAACATCTATCCCATTTCCATATATCATGGGTATATTTTGGGGAGTACTTTGGCTACTGAGGGCATTTCCTACTAGATGCATTCCTCGACACAATTGCACATATTCACGACTCAGCTTGCTGACATATTGCTGACTTAGAAGTTAGCTATATGTACATATATAATGCTTACATGGTACATACAGCATGAAATGCTGACATTTGTTTTTAATTCCATTAAAGCAATGCCACCTGGTTATGGACAACTAATTTTTTTAGTGCAGCAAAATTTTGGGCATGGCTTAGTTTGGCAAGATGTTCCTGCATACAAAAATGGTGACATTGGATTTCAGCCCCACTAAAACAAGGTCAGTTGTCAGTTAGTGCATACCTGTTTTTTTTTGTACTCCAGCCTTTAAAAAAATTGTACTCCACTACGAAGAAAAAAATATGAAAATCCTACACTGATAAATATTGAGTCAATATTGAATAAATATTGAATTACTTATTGACTTTATTGACACAAATATAGCATCTTTTCACATATGAAGCTCCGCAAGTTGTGCGTAGCCGGTTTTAGCAAGGCCGTTTACTGATTTTTAGCGCATCACCGACGAGCATGCTCTGTACGCTTTGTACCGCCTTTCAAGTGACATTGACTGGTCGGCGCGCTGGGGTCGCGGAAACTGCTAGTTGTTGTCAGGTATGGACTTTGAGTGGTAGCCAGTGTAGGATTTTCATATTTTTTTCTTGGTAGTGGAGTACAATTTTTTTTTAGGCTGGAGTACAAAAAACAGGTATGCATTAACTGACAACTGACCTTGTTTCAGTGGGGCTGAAAACCAATGTCACCATTTTTGTATACATGAACATCTTGCCAAACTAAGCCACGCCCAAAATTTTGCTGCACTAAAAAAATTAGTTGTCCATAATCAGGTGGCATTGCTTTAATGGAATTAAAAACAAATGTCAGCATTTCATGCTGTATGTACCATGTAAGCATTATATATGTACATATAGCTAACTTCTAAGTCAGCAACATGTCAGCAAGCTGAGTCGTGAATATGTGCAATTGTGTCGAGGAATGCATCTAGTGGGAAATGCCCTCAGTAGCCAAAGTACTCCCCAAAATATACCCATGATATATGGAAATGGGATAGATGTTGCCTTAGTGTAGGTGCGTGAAGCAATTCCAGAGTTCACAAACAAATATTTATGATGAATGGGCTTGATGTGATGTGAACGCACAAATAACATCTCTGTTGGCAGAGATCAGGATGACTCCCACTCACTCACATTGGGCGGACCACACAACTGGGATCATCCTTCAACAAACACTTCTCCGAGGGACTGGTCCCACGACTAATGGGCGGAGTTCACCCGCGATTCATTGGAATTATTGCTAACTTCAGTTGTCTTTAGACGGATTGGTGGCCAAGATTTTGAACGCTCCCCAAATGAGTTTCATGCCCACAGTGGGTCCAGTCGCGATGAGCCGGTTTTACAGCGGAAATTTCGTCAGAGGTCACGTGGTCTCAGGAACAAGATAGAGGGAGAATACCTGGCATAATGATGTGCACGAGTTAAAAGCGACCATAAAATAAAATTATTACATCGATTTTAAGAACAAAATATGTTTTACTATTCAGTGTAGGATTTACATATTTTTTTCTTGGTAGTGGAGTACAAAATTTTTAGCTGGAGTACGAATTTTTTAGTTGGATTCCAAAAAATAGCTATGCACTTGGTGACAATTAGCCTTGTTTTAGTGGGAACGAAAACCAATGTTAGCATTTTTGCATGCACAAACATCTTGGAAAACTAAGCAATGTCAAAAACTTTGCTGAAAGAAAAAAAATGAGTTGTCAATAACCAGATAGTATTGCTTTAATGGAATTCAAAATAAATGTTAGCATTTCATGCTGCATGTACCATACAAATATATATGTACATATAGGTAACTGCTAAGTCAGCAATATGTTAGCAAGCTAAGTCATGGATAGGTGCAATTGTGCCAAGGAATGCAACCTAGTGGGAAATGCCCTCAGTAGACAAAGTACTAAAAAAATATACCAATGATATCTGCAAAGTGTATAGATATTGCCTCAATGTAGGTGGGTGATGTATTCCCAAAGTTCACAAACAAATATTTATGATACATAGGCATGATGTAATGTGAATACACCAATAACATTTCTCCCGGCAGAGCTCAGGATGAATCGCACTCACTCATCTTGGGCGGACCACACCACAGGGATCATCCTTCAAGAAACACTTTTCCAAAGGCCTAGTCCCACAATTAATGAGCCGAGTTCACCTGCGATTAATTTGAATTATTGCTAACTTCCGTTGTTGTCCAAAATCTCAAGCACCCCAAAATGCATTTCATGACCCGGTCAACCTTTGAGCTATTCCGAGTTTGTGCGTATGATTTGCCACCAACACATAATACACAGCTCTGCCTCAGACCCCAAAATTGGCTGTGGTTAAATTATTAGTGAAGGACGAGGTTATAAGCCAACTTCATGAGCAATGGTAGAGAAAACGGTAACAAAAGTATACTTAATTCGATGCGAAGTTCACAAACTCACACCCGACAACCAAGACCGGCTCACAACGCACACCATTGTGAGCCGGCCTTGTGCACACCTGGCATAGCAAAAACCACGTGATGTGGATATGGATGGACTATTGTTTTGGAATACATGATGGTAACCATCATGCATTAAATTAGCGAAGGATGAGGTTATAAACAAACTTCAGGTGCAATGGTAGAGAAAATAATAACAAAAGCATACTTAATCCATGTTGACCAAGTCAATAAATATGGGTTTCGGAATATAGAATGGTTTAATGAAAATTATACTAAAACAGTCCGGCTAAAATAGTTTTATTCTCATCACCAAGAAGGATATTTTGCATGAAAAAGCTGAGGGAAGGAATTCAAACCCATTCTTATTCTCATTATAAGTTCCTTCATGTACTTGTTTAGTTCATGTCTGGAATGTTTAGTTGAAGCAAGGATCGAGTTAGGAGTATCTAGAGCTGCCAGACGGGAGTATCTTTAAAGCCTCCCACGGTCGGTTTTATTTTTCTTCTTAGATAGAGCTGGTCGGATTCGCTAACTCAGCCCGAGAAGTACAACTCCTCATGGGGCGGGGAACAGGGAATGGGTCGGAGTAAATTTCGGAACATGTATTACGGACCCTTCACTGACACCGATGAAACCAAAATGTGGTTATATCTCAAGGCGCATGTTTATCTTCGCACACATTTACAAAAAAAATATGCGAGTCATGCAAAAGTGCACAACTGACATTGGTTTCTTGGTGTTTCGGCCTCGGAGAACTTGCTTGCTCCGGGGCGGATTTTAGGAAATTTGAAGTGATTTTCTTGCATTGAATGGGCTCATTGTGTCTAAAAAAGTTGTCCCTTTAACAAAACTACCTTCGATTGCGCATTTAAAGCATTTACTGGCGAAACCAGGCTTCAACTTTATACTCCGATTACACCAAGTACCCCTGGTTTTTCCAACTAGAGATTTCTGGTGCTTCTTGGCGAGTACTCCAGCGCAAGGCTATGGAACACCTCTAGGCACCAGCGCAAGTTTCCCAAGAGTATTATGGAATAGATATTCATTAATCTAAGTATGTTATATATCAAATAAAATATTGATAAATATTGAACCAATATTGAATTAATTATTGACTTTATTGACACTAATATAGCGTTTTTCACATATGAAGCTCCGATGTTGTGGGTAGCCGGTTTTAGTAAAGTTCTGTACGAATTTTAGCGCAACACTGACAGCTCATGTTCCGTCATATGCTTTGTACTGCCTTTCAAGGATGTGTAGTGACGTTGGATGGTCGGGCCGCTGGGGTCGCGGAAACTGCTAGTTGTTGTCAGGTATGGACTTTTAGTGGTAGCACTCGACCAAGCAATGTTGTTCTTCGTTTTCCCTTCTGGAGTACAAAATATTTCATTTAGTCTAGTCACAATCCTGGAGTACAAAATGTATTGGTATGCATGACACCAACAAACTCCAGTTTTTCCAACACTGCTTAGCAGTTAGCTATATGTACATATATATTTGTATGGTACATGCAGCATGAAATGCTAACATTTATTTTTAATTCCATTAAAGCAATACTACCTGGTTATGGACAACTCATTTTTTTCCTTTCAGCAAAGTTTTTGACATGGCTTAGTTTTCCAAGATGTTTATGTATACAAAAATGCTAACATTGGTTTTCAGTCCCACTAAAACAAGGCTAATTGTCACCAAGTGCATGCAGTGTAAAATAATTAATAATGTGACCTGGAAATTCACAGTTAATGGAATTGTGCTATTTCATCCTTGTCTTAGGTTTTTTACGAGTTTGCCACATGATGTATGGGCAGTCATCATGCAGACGACTGCGGAATACTGTCAAATGCATCTGACTGAAGTGAGTCATTCCACTTTTTTAATCCTTAAGTGGCAATCCTTTGATTTCTTCCAATCTTTCACTATTCCGAAGCAACTTCTTTCTTCATCCACACAGTTAATGGTGAAGCAATTTTAGGACACTGAGTGCATAGCCATTTTTTGGAATCCAGCTAAAAAATTCATACTCCAGTGAAAAAACAATTTAAAACAATCTTAAAACAAAAACAAAAAACACCTTTTAAGACAAATTTACCAATGTTTTAAGAGATTGAATCTCTAAAGAAGCACCTTAATTCCAACCCTGTTTCTCAGAATATTATGTTACATAGCCAAAAATACTTTTTGGTGTTATTTTGCTCATATGCAGAAAAATAAGCATTTGCACAGACAATGCATGGGCACATGATTTTAGTCACATTCATAAACATTGCATTGAAATGATAAATTCCAAGAATTCATGGAACATCCCAAAGTGCAAATTTACAGGTTCGTTATATATATTCACCCAAAATTATCATCCTTCCTGCACCTGAAACTCCACCGCGTTTCGCAAGCATATGGGAGCATTTGGTCTTGAAGACACAACACACTTCCGATGTATGCTAGTCTCTGATCACAGAATGTGACATTTCAATCAATTGCTTCCTCCTCTACGAACGCCCAATGCGGCAAAACGCATTTTCATTGTTTTCGTTTACCCATTTGCGTGCAAGGCAGCAATGCATAACAATCCGGTTACCAATGTTCATAGTGAGAAGGCACACCCAAAACCACAATAACACTCAATATTGACCGATTTTTGGCCCAACCTACGCTCACGCCGGATTACCTGACACCATTCGCTGCGCCGCACCGGCCTTGCGTCACACTGTGCCGGGCCAAGGCGATATATACGAGGTGGCGTCATCCCTACTGCGCAGCTTTCTGCGCAGGTCCTTATATGACGTCATCTGGGGTACCACTTAATACGGGCCAAGCCGCTAACACGCTGTCGAATATACGCAGCGTATGCATAGTACGGGGGATAAAATGAGGATTTAAGAGGTGCAGGTGCAAAACTTAGAGCGTCATAGTTCCGGAAAGGATCTCCAATGCCTTTTGTACACATATTATAACCGGAAGAACGTACAAAGGGAGGTAGGACAGGTCAAATATGGCAAAGAATTAGCATCTTACCGCGGCGAAATGCAGTAAGGACGTATCGAAGTGTGATCGTCGCCATGATGGAATAAGGTGTGGAGGGGGGTCGAGTCCCTTAATGTACATCAACTTTAGCATTGGGCTTATGGTGCTGCATGACAAAATTAATTGACCGAAAGGCCTTTCAACTCCTCTATATGCGGCAGTGCCCCTGATATAGGAGGCAAGGAAGGGGACAATCGTTTCTTTTTTAAGATCGACAGGACCATAGAGAGCACGTGAGAGGCAGACATTCCTTTTATGGGGGCATCTGTGAACCTCCGTACCAGCTCAGCAACATGGGTGGAACTTCCAGAAAACGCTTTGGGAGAGCAATGCCTGGAGGTAACAGGAAGGCCTATGGATTGGGGGAGGTGGGCTCACGCCAGTCGTAAGCGGGGGTTGACCCATCCCAAAAGTATATAAAATTTCACTCTAGTTCGGTGGTTACATCCGGCGGATGGACTGGGAAGCGGTCAGACATGGGGTGCTAAAAGCGGTCAGGCATGTATTCGCGGCATTCCCTAACAATGCGTTCAGAACAAGATCTGGATGATTCAAAACACTCCTACACATCCGCGTAGTCGACCTAGTCGGCTTATGTGCTGTTTCCCATTCAGAGCATGAATGAAGGATCATAATCGAAGTTCGTGGAGCAGAGACTTTGCATATCGTTCTTTCAAACCAATGATCATAGGCCTCATGAGCAACAATAAAATGGCATATGGGACACCTGTTTCATAGCAGTGCCAGAGCCGGTAGCAGTGTCAAGTGCCGCGAGGACGGGCGCAGCTTGTCTGCTCCTGGTCACAGCGGCAGCAGCAAAACACGCCAACAGGACAGTCGGATCGGGCGATACGACGGCAGAGTCAAGTGCCGCCAGGACGGGCCGACACAGGGAGCGCCGCCAACCCGTCAGTGGTCACAGTGGCAGCCAGGGCTAAAAAATCGTATCGTTCTGTCGTCGTGGACGACAACCACGAACTGGGACTTTTGGCGACCAAATTTCCATATCATTAGAAATATTATATGTGAAATCATATAAATGGTACCTACTATACATAAAATTGACTACGTCACGATATCCGTGTCAAGGTACGCAGGATTGAAACGAATCGGATTGGACCGGGACTGGAAATGTTAATCCGTGCAGACCTCTAGAAATGTCATACCGTGCAGACCTCTACCACCCACCGCCACGCCACCATTTCTTCATTCCCAGCGTACGCTTTTGGGTTTCATCTAGTACGCTCAGCGGCAAAAAAAAAATGACTCAACGGCAACAAAGTATCGTCGAGACAACCATTCCATCGTTCAGACGACCGCCGACGATAAAATTGCCTCCCGTTTAGCACGAAGCCAATGGCATGCCTTCTGGTCGCCGCTGGTTCTCCTAGTCCCGGTACCATTTTATGCTCGATGGCAGCGGTACGGAAGTACCCAACTATGGTATACTCAGCGGCTTTGGCGGCAAGCGACTAGACCACGGGTACTAAAACACCAGACCTACGTTAAGTAATGAATAAATTATAACATTAGTTGATTTTTAAAAACAATTTCAATTTTAATCCTTTTTTTTCATGTAGGTTGTGCGATAATATTTTTAATTTCATTAAAATCGTTGGAAAGAATCTAGAAGAATATCATTCTTTTTTGCGCGTTCCCTCGCTTTCAAATCCGTCCATTTCCATTTTAACCGCGACGATGTGCGTCGAAGAGTGAAATAGGGAATTGATCACGGTTCTTTATAATTGATGAGGGTGAATGAGTGCGGCAAGATAAAACTACCAAGTTCGAATTTTTTTCTCTCTCATTTTCTGACTTATATGAGAACAAATGAAGTGGTTCGGTCTTAAACAGACACCAGAAACAGACTATCCAGGGCCTGGGCGTAAGGGTGACAAAGATAGTAAGGTCATCCTGTAGATGTGGACATTGCGATTGGAAAGGTACTGCACAGAACATTTACAAACATTCAAAAGTAAAGCACCCTGGTCTGCCAGTGTTAAGAGTACTGCAAGATAGCCATTTTGGCCCTGGCAGGCGATTTGACTGGACTTACAAGCCAGCACTGGATCATCAACCATCAAGCTCAGGTGAAAATCTTGGTATGTGAATTACATTTGAGTAAAATATAGTCACCTAAATGTAATTAGAAAATATATTTCGGTGTGTAGGTACCTACTCAGCAGGCATTGCACTGCAGTTGGTGGCAATGCATACAATATAGGGATGGCGAATTTTAGCCACCTGGTGGTTTAAACCATGGTTTAAACTGGCTGGCATAAATTAATTTAAGCCACTCTGGCTTAAATTATATTTCTGGTATGGCTGGAGGGCAGTGATGGACATTAGTTCGGGAAGCATCAATTATAATTCCAAAATGTGCAACACTCCATTTTATTTGCAAAAAGCACTCCCTAGAATTCCCCAAAACTCTGTCTGGGTTCTGGGCATGCACTCCACAAGCCAGATGTTTACTCATTAGGTACAGTCGGTCTAACATGTAGCTCCCTGGATGACGTGTGTCAAGACAGCCCACGGACAGCCCACGCTCGGCCCACGCTCAGCCCATAATAGCGGCCCCTTCAAAAACGCTCAAAATATAGCATAGCATGCATCTTGACGTGCTGAACACAATGGTAGTCTCCAAAGCTTGGTGCATGCAATAGTATAGCTTCCGAAACTAATTATAATCTAAAATTTGAATTACCAACACAAAATCCCAACCCTCCACCAAACAAACCAAACAGTACATGAAAACAACTCGCCATAGTACGCAGAGTTCAACGCTGCACATTTATAACTGCTTTACACCGTACTTTTTAGCTCCCTACCTATGATTCGGTTTTTGACGTAATGTTTTACTTCCCATAGGGTTTAGCATGGAGGCCAATGGGTGAGATATGACCGGCCCCTGCGATTTCTCTGATTGTTGGTATGCCAGCAACCCCAGCTCCGACACTTGCATTTCCGAGGAAATATCCTGGGTGCATCAGTATTCGCACCCAAAAAATGAGGGTGAGAACATACACCAAAATCCAGATCTGAGCGAATGCGGTCATCCTTCATCTCAAATGAATCCCCGTGTCAAGCTGAACTCAAAACTACCCTTCCGGAAATTATACCTACCTTGCCAACTTTATCCGTTGCATACTTATGGATTCGGTTTTTGACGTAATGCATTATTCGCCATAGGGTTTAGCATAGAGGCCAATGGGTGAGATATGACCGGCCCCTGCGATTTCTCTAATTTGTGGTATGCCAGCAACCCCACCTCCGACACTTGCATTTCCGAGGAAATTTCCCGGGTGCATCAGTATTCTCACCCAATAAATGGGGATGGGAACAAGCACTATAATCCAGATCTGAGCGAATGCGGTCGTGCTTCATCTTAAATGAATCCCCTCATCAAGCTACACTCAAAACTACCCTTCCTGAAATTATACGTTGCGAACTTTATCCGTTGCATACTTATGGATTCCGTTTTTGACGTAATGCATTATTCGCCATAGGGTTTAGCATGGAGGCCAATGGGTGGGATATGACCGGCCCCTGCGATTTCTCTGATTTTTGGTATGCCAGCAACCCCGCCTCCGACACTTGCATTTCCGAGGAAATATCCTGGGTGCATCAGTATTCGCAACCAAAAAATGAGGGTGAGAACATACACCAAAATCCAGATCTGAGCGAATGCGGTCATCCTTCATCTCAACTTAATCCCCGTGTCAAGCTGAACTCAAAACTACCCTTCCTGAAATAATACGTTGCCAACTTTATCAGTTGCATACTTATGGATTCGGTTTTTGACGTAATGCATTATTCGCCATAGGGTTAGCATGGAGGCCAATGGGTGAGATATGACCCGCCCCTGCGATTTCTCTGGTTTTTGGTATGCCAGCAACCCCAGCTCCGACACTTGCATTTCCGAGGAAATTTCCCGGGTGCATCAGTATTCTCACCCAATAAATGGGGGTGAGAACATGCACCAAAACCCAGATCTGAGTGAATGCGGTTATCCTTCATCTCCAATTAAGCCCAGTGTCAAGCTGAACTGAAAACTACCCTTCCTGAAATTATACGTTGCCAACTTTATCCGTTGCATACTTATTGATTCCATTTTTGACGTAATGCATTATTCGCCATAGGGTTTAGCATGGAGGCCAATGGGTGAGATATGACCGGCCCCTGCGATTTCTCTGATTTTTGGTATCCAGCAACCCCACCTCCGACACTTGCATTTCCGAGGAAATTTCCCGGGTGCATCAGTATTCTCACCCAATAAATGGGGGTGAGAGAATGCACTAAAATCCAGATCTGAGCGAATGCGGTAATGCTTCATCTTAAATGAATACCCGCGTCAAGCTGAACTCAAAACTACCCTTCCTGAAATTATACGTTGCGAACTTTATCAGTTGCTTACTTATGGATTCGGTTTTTGACGTTATGCGTTATTCACATTCAATGCATTATTCGAGCAATGGGGGCGACGTGGCGTGCCCCTAGCATTTGATTTCCTTTTTTGCAGCGGAGTGAAGAGTTTACGGCGAAACAAAGTTGCACACAACATGATATGTATGATGTATAGGTACATTCTTCGCAACAACGCACATGTTCTAATGACGGCAAATGTGAACACGCATCAGGAATACATTACGTGCAAGGCAGCACGCACCACGGCCTTAGTTATCAGATTGACCCGTGCTGATTGTCAATCTTTCCACCACCCCCCCCTCTTGAATTGCACAGGCCTCACCCATCACGGCCTTGACCTGTCAGATTGACGCGCACCGACTCTCAATCTGCCCCCTAAATCGCATAGGGAGCACGCATGACGACCTTAACTTGTCAGATTGATCCGTGTTGACTCTCAGTCTGCCACCTCCCCATTCAGGTGCCACGCATCACCGCCTTTAATTGCCAGATTGACCCGTACTGACTCAATCTGTCCCCAAATCGCACAGTTAACACATATCACGGACTTAACTTGTCAGATAAACCCGTACCGATTCTCAGTCTGCCCTTTGTCCATTCGTATAGGTAGCACGCATCTCAGCCTTAAGTTGTCAGATTGACCCGCACTGACTCTCAGTATGTCCCCCAATCGCACAGGTAACACGTATCACGGCCTTAACTGTTCCGATTGACCCGTACCGACTCTCAGTCTACACATCCCCATTCGTACAGGCAGCACGCATCACGGCCTTAACTTGTCCGATTGACCCATATTTACTCTCAATCTGCCCCCAACCACACAGGGAGCACGAATCACAGCCTCATTAGATTAACCGGTGCCTACACTCAATCTATTCCTAATCACACACCATTCGGCTGTCATACATGTTAAGCTCTTAATGGTATGACAAGTGCAAACTCTGAACCGTGTATCGCTGCGTGGTCGCGTCAGCATGTGATATGGTGATCTGATCCGAAGACTTCGGGCACAACAGCACGCCTCCGTTCCGCATGAATATCTCATACACGCCATTCGAACAATATCTTGTCACTGAGACTCCTCATAAGTCATGACACGATCCCATGACACAATGAACCGATCCAATTAAGGGATATGACACTTGAATAAATGACACAAGTTACTTCGGCTTGATGAATACTTCGAATGCGTAGTTATATCACGTCAAGATGAGCTTATGGCAAAAACATCATGCGTAACCACTACGCCTAAATATGCCATTACCAACGTATACTTCAGTGTACCGAACTTCAATGAGTCCCTCTCCGGCACACCGCTCAGTATTTACGCTTATCCCGTTGCCTTTCCAGTTACCACAGTCGACTCAGTCGCCACCGGTCCACACTGTCCACCGCACCGGGTACCAGTCGTCGCCACAGTCGTATCATAGTCACCGCTGCGGCAGATACCAGCCACCACCATAATTGCAGGCACCGGCAACCACCATGGTCACCCTTTCGCTCAGACGTCATCTGGCCCACACTGTCAGATACCACTCGGATCATGGTGATGCCAACCCCGGACGAGAACCGCTGCATGCAGTATCCGGCTGCCGCATCAGCAGCTGGACCCGGTTCAGCTCCTGGTGGTGACACAGAAGGGTTAGACGGTGGCAACAATACGTCGCCGCTTACATGGTACGGCCAGACAACACCGACCACACAAACACACAACTCGCACGATACGGCCAGACGACACTGACCCATAATTCACCCGGTTCTACCAGATTATGCCTCCTGCTATCTATAAAACGTGACATGCTATGTTGATGGGGCAAAGAATATTCGATAACCCTCGTGAAACTACATCAGTCAGGCTTCATTGAACAAATTCTGTACGGTAAAATAACGTGGGGAAACGGCATTAGTTAGCCTTTGGAAACTGAATCAGATGTGCATTACTGGACATCGACGGATGCGATCTGTAACATGTCAATTCATCATAGATGTCAAAGCTACTATTACATAGCGACTAGTCCAGCTATATCAAAAACTAAACATACTTGGACAATGGGGAAAGCGAAGTTAGATATGTCATGTCCAACTAGAAGTACTGTTCTATATGTTGGCAGCATGTGGCCAACGATAGATCAAATCAGGCCACATGTGTCAACGTTTGACATTGGATGATCTAACCCGGTAGTATTATCTGGTAAGGCCACGGATGACGAGGAGCGCCAGACCACCGCATGGTCCGCGGAGCTCCGGCATGGCACGTGGAGTATGGCTCGCGGGGCGTTTGTGTGTGTGTGTGATTGTGGTTTTAGGGCGCATCGACCATGGTTGGTCATTTAGCGCCCATAACAGAGCAGAGAACTACTTAGTTGGAGTCAGGTCTTAGTACTGCGATTGGGCGGATGGTTTTGACTGACCTGGGTATATTATATAAAATCCCATTTTCTTGAAGTAGTGACACACGTTTCCTAAGCAGTTCGAGTCGTCTCGAAGGAGATTTGGGAACGTCCTGCTGGTTCCAATGTACTGGGCTCTCTCCTGTGCGTAGTGCTGACATGTAAGAATGTGATGTACCGTTAGTGGAGAACTGCATCTTGGGCATTTTAGCTTGTTTTCTTTTATGAGGAGGTGGCGATGTGTGGCATAGGTGTGTCCGATTCGGAGTCTTGCCAGCGCTACCTCCTCCGCTCGAACTTTCCTGGAAGACGAGGGCCAGTAACCTATTTTTTGTTTGATTTCTCGGAGTTTGTTGGTGGTCAGGGCGTCCCAGCTACTTTGCCATTTCTCAAGCATGTACTCAGAGATCAGTGGGTAAAAATCTCGTGAAGGTAGAGGGAAGGTGCGAGTGCATGGTTTCTGTGCCGCTCGTTTCGCCACTGCGTCAGCGAGTTCGTTTCCCCAAATGCCAACGTGGCTCGGGATCCAGCAGAAAGAAACGGATCTTCCCTCTCGTTTCAGCAGGGTGAGCCGGTGTAAGATGTCCTGCAGAAGAGCTTCCTGTGGGTTGAAACTTTGCAGTGCCGATAGGCTGCTCAAAGAGTCGGACAGGACAACACACGAGTAGTGCTCTCTGACTTCAATGAAGCATAGCGCCTTCAGGATCGCAACTAGTTCCGATGTATAAACGGATGCGTTTGATGGAAGTGTGAAGGACCTCGTGACGGATCCGGTGACAAACGCGCATCCGACACCCTGTTTTCCTTTGGAGCCGTCTGTATATATCAGGGTACGTCCGTCGTACGTGGTTATACGCTCCAGTGCATTTAGCCGGAGCAGTTCTGTGGTGACGTCACCCTTCATGGACGTGCATAGGGCCAGGTCTACTTCTGGTGACACTAATTCCCAAGGCGGGATCTGTGATCGGTCAGCAATCAGGATTCCACGCATACGGATACCACTTGCACGAATGTGTTTACGCATTCTCACGCAGAAGGGTTCAGGGTTTGCCTTCAGTCCTCCGTGGAACAGTGCCAATAGCCGACGAGAAAACACCGCGTCATATGTTGGGTGTGGAGGATATTGCCTCAATTTGCATGCATAGCGAAGGCCAAGCTGATCACGTCTGAGTGCCAGATGCGGTTCGTGGGCTTCCACGTGGAGACTTGCTATTGGCGAAGTTCTAAATGCGCCGGTTGCAATGCGTAAGGCTGTATTGTGGACCGTATCAAGTATGCGCTTTCTGGCGGTGCTTGCACCATCATATACAAAACAACAATAGTCGAGCTTAGAGCGGATGAGCTGTCGGCACATCTGTAAAAGTGTTGCACGGTCTGCTCCGTATGATGTTCGCGCCACACATTTCATGATGTTAAGAGCTTTAAAACAGCGCTGGCGCAGAGACTTAAGGTGGTCACCGTATGTCAAGCGTCTATCGAAAGAAACGCCGAGGAACTTCGCAGTAGATCGCAGTGGGATTGGTTTTCCGTATAGTTGGAGCGCTATTTCAGAGTAGCATGACCGTCGACGGCAAAAATGTACAGCCACTGTTTTTCCTGCGGAAAATCGAAGACCATTTCGGTAGCTCCAGTCTTCAAGATGATGTATGGCCAGCTGTAGCTGCCGGTTCAGAGATGCTGTACGAGAAGCGGAGAGCCAAATTGCGAGGTCATCCACGAAAAGTGAGCGTCTGATATTTTCTGGTAGTCTCTTTCCTATATCGTTGATAAGTACTCCAAACAGGGACACACTGAGCACACTTCCTTGTGGAACTCCGTTCGTGGGCACGCATCTTTCTGATAAATGATTCCCGAGTCGGACGCGGAAGCACCGATCAGCCAAAGTTTTTGATGAAGATTCCCATGGGTCCTCTGACGCCACAGTCCCATAACTTCATCAAAATGCCGTGACGCCAAGCGGTGTCATAAGCGGCCTCCACATCGAAAAACACGGCACCTACGTGCTTGTGATACTTAAAACCGGCACAGACAGCTGTGTCCAAGGCTAAAACCTGGTCCACTGTGGATCGGTTTTTGCGGAAACCACACTGGGCGCTTGAGAAGAAGTCCTGTTGCTCTAAAAACCATGTTAAACGCGTATTAACCATTCTTTCCATCAATTTACACAGTGAAGATGTCAGCGCAATGGGTCTGTAGTGGAGTGCTTCCAGACCACTTTTCCCAGGCTTCAAGATTGGGATAACTGTGGCCTCGCGCCAAGTGCACGGAAAGCTTCCTCTTTCCCATATGTCGTTAAAGGATGCTAGGAGTGCATCCAAAGCACTTGGAGGAAGATGTTTCAGCATGTCGTTGTGTATGGCGTCCGGTCCCTCAGATACACATTGGAGCGTACTAATCGAGTGTTTCAGCTCCACCAAGGTAAATGGCTGATTATAAGTGTGTTGTATTGCAGTGGAAAAATCGACAGGATTTACCTCGCATCTACGTTTATGTTGTATAAATCCATGGTTGGCTTCGCTATCTTCACTCCGCTCCGCTAGGGCATTGGCTATCTCGTTGGCCACGTCGAGTGGATGAGTGATTGTTCGGCCTTGGATTTGCAACACCGGTAGTGGACTGGAAGAGAGCTGCCCGGATATACGTCTTACTCTAGTCCACACCTATGAAATGGGGGTAAAACGATTCATTCCGCCTACATACTCTTTCCAGGAGATTCTCTTTGCTGTCCTTATTGTGCACCTGGCGAGAGCTCGGGCTTGTTTGAATGCTAACATGTTTGCGGTAGTGCTGTGCTTCTTAAAAAGCTTCAGGGCTCTCTTGCGCGCGCGGATAGCCGTAGCGCACCCGTCGGTCCACCAGGGGACCGGGGTGCGGCGTGGGGTACCAGTAGTGCGTGGGATACATGCATGGGCGCAATGGAGTAGTCGGGCAGTAAAATCATCGATGTGGGTGCAAAGATTGTCAGTGTCACGAGTAAGGACAGTATGTACATCTGATTCGAATCGAGTCCAGTCCGCTTTTTTAAGATTCCAACGCGGTGGTCGCGTTCCTAAAACTGCGCCTCTTCGAAGGGTTAGCCATACCGGAAAGTGGTCGCTTCCGTGGCAGTCATCGTCGACTGACCATTCAAATTCCTGAGTCAGTTGAGCGCTTGCCAAGCTTAGATCTAATGCTGACGTCTGGCCTGAGGGCATAGTAAGATGGGTGTGTGCAACCGAGTTTAGCAGGCAGAGTGATCCCTGTAGGATTAAGTCTTCGAGGATCCGGCCGCGTGTGTTGGTGTCTATGCATCCCCACGCAAGGTGATGGGCGTTGAAATCACCAAGGAGAAGTATTGGCGGGGGGAGTTCAGTCAGCAACCGCTTGAAATCAATAGTGGGGAAAGCGACGCCAGGGGGCAAATACAGGGAGCACAGACTTATACGCCGTGGTTGAAAGTCGCCTCCGCTGCGACTGCCTGCAGAGTGGTTCGGAGAGTGAGCTCTCGCGCTGGCACGCTATGATGGACGGCGAGTAGAACGCCCCCCGTGGGAAACGTTTCCAGATGGTTCGTCGTGGCGGAACACAGTATAGTATTTCAGCCTCACGTTGTCGTCTGGTGCTAGCTTTGTTTCTTGGAGGCAAATGGCTGCCGGGTTGTGTCTATTTAAAATGGTCACAAGGTCACAAATAGAGGTTTTTAGGCCTCGGCAGTTCCATTGTAAAATCGTTGTGGGACTCAGCTAAGACGTGTTAAGATGATAAGAGTGACTAACTGCGTCGTCACTACTGCATGGATGGTCCAGATTGGGCCCTTGACCTCGCCCTGGGGGATCCTCCATCGGTCGGAGAAGCTTGCCAGGGTGGAGCTCGTTTTCTGCTTCTGACAGGAGACGTACATGTACGGGTATCACCCACATGTGGTGGAGTGGGTGGAACGGTGGGTGATGTCTCAGGTGGTCGGAGGAGGGGAGGTGCGGAGTTTCCAGGTGATGGTGAGGTTGAAGTGGTTACCTGTGAAGTTGCTGTCGCTCGTGCGCTCGGAGATGCATTGCGGCTTGGGCGTTCCAAGGCTGTGGCACATTGGCGGGCACTGGAGGTCGGTGTTCGGTCCGCAGACGGAGGCGTTACGGGGATGCGTCGTGACAGTGCACTGGTGAGCGTTGGAGGGGGAGGGGTTGGAGGAGGGGGAGGTGGAGGAGGCATGGTCTGTGGGGATGCTTGGGTGGAATGGGTTGTGGGGGTGGGAGTAGTGGATATGGTGGACGAAGAGTTTAGGACCTTGGCGGGTTTTCTGGATCGTTGGACTACCGTCCACTTCCCGCCCTCCTCGTGTGCCACCGCCGCCGCTTCCGAGGGGACTGCGGAGGCCCGGAGAGGCGCCGACTGCGGCTTCTCTATGGTCTGGTCAGGCCTTTGTGTTGGTGCCGCGGCTATTTCGTCCACAGTGGAAGGGAGTACGCAGGAGATACCAAAAGAGCGCAACAGGGCGCTAAGCTGGGAGAGCAGCTGCGCGGCGCTAGTAGGTTGCTGATGTCCATTGTTGGTCGGAGTACTGCGTGTTTTCTGTGCATAAGATATCTTCGGGTGACTATCCTCGTATGCCTCACGGGCTTGCCTAAAAGACAAATTTCTGGTGCATTTCAAAGACAAAATATCCTTCTCCTTGAGATAGGCCGGGCATGACCGGTCAGATGTTATGTGAGGTACCTGTCCTCTCCCACAGTTCACACACCATAGGCTGTCCGATTCGCATCTGTCGATGGGGTGATCCGCCGATCCACATCGTCCGCACGCAGGGCGTCCGCGGCAATGTTGTGTCGTGTGACCATATCGTTGGCATCTGAAACACCTCATGGGATTGGGGACATAAACTCTAACCTTAACTCGGACATATCCTACCGACACTGTGGATGGTAAGTCTGTTGAGTTAAAAGTAAGAATGATGTTATTGGTTACATGAAGTTCCCCTCTCCTTCGCATCTTCATTCTCTGCGCCTCCAGCACACCGTACTCTGCCAATCCGTCAACGATCTCTGCTTCCGTGACATCCCTCAGATCGTAGGAATTTATAACTCCTTTGCAGAAGTTCTTGGTTTTGTGGGGCTGGACTTTTATTGGGATTGCGATATCTCTAGGCTCATCTGGGGTACGTGCACTATAGATGAATTTATCTATGTCCAAGGCTCTCCTTGCGTCCTCTTCGTATCGTAATTCCACCTCAATTCCTTCATCCCGTAGTTTGTCACATCGCGTCACAGTTCCAAGGCGGTCACATCCTCGCTTGCGTTGGAAGGGGGAGAGAGATGACAGTGTTTTCCCTGGGTCTGTCGATTTGAACAGCAAGATGCGCGGAGTGGATATTCGTGGTGTAGAGGTAGGACTCGGGCGCTCAAAGTGTCTATATCTTTTGGGTACGTTGTCCGGGTGTGGCATACGTGCTGAATTCGCGACTGGGCCCTGGCTTACGTCACGGAGGCACGGGGTCTGGTCCTCGTGAGAGGAACCAGGAAATGGGTTTGTGTTAGATGTAGCCATGTGAGGTTATGTTTGTTCAGCTCCACGCGACGCCCCACCCCTCTGGGGGCCATACTGGGGGGACGCCTGTATCCCGTAAGCGGGAGGACGCCAGACGTCCGCGGAGCGATACGGGGCAGGCGACACCATCACCCGGCCGGGAGAGAGAAGCTCACCACCCGGACCCGGATCCAGCGCCGCCCACCCCTTGACCCCGGCCGGCCGGGCTGGCAGGCACTGGGAACCCAGGCCCCCAGCCCGAGGCGACCAGCCACTTGGCCCGCGTGAGGCCCCACGGGCCCGCCCGCCCCTCCGGGATATCAGGACCAAAGAGGTGTGTTGGTCCCCCGTCACAACTAGCACCGTGCGACGGGGGACCTCAACCTCCAGGACTCCGTCAACCCCTGGGGACGGGCCGAGGGGGCGCGGCTACCCCGATAAAAAAGGAGCTGGTGGGCAGGACCGGGGAAGTTGTCCTGCCTGCTCATAGTAGGGACAGTTGGTGTTGCAGGGCCAGATGAAGGACATGGATGTGGGGATGAGATTGGGACTGGACTGGGAACGCATGGATGGAAGGACGAGTGAGGCACTCTTAGTCTGACCTCTCCCCGGCCGCCTGGTGGTCTGGCCGCCGGATCCTTAAGGCACGCAATCCCCCCACCACGGAAAGGTGATGCCTCATCGGGGGGGCTCGCGGGGCTACCACGCCGGTAGCGTACACGATACGCTGATTTTCGTGTTTGTGTCAGATTCCAGCCAGCAGCTTAGTTTGATAGGATTAATCACCGCGGATGGCGGAGAACGGTCATTGGGACTGTCCGTGATGGCTGGTGAACGGGTTGATAAACATCATCCGATTATCACCTGATACTTAGTATTGTGAACGCCTATGTAGTTGTGGGGAACAGTGTGTGGTCGTGCCATAGGGGCTTTACTGCGCGTACGGCACGGAACACCGCAATAGGTGATCCCGCCAGTGTAATGCATACTAATTGCTTACGTGAATAAACGAAGCGTGATCCCATGAAGAAAAAATCACTATCTTGGATCTCGATGTGCCAGCATGCACAACCCATGATTGTTCTTTACTTGCTTCTTAGATGCAAATGTAGCAAACTTGTAAACCCACAGCTGGGGCGTTCCACGACAGATCGACAAATTAAATTTCGAATTTGCACCCCCACATCTCAGATTTTGATGAAAATGAGTCTATAGGGTTATCAGCAGCCCTAAACACGCCTGTAACATTTTCAGGCCTCTCCGACTTCCGGTTTTCGAGCTACAGCCTGCGACATTTTTACATTCGATGCATACATGGCTTTGTTTGGCAGGATTTTTCCCTGCTACATTGAATGATAAATAGGTGAGTTTGTACATCAAAATGATTGCAATCCCATGCAGAATGAACGTTTATCACTATCGAAACCATAGCAATTAAATATATGTCAAATATAACACTTCAAAAATGCCAAGTTCTCTTGAGCAATTTTCTCCTTCGATATTGTGATTTTTGATATTTTTTAATGAAAGAGCGTTGATTATTACCTATATTTCATCAATAAAAAAGTGGTTATCGGCTTATAAATATTTTAAACATAATTTCAAACACCAACCGCCCGGCCTCATTTTACCCAATACGGCGTCGTTCAGCAACGGCCGCGGCCAGCTGCTGCCAACGGGGGATAGGGGTGCTGGCGGCTGTCGTCGGCGGCCCCGTGGGATTGAGAGGACACTATGCAGATTATTTATACGTCAAGACGTGTGTCAAGACAGCCCACGGACAGCCCACGCTCGGCCCACGCTCAGCCCATAATAGCGGCCCCTTCAAAAACGCTCAAAATATAGCATAGCATGCATCTTGACGTGCTGAACACAATGGTAGTCTCCAAAGCTTGGTGCATGCAATAGTATAGCTTCCGAAACTAATTATAATCTAAAATTTGAATTACCAACACAAAATCCCAACCCTCCACCAAACAAACCAAACAGTACATGAAAACAACTCGCCATAGTACGCAGAGTTCAACGCTGCACATTTATAACTGCTTTACACCGTACTTTTTAGCTCCCTACCTATGATTCGGTTTTTGACGTAATGTTTTACTTCCCATAGGGTTTAGCATGGAGGCCAATGGGTGAGATATGACCGGCCCCTGCGATTTCTCTGATTGTTGTTATGCCAGCAACCCCAGCTGCGACACTTGCATTTCCGAGGAAATATCCTGGGTGCATCAGTATTCGCACCTAAAAAATGAGGGTGAGAACATACACCAAAATCCAGATCTGAGCGAATGCGGTCATCCTTCATCTCAAATTAATCCCCGTGTCAAGCTGAACTCAAAACTACCCTTCCGGAAATTATACCTTGCCAACTTTATCCGTTGCATACTTATGGATTCGGTTTTTGACGTAATGCATTATTCGCCATAGGGTTTAGCATAGAGGCCAATGGGTGAGATATGACCGGCCCCTGCGATTTCTCTGATTTTTGGTATGCCAGCAACCCCACCTCCGACACTTGCATTTCCGAGGAAATTTCCCGGGTGCATCAGTATTCTCACCCAATAAATGGGGATGGGAACAAGCACTAGAATCCAGATCTGAGCGAATGCGGTCGTGCTTCATCTTAAATGAATCCCCTCGTCAAGCTACACTCAAAACTACCCTTCCTGAAATTATACGTTGCGAACTTTATCCGTTGCATACTTATGGATTCCGTTTTTGACGTAATGCATTATTCGCCATAGGGTTTAGCATGGAGGCCAATGGGTGGGACATGACCGGCCCCTGCGATTTCTCTGATTTTTGGTATGCCAGCAACCCCACCTCCGACACTTGCATTTCCGAGGAAATATCCTGGGTGCATCAGTATTCGCACCCAAAAAATGAGGGTGAGAACATACACCAAAATCCAGATCTGAGCGAATGCGGTCAGCCTTCATCTCAAATTAATCCCCGTGTCAAGCTGAACTCAAAACTACCCTTCCTGAAATTATACGTTGCCAACTTTATCCGTTGCATACTTATGGATTCGGTTTTTGACGTAATGCATTATTCGCCATAGGGTTTAGCATGGAGGCCAATGGGTGAGATATGACCGGCCACTGCGATTTTTCTGATTTTTGGTATGCCAGCAACCCCAGCTCCGACACTTGCATTTCCGAGGAAATTTCCCGGGTGCATCAGTATTCTCACCCAATGAATGGGGGTGAGAACATGCACTAAAATCCAGATCTGAGCGAATGCGGTCATGCTTCATCTTAAATTAATACCCGCGTCAAGCTGAACTCAAAACTACCCTTCCTGAAATTATACGTTGCCAACTTTATCAGTTGCATACTTGTGGATTCGGTTTTTGACGTTATGCATTATTCACATTCAATGCATTATTCGAGCAATGGGGGCGACGTGGCGTGCCCCTAGCATTTGATTTCTTTTTTTTGCAGCGGAGTGAAGAGTTTACGGCGAAACAAAGTTGCACACAACATGATATGTATGATGTATAGGTACATTCTTCGCAACAACGCACATGTTCTAATGACGGCAAATGTGAACACGCATCAGGAATACATTACGTGCAAGGCAGCACGCACCACGGCCTTAGTTATCAGATTGACCCGTGTTGATTGTCAATCTTTCCACCCCCCCCCCCATCTTGAATTGCACAGGCCTCACCCATCACTGCCTTGACCTGTCAGACTGACGCGCACTGACTCTCAATCTGCCCCCTAAATCGCACAGGGAGCACGCATGACGACCTTAACTTGTCAGATTGATCCGTGTTGACTCTCAGTCTGCCACCTCCCCATTCAGGTGGCACGCATCACAGCCTTAAATTGTCAGATTGACCCGTACTGACTCAATCTGTCCCCAAATCGCACAGTTAACACATATCACGGACTTAACTTGTCAGATAAACCCGTACCGATTCTCAGTCTGCCCTTTGTCCATTCGTATAGGTAGCACGCATCTCAGCCTTAAGTTGTCAGATTGACCCGCACTGACTCTCAGTATGTCCCCCAATCGCACAGGTAACACGTATCACGGCCTTAACTGTTCCGATTGACCCGTACCGACTCTCAGTCTACACATCCCCATTCGTACAGGCAGCACGCATCACGGCCTTAACTTGTCCAATTGACCCATATTTACTCTCAATCTGCCCCCAACCACACAGGGAGCACGAATCACAGCCTCATTAGATTAACCGGTGCCTACACTCAATCTATTCCTAATCACACACCATTCGGCTGTCATACATGTTAAGCTCTTAATGGTATCACAAATGCAAACTCTGAACCGTGTATCGCTGCGTGGTCGCGTCAGCATGTGATATGGTGATCTGATCCGAAGACTTCGGGCACAACAGCACGCCTCCGTTCCGCATGAATATCTCATACACGCCATTCGAACAATATCTTGTCACTGAGACTCCTCATAAGTCATGACACAATCCCATGACACAATGAACCGATCCAATTAAGGGATATGACACTTGAATAAATGACACAAGTTACTTCGGCTTGATGAATACTTCGAATGCGTAGTTATATCACGCCAAGATTAGCTTATGGCAAAAACATCATGCGTAACCACTACGCCTAAATATGCCATTACCAACGTATACTTCAGTGTACCGAACTTCAATGAGTCCCTCTCCGGCACACCGCACATTATTTACGCTTATCCCGTTGCCTTTCCAGTTACCACAGTCGACTCAGTCGCCACCGGTCCACACTGTCCACCGCACCGGGTACCAGTCGTCGCCACAGTCGTATCATAGTCACCGCTGCGGCAGATACCAGCCACCACCATAATTGCAGGCACCGGCAACCACTATGGTCACCCTTTCGCTCAGACGTCATCTGGCCCACACTGTCAGACACCACTCGGATCATGGTGATGCCAACCCCGGACGAGAACCGCTGCATGCAGTATCCGGCTGCCTTATCAGCAGCTGGACCCGGTTCAGCTCCTGGTGGCGACACAGAAGGGTTAGACGGTGGCAACCATACGTCGCCGCTTACATGGTACGGCCAGACGACACCGACCACACCAACACAACTCGCACGATACGGCCAGACGACACTGACCCACAATTCATCCAGTTCTACCAGATTATGCCTCCTGCTATCTATAAAACTTGACATGCTATGCTGATGGGGCAAAGAATATTCGATAACCCTCGTGAAACTACATCAGTCAGGCTTCATTGAACAAATTCTGTACGGTAAAATAACGTGGGGAAACGGCATTAGTTAGCCTTTGGAAACTGAATCAGATGTGCATTACTGGACATCGACGGATGCGATCTGTAACATGTCAATTCATCATAGATGTCAAAGCTACTATTACATAGCGACTAGTCCAGCTATATGAAAAACTAAACATACTTGGACAATGGGGAAAGCGAAGTTAGATATGTCATGTCCAACTAGAAGTACTGTTCTATATGTTGGCAGCATGTGGCCAACGATAGATCAAATCAGGCCACATGTGTCAACGTTTGACATTGGATGATCTAACCCGGTAGTATTATCTGGTAAGGCCACGAATGACGAGGAGCGCCAGACCACCGCATGGTCCGCGGAGCTCCGGCATGGCACGTGGAGTATGGCTCGCGGGGCTGCCACGCCGGTAGCGTACACGATACGCTGATTTTCGTGTTCGTGTCAGATTCCAGCCAGCAGCTTAGTTTGATAGGATTAATCAACGCGGATGGCGGAGAACGGTCATTGGGACTGTCCGTGATGGCTGGTGAACGGGTTGATAAACATCATCCGATTATCACCTGATACTTAGTACTGTGAACGCCTATGTGGTTGTGGGGAACAGTGTGTGGTCGTGTCATAGGGGCTTTACTGCGCGTACGGCACGGAACACCGCAATAGGTGATCCCGCCAGTGTAATGCATTCTAATTGTTTACGTGAATAAACGAAGCGTGATCCCATGAAGAAAAAATCACTATCTTGGATCTCGATGTGCCAGCATGCACAACCCATGATTGTTCTTTACTTGCTTCTTAGATGCAAATGTAGCAAACTTGTAAACCCACAGCTGGGGCGTTCCACGACAGATCGACAAATTAAATTTCGATTTTGCACCCCCACATCTCAGATTTTGATGAAAATGAGTCTATAGGGTTATCAGCAGCCCTAAACACGCCTGTGACATTTTCAGGCCTCTCCGACTTCCGGGTTTCGAGCTACAGCCTGCGACATTTTTACATTCGATGCATACATGGCTTTGTTTGGCAGGATTTTTCCCTGCTACATTGAATGATAAGTAGGTGAGTTTGTACATCAAAATGATTGCAATCCCATGCAGAATGAACGTTTATCACTATCGAAACCATAGCAATTAAATATATGTCAAATATAACACTTCAAAAAATGCCAAGTTCTCTTGAGCAATTTTCCCCTTCGATATTGTAATTTTTGATATTTTTTAATGAAAGAGCGTTGATTATTACCTATATTTCATCAATAAAAAAGTGGTTATCGGCTTATAAATATTTTAACCATAATTTCAAACACCAACCGCCCGGCCTCATTTTACCCAATACGGCGTCGTTCAGCAACGGCCGCGGCCAGCTGCTGCCAACGGGGGATAGGGGTGCTGGCGGCTGTCGTCCGCGGCCCGTGGGATTGAGAGGACACTATGCAGATTATTTATAAACACCAGGCAGGACGTTTTAGAACTTCATTTATTATTCACACAAATAACAAGCCGGAAAGTACATGTACATTTGCGAATGCTAACGAGATGGTACAATGGTGTTATCGTTTGATAACACGCAAAAACTGCGGCATTCAATCTTTCCAGCCTCTCGCCAATACACAACAAACGGATGAACGGTACACTGTGGTGCGTTCGAGTGATATGAGTGAATTTCGTCTGGAACTACAAAAGTGTAGTTTTCTGAAAAATATAATATGATCAGTGCTTCATGCTCAGGTAGCTGCTTTTTTAGATCGTCGAAATATTTGCTTTGATGCTGACTCGTGAAATGATGCCGAGTAAGTGTCACAATGGCGTCACACAGTTTGTCAAGAAACTCGTCCATAGGAAGAACAATTTCGGTCAAAGTGCAACGATCCGTGCTTAGCCACTGACTAAATCTGACTTCGTCCACCAAGTCTGATATTTCCCCTGCCTGCGCATTTAAAGTGTCGATCAAATATGACCTGACACCGTCCTGACCTGGACAGTTTTCACACTTTTGCAGCATACAGGCTTCCCTTCCGACATCACAAACCGCGTGCTTCAACAGGTCCTTGTAGGTAATGTCTTTTAAGCCCAGAGACGCTAACATTAGCTTCACGTTCTGGTAATAGCAACATACACAAACCGTATGAGTGCCGTTGCTTCCCAACAGGACACAGTGTTTGGGGCGGAGGCTGGCGAACTTCGAAAACCCAATGCGCGGGTTGCTACCGTTCTCTTTATAAAGTTGGTAAATTTCCTGCAAATTACCCAGAATCAAACGTTTCTGGTTCTTTACTTTAACCCCATTCTCATCTCTTACCGTCACATAGTCTTTTTTTTCCAGGACATATTCTACTCACTTCGTCAGATTCGTAAAAGGATTTTACCTTTTGGCATTCCTCCTCGGATATTTTTCTACCCTTGGAGTAGGGTGGTATCTCGGGCAAAATTCCCTTTTCCGCTTTGAGTTGAAAGCTACGACGCACCATGTACCAAGTGGTTCCAAAAAACTCAGCGGTTTTTCTGCCGAAAAAGGAGACAACGTGAGGATCCGCAGGCGGCGCTGAGGGTCGGTTGACTTTTGAAACTCCTCTTTCAACTCATCCATCAGGCGCTCGTATCTGAAAACAAAAATGGTCCCTGTCAAGAAAATTCGCGAAAAAATATATTAATACCAGTGCGAGACGTTTATGTTTATCAAGACTAAAGCTATGCATTTTTTATAGCTGCAATAATCCAGGATTTATTGCATACAAGATTTAAAATGGTCTTAGCGTAACATTTGACCGTACATTATTTATTTATTTGTACGGTACCTATATAATTAAGCTTTTTAGTCAAGAATGATCCTAATGGCTTGTCTCTATCTGTTTCGTATCCATTTGTGCGTGTATCTAGTTATACGTATTTGAAACATACCTCCATCCTCCCATCAATATACACAACGAATTTCAAGATATAGGAGCGAGGGTAATATGGCACATCCTTTTGTTTGAAACTTTCCTGTCTGCATTCTACAATCACGGCACCTGAATTTAAAAAAAAATACCTTTCCAGATCCTTCTCCTGTTCCAGTCGATTTTTCTTCACCGGAGTGGTACCCGGAGTCGGAATATCCACGCCTAAAGATCGCTCCAGTTTGCGTTTGAGCGATGTTGTGACACTTTTCAACTTTTTTTGATCCCAGGGATTTTCTCGTCGATGCATGTATGCCTCCTGCAGAGAAAGAAATACTTATGTTATAGGGTCATTTACAAAATATATTATATTTGTAAAATGTGTAGAGTGTTTAGCCAATATATATTTGGATGGGTAATGTGTATGGAAATACATGTATATGCAAAATGCTGAATGTAAAGCATGGTGTTTTAGATGCGCCAAAAAGGAAAAAGTAATCCAAAGAAAACAACTAGTACTCACTTTTCTGCACCGGAGATTCTCCGAAATCTTCCAAAACAAGCTGAACATTCTGCTCCGCAGTATCAGAATCCCGGTACTCAGAGCTTGTTGTGCCCCCGGAGTGTTCCGGAGTGCTCCTGACATCGTCGCACAGCTCTTCACTGCTGGACGCAAGACTTTCCGGTGCCGTTTCAGCTTCGGGGAAGCTTTTGGGGTCCTTTGTCAGCCTGGTACGGCAGTTGCAGCAGAGCAAAGTTGTCTCTGTGATCCTCATATCACCGACTTGACTGACAAGTGTTTTGGACGCCGTTCTCAAGCCTCCCCGAGCTCTTGCTTTGTGCCTTGCAAAAGTATCGGCACAAAAAGGATGATTAGAACGCTTCATGGCTTGGTTGATTAGACCACACACTTGTCTTCACAACACCTATTACTACGACCTGTCCTTCACCTCGCACTCCTACGAACTGTCCTTGCGAACTGTCTAGTTTCACAGACTCACCCCCTGAGTAAACACGCATACTGCGCAGTACGCGCGGGGGCCAGGGGGGAGGTGGCAGTCACGTCTCCCATATCATCTTCCCGGGACGCGCGTCTCTTTTGTTGTCATCCCACGCTCGGCTCCCCCTTCCCCTCCCCCTCCCCCGGCAGGCGTATCGCGAGGCAGCGGCAGCGCGCGCGCCGGTCCGGTGAGCGCAGCGCCCACATTCACCGCATTTCATTCGTCTTTCCAAGTCGATAACCACTTTTTTAATGTTTCTAGGGTAAAAAACTACGCTCTTTCATATGAAAGTGAGAAAAAATACGATATCGGAGGGGAAAATGTTTTTAATTTCTTTTCAATTTTTTATTTGGCTAGAGTCGGCAAACATTACGTAATGAAAGTTTAAATGGTGGCATAGTCATATTCTTCAATGTTTTGTCTTCATTTTGACGTATAAATTTGTTCAGTTACTGAAAAATGACTCAGAGAAAATTAGCACCAAAGATAGTCATGTCAGTGCAAAATGTAAAAATTATATAGTTCATAACTAGAAAACGGTAAACCTAAGAGACTTCAAAATAGCACGGGCATGTTCAGCGATGCTGATAACCCTATAGAACCATTTTCATCAAAATCTGAGGTGTGAGGGTGCAGGTCACATGTCGATTTGTCGTGGAATGCCCCTGATGTCATCACACCTCACCAATGTGATGTCATCATTCACATTGAAAAGGAAGTATCAGCACTGGAAACAAGTGGTCTCATCTTCCAAGGCATGCTCACAAGCATAGTATTCTGAAGCAAAATCAAATTCTTCCCAAAAGACCTTTTACAAAAATTACCTATTTTGGTAAAATTCATTAAATTAAATATCATAAAATTAAAGAAAAATAAAATGAGTTTCACATTTTTCAATCAACATGTGGTACTACATCTACCACCTACTAAAGGTTGAAAATAGCTGAGATCTTAATGAATTTACTGGATCAAGCACACACACACACACAACACACACACACACACACACACACACACACACACACACACACGTATATTTTGATGTGCCCCACAGCCCAAATAACCAACCAACAAACACATTGATATTTTGTCTGGGTATGAATGATCTACTCTGGTCAAATCACCCTAAAGCCCAAATAACTAACTAACCAACATATATTTTGTCATGTGATTTTGCTAACTTGTAGTAGGTGATAGATGTAGTGCCACTTGTCAACCAAAAATTGAAATCCTCCCTGTCTCGTTACCCATGTCTTGTCTTGTCGAGGAGGCGATATCATACCTGGCCGGCTACATCGCTTTTAAGTGCCACAATATTGACAGCAGCCTAGGCTCTCACTCGAAGGAGGTGGTAGCAGCTGATCTAAACGTGCCGAATAGTTGGATTATGGGATTGAGTCGCGGTGACTTGCCTGTGCCCAGCGAAACCTGGCTGGGCAAAGTCAGTGTCATGGAGAGCGTGTTTCGCCACATTATGGGAGATAGGCACCTGAACAAGCCCAGTGTGCAAACAATTTTGCAGCGAGCTATTGTCGAGCATGTGTCAGGGCTCGACGGCCGTGTGGTGGGACAGTTCCCCAGAACGAGGATGTGGTTGCGGATAAAGCTCCTGAACGATTATAAGACAGCAGCTGCTAACCACAGGAGGTCGGCTCGTCAGGTCCGCCAGCACGCCGCGTAGCTCCGGCAAACCTGAGAAATGAATGCTCGCGCCCGCATAATGATGCACTTCCAATACTGTGGTATGTAGTCGTAATTCGTGTGTAATACTGTGCATTCATGATAATTTTTACTTCCGTTAGCTGTTGTGGTGACCCCCTTGATGTATATATGCTCGAGTGTTTTTGCAATGTTAAGAACTTTCAGTGCCCTCACATGTTGCATCGTATTTGACCGAGATGTCGGTGACAGTAATCGTCGCGCACCCTCAGTCACATTTTGATCATCGGGTAGGCTAGCTACTGATATAGTTCAGCAATAATTAAGGGCATGGTGGAGTGTGACGACATCCAGCTCACTGTCCGCCAGAAGGAAGGCATATTGCGATATTACTGCTCAAACTCGGATGCCAATGCACAGTGCACCAGTTCGTCGGCGTGCATGCATCAAGCACTGTACGTTTGCATATTCCCGTTCAGCTTATGCATGTTCGTCGCCCGATAAGGTGCCGTTTCTTCGTATAGACCACTCGCTGACTATTCGCCTGAACTGTGAACGTGTCCCCGAACACCGATGAATTATCCCAGACCATAGATCGGCACCGTTCAATTGTCTCAGTCATGATCAGCAACATATTTTGCGTCCATTTGCTCAATTAGTCTGTTCAATAAATATGAGCGTGCTGAAGATTTTCCTGTATCGACGAGAACACCGGCATTGAACATTCACTGCAGTTAAATCGACTGTGATTGCGGTTTGATAATACTTATAGCTGTGTACCGCTCGTACTTGTGCTCAAACCACAACACCGTAGAACCACCCGAGTGAAACTAACATGCACCAAACCCAAACTGTGTAGTATATGATTATATTTATAAAGTGCTAATAACACTGAACATATTCTACATAATTCAGTTACCGACATGTGGAACAGCTGGCATACCCAGTGCAGGCCCACCTGCTGCCTGGAGGTGAACATTGATTGATTGATTATTTGGGCTTAAGGGCGCGCCGACTGCGAGGACATTTAGCGCCAAGGTGAACGTCAGCGGCGGACCCCCACGGACTGACACCGCTCAGCGTATGCCGATCACAGCGGCAGCACCCGCCACCGCCGTCTTAGCGGCGCCACCGCCACACAGTAACCACCATCATACCATTACCATCACTACCTATCACGGCCGCCATCTCCATGGTGCACTACTGGCATCCTGGGGCGCCAGTCGAGCTTTTACCCCCAGTTAGGCTGTTTTTAAGCGTGTGTTCAAGGCAACGTAATGCGAAAAAAGAGTTATAGCGACATATCGTCTGCAATACCTTATTGCCACATTGCTATATTACATACCACTTGTGATGTGATACATACTACTTACTCTTAGAATATGACTTGCTTCTCTATTACTACTATTACTCTAAACTATCTTATTACTTATGTTACTCTCCGAACGAACCAAAAATTAATTAACAGTGAGTTCACACTTGGAAGCGCGGCCTACATATTGATGTCTGCATAGTTCATACACCACATACTTTCCTACTTACGAACGAGTAACCCTTGACAGCTCGAACAACTCTACCAGCATACACAATTAACATCGCTCGTCAGGCACAACATCGAACAGTTATGGAACGAATCACTGACGCACGCGGACTATGCGTCCAAAGCGGGTCTAGCGCGGTCATGTGCCCACAGTGATCACCAACACCATGCATCATGTCCGCACGAGCTCCTTGCTGTCTGGTCCCAGTCGCGTCGGACGGCTCGGTCTCCGGCGCGCTGTGTGGGACTTGTCGGGCGCGCTGTGATTGGTGGTGCAACACTGCATCTACGTCGCTTTGCAACATCAATCAGTGGGCGCTGCTGGAAAGTACAGATACCGTTAGAACTTCCGCCCAACACGAACGCACTAAATCACCCGTCTTGCTCACACACACATACACACATATCACCAGTCAGTAGAGCTGCCGTCCGGCGACGCCAACGGTCTGCATGCACACAAGACCTGTTGTGCATACCGTATGCGACTGGCCCCTATGATGCGTGGTGCGCACAGAGGACCGGAACGGAGGCCGAGGTCCCTCCTGTGGCTGAGGGAGCAGTTTCCAAACTTATAGGTCCGTCATTTCGGCTCCCAGCGTACCTTTCCTGCCTGTCCCGCCCGTACTTGCAATTTCAGTAGTGCTGTGCGGCTGCTGTTGTTGGCCTCACTATCGGTGTGATGGCGGCCCTGGGACGCGTTGGCCGCATGGAGCTTCGTCTCCCGTGCACCACACGGATGGGCTGACATATGGTTTCACGCACGGGCCGATTTCGCACACAGAGAAGGGAAGATGACTGAGACGTTGCTGAATTGGAACCACCCCCGTCCTCAGTTTGACCCTACTCTGGTATTCGGCCAATGCCTGATTCGGAGAGCTGTAACGGTGTCTGCAGATCTCATCCCAGCATGGGCACCCCTGTCTGGACTAAATGCAGGTTTGTCCGTCATGATCTGCCACTGGGGATCGTAACATAACATAACATGTGCATGTATGTCCCAACGCATGTAGATGATACCCAGTAAGGCTCCAGAGGGCATCTGCAAGAATCGTGGGAAGTTTCCGAAGCTGTTCATGGCATAATTATCTGGTATGCTCACCGTCGATATACTGTCAGCCAGCATCTGGAGCTCTGTCTTACACAGACATGCTTGTAATGCGACAGCCACAACTTGCACACTGACCTGTTCTGGTCTCCAGTGGCCCATACCTCATTTGCTCATTACCTCATTGCGACCTCAATCTCACCTTTTGCCGGAAACCTTAGGTGCCGAGACAAGTGTGTTCCACTACAGGTCTAACAGTCCCATTCCTGCTGTTCCTGCTATGCACGACACATGTGGTCACCGCGGAAGTGCTCACACGAAGGCAGCCTCGAAAGGCATGATTTGGACGACATTACAGGTGGACGTATGCTAGGTGGCGGCACAATCATGGAGAGGTCATGTAGGTGACATACGTCAGAGACCAGGTCGTGACCCATGTACAATGTGAGGTCAGGTGATGGCACGGGTCAAATTGTGATGAGCGCCGATCTGGCAGTGACAGGCCAAGGGAGAGGTCATGTAGTTACACCGACGCAGAAAGAAGTGAGGCAGACACAAAAAATTGAAAGGTCAGCTGATGACACCAGGATATATAGATGCAGGGAGAAGGTGGGTAATGACGCATGCACTACGGGAGGTCAGGTGATGGATGATCCAGGCATATTGAGATACCAGGCTGTGACAGTCACAGGGAAGGGTCAGGTGACAGTGCAAGTCAAATTGTGGCACAGGTCAGGCAGTACTCATATAGCAAGTCGTGACACTTGTATGGAAATATTTCAGGTAATGACAGGGGCATGTGTAGAGGTCCAGGTGGTAATACAAGAACAGGCACACCGGCCCCTGTCAATGTCCATTGGCAGCCGGAGACGTCATCTGGGCGCTGATTTGGGTTCAGCAGATTATCACGACATCAAGAAATGGTACTTTTCCGCGTACGTTCCTGACTAAGAAGTATACGTGGGTGGTGCAAATTATACGTCATCTGAAAGCTTGTTTCAAGGTATTTCGATAATCATGGGAGACTTTCACATGAATATGTTAGTTATTGTGTAAAATGGTGTTATTTAGACCCATGTCATATCCATCGACATTATTTAACTTAAGCGGGCAAATCGACTCGGTGTTAGTAGCGCAGTTGGTAGCGCGTCGGTTTGCCGACTCGGAGGTAGCCGGTTCGAGCCTGGAGGCCGGCAGCTTTTTGTGCGCGTCGTGGCAAGTCCTTCTAATAAGCGACAATGAATTAAGACACTGTTCACATGGGACGATCTTTTTCATAAAGAGAAGGGAAATACGCAGATATTATGCAAGGCTGGGGTTCTGCCACCTTAAATTTATGGTTGGGCACTTCTTCTAATCAGCCAGACATAGGAAATACGGAACACGTCACCACTTATGGTAGTGTCCAGGCCCACAGTCCCTTCCTGACACGGGCGGCGGACCATCGGGGGTCGGACAGGAGACAGGATCCCCTGAATTTAATCATTTGTGGCACTACGGCAGTGCATTGCAAATATTGAGCTAAAAACTAACGGTTGCCCTTTCCCCTCCCACCAGTACACACCGACCAACATTAGTCCCTGCTCCTAGAGGTGCCCATACAATAACAGTACATGATTATCAAGGTGACAAAACCAACAATTGTGCATGCTGCCGAACAGTCAAATGACTGGACCCGAGCTGGAGTCAGAGCGATGCCAGTTCTAAGCTCGGCTCCACGCCTTTTACGATACACGGCGAACACACGCCGCCAGGACTGCGACAAGCATTGCTTTGACAGGAGCAGACGTTTGCTAAAATATTTCGGTGACAATCCTGAACTTTCTGGAGTGCCGGCGCAAAATAAAAAATCATGCTTTTCGTGCCATGAACGCTCGATTTAGATTCGGCAACAACTTTGTGGAACCCGTAAGCGCTAAAACGGATTTCAGATGCCTGCATGAGGATTTCGGTTCGATTATCATGCATTGTCAAAGGCTTAACGCGGAACTTGGCAAGATTTGGGAAGCATCCCCGTTCATTCCCCACGGTGGCTTTGCCCATGTTCGCACACCGTTATTCGGCATTTTCAGTCGAAATGAATTGGCTGCGTCGCTGACGCCATGTGAATCAAACTTCTGTCATGCATGCAATAATGCAGGGTAACAGCAATTTCTATGCCAGACCAGCTCGGAAGCAACTTTAATAAGAGCTTAATTTGTGCTTGGAATGGACAATTGCCACGTAATACCATACATCTTTTTAATTAAATGTGTTTTATTTTTAACTAAGGAAAATATTTTCCTTTTAAAATATGCTTTCTTTATTCGCGTCGTGCAACCTGAAATGCCACCCAGGTAGCTCAGTTGGTTAGAGCGCTGGCCTGTGCTGGTCTCCCCTGTCCTGGCAACACAGGGTTCGGGTCGCTTGGCGCGCTCGCGTTTAGCCCACGGTCGGGAGTATGAGTTGGCAGCTGGCCCGATAAGGCCGGGGACGAGCTACCGGGCGGCCGTGTCGGTGTATTGACGGCACGATAAACTTTCGATCAAAATTCTGCCGTTGAAAAGGAATTCGTGGATCGGGTGGTGGGGCGAGGGTTCACGCAACAAGCTCTGCTTAGCAATAGAACCCTGGTCCCTAAAGCCACCCCAGCAACAACTGGGACTAAATTTTAAATAAAATAAAAAATCACGCATTTTGCAGTACAGCACGACATAAATACGGTAACAAAAGTTGTTTATCGATCAGACTTTAATACGAGGAGCATGCATCTGGAGAAGACAAGACTGCCAAGATTGAGGGAGGCCCTCACTCCCACTGCCGATTGTTTCTCGGTTGTGTAGTCTGTGGTGGAAGTGAATGTGCATTTTTGGCGCAGGGACTGCGTTCGTCATTTCGCGCACATGAATATATATATATATATATATATATATATATATATATATATATATATATATATATATATATATATATATATATATATATATATATATATATATATATATATATATATATATATATATATATATATATATATATTTATATATATATAAATATATATATATATATATATATATATATATATATATATATATATATTCCGGCGCCCAACAGAGTGCGTATTAAAACGATACATTGAGGAAGCACAACGCAAGACATATATTGGGAGAAGCAAACACATGAAGCAGAAAAAGAGCCTTGGGTTCCTTTACGACGCAATTAGCTGCAAGGCCATATAGCGTCGCCAACTTCTCAATCCGACTGGTCGCGGGTGGACTCGGTAATTCCGCTGGTTGCGGGACTCGAACCCATAATCTTGCGGTCAAAAGCCCAACACCCTACGGACTAGGCTACCGCGGCTCCACCAAACACGTGACATAAGAGGTTATCGGTAGCAGGTGCAGATAAGCCACGGTACTTAATGAGATTGCATTGCGGCAATACATTACAATACCTAACATTACAGTACGTACATATGAAAAAGATTCTTGGCTTTTAGAGAGAGTACAAAAGAGGGCTACAAAAATGGTTAATGGCATAAGCAACCTGGCATATGAGGAAAGATTGAAGAAATTGAATATGTTTTCACTTAGATATAGAAGGCTGAGAGGAGATCTCATCGAGGTCTTTAAATTTGTCAATGGTCTGGAGAGGGGATACCTTGGGGAAATGTTTGAATTTAACAGAAATGATGCAATTAGAGGTCATAAATTCAAAATTAAAATTAACCACAGCAGAACAAGGTTAAGGCAAACTTTCTTCACCAACAGGGTAGTGGAACACTGGAACCAGCTGCCAGAAAACATCGTCAGTAGCAGCACATTGGACATCTTTAAAAACAGCATAGACAATCATTATAAGAATAGAGGGCTTGCTTTTCAGTATTGCAGGGAGGGCTGATTGGCAGATTTGGTGGGCAACTGGTTCAGTGTACAGAGTGCAACCAAGAAGGGCCCTTGTGGCTCAGAGTTGCACTAATCATTTATGTCTTTATGTCTTTATGTCTTTATATCTGGCACCTTATAAAATCGGACGAACTGGCAAGAATAGATGGAACATCCTCATCGTGACATCTGTGGCTGAGAAGAACTCGACATCCATACAAACACAGACTATTCACGAGCACCGTAGTGGGACGATGGGTACGCGTAAACCTACAGGCTGCGCTCTACCGACTTCACAAACACAGGCACATATCAGCTGTTGAGCTTGACATACACTCGGTGCGACTGCAACACGTACGTTTAGTCTCGTGTAATATTTGTGTAGAAAGTCATGATATGCTGCTATATGATCAACGGCAGGTGATGCACCTATACGTCCAAACAATGAAAGATTCAAACACTGATCTGAATGTGAAGCATCGCCCAAGTGCGGCCCATACTTCGCAGTCACTGAGCAAACTGCTCGGCTTTCCGCTGCTGCCGCTTTGCGAGCTTGGCGACGTTCACCTTGTTCACCAGCCCGAGATGAATAAATGTCCGGATCCTCGCAAAGCACTTAATTATATTTTAACTGTGGAATTGAATCTGGATTCCAACACCTGGCGGTAACTTTCAATGACCTCTGGATGTCTGCTGAGATTGTTGGGTTCTTGGGCATGGTGAACACAAAACGCTGCATCCATCTCTCTGAATGTGTGGAAGAATTCCTCGGTGGGAACCGTCAGGTCGCTAAGGCTTAGGAGGAGAGTCCAGAACGCTTCTCGTGGTTCATCTTCGGGATACGCAAATGGGTGCCCAGCGATCGGTCCGCTGGTTTCTTTCTGGCCATGTACCAGACCACACATCATTCCCCCCCCCATCGCCACGCTTAGCATTTAACATTTCTTCAATTCACATCATTATCTGATGTGATTTGAAGGAACCTGATATTCACTTGTATGGGAAATGAAATCTCAGCAAATCGGCAGTTCAAGCTCATGTGCTGATATCTAGAAAAAAAGTAATTTCACTAAAAAATAATATTAATATCCTTCAACTAAGATTTTTCAAACACTAGGAAAAACACTAATGTTGACAATGACAGTACATGCTATCCCCCACGCCATAAGACATAAGAGGTTATGGAAAGTGTGGGGAGAATATGGAATAATATGGAAAATATGGAAAGTGTGGGGAAATGGGGTTTTTGGTGGCCAACAAAGAACACTGATGTCAAATTACAAAAATATCCTAACTGAATCTAACCTAAACAACTGATGTTGGACCTCCTAAAACATACTCATGTTCGGTCATCTAAAACCTGCCGATATTGTATGCTGGATGTTGAACGTGATTCACGAAGGAAATGGTAGATCCATTGTACCTTAATTACACACTCGCATCAATTGTGCACCGTATATTAATTAACCTCGTGACATGGACACTCAGTTAATGGGAGCATACATTTTGTATCCTAGGCTGTATCTGTTATCATTACTCCATGTAGAAAGGGCTGGCGATTATTCTGCTGGAATATCATGATAAAAATGTTAGAAATAGCCACATGCAAATATATGTATTCATTTTTTTTTTGGTATAATTAAACCTGGTTTTGGCTTTCCGTGCATGACTGCCTATCCTGTCTTCTTCTGATCTTTCACTACTCCCAAGTAGCCTGGTTCTTCATTCAACACAGTTTATGGAAAATTATTTGTAAGATACTGGGAAGAAGTTGCTAGTAAGCTTCAAGAAGTTCAGTCCATACATCTGTCTAAAAAAATTGTCTTCATTGGGGGTTCTTATATATAAATACCAAGGTTTTTGGAACTTGGAGGATAGAATAGAAACAACAGTGTTTGTCCTGAAAAAGAGGTAGGTTAGGGTTAGACTGTGGAAGGATTGTGATGATAACTCAACCAGCATTGTTGCATATGTGATGTCAAAGATATTCAATGGGTGACATTGGTTTGGATGCACTGTTTATACATTTAACATTATCCTTCAGTACCAATTACCCAAATCAAAGCAACACATTTCGCATTACTTCACTTACGAACTGAAAAGCATGCATTTGCGCTGGAATACAATGGTCATATCATCTTAATGACATTCAGAAACATGCATTTACAATTTTGTTTATTGAAATGCCACCTCAACTAAAATGCAAATCTTCTTCTGCAGGTGCAATTGTAAAAACCTCACACAGCTCAAGTCTTGCCTCTCTTCAGAAGAGAACAGAAATTAGCTTCCAATAAAAAAAAATCACATTCATGAACAACTCGATCTGAAAATTGAGGAAGGTAAAGAAATGCCTAACTTATCACAACCTCATTTTAGCTTTGCCTAGGTAAAAATGTGGAAAACGTCACTTGTAGACACTCAAAACTGCAATAATGAAACCTTAAATCATATCTCGCACAGTACAGGTGAGAGTGGTCACATTTTAACCACATCAATCAACTTTGCATTGGAAAGGCATATCAAAAATTCAAAAATCAACTAAAAAGTACATATTTCCCTGAAAAATTATTTTAAGGTCTCATATTTTTTGGCAATTACACCAGTATTTTTAGTGGCTACTAATAATTGGTACCACACCAGCTACAGTGAAGTAATCCTGCACAACCACTTTCATGTTCAGAATATGGCACAACACTACAAAACAATTATATGTTTTAAAGTAGATCTATGTGAGTTGTTAGATGACTTTGATAGAGAGAACCATCTGAATATGGATACCATCTTCATTTTTTCTAAATTCAGTAAACAGTATAATTACTGGTTTGGCAACACAAAAGCAGTAGTAGAGCAATTTCTTCCATGCCTTAAGTGTTTGGAAACTCCCTCTTACCCTACTACCACTACTGCCCAGCCATGATACAATGGGCAAGCAATTACCAAATTGTCCACAAGTTGGTGAATGGCACAGTATGGCATGATTACATATAGCACACAGAAACAATATGATAAATGACAGGGGACAAACGCACATGCTAACAATAATCACCAGATTGCATCAATGACATGCTGACGAAGTTGACATTGTGGGTACAAGGCCTTAATTCGCAAAAATTGTCTGAGGTGTGTGTTCTCAATATCAACCACGCCATAGATAAATTAATTATGGAGGTGGTGCCTTTCGGTTCAAAGCCACCGGCACGCTAGCAGAATAAGATAGAATATTCAAGCTTCAATGAATGACTGATATGCTTTACAACCAACGGGGAAACTAATCGTCAGAAAAGCGCCATAATTGTGCTAAAATGAAAGCACCATATGCAGTAGATTTATTGGTATAGTCCAAAACTAGAATATAATTCAGCAGTATTCTGGAATAAAAAAGCGCTTCTGGTATATGACGTCACTTGGCGTAGGTTTTGTCTAGTTTAAGCTAACTATACTAGAACAGCCAACTTTGGAGTACCTGTTGTCTCTAGTTATCTTGAGGCACATGAGCAACAAACACAGAAAGGGAGAAAAAGGGTATGTGATGGTATGTGACAGAAGGGGAGGTTAGTTAGTTATTGGGGTTTAGGGGCGCATCGACTGCAGAGGTCATGCAGCGCCCGAAGGGGGAGGTTAAAGGGGGAGTCCATAGACAGGTGCATCTCCAGGGGATCCATCGGTTTTTTTTTTAATGGGGTAGAGGGTATATGATTGTGTTACGAATGTTATGTGACCTACCTAAAGATAAGCATTATTAATGATGTGTTCCTGATCTGTAACTTAGCACTCTTGTGTTGGTCACTGCTTTTGTGTGATTTATTGCCTAGTTTATACTTACTTATGCTATTCATAGGTCAACATAAGACTAACTGTCCTCCCCTGATGAAGCACCACCTTTCTGTGGTGGGGGATTGCATGCTCTAATGACCTGGTAGATTAGTGCAATGGTGAGGAGCCAGACTAGGAGTGCCACACTCAATTGGCAATAATTAACTGTTGAACATCAACTTAAACACCAAGCTCCAATGCCCTGAGATTATTATTTACTGACTAGAAAACACAAGGTAAATGCATTAAAACACCATCAAAGGAATCAGCAATATACCTGGCCTAAACTGATACCAAGTGGTGAATTACTGGAAAAACATTGAAGAAATGTCCCAGATCTTGAAAATGTTGAAAACGATTAACATCATTTGCCAAAGCTAACCTATGAATGCAAAAATAGCATTTCCACATCTGCAAAACAAATCCTAATCCAGTGAGTTGCTTAATTGAGTATTGTTGTATTTTAAGGTGATCAACCATTGAATTATACACACATAAACCCAACCCAATCAAAAGTGTTTGTTTAGGCTTGGCTAGGGTTTGTGTTGGGTTGAAAAAAAAATTGATTTTTTTGTTGGGAGATTCTAGAATACAATGTGAGTTTTGCTTTCTTCAAAAGCAGGCTAGGGTGGGTTAAATTACACTAGGTTAGGTTTTTATTTGGCATTTTTGAAGGAATACTCTTTGAAATCCTTCCAAACTTGTATTTTAAAGCTAAAGGGGGAGTTAGGCTAGGTTAGACTGTTATGTTACATTCATTCTTTTTAGCATTATATTAGAGCTATATTAACTATCTCCAAGCCCCTCTTATTGTAATTTTTATTGAGAAGTCAGAAGGAAGCATTTGCAGAGGAAATGAGTGGTCACATCATCCTATTCATGTTCATAAATGTTGCATTGTGACAAATTTGAAGAATTCATAAAACGCTTGTGAATTCACAAATTCACAAAACTAAAATCATAAAACATTGTGATTGCTGTGTAAGTGTGAAAAAAGCATAGAAAGAGTATACTGAACAAATGTAAATACCACCTTCCATAATGATAGCTGAGGAAATGAATGATTAAGCTGATGATAGAATGACCAACATTAATGAAGAGACAATATGTTAAGAATAGAGCAATATGCCAGGTTACAGAAGATGGTTGGCATAACATGAAAAGGTTACTTGATTGATTATTGGTTATTTTGGCATAGGAGTACATCAGCTGCTATTGCTTATGTAGCAACAATATGTGCTTTTTCACATAACACTTCACTGCATGGCTCTAATTTTGGAATGGTTTGTTTTGTTTATTTATAGGGTGGTTCTTCATGCATTTTATGCATGATCATGGCTAATGGTGCTGCCCACACTATTTTGTGTGTGGGACACATGATTGGGAAATGCCCTGAGCAGTGCAAGTGTTGAACGTGGGACCTTTGGTACCCAGAACTCAACATTTTAACTACTTGGCCATCCTGACTCTAGTAATAGAGAAGCAAGTTATATTCTAAGAGTAAGTAGTATGTATCACATCACAAGTGGTATGTAATATAGCAATGTGGCAATAAGGTATTGCAGACGAGATGTCGCTATAACTCTTTTTTCGCATTACGTTGCCTTGAACACACGCTTAAAAACAGCCTAACTGGGGGTAAAAGCTCGACTGGCGCCCCAGGATGCCAGTAGTGCACCATGGAGATGGCGGCTGTGATAGGTAGTAATGGTAATGATATGATGGTGGTTACTGTGTGGCGGTGGCGCCGCTAAGACGGCGGTGGCGGGTGCTGCCGCTGTGATCGGCATACGCTGAGCGGTGTCAGTCCGTGGGGGTCCGCCGCTGACGTTCACCTTGGCGCTAAATGTCCTCGCAGTCGGCGCGCCCTTAAGCCCAAATAATCAATCAATCAATGTTCACCTCCAGGCAGCAGGTGGGCCTGCACTGGGTATGCCAGCTGTTCCGCATGTCGGTAACTGAATTATGTAGAATATGTTCAGTGTTATTAGCACTTTATAAATATAATCATATACTACACAGTTTGGGTTTGGTGCATGTTAGTTTCACTCGGGTGGTTCTACGGTGTTGTGGTTTGAGCACAAGTACGAGCGGTACACAGCTATAAGTATTATCAAACCGCAATCACAGTCGATTTAACTGCAGTGAATGTTCAATGCCGGTGTTCTCGTCGATACAGGAAAATCTTCAGCACGCTCATATTTATTGAACAGACTAATTGAGCAAATGGACGCAAAATATGTTGCTGATCATGACTGAGACAATTGAACGGTGCCGATCTATGGTCTGGGATAATTCATCGGTGTTCGGGGACACGTTCACAGTTCAGGCGAATAGTCAGCGAGTGGTCTATACGAAGAAACGGCACCTTATCGGGCGACGAACATGCATAAGCTGAACGGGAATATGCAAACGTACAGTGCTTGATGCATGCACGCCGACGAACTGGTGCACTGTGCAATGCATGCACGCCGACGAACTGGTGCACTGTGCATTGGCATCCGAGTTTGAGCAGTAATATCGCAATATGCCTTGCTTCTGGCGGACAGTGACCTGGATGTCGTCACACTCCACCATGCCCTTAATTATTGCTGAACTATATCAATAGATGGCCTACCCGATGATCAAAATGTGACTGAGGGTGCGCGACGATTACTGTCACCGACATCTCGGTCAAATACGATGCAACATGCGAGGGCACTGAAAGTTCTTAACATTGCAAAAAGCACTCGAGCATATATACATCAAGGGGGTCACCACAACAGCTAACGGAAGTAAAAATTATCATGAATGCACAGTATTACACACGAATTACGACTACATACCACAGTATTGGAAGTGCATCATTATGTGGGCGCGAGCATTCATTTCTCAGGTTTGCCGGAGCTACGCGGCGTGCTGGCGGACCTGACGAGCCGACCTCCTGTGGTTAGCAGCTGCTGTCTTATAATCGTTCAGGAGCTTTATCCGCAACCACATCCTCGTTCTGGCGAACTGTCCCACCACACGGCCGTCGAGCCCTGACACATGCTCGACAATAGCTCGCTGCAAAATTGTTTGCACACCGGGCTTGTTCAGGTGCCTATCTCCCATAATGTGGCGAAACACGCTCTCCATGACACTGACTTTGCCCAGCCAGGTTTCGCTGGGCACAACCAAGTCACCGCGACTCAATCCCATAATCCAACTATTCGGCACGTTTAGATCAGCTGCTACCACCTCCTTCGAGTGAGAGCCTAGGCTGCTGTCAATATTGTGGCACTTAAAAGCGATGTAGCCGGCCAGGTATGATATCGCCTCCTCGACAAGACAAGACAAGGGTAACGAGACAGGGAGGATTTCAATTTTTGGTTGACAAGTGGCACTACATCTATCACCTACTACAAGTTAGCAAAATCACATGACAAAATATATGTTGGTTAGTTAGTTATTTGGGCTTTAGGGTGATTTGACCAGAGTAGATCATTCATACCCAGACAAAATATAAATGTGTTTGTTGGTTGGTTATTTGGGCTGTGGGGCACATCAAAATATACGTGTCTGTGTGTGTGTGTGTGTGTGTGTGTGTGTGTGTGTGTGTGTGTGTGTGTGTGTGTGTGTGTGTGTGTGTGTGTGTGTGTGTGTGTGTGTGTGTGTGTGTGTGTGTGTGTGTGTGTGTGTGTGTGTGTGTGTGTGTGTGTGTGTGTGTGTGTGTGTGTGTGTGTGTGTGTGTGTGTGTGTGTGTGTGTGTGTGTGTGTGTGTGTGTGTGTGTGTGTGTGTGTGTGTGTGTGTGTGTGTGTGTGTGTGTGTGTGTGTGTGTGTGTGTGTGTGTGTGTGTGTGTGTGTGTGTGTGTGTGTGTGTGTGCGTGTGCGTGTGCGTGTGCGTGTGCGTGTGCGTGTGCGTTGTGTGTTGTGTGTGTGTGCTTGATCCATTAAATTCATTAAGTTCTCAGCTATTTTCAACCTTTAGTAGGTGGTAGATGTAGTATCACATGTTGATTGAAAAATGTAATGACTATGTGACGGTAAGAGATGAGAATGGGGTTAAAGTAAAGAAGCAGAAACGTTTGATTCTAGGTAATTTGCAGGAAATTTACAAACTTTATAAAGATAACGGTAGCAACCCGCGCATTGGGTTTTCGAAGTTCGCCAGCCTCCGCCCCAAACACTGTGTCCTGTTGGGAAGCAACGGCACTCATACGGTTTGTGTATGTTGCTATTACCAGAACGTGAAGCTAATGTTAGCGTCTCTGGGCTTAAAAGACATTACCTACAAGGACCTGTTGAAGCACGCGGTTTGTGATGTCGGGAGGGAAGCCTGTATGCTGCAAAAGTGTGAAAACTGTCCAGGTCAGGACGGTGTCAGGTCATATTTGATCGACACTTTAAATGCGCAGGCAGGGAAAATCTCAGACTTGGTGGACGAAGTCAGATTTAGTCAGTGGCTAAGCACAGATCGTTGCACTTTGACCGAAATTGTTCTTCCTATGGACGAGTTTCTTGACAAACTGTCTGACGCCATTGTGACACTTACTCGGCATCATTTCACGAGTCAGCATCAAAGCAAATATTTCGACGATCTAAAAAAGCAGCTACCTGGGCATGAAGCACTGATCGTATTATATTTTTCAGAAAACTACACTTTTGTAGTTCCAGACAAAATTCACTCATATCACTGGAACGCACCACAGTGTACCGTTCATCCGTTTGTTGTTTATTGGCGAGAGGCTGGAAAGATTGAATGCCGCAGTTTTTGCGTGTTATCAAACGATAACACCATTGTACCATCTCGTTAGCATTCGCAAATGTACATGTACTTTCCGGCTTGTTATTTGTGTGAATAATAAATGAAGGGCTAAAACGTCCTGCCTGGTGTTTATAAATAATCTGCATAGTGTCCTCTCAATCCCACGGGGCCGCGGACGACAGCCGCCAGCACCCCTATCCCCCGTTGGCAGCAGCTGGCCGCGGCCGTTGCTGAACGACGCCGTATTGGGTAAAATGAGGCCGGGCGGTTGGTGTTTGAAATTATGTTTAAAATATTTATAAGCCGATAACCACTTTTTTATTGATGAAATATAGGTAATAATCAACGCTCTTTCATTAAAAAATATCAAAAATTACAATATCGAAGGGGAAAATTGTTCAAGAGAACTTGGCATTTTTGAAGTGTTATGTTTGACATATATTTAATTGCTATGGTTTCGATAGTGATAAACGTTCATTCTGCATGGGATTGCAATCATTTTGATGTACAAACTCACCTACTTATCATTCAATGTAGCAGGGAAAAATCCTGCCAAACAAAGCCATGTATGCATCGAATGTAAAAATGTCGCAGGCTGTAGCTCGAAAACCGGAAGTCGGAGAGGCCTGAAAATGTCACAGGCGTGTTTAGGGCTGCTGATAACCCTATAGACTCATTTTCATCAAAATCTGAGATGTGGGGGTGCAAAATCGAAATTTAATTTGTCGATCTGTCGTGGAACGCCCCAGCTGTGGGTTTACAAGTTTGCTACATTTGCATCTAAGAAGCAAGTAAAGAACAATCATGGGTTGTGCATGCTGGCACATCGAGATCCAAGATAGTGATTTTTTCTTCATGGGATCACGCTTCGTTTATTCACGTAAGCAATTAGTATGCATTACACTGGCGGGATCACCTATTGCGGTGTTCCGTGCCGTACGCGCAGTAAAGCCCCTATGACACGACCACACACTGTTCCCCACAACTACATAGGCGTTCACAGTACTAAGTATCAGGTGATAATCGGATGATGTTTATCAACCCGTTCACCAGCAGCCATCACGGACAGTCCCAATGACCGTTCTCCGCCATCCGCGGTGATTAATCCTATCAAACTAAGCTGCTGGCTGGAATCTGACACAAACACGAAAATCAGCGTATCGTATACGCTACCGGCGTGGTAGCCCCGCGAGCCCCCCCCGATGAGGCATCACCTTTCCGTGGTGGGGGGATTGCGTGCCTTAAGGATCCGGCGGCCAGACCACCAGGCGGCCGGGGAGAGGTCAGACTAAGAGTGCCTCACTCGTCCTTCCATCCATGCGTTCCCAGTCCAATCCCAATATCATCCCCACATCCATGTCCTTCATCTGGCCCTGCAGCACCAACTGTCCCTACTATGAGCAGGCAGGACAACTTCCCCGGTCCTGCCCACCAGCTCCTTTTTTATCGGGGTAGCCGCGCCCCCTCGGCCCGTCCCCAGGGGTTGACGGAGTCCTGGAGGTTGAGGTCCCCCGTCGCACGGTGCTAGTTGTGACGGGGGACCAACACACCTCTTTGGTCCTGATATCCCGGAGGGGCGGGCGGGCCCGTGGGGCCTCACGCGGGCCAAGTGGCTGGTCGCCTCGGGCTGGGGGCCTGGGTTCCCAGTGCCTGCCAGCCCGGCCGGCCGGGGTCGGCCGGCCGGGCTGGCGGTGGGCGGCGCTGGATCCGTGTCCGGGTGGTGAGCTTCTCTCTCCCGGCCGGGTGATGGTGTCGCCTGCCCCGTATCGCTCCGCGGACGTCTGGCGTCCTCCCGCTTACGGGATACAGGCGTCCCCCAGTAGGGCCCCCAGAGGGGTGGGGCGTCGCGTGGAGCTGAACAAACATAACCTCACATGGCTACATCTAACACAAACCCATTTCCTGGTTCCTCTCACGAGGACCAGACCCCGTGCCTCCGTGACGTAAGCCAGGGCCCAGTCGCGAATTCAGCACGTATGCCACACCCGGACAACGTACCCAAAAGATATAGACACTTTGAGCGCCCGAATCCTACCTCTACACCACGAATATCCACTCCGCGCATCTTGCTGTTCAAATCGACAGACCCAGGGAAAACACTGTCATCTCTCTCCCCCTTCCAACGCAAGCGAGGATGTGACCGCCTTGGAACTGTGACGCGATGTGACAAACTACGGGATGAAGGAATTGAGGTGGAATTACGATACGAAGAGGACGCAAGGAGAGCCTTGGACATAGATAAATTCATCTATAGTGCACGTACCCCAGATGAGCCTAGAGATATCGCAATCCCAATAAAAGTCCAGCCCCACAAAACCAAGAACTTCTGCAAAGGAGTTATAAATTCCTACGATCTGAGGGATGTCACGGAAGCAGAGATCGTTGACGGATTGGTACGGTGTGCTGGAGGCGCAGAGAATGAAGATGCGAAGGAGAGGGGAACTTCATGCAACCAACAACATCATTCTTACTTTTAACTCAACAGACTTACCATCCACAGTGTCGGTAGGATATGTCCGAGTTAAGGTTAGAGTTTATGTCCCCAACCCCATGAGGTGTTTCAGATGCCAACGATATGGTCACACGACACAACATTGCCGCGGACGCCCTGCGTGCGGACGATGTGGATCGGCGGATCACCCCATCGACAGATGCGAATCGGACAGCCTATGGTGTGTGAACTGTGGGAGAGGACAGGTACCTCACATAACATTTGACCGGTCATGCCCGGCCTATCTCAAGGAGAAGGATATTTTGTCTTTGAAATGCACCAGACATTTGTCTTTTAGGCAAGCCCGTGAGGCATACGAGGATAGTCACCCGAAGATATCTTATGCACAGAAAACACGCAGTACTCCGACCAACAATGGACATCAGCAACCTACTAGCGCCGCGCAGCTGCTCTCCCAGCTTAGCGCCCTGTTGCGCTCTTTTGGTATCTCCTGCGTACTCCCTTCCACTGTGGACGAAATAGCCGCGGCACCAACACAAAGGCCTGACCAGACCATAGAGAAGCCGCAGTCGGCGCCTCTCCGGGCCTCCGCAGTCCCCTCGGAAGCGGCGGCGGTGGCACACGAGGAGGGCGGGAAGTGGACGGTAGTCCAACGATCCAGAAAACCCGCCAAGGTCCTAAACTCTTCGTCCACCATATCCACTACTCCCACCCCCACAACCCATTCCACCCAAGCATCCCCACAGACCATGCCTCCTCCACCCCCCCTCCTCCAACCCCTCCCCTCCAACGCTCACCAGTGCACTGTCACGACGCATCCCCGTAACGCCTCCGTCTGCGGACCGAACACCGACCTCCAGTGCCCGCCAATGTGCCACAGCCTTGGAACGCCCAAGCCGCAATGCATCTCCGAGCGCACGAGCGACAGCAACTTCACAGGTAACCACTTCAACCTCACCATCACCTGGAAACTCCGCACCTCCCCTCCTCCGACCACCTGAGACATCACCCACCGTTCCACCCACTCCACCACATGTGGGTGATACCCGTACATGTACGTCTCCTGTCAGAAGCAGAAAACGAGCTCCACCCTGGCAAGCTTCTCCTACCGATGGAGGATCCCCCAGGGCGAGGTCAAGGGCCCAATCTGGACCATCCATGCAGTAGTGACGACGCAGTTAGTCACTCTTATCATCTTAACACGTCTTAGCTGAGTCCCACAACGATTTTACAATGGAACTGCCGAGGCCTAAAAACCTCTATTTGTGACCTTGTGACCATTTTAAATAGACACAACCCGGCAGCCATTTGCCTCCAAGAAACAAAGCTAGCACCAGACGACAACGTGAGGCTGAAATACTATACTGTGTTCCGCCACGACGAACCATCTGGAAACGTTTCCCACGGGGGCGTTCTACTCGCCGTCCATCATAGCGTGCCAGCGCGAGAGCTCACTCTCCGAACCACTCTGCAGGCAGTCGCAGCGGAGGCGACTTTCAACCACAGGCGTATAAGTCTGTGCTCCCTGTATTTGCCCCCTGGCGTCGCTTTCCCCACTATTGATTTCAAGCGGTTGCTGACTGAACTCCCCCCGCCAATACTTCTCCTTGGTGATTTCAACGCCCATCACCTTGCGTGGGGATGCATAGACACCAACACACGCGGCCGGATCCTCGAAGACTTAATCCTACAGGGATCACTCTGCCTGCTAAACTCGGTTGCACACACCCATCTTACTATGCCCTCAGGCCAGACGTCAGCATTAGATCTAAGCTTGGCAAGCGCTCAACTGACTCAGGAATTTGAATGGTCAGTCGACGATGACTGCCACGGAAGCGACCACTTTCCGGTATGGCTAACCCTTCGAAGAGGCGCAGTTTTAGGAACGCGACCACCGCGTTGGAATCTTAAAAAAGCGGACTGGACTCGATTCGAATCAGATGTACATACTGTCCTTACTCGTGACACTGACAATCTTTGCACCCACATCGATGATTTTACTGCCCGACTACTCCATTGCGCCCATGCATGTATCCCACGCACTACTGGTACCCCACGCCGCACCCCGGTCCCCTGGTGAACCGACGGGTGCGCTACGGCTATCCGCGCGCGCAAGAGAGCCCTGAAGCTTTTTAAGAAGCACAGCACTACCGCAAACATGTTAGCATTCAAACAAGCCCGAGCTCTCGCCAGGCGCACAATAAGGACAGCAAAGAGAATCTCCTGGAAAGAGTATGTAGGCGGAATGAATCGTTTTACCCCCATTTCATAGGTGTTGACTAGAGTAAGACGTATATCCGGGCAGCTCTCTTCCAGTCCACTACCGGTGTTGCAAATCCAAGGCCGAACAATCGCTCATCCACTCGACGTGACCAACGAGATAGCCAATGCCCTAGCGGAGCGGAGTGAAGATAGCGAAGCCAACCATAGATTTATACAACATAAACGTAGATGCGAGGTAAATCCTGTCGATTTTTCCACTGCAATACAACACACTTATAATCAGCCATTTACCTTGGTGGAGCTGAAACACTCGATTAGTACGCTCAAATGTGTATCTGAGGGACCGGACGCCATACACAACGACATGCTGAAACATCTTCCTCCAAGTGCTTTGGATGCACTCCTAGCATCCTTTAACGACATATGGGAAAGAGGAAGCTTTCCGTGCACTTGGCGCGAGGCCACAGTTATCCCAATCTTGAAGCCTGGGAAAAGTGGTCTGGAAGCACTGCACTACAGACCCATTGCGCTGACATCTTCACTCTGTAAATTGATGGAAAAAATGGTAAATACGCGTTTAACATGGTTTTTAGAGCAACAGGACTTCTTCTCAAGCGCCCAGTGTGGTTTCCGTAAAAACCGATCCACAGTGGACCAGGTTTTAGCCTTGGACACAGCTGTCCGTGCCGGTTTTAAGTATCACAAGCACGTAGGTGCCGTGTTTTTCGATGTGGAGGCCGCTTATGACACCGCTTGGCGTCACGGCATTTTGATGAAGTTATGGGACTGTGGCGTCAGAGGACCCATGGGAATCTTCATCAAAAACTTTTTGGCTGATCGGTGCTTCCGCGTCCGACTCGGGAATCATTTATCAGAAAGATGCGTGCCCACGAACGGAGTTCCACAAGGAAGTGTGCTCAGTGTGTCCCTGTTTGGAGTACTTATCAACGATATAGGAAAGAGACTACCAGAAAATATCAGACGCTCACTTTTCGTGGATGACCTCGCAATTTGGCTCTCCGCTTCTCGTACAGCATCTCTGAACCGGCAGCTACAGCTGGCCATACATCATCTTGAAGACTGGAGCTACCGAAATGGTCTTCGATTTTCCGCAGGAAAAACAGTGGCTGTACATTTTTGCCGTCGACGGTCATGCTACTCTGAAATAGCGCTCCAACTATACGGAAAACCAATCCCACTGCGATCTACTGCGAAGTTCCTCGGCGTTTCTTTCGATAGACGCTTGACATACGGTGACCACCTTAAGTCTCTGCGCCAGCGCTGTTTTAAAGCTCTTAACATCATGAAATGTGTGGCACGAACATCATACGGAGCAGACCGTGCAACACTTTTACAGATGTACCGACAGCTCGTCCGCTCTAAGCTCGACTATTGTTGTTTTGTATATGATGGTGCAAGCACCGCCAGAAAGCGCATACTTGATACGGTCCACAATACAGCCTTACGCATTGCAACCGGCGCATTTAGAACTTCGCCAATAGCAAGTCTCCACGTGGAAGCCCACGAGCCGCATCTGGCACTCAGACGTGATCAGCTTGGCCTTCGCTATGCATGCAAATTGAGGCAATATCCTCCACACCCAACATATGACGCGGTGTTTTCTCGTCGGCTATTGGCACTGTTCCACGGAGGACTGAAGGCAAACCCTGAACCCTTCTGCGTGAGAATGCGTAAACACATTCGTGCAAGTGGTATCCGTATGCGTGGAATCCTGATTGCTGACCGATCACAGATCCCGCCTTGGGAATTAGTGTCACCAGAAGTAGACCTGGCCCTATGCACGTCCAAGAAGGGTGACGTCACCACAGAACTGCTCCGGCTAAATGCACTGGAGCGTATAACCACGTACGACGGACGTACCCTGATATATACAGACGGCTCCAAAAGAAAACAGGGTGTCGGATGCGCTTTTGTCACCGGATCCGTCACGAGGTCCTTCACACTTCCATCAAACGCATCCGTTTATACATCGGAACTAGTTGCGATCCTGAAGGCGCTATGCTTCATTGAAGTCAGAGAGCACTACTCGTGTGTTGTCCTGTCCGACTCTTTGAGCAGCCTATCGGCACTGCAAAGTTTCAACCCACAGGAAGCTCTTCTGCAGGACATCTTACACCGGCTCACCCTGCTGAAACGAGAGGGAAGATCCGTTTCTTTCTGCTGGATCCCGAGCCACGTTGGCATTTGGGGAAACGAACTCGCTGACGCAGCGGCGAAACGAGCGGCACAGAAACCATGCACTCGCACCTTCCCTCTACCTTCACGAGATTTTTACCCACTGATCTCTGAGTACATGCTTGAGAAATGGCAAAGTAGCTGGGACGCCCTGACCACCAACAAACTCCGAGAAATCAAACAAAAAATAGGTTACTGGCCCTCGTCTTCCAGGAAAGTTCGAGCGGAGGAGGTAGCGCTGGCAAGACTCCAAATCGGACACACCTATGCCACACATCGCCACCTCCTCATAAAAGAAAACAAGCTAAAATGCCCAAGATTCAGTTCTCCACTAACGGTACATCACATTCTTACATGTCAGCACTACGCACAGGAGAGAGCCCAGTACATTGGAACCAGCAGGACATTTCCAAATCTCCTTCGAGACGACTCGAACTGCTTAGGAAACGTGTGTCACTACTTCAAGAAAATGGGATTTTATATAATATACCCAGGTCAGTAAAAACCATCCGCCCAATCGCAGTACTAAGACCTGACTCCAACTAAGTAGTTCTCTGCTCTGTTATGGGCGCTAAATGACCAACCATGGTCGATGCGCCCTAAAACCACAATCACACACACACACACACGCCCCGCGAGCCGTACTCCACGTGCCATGCCGGAGCTCCGCGGACCATGCGGTGGTCTGGCGCTCCTCGTCATCCGTGGCCTTACCAGATAATACTACCGGGTTAGATCATCCAATGTCAAACGTTGACACATGTGGCCTGATTTGATCTATCGTTGGCCACATGCTGCCAACATATAGAACAGTACTTCTAGTTGGACATGACATATCTAACTTCGCTTTCCCCATTGTCCAAGTATGTTTAGTTTTTGATATAGCTGGACTAGTCGCTATGTAATAGTAGCTTTGACATCTATGATGAATTGACATGTTACAGATCGCATCCGTCGATGTCCAGTAATGCACATCTGATTCAGTTTCCAAAGGCTAACTAATGCCGTTTCCCCACGTTATTTTACCGTACAGAATTTGTTCAATGAAGCCTGACTGATGTAGTTTCACGAGGGTTATCGAATATTTTTTGCCCCATCAACATAGCATGTCAAGTTTTATACATAGCAGGAGGCATAATCTGGTAGAACCGGGTGAATTATGGGTCAGTGTCGTCTGGCCGTATCGTGCGAGTTGTGTGTTGGTGTGGTCGGTGTTGTCTGGTCGTACCATGTAAGCGGCGACGTATGGTTGCCACCGTCTAACCCTTCTGCGTCACCACCAGGAGCTGAACCGGGTCCAGCTGCTGATGCGGCAGCCGGATACTGCATGCAGCGGTTCTCGTCCGGGGTTGGCATCACCATGATCCGAGTGGTATCTGACAGTGTGGGCCAGATGACGTCTGAGCGAAAGGGTGACCATAGTGGTTGCCGGTGCCTGCAATTATGGTGGTGGCTGGTATCTGCCGCAGCGGTGACTATGATACGACTGTGGCGACGACTGGTACCCGGTGCGGTGGACAGTGTGGACCGGTGGCGACTGAGTCGACTGTGGTAACTGGAAAGGCAACGGGATAAGCGTAAATACTGAGCGGTGTGCCGGAGAGGGACTCATTGAAGTTCGGTACACTGAAGTATACGTTGGTAATGGCATATTTAGGCGTAGTGGTTACGCATGATGGTTTTGCCATAAGCTCATCTTGACGTGATATAACTACGCATTCGAAGTATTCATCAAGCCGAAGTAACTTGTGTCATTTATTCAAGTGTCATATCCCTTAATTGGATCGGTTCATTGTGTCATGGGATCGTGTCATGACTTATGAGGAGTCTCAGTGACAAGATATTGTTCGAATGGCGTGTATGAGATATTCATGCGGAACGGAGGCGTGCTGTTGTGCCCGAAGTCTTCGGATCAGATCACCATATCACATGCTGACGCGACCACGCAGCGATACACGATTCAGAGTTTGCATTTGTGATACCATTAAGAGCTTAACATGTATGACAGCCGAATGGTGTGTGATTAGGAATAGATTGAGTGTAGGCACCGGCTAATCTAATGAGGCTGTGATTCGTGCTCCCTGTGTGGTTGGGGGCAGATTGAGAGTAAATATGGGTCAATTGGACAAGTTAAGGCCGTGATGCGTGCTGCCTGTACGAATGGGGAAGTGTAGACTGAGAGTCGGTACGGGTCAATCGGAACAGTTAAGGCCGTGATACGTGTTACCTGAGCGATTGGGGGACATACTGAGAGTCAGTGCGGGTCAATCTGACAACTTAAGGCTGAGATGCGTGCTACCTATACGAATGGACAAAGGGCAGACTGAGAATCGGTACGGGTTTATCTGACAAGTTAAGTCCGTGATATGTGTTAACTGTGCGATTTGGGGACAGATTGAGTCAGTACGGGTCAATCTGACAATTTAAGGCTGTGATGCGTGCCACCTGAATGGGGAGGTGGCAGACTGAGAGTCAACACGGATCAATCTGACAAGTTAAGGTCGTCATGCGTGCTCCCTGTGCGATTTAGGGGGCAGATTGAGAGTCAGTGCGCGTCAATCTGACAGGTCAAGGCAGTGATGGGTGAGGCCTGTGCAATTCAAGAGGGGGGGGGGGGGGGGGAAAGATTGACAATCAGCACGGGTCAATCTGATAACTAAGGCCGTGGTGCGTGCTGCCTTGCACGTAATGTATTCCTGATGCGTGTTCACATTTGCCGTCATTAGAACATGTGCGTTGTTGCGAAGAATGTACCTATACATCATACATATCATGTTGTGTGCAACTTTGTTTCGCCGTAAACTCTTCACTCCGCTGGAAAAAAAAGAAATCAAATGCTAGGGGCACGCCACGTCGCCCCCATTGCTCGAATAATGCATTGAATGTGAATAATGCATAACGTCAAAATCCGAATCCATAAGTATGCAACTGATAAAGTTGGCAACGTATAATTTCAGGAAGGGTAGTTTTGAGTTCAGCTTGAGGCGGGTATTAATTTAAGATGAAGCATGACCGCATTCGCTTAGATCTGGATTTTAGTGCATGTTCTCACCCCCATTCATTGGGTGAGAATACTGATGCACCCGGGAAATTTCCTCGGAAATGCAAGTGTCGGAGCTGGGGTTGCTGGCATACCAAAAATCAGAGAAATCGCATTGGCCGGTCATATCTCACCCATTGGCCTCCATGCTAAACCCTATGGCGAATAATGCATTACGTCAAAAACCGAATCCATAAGTATGCAACGGATAAAGTTGGCAACGTATAATTTCAGGAAGGGCAGTTTTGAGTTCAGCTTGACACGGGGATTAATTTGAGATGAAGGATGACCGCATTCGCTCAGATCTGGATTTTGGTGTATGTTCTCACCCTCATTTTTTGGGTGCGAATACTGATGCACCCAGGATATTTCCTCGGAAATGCAAGTGTCGGAGGTGGGGTTGCTGGCATACCAAAAATCAGAGAAATCGCAGGGGCCGGTCATATCTCACCCATTGGCCTCCATGCTAAACCCTATGGGAAGTAAAACATTACGTCAAAACCCGAATCATAGGTAGGGAGCTAAAAAGTACGGTGTAAAGCAGTTATAAATGTGCAGCGTTGAACTCTGCGTACTATGGCGAGTTGTTTTCATGTACTGTTTGGTTTGTTTGGTGGAAGGTTGGGATTTTGTGTTGGTAATTCAAATTTTAGATTATAATTAGTTTCGGAAGCTATACTATTGCATGCACCAAGCTTTGGAGACTACCATTGTGTTCAGCACGTCAAGATGCATGCTATGCTATATTTTGAGCGTTTTTGAAGGGGCCGCTATTATGGGCTGAGCGTGGGCCGAGCGTGGGCTGTCCGTGGGCTGTCTTGACACACGTCATCCAGGGAGCTACATGTTAGACCGACTGTACCTAATGAGTAAACATCTGGGTTGTGGAGTGCATGCCCAGAACCCAGACAGAGTTTTGGGGAATTATAGGGAGTGCTTTTTGCAAATAAAATGGAGGGTTGCACATTTTGGAATTATACTTGATGCTTCCCGAACTAATGTCCATCACTGCCCTCCAGCCATACCAGAAATATAATTTAAGCCAGAGTGGCTTAAATTAATTTATGCCAGCCAGTTTAAACCATGGTTTAAACCACCAGGTGGCTAAAATTCGCCATCCCTATATTGTATGCATTGCCACCAACTGCAGTGCAATGCCTGCTGAGTAGGTACCTACACACCAACATATATTTTCTAATTACATTTAGGTGACTATATTTTACTCAAATGTAATTCACATACCAAGATTTTCACCTGAGTTTGATGGTTGATGATCCAGTGTTGGCTTGCAAGTCCAGTCAAATCGCCTGCCAGGGCCAAAATGGCTATCTTGCATTACTCTTAACACTGGCAGATCTGGGTGCTTTACTTTTGAATGTTTGTATATGTTCTGAGCAGTACCTTTCCAATCGCAATGTCCACATCTACAGGATGACCTTACTATCTGTGTCACCCTTACGCTCAGGCCCTGAATAGTCTGTTTCTGGAGTCTGTTTAAGACCGAACCACTTCATTTGGTCTCATATAAGTCAGAAAATGAGAGAGAAAAAAATTCGAACTTGGTAGTTTTATCTTGCCGCACTCATTCACCACTCATCAATTATAAAGAACCGTGATCAATTCCCTATTTCACTCTTCGACGCACATCGTCGCGTTTAAAATGGAAATGGACGGATTTGAAAGCGAGGGAACGCGCGAAAAAGAATGATATTCTTCTAGAGTCTTTCCAACGATTTTAATGAAATTAAAAATATTATCGTACAACCTTCATGAAAAAAGGATTCAAATTGAAATTGTTTTTAAAAATCAACTAATGTTATCATTTATTCATTACTTAACGTAGGTCTGGTGTTTTAGTACCCGTGGTCTAGTCGCTTGCCGCCAAAGCCGCTGAGTATACCATAGTTGGGTACTTCCGTACCGCTGCCATCGAGCATAAAATGGTACCGGGACTAGGACAACCAGCGGCGACCAGAAGGCATGCCATTGGCTTCGTGCTAAACGGGAGGCAATTTTATCGTCGGCGGTCGTCTGAACGATGGAATGGTTGTCTCGACGATACTTTGTTGCCGTTGAGTCATTTTTTTTGCCGCTGAGCGTACTAGATAAAACCCAAAAGCGTACGCTGGGAATGAAGAAATGGTGGCGTGGCGGTGGGTGGTAGAGGTCTGCACGGTATGACATTTCTAGAGGTCTGCACGGATTAACATTTCCAGTCCCGGTCCAATCCGATTCGTTTCAATCCTGCGTACCTTGACACGGATATCGTGACGTAGTCAATTTTATGTATAGTAGGTACCATTTATATGCTTTCACATATAATATTTCTAATGATATGGAAATTTGGTCGCCAAAAGTCCCAGTTCGTGGTTGTCGTCCACGACGACAGAACGATACGATTTTTTAGCCCTGGCTGCCACTGTGACCACTGACGGGTTGGCGGCGCTCCCTGTGTCGGCCCGTCCTGGCGGCACTTGACTCTGCCGTCGTATCGCCCGATCCGACTGTCCTGTTGGCGTGTTTTGCTGCTGCCACTGTGACCAGGAGCAGACAAGCTGCGCCCGTCCTCGCGGCACTTGACACTGCTACCGGTTCTGGCACTGCTATGAAACAGGTGTCCCATATGCCATTTCATTGTTGCTCATGAGGCCTATGATCATTGGTTTGAAAGAACGATATGCAAAGTCTCTGCTCCACGAACTTCGATTATGATCCTTCATTCATGCTCTGAATGGGAAACAGCACATAAGCCGACTAGGTCGACTACGCGGATGTGTAGGAGTGTTTTGAATCATCCAGATCTTGTTCTGAACGCATTGTTAGGGAATGCCGCCAATACATGCCTGACCGCTTTTAGCACCCCATGTGTGACCGCTTCCCAGTCCATCCGCCGGATGTAACCACCGAACTAGAGTGAACTTTTACATACTTTTGGGATGGGTCAACCCCCGCTTACGACTGGCGTGAGCCCACCTCCCCCAATCCATAGGCCATCCTGTTACCTCCAGGCATTGCTCTCCCAAAGCGTTTTCTGGAAGTTCCACCCATGTTGCTGAGCTGGTACGGAGGTTCACAGATGCCCATAGCGGCTTCATAGCGGCTTTACTGCGCGTACGGCACGGAACACCGCAATATGTGATCCCGCCAGTGTAATGCATACTAATTGCTTACGTGAATAAACGAAGCGTGATCCCATGAAGAAAAAATCACTATCTTGAAATGCGATGTGCCAGCATGCACAACCCATGATTGTTCTTTACTTGCTTCTTAGATGCAAATGTAGCAAACTTGTAAACCCACAGCTGGGGCGTTCCACGACAGATCGACAAATAAAATTTCGATTTTGCACCCCCACATCTCAGATTTTGATGAAAATGAGTCTATAGGGTTATCAGCAGCCCTAAACACGCCTGTGACATTTTCAGGCCTCTCCGACTTCCGGTTTTCGAGCTACAGCCTGCGACATTTTTACATTCGATGCATACATGGCTTTGTTTGGCAGGATTTTTCCCTGCTACATTGAATGATAAGTGGGTGAGTTTGTACATCAAAATGATTGCAATCCCATGCAGAATGAACGTTTATCACTATCGAAACCATAGCAATTAAATATATGTCAAATATAACACTTCAAAAATGCCAAGTTCTCTTAAGCAATTTTCCCCTGCGATATTGTGATTTTTGATATTTTTTAATGAAAGAGCGTTGATTATTACCTATATTTCATCAATAAAAAAGTGGTTATCGGCTTATAAATATTTTAAACATAATTTCAAACACCAACCGCCCGGCCTCATTTTACCCAATACGGCGTCGTTCAGCAACGGCCGCGGCCAGCTGCTGCCAACGGGGGATAGGGGTGCTGGCGGCTGTCGTCCGCGGCCCCGTGGGATTGAGAGGACACTATGCAGATTATTTATAAACACCAGGCAGGACGTTTTAGCACTTCATTTATTATTCACACAAATAACAAGCCGGAAAGTACATGTACTATACTAACGAGATGGTACAATGAGCCTTATCAGAGGTACAAAATGCATAACTTAACATTAGCTCACTTCACATTGTAATTCGCACATAAACAAACGGAAATCAGCTGCCGATGTAGGTCACGCTAACCATTCAACCTAAATCCTGTAGCAAATCAGGCCACCATCACTTCTCTTCCTTCACTTATGGCAAGTTCTCGCACAACGACAATGTTTGCCTTCACTGGAGTTACCCTGTGTATTTTTAGAGTCCCTTTGACAGTTTTTGCCATTGACAGTCTATCGCCAAGCTCATGCCGTGTACGACTAACATCTTCTTTCGCTACAAAGCAGCACTCGGTATGCAAATTACCCTTGTCCTGTAGCACTTTACATAGCTTTTCCGCAGTAAGAATGTGGTCCGAGTGTGTCCGCGAAAGACTGGCGCTAGCTGCAACCCTTTTCAGTGTACCCCCAACACCGTCGCACGAATTTTTCCCATGCGACGTTGCAAAAAAATTCCAATCGCACTGGACTCCGAAATCCTCATCATGAAAACTCACATTCACGAAATTAAACTTATTCTTGTACTGGGCAGCTGACCCATCCGAAGAATAATGAATCTTTTTCACAGTTTTGTTGGGCTTTAATATGGGGATGACGGTCGCATCCCGCGAAGATGGCGGGAATCTGCCGCTCATCCAAAGAGTGTTAAAACATGGTAGAAGTACTTCGAGTGCATTTCTGTGGAGGTGCTGGAGCATCTTATTATGGATGTTGTCCGGTCCTTCGGATACGGGGTGCAGTGCAGCGATTTGTGATGTTAATTCGAACATTATGAAGCGCTCATTATAATCTGGTTTATCGGCGGTGGGAAAGTCAACCATCGATGCTTCGCGTCGAGCCCTAAATTCGCGAAAACCTGCATTTCGGTCGCAGCTCAGGCTTCTGTCCGCCAATGTTCGAGCGATAATGTTCGCCACGTCTCGAGGTTCTGTTATTATTCCGCCAGCGACGTGCAGGACTGGTAGTCGTGAGGATCGCGAATGTCCGGATATTCGTCATATTTGTGACCAAATCTGCGCGGTAGGGGTGAATCAGTTCAACTTGTCTACATACTGTCTCCACGACGTCATTTTGGCTTCTCCGATTGGTCGTCGGGCGGCTGCCGTGGCCCGCCGGAAGGCGATCAGGTTTCCCAAGGTGCTGTTTTGGTCAAACTTTCGGAAGGCACGTCGACGGGCGCGAATGCCATCCCGGCATAGCTCCGTCCACCACGGCACAGGCGCACGTCGAGGTTTGCCAGAGGTACGCGGAATGCAGTCTGCAGAACAATCCAAGACTATGGAGGTAAAGTTCTCTATAGATGTTGCAGCACCGTTCCCGTTTGTATTCAAAATGTTATCAAGCTTAGTTACAAAGTCCGGCCAGTCAGCCTTTCTAAAGTTCAAGCGTGGTGGCCTTGACACCAAGGTGGCTCCGTCAACACAATGAAGCCAGACTCGCCGTCTCTAGGGTCAGTTTCAACTGACCAATCAAAATATTGCACCAGCTCCGGGCTGGCCACGCTAATGTCCAGCGCAGATGTGCTTCCGGATGGGAACGCCATGTAAGTGTGTGCACCCGTATTTAAAATGTAAAGCGATTCTTGCATAAAGAACGCATGGAGTTGTCGTCCGCGTAAATTAATATCGGTGCATCCCCAGATTGTGTGGTGGGCATTAAAGTCTCCTAAAAGTAAGACGGGAGGAGGAAGCTCGGCTAAGAGTCGTCCGAGTTCTATTAATGGTAGAGGTCCGCCAGGTGGGAAGTATATCGAGCATACTTTTGTGTTTCTGTGTCCGATGGACATTTGTGCTGCCGCCGCATGCAGGTTGGTACGCAGGATAAGCGGAAAGGAGCACTGTGGTGGATGGCCAACAGGACGCCTCCATGTGCAATGGATTCTGTCTTGTTATCATTACGAAAGACCTGGTAGTCTTTTAAATAACACGGGGTTCCAGCTAAAAGCTTCGTCTCCTGTAAACAGACAGCTACCGGAGAGTGCTCATTCACCATAACTTGAAGATCCTCCGGGCTGGTCCTCATCCCCCTACAGTTCCATTGTAAAATTAATGACGACATAGTTGACTCGGCTTGACTCGATTTGACTAAAAAAGGATGGACTCGTAACACCACTACTCTAAAGATGTGGAGATGACATGGTGTCGGACGATCTGGGGCGAGATCTATATTGTCCCTCACAGGGTGGAGATGGTGTCCATGCGGGTGCTCGCTTGCGTCCAGTGGACGTCGCATGGGGTGGTGTGGGAGGCGGACCCATGGTCTCTTCCGTCTCCGGGGTACCCACAGGACTGACCCAAGGGGCCGGGTACGGTGGGGGAGTTGTCTCGGGAGGCCGTCGCTCAGCCCGTGAGCTCGGCGACGACTCCCTGGATCCGACACGCGCTGCCCGTCCAGACGCGCTCACATCGGGTGCCCCTGGACGAACCTCAGTCGGGGGACGTGGTCTGATCTCCAGGGGCGCAACCACCAGGACCCGTCGTAAGGCTACACCACCCTCTCCAGAACTGGGTGGAGGGTTTGGCGTAGTCCTGGGTGGAGCCGGGGTGGGCTGACTTGGGGCAATCACGGCGGAAGTGGAGGGGATGAACCCCAGGCCGTTGGTGGAGGGCTTGGCGAGCCTCTTGGTCGGTTGGACACACTGCCATTCCTAGTGATCCTGCTCTGAAGCAGTCGACGTAGAGGCAGGATGAGGCGAGGTCGTCCGCGGCGACGCAGCGTGTTCTGGCGCTTTGGGTGTCTCAATCACTTGTGTTTGAGCTATTGCTGGGGAGGCGACGGGTTACCGAAAGAGCTGAGGAGTGCACACAGGTGTGCAATCAGTTCCTTGGCTTTGTCTGCGTGCACCTGATGTGCAATGGGTGCAGAGTTTCTGGACTTTCGATGCGCATGATATTTTTGGGTGAGACTGTTCGTACATTTCTCTAGCCTCGCGGAAAGTTACCTTGTGGGTGTGCTTAATTGCATTATTTATTTTTCCTTGACATAGGTCAGACATGTTCGGTCAAACGAGGTGTGGGGGAGGGGGATCTGTCCGCGACCACAGTTCACATAGTGTAGCGTATCGGATGTGCACTGCTCGGCACTGTGGTCAGAAGAAGCACACTTCCCACAAGCCGGACGATTCCTGCAGAAATTGTTGGTGTGTCCATACCTCTGACACTTGAAACATCGCATGGGGTTAGGAAGAAACACACGAACCTTTACACGTACATATCCCACTCGTATCTCCGACGGTAAGTCAATTGTGTTAAAAGTCAAAATGACATTGTTTGTTGTAATCGTCTCTGTACCCCTCCTGATCTTCACTTTCCTCGCTCCAGTTACTCCGACATTGGATAAACTATCGACGATCTCGTCCTCTGGCACGTCCTTTAGATCGTAGCAGTTGATTATTCCACGCGATGAGTTTTTTGTTTGGTGGGGTTCTACTTTAATTTGGATCACTTCGTCGATCCTCCTATTTACTTTCCGTACACCGTATACAAATTCGGACGCCTCTAGCACTTTCTCCGCCTCTGCCGCCCGGGCGAACTCTACCTCTAAAGCACCATCTTTCAGTCTCTCACATCCAGTAATCTTTCCAAATCCGTCGCATCCGTCTTGACGCTGATATGGAGACAGTGAGCCAATACATTTCGCCAATCCACGAAAGACAAGGACACGTGTATGGGGTGTTGGTTCTCTGCCGCTCTTCGAGTTGGTGCCATCCACACCAGCGATTGGTGGGAAGTTAGTCTGGTCCCTACGAGAGGTACCAGGAGTGCTTTTTAGTGTAGTGGATGTCATGCAAGTGTTCTGGTTTCGGCTCCTCGAGCGCCCCACCCCATAGGGCCCCAACAGGGGGGGGGGGCGGTTGGGTCCCGCGGACGGGAGGTCGCCAGGCGCCCGAGGAGCTATACGTGGCAGGCAGCGCCTTCGTCCGGCCGGGAGAGAGAGACTCACAACCCCGACCGGAATCCAGCGCCGCCCACCCCTTGACCCCGGTCGGCCGGGCCGGCGGGCACTAGGAAGATTCTCATGTTCCCGGCCCGAGGCGACCAGCCACTTGGCCCGCGTGAGGCCCCGCGGACCCGCCCGCCCCTCCGGGATATCAGGACCAAAGAGGTGTGTTGGTCCCCCGTCACAACTAGCACCGTGCGACGGGGGACCTCAACCTCCAGGACTCCGTCAACCCCGGGGGACGGGCCGAGGGGGCGCGGCTACCCCGATAAAACTGAGCTGGTGGGCAGGACCGGGGAAGTTGCCCTGCCTGCTCATAGCTGGGACAGTTGGTGTTGCAGGGCCAGGTGAAAGACATGAATGTCGGGATGAGATGGGCATTGGAATGGGAGCGTATGGATGGAAGGACGAGTGAGGCACTCTTCATCTGACCTCTCCCCGGCTGCCTAGCGGTCTGGCCGCCGGATCCTTGAGGCACGCAATCCCCACCACCATGTAAAGGTGATGCCTCGTCGTGGGGAATCGCCAAGTGACTACAGCACGTGAGGGCTGCAAACAGACGGCAGCAAGGGTTGGCCTGTTTACTAGAGAGCGTGTGGTTGCTCAATCGGTGGTGAATTGCGACTCCCGATCGAGAAGAGCGTGCAATACTACGTTGGGCAGTCAAGTAATTGCACGAGGCGGCATTGTGCGGTGCAGTTGGCACTGTGTGAGAGGCGACGGTGAGCACGCGGTCTGGGCGCCTCAGTCTTTCGTCGGAGTGTGACAACGTATGGCTCTGCCGCTAGTGTTTTATTCTGATACCTAACTGAGAATACAGAAGTCGATTTGCAGTGGAATGTACGGCCCATTCACCCATGCTCGTACAAAAATCACTCAGTGAAAACGGTCAGAGGTGACGTCATTGATGACGTCGTAACTCCGTGACCAAACGTGACCCGGGCCCGATTCTTTCTTCAAAAGGTCCGCAATGACTCACCCGTCAGCTTTTCCAAGTTTCGGCGCTCTACGCGCGTCGTTTTTCTGTGGTCCCAGAAAACCTCCAGGGGGTGGGGGAGGGGATGTGGCAGTCCCCACTCGTCCGACGAGTGTTAAGTTTGCGTCTCACAGGAGGGCGTGTTCGAAGATTAGCATTAACCCCACCCCCGTGAAAATTTCCTGGACCCGCGCCTGGGTGCTCCGAGCCGCTCCAGTGTTCGGTGCAGAGCTCCACCGCGACATGATATCCCATTTCCAGGTAGATATTTGAGGTGTTTGCCTTTTATAAATAGTTATTTATCGGTTTTGGATCCTTTCGCAGACTTGTTTTGTAGCGGAAATTTGGCGAAAAATTGGCGTTTTTTTTTCCTCCAAAATCGGTGATGGTTGGCGAAAAACATCGCGCGAATTGGCGAATCTCAGACATTTTTATCTGACAAGCCTGCCGCCAGGACGCTCTCTTCTTCTCCAGACTGTGTGCAGGTTGGGTCGCGGGAGCCTTCGTGACCGCAGTTCATTGTGTTCATCGCGCTTTCGGTTCTTCGTAATAATATAACGTGCGCGAATTCAACAAAACCATTTTAAATACATTTTGCAACGCCCATGCTCCGAAACTACTGAATACAATTGTGTGAAGCTTTTGCCAATCGACGTGATGAGGTCGATAGAGGAGTGACTTTTGAATATGGTGCTCTTGGCTTTAGGTCAAGGTCACAAAAATACACGAAATATTTTAGAGGCTATTTGCCACGCCCATACTCCGAAAGAACGAAATCGAATTTATGAAACATTAACCAATCGACTTGGCCAATGTACTCGGGACTATTAATATGGTGACCTTAGCTTGAGGTCAAGGTTATCATAAATGCATAACTCTTTGTAAGGGTTGTTGCGCCGCCCATGCATGCTCCTAAACTACTGAACCGAATTTGATGAAATATTCAACAATTGGTGTGACGTGGTCGATATGTTTGGGACTTTTCAATGTGGCTACCTTGACATCAGACCAAGGTCTTCAAACATGCATAAAAACCTTTTTAAGGGTTGTTGCGATGCCCATGCTCCGAAAGTATTGAACCGAATGCTATGAAACCTGCACCAATCGACGTGATGTAGTTGGTATACATTATTTTTTTTTGTAATGTGGTTACATCTACGTCAGGCTAAGGTCATCAAAAATGCTTTAAACCCATTTTATGGGCCGTTGCAGCTCCTAAAAGGGTTGTATGCAGTGCTTGGACACTCGCTGTACAGGTACAGAAATGCAGAAACATATGAGGAATTACGTCCTATAATCTCGCAAATGCCACTGCCGATTTACCACCTCGCAAAACGTCTGAACGCTGTGCTATCTCCATACTTGCCGCTTACGTACGCGTTAAAGTCATCCAGTTAATCTATTGATCTCGTACACTCGAAACAGCGACAGGGCATGCCCGTTTCATCGGATGTGACGAGCCTGTTTACCAATGTGTCAGTCGAGCGTGCTATCGCCATTATCTGTGACAACGCCCACCAGCACACTGAACTCGCCCCACCTGCTATCCCCGAGGCCGCCATGCCCAGACCATGTACCACTAAAGCTCTCTTTGGGTCTGTTCCTGACCCTGCTCCAAAGAAGGAGTAGAGCAACTTGGAGCAACTTGGAGCAGTTCAGAGCAGGCTCGGTAAAAACGAACACTGGAACGTCTGGAGCAACTTGGCGTTGAAATCAGCTGTTTGTGCTTGTATTATGGTTACATATATGATACGTGGAGTGGTTCAGTGTAGATTAGTTCAGTGTTCATTGTATGTGTGAAAGGAAATTACATCCTCCAGGATTATGCAATAATAAATGAAGCACATTTTTCTTACAAACTCCCTCACGGTCCAGTGAAACACTTCAAAATTAAAGTTTCACAAATGTATCTTCAGCGCCACATTTGTGTTACTCCAAGCTGCTCCAAGCTGTCCCTGCTTTCGGTCGGAGTAAGTTGGAGCAGATTGGAGCTACTCCGAAAACGCACGGGAATACGGAGCAGCTACTGCGAGTTGCTTGGCGCAGCTTGGAGCAGGGTCAGGAACAGACCCTTCAAGTGTCCCCTCGGTAACCTTTACTATCAAACAGATGGTGTTGCCATGAGTCACTTCTAGGTGTGCTGTTTGCACAAGCATTTATGTGTTGGGTTGAACACCAGGTACTGTCAGCCAGCAATATCCCCCACATATACAGCAGATACATAGATGACATGCTGGTCGACATCATGGCATCGGAGTTGGAGTTGTTGGTGTTGGAGTCACTCCAGGTTCGTGCAGCAGGAATTGGAGTGACTCCTATTTAGCAAAGGAATTGGAATTAAGGAGTTAAATTTCATGTCAATTCCAGGTACATTTTCCCCATTTACTGCGCATAATAATTGGTTATCGGTAGTGTTTAAATGTGTGGCAGAGGCATCAATTTGGTAACATTTATGGAACCAGGCTTGACCCGACCCTGACACGTCTGAAATTGAAGACAAGGTTTCGACCCGGCGTGCGTACGTGCCCCGGCACAGGAGCACGGTATCACCGGGCAGTGATATTTTGCATGGTAAACATTGAGTCTAAAATGAGTTTTGTCCCCTGGCCAAACGAGACTCCGCCGCGGCTGCTTAGTTGGCGTATACACTTTGTGTCAAATTCAACTTGACAACAGCTCGCGATCCCACTGCAAACGGCCCCACCATCCCTAATGCGGTACCCCTGGCTTGGGATTCATTATTATTATTATTGGGACTTTAGGGCGCCAAAACCCGAAAACCCGCGAAAGGGCAATATTCGCCCTATCGGCCTCGAGTGCGCCGGCCGAGCGCCTGTTCTCAACAGCTGGCGACATCTGCCGTGCCAGGAGAAATCGGCTAAAGCCCGCTATGCTGGAACGACTGGTGTTTGTGAAGCGTAATACCCGGTAAAACGTCATGTGTCAGTCTGCGTAACCGAATACACGTCAAGTGGTTTCTAGAATAGTTTGTATATTTTGGCTTATAGTTATTATATCATTGTGCATTGTGATCAGAGACGCAGCCAGGATTTTCTGAAGGAGGGGGCCAGCTATTAGTGTCGAAGGAGGAGGCCAACTTTGGATAATGGGCAGTTTCAATGGCAAAATGGTAAACTATCGGCGGTAAGGGAGGGGCCATTGTCCCCTTGGCCTCCGTGGCTGCACCCCTGGTTGTGATTAAAACGATGATTTTTGCACGTCGGACACAAAAACAACAGCTGCGCCAAAACCACTGGACTGGTGGCGGCTTGAGACAGCGAGTCGGGGCCCTGTCCGGCGGCAACTTCATTTGAGGGGCCAGACCTGGCCCTAGACCTTTCGCCCCCACCAATTAATCGTGAACCCGGGGACTGAAGCCAAGAGCACCATATTCAAAAGTCACTCCTCTATCGACCTCATCACGTCGATTGGCAAAAGCTTCACACAATTGTATTCAGTAGTTTCGGAGCATGGGCGTTGCAAAATGTATTTAAAATGGTTTTGTTGAATTCGCGCACGTTATATTATTACGAAGAACCGAAAGCGCGATGAACACAATGAACTGCGGTCACGAAGGCTCCCGCGACCCAACCTGCACACAGTCTGGAGGAGAAGAGAGCGTCCTGGCGGCAGGGTTGTCATATAAAAATGTCTGAGATTCGCCAATTCGCGCGATGTTTTTCGCCAACCATCACCGATATTGGAGGAGAAAAAAAGCCAATTTTTTGCCAAATTTCCGCTGCAAAACAAGTCTGCGAAAGGATCCAAAACCGATAAATAACTATTTATTGAAGGCAAACACCTCAAATATCTACCTGGAAATGGGATATCATGTCGCGGTGGAGCTCTGCACCGAACACTGGAGCGGCTCGGAGCACCCAGGCGCGGGTCCAGGAAATTTTCACGGGGGTGGGATTAATGCTAATCTTCGAACACGCCCTCCTGTGAGACGCAAACTTAACACTCGTCGGACGAGTGGGGACTGCCACATCCCCTCCCCCACCCCCTGGAGGTTTTCTGGGACCACAGAAAAACGACGCGCGTAGAGCGCCGAAACTTGGAAAAGCTGACGGGTGAGCCATTGCGGACCTTCTGAAGAAAAAATCGGGCCCGGGTCACGTTTGGTCATGGAGTTACGACGTCATCAATGACGTCACCTCTGACCGTTTTCACGGAGTAATTTTTGTACGAGCATGGGTGAATGGGCCGTACATTCCACTGCTAATCGACTTCTGTATTCTCAGTTAGGTATCAGAATAAAACACTAGCGGCAGAGCCATACGTTGCCACACTCCGACGAAAGACTGACGCGCCCAGACCGCGCGCTCACCGCCGCCTCTCACACAGTGCCAACTGCACCGCACAATGCCGCCTCGTGCAATTACTTGACTGCCCAACGTAGTATTGCACGCTCTTCTCGATCGGGAGTCGCAATTCACCACCGATTGAGCAACCACACGCTCTCTAGTAAACAGGCCAACCCTTGCTGCCGTCTGTTTGCAGCCCTCACGTGCTGTAGTCACTTGGCGATTCCCCACGACGAGGCATCACCTTTACATGGTGGTGGGGATTGCGTGCCTCAAGGATCCGGCGGCCAGACCGCTAGGCAGCCGGGGAGAGGTCAGATGAAGAGTGCCTCACTCGTCCTTCCATCCATACGCTCCCATTCCAATGCCCATCTCATCCCGACATTCATGTCTTTCACCTGGCCCTGCAACACCAACTGTCCCAGCTATGAGCAGGCAGGGCAGCATCCCCGGTCCTGCCCACCAGCTCAGTTTTATCGGTGTAGCCGCGCCCCCTCGGCCCGTCCCCCGGGGTTGACGGAGTCCTGGAGGTTGAGGTCCCCCGTCGCACGGTGCTAGTTGTGACGGGGGACCAACACACCTCTTTGGTCCTGATATCCTGGTGGGGCGGGTGGGCCCGCGGGGCCTCACGCGGGCCAAGTGGCTGGTCGCCTCGGGCCGGGAACATGAGAATCTTCCTAGTGCCCGACGGCCCGGCCGGCCGGGGTCAAGGGGTGGGCGGCGCTGGATTCCGGTCGGGGTTGTGAGTCTCTCTCTCCCGGCCGGACGAAGGCGCTGCCTGCCACGTATAGCTCCTCGGGCGCCTGGCGACCTCCCGTCCGCGGGACCCAACCGCCCCCCCCCCCCTGTTGGGCCCCTATGGGGTGGGGCGCTCGAGGAGCCGAAACCAGAACACTTGCATGACATCCACTACACTAAAAAGCACTCCTGGTACCTCTCGTAGGGACCAGACTAACTTCCCACCAATCGCTGGTGTGGATGGCACCAACCCGAAGAGCGGCAGAGAACCAACACCCCATACACGTGTCCTTGTCTTTCGTGGATTGGCGAAATGTCTTGGCTCACTGTCTCCATATCAGCGTCAAGACGGATGCGACGGATTTGGAAAGATTACTGGATGTGAGAGACTGAAAGATGGTGCTTTAGAGGTAGAGTTCGCCAGGGCGGCAGAGGCGGAGAAAGTGCTAGAGGCGTCCGAATTTGTATACGGTGTACGGAAAGTAAATAGGAGGATCGACGAAGTGATCCAAATTAAAGTAGAACCCCACCAAACAAAAAACTCATCGCGTGGAATAATCAACTGCTACGATCTAAAGGACGTGCCAGAGGACGAGATCGTCGATAGTTTATCCAATGTCGGAGTAACTGGAGGGAGGAAAGTGAAGATCAGGAGGGGTACAGAGACGATTACATTCTTCAGTCGCCTCGCACTTTTCACAGGTCGCACAAGTCCTCAAAGCGACTTGTCTCTATGGTTAAATTTGCACTAAGTGGGTGCTATTCGACGTGGCTTGTGCCGTGTTATAAGGTTACTAAATCGGACTAATTTCAACGGTCGAAGTCAAACCGATTTATTCGATCGCCTCGCTTTTTTCTTCGCCAGTATCCACCCACATCTGGTATCAAGCAAGCCTGTGGTGAACCTCGTGCAACATTTCAAACCGGAACATGTCAATGTCAAAACACAAGATCGAAGATTGGCTTAAATTGCTCGAAGTCATCGCGCCTCGTCGCAATGTCTTCAATTTTCATCACGTGGGTGTCATTCAACGTGCCATAATGTAGTCTAGCAAACCTTTAAGAAATCATATTAATTTGCAAAGTTGAAGATCAAACTCATTTCATCGATTTCCCCGCGCTTCATAATTATCTCACAAAGCTGCCCATGTTTGGTGTCGAGAGATATCCCGTAGGGCAACCCTCGAGTAACATTTTAACCCGTTACATGACATGTCAAGCCTCAATGTCAATGGTTGGCTATAATTATTCAAATTTCTTGCGTTTCGTCGCTGTGGCTTCAATTTACACTATGTGGGTGTCGACGTGGCTTCCCGTAAGTTATCATGATGTTGAGATATCGAAATATTTTCGAACTCGTCGAAGGTCCGGTGTGTGTACACAGTGGCGTCGCCACGAAATTCTTCCAGTGGGGCAAGGTCGAAAGGGGGCCTCCTGCTCCCCGAAAATTGGCCTCCATTGTGTTAGGGCCTCCCATTGTTATAGGCCCTTAGTATGGCTCTGGAATGGGAAACATGATTTTATATTCATGCACTGTTTGTTCTTGACATGGTGCATTATTTACTAAACACGTAATAGCAATAATCATTATTTTTCGCTGAAAACTGGGTCATGCCAGGGTACAAATAAGTAATATGTGGTTAAATACCTAAGTGTCAAAAACGACCAACGTCTCAATGCTTTCTCTAACAAAGGAATCTTCCCGCTGCCCTCTAGATTGCAGCGAGGCTGATGCTAAGCATATCTTACAAATATCTCCCATTAATCAACCTATTTTTATGTCCGCCAAGGATAACCGAATATGGTTGAATTTGTCACCACTATTGCTAGCTAAGCAAAGCTAAGTGATCATTTCTGAGTTCTAGGACAATAATTTCGCGAAGGTGAAAGCAATAATTGCGTTGTATTGGTTTTCTGATCGGAATCTAAGAAATTTGCAAATTTTTAACATCTGGTGCTGGCTGCAAGGCTATTATATAGCTTCGCTGAATACGAATACGAATACGTTAACTTGACGTACCTGCTTAGGGCTGTCCGTGACTTCCCTCCATGGTCTTGACAATACCCAAGGACACCCAGCCACGTTTCCTCAAAATATATCAATATATGCGCAGGGGAATGCAACCTAAGAAATACAACGCTTTGCGACAACGCAAATTTGTTGCCTCACAAAGGGCAATTTTCCGCCCAAGCCAGAACACACGATGGTCAAGGTTCATGTTATTCAAGAATGGACCGGAAGCAAACATTTGTAACGTTTGTTGGTTTACCATTCGGAGTTTTTGTGTCGACAGATGGCCAATGAAGCTCGTTGTTTGGATAGATTGGCTTCTAGTATTTTCGGTGATTCTCGTGTATACATATTTTCGATATAAATGATTACGCATAATTTTGCGGCGATCATACTCACGTAGCTCAGGCTTGGGGGACACGAAATAAATTGGAGGGGACAAATCGCCACTTTTCAGAAATTGGGGTCGGGGACATGTCCCCCAGCACTTCAATGGTTGCACCCATGCATATATATACATATATATGCATATTTATTTATTCCTTTGTGTGTGTGTGTGTGTGTGTGTGTGTGTGTGTGTGTGTGTGTGTGTGTGTGTGTGTGTGTGTGTGTGTGTGTGTGTAGTACACCTCTGCCTTTTGGACCAGGTACTGGTCACACCACTGATTACGACCTGCTCTGACATGAAATCTGTGGGGAGGAGGACTGGCTCTCTTCACTTGTAACCACATGGGCGCAATTGGCAATAGTTGTCGACGAACCCTAAAGCCGAAATAACCCACTTCACTTATAACCGCGGCCCCCAGTGAAGCTGCACTTCCCTTTACCTAAGCATTAATGCTGGGACAGAGGATCGAACGGTTGGGACTCCATCAGATTGCCATTTGAGTCAATGGTAACTCCCCATCCCTCCTCTGTCAAATCTTGCTCGAGTTGGCCCTGCCTTGTAGCAAACTTTGTCTCCATTGGCGAGGTAAATCCCGACCCCACTTTTGGCAAAAATTAGTATTGTTCCACTTACACCCATGTTGTTCCACTTCTCCCCTCTTCATAACCCTTCACAACGCCATGAACGCTATGTGTGTGTCCACGTGTTTAAAACAAGTTTGCATGAAGTGAATGCTTTTTACTAAATTTTCTGCCGCCTGCACTTTTTTTCGCTTACGCCCTCCGTTCGCTCCTAGGATGTTGGTGAGCCATACAATCTTCATCTTCACACACAGACATCACCTTCTGGGACCACATCGCTCTGTTCAAGACTGGATCAATCAGGACAATTTGATTGGTCACCATTTCTCTTGGCTCCGCCTCCTGTGCTTGACGAAACCAATCAGCGCACGATCAGACCGCCGTGGTTTGGGTCGATTCCAGCCGGCCACCCAGCCACTTCACTGGTGAGCTGACGCGTCCGAGTGTTGGTGCATGTGATGTCCGCGTGCGACGCCATGGATGACGCGACGGCCAAGCTACACTTCGCCACGCTGCTGGGCATGCCGCCGCAGCTCATGTACCCCTTCATGTTCCCACCGCCAGCCGGCTGCACATTCTTCAGCACGCCGACCTGCTCGCCGTCTTCGTCACCGCCCGGCTCGCCGGGGCTGACAGAATCACCGCCGCGCGCCAAATCCTTCACCATCGAGGCGATCTTGGGTCTGCGCCAGCCGACGACGTTCGTCTCTGGAGAGATTGGCGCCGGCTCTTTCACAGATGGCCGGACTCCGCTCAACCCGGCTGGGCGGTCCGCGTCGCCCGCCAGCGACGAGGTGACCTGTCGCACTGATAAGCTCGGTGAGTACCCACATATAGGCAATGGGTTTCGTTTTATCCACATTGGATGGGCCACTCCTAAATGGGAATGCAACTTTTTTTTTTTGGGGGGGGGGGGGGCAGGCGGTTGTTCATGGGGTCTCCCAGTTATTTGAGGGCTCCTCGAGCTGCAGGGGAGAGGGTCCCGACATTTTTCATCTCAAGGGGTTCTCTAGGGACATTCAGAAACAGCTTTTGGTATGTAAAGTGGAGGGCTCTGATGCCCCGCAGCCACGGGAGTCACTATGTGAAATTGATTTGGGTAGTAAAATGGCCTTTTTGATGGCCAAATTTACATCGAAGAACATTTGTATCTAGTATGCTCCCACAGATTCAACTGTGTAGCTTTGATATCTGATTTGAAAAGGGAGTCAATGGCTGTGGGAGCAATCCCCCTAAGCATATGCAAGGTGACATTCGTGTAAGTAACCACTTTGTGGTACCCTCTTGATTTTTTCGTACCTCAGGGTGGGGGCACTATCCAGTCCAAACCGGTAAATCATTCGTGCCAAAACGTTGGGACTGCACTGAGCATATTATAGTTTTTTCCTTCGAACGAGTCAAATTTCTACCCACCAATACTGGTTTATCCAAATATTCGTCTCATGGCTCTACCAGCTCCTTACCATCTGCCTTTACCCTGCCATCTAAATTCTGTACTCTTTGCTGTGCCCTCTGCCTCGCCACGTTCTGCCCTGTGTCTCGTCATTCGTCTAGACGCCCCTGTACTTTGTTCCTTCCATGTTGCCATGCAATGCCGCCACGCCATATCTTTTCGTGCTATTTACCATGTTGTACTCTTCTGCCTTGCTCCTGCCCTCCTTCTTACCCTTATCCTGAACTTTTCCTCATATTCTACTCTGAACTTACTCTGCCTTTCCGTGCCAAGCTCATTGTACTGCTTCTTTACTTTTTATGTCCCTCTTGCTGGTTCTCTGTGTCCCTACCTTTGGAATGGTGGATCCAGGGGGACTGGGAGCATGTGCCCTCCCAATGGAAGGGAAAAGGCGTCCCTCCGAGAAGGATCGTATTGTCCCTCACATTTTTTTTTAAAGCCAGAGGTGCCACTCTGAGAGAAAAGGACGCCCCATTAGAAGGAAAGGCGCCACTCCGGGGAGGCTCGAGTACACCTCTCCCCCTTTAATTTTTCAGCAGAGATGTCCCTCGACAGGAAAAGGTGCCGTTCCAGATAACTTCGGAGTGGCGCTCTTCCCGACGAGTGCCCCCATACCAATTCCTAAATCCGCCCCTGTGCTTTTTAATTGTTTGCCATGGCCTCTTGCAAAGGAATGTAAACTGGGGGGGGAGAGGGGAGTTGCCCATTGGTGACCACGGGGACACTATTCGAGGAAACTGAATCGCGGCCCCCTCCTCCGCTCTAGTTGGGCGCCAAATTACCAGTAGCAGTTGATGCGCCCTTAAGCCCAAATAATCAATCAATCAATCAATCCTCCGCTCTAGTAATGGTAATGCAATGGTGAGTGGTCACTGACTGACAAACCACGACCATGTCTATGGGACAACTTGAAAGTTAGAATTCCTAAGGTTTTGTCAAGAGAGTCCATCAGTAACCTACATTTTTATTTTAATCGAGTACCAGTGGTGAGAATTTGCCAAAAGTAACACAGTCCACCTTGATTTTTTACCTTCACACGCTCATTTTGGAAGCGCTGTTGATCGAGGCAACCTCATGCATTGTTGTCGCCCGTGGTTGTGACGATTACGTCAAGGAAAAAACGCTGTTCTTCGATGTTACTGCAGCTATCTAACATCATGCTTTCTGCCTCTTTAATTTAAACGTGGCGCTTGCCCTTTGCCATTGTTCCTTCCCAATGTTACCCTCTGCTTGTCGACTCTGGTAAACACCAATATAAATGGTATAGCAGTCAGCTAGCGTTTGCATGCAGTGCATGCAAACGCTCTTGTCCCCTGTGCAAACCCTTGATGACCTGCCTACAGCGATGTCCGGTCGCCGCATAGGTCGCCCCAAGCGCGTGCGAACCATCTTCACGACCGAACAGCTGGACAGCATGGAGAAGGCCTTCGCCGTTCAGCAGTACATGGTGGGCAAACAGCGCTGCCACCTGGCCAACACCCTCAACCTGCACGAGAACCAGGTGAACACCCGTAGCTCTGTTGTGTTCTCAAAATCCTGAGAGGGAATCATCAGATCAGATATATATCTCAACCCTCAATGGAATCACATCGAAGCTCAAGAGAAGCAAATCGAAGCTTAATGGAATCACATCGAGGCTCAATGAAAACAGTTGACTCAAAGTAAATAAATGGCCACAGAAGGACAACGTCCTTGCGTTGCGGTGATGATACTTGTATGGCAAAACAAAGTGTGGTAAAAAATTCATGATTGCACTCAATGATTCTCGCCGTCTGTGTTCTTATCAGCACGTCCTCAGTAGGTTCAGTCGGGGTAGGTCCTCAGTAGGTTCAGTCGTGGCAGGTCCGCAGTGGGTTCAGTCGTGGCAGGTCCGCAGTGGGTTCAGTCGGGGTAGGTCCGCAGTAGGTTCAGTCGTGGCAGGTCCGCAGTGGGTTCAGCCGTGGCAGGTCCGCAGTGGGTTCAGCCGTGGCAGGTCCGCAGTGGGTTCAGTCGTGGCAGGTCCGCAGTGGGTTCAGTCGTGGCAGGTCCGCAGTGGGTTCAGTCGTGGCAGGTCCGCAGTGGGTTCAGTCGTGGCAGGTTCTCAGTAGGTTCAGTCGGGGCTACTTTGTCCATGCGAGCGTCTTCCCTAACAACAAGTACATATGCTCTGCTACGGGCATCGTTTTACGGAAACTACGGAAGAGTAGTGCAGCCGTTTTGGAACCACAGAACAATGTTGTGCTCAAACAAAAGAAAAGAGAGAGAGAGTGATTGAGAGAGAGAGACAAAAAGAAAGAGCGAGAGAGAGATAGAGAAAGATAGATAGATATATATGTATATATATATATATATATATATATATATATATAGAGAGAGAGAGAGAGAGAGAGAGAGAGAGAGAGAGAGAGACATATACATATATATATATATATGTGTGTGAGTGTGTGTGTGTGTGTGTGTGTGTGTGTGTGTGTGTGTGTGTGTGTGTGTGTGTGTGTGTGTGTGTGTGTGTGTCTGTATTGACATCAGTTGTGATTCCATATACCTCGTGAACACAATGCATGTAAGCTTACCGTTCCTTACCCAGAGTAGTCCTTAGCAACACACGTCTTATCCAAACTGCACTGCAAACTAAATGCAGATCATTACAGGATTCGTGGAGATCTTTGGAAGGTGCAGGATACATTACAGTGTCTCAAGTAGTCGTCAGTTCACGAAACATCAAGGAGAACATAGAAACTATGTATTATATGGCGAAGCGTTCTTGCAGGGAGCATAAGCACGGAACGTTTCAGCATATCAAAGAACCTCAATCCTTGACCTGAAGTCAAACGAAGAGGAATCGAACATAAAAAACCAATCGCTTTCTGTTGGATTCTAGGAGGGCAGTGGTTTGGAAATCTGAAACTGGGGGAAAATACTTTATAATAGTAGTGATTTAGACCATCTTCAATTAACCGTTTTGATAATTGAGACCATCCATAATCAGTTGTGTGATGCTCCACTTCCTCATTACTGTGTTTGTCAGTGCTTCAAGTGCCAGTGTGCTGTCCACCCGCTTAACTCACTCTCTGTGTTGCAGGTGAAGGTGTGGTTTCAGAACAGACGAATCAAGTGGCGTCGCCAGAGCCTGGAGCGAGAGCAGGCTCGACTGTCACAACTCTCGCAGCCAGCCGACGCGCCGCCGGCTGTCACCGAGACGTAGCGGCCCGCCAGCCGCCCAGTCCCCATCGGTGCCGACGAGGAAGCGTTGTGTGTAGTGTTCAGCTATTTATGGATGTGCTCTATGGTCCCGTGTAATACAACCTAGCACAGCAGCTGAACGCTTCGGTGCTTTGATGATCTGTGATACGTATTGCTCCATGCGATCTCTCGATAACCAATGGATTAATGATGGCGTTTGTTTCGATGTCGAAACGGGTGATTTGGTAGCCTAAGCTTAGGTGCGCTCAGTTGCACATGTATCCAAATGGAGATGCAAATGCATCCAGCTCGGAGATTCAGTGTGTGCTGCTTATGCTGCCCACAATGCCCGCTTCTTGTCACCGATTTGTGGTAAACGTGTTCCTACTTCTACCATGCAAACACGTAGTCAAAATGGATATTCTACCACCATTACATACTATTCCCAGAAGTGCATTATATGCATGCATGTTTGTCAATGCACGGTGCTGTAAATATAGCCATAGAGTGCAGAAATCATGGTCTTTAGCACCGCGTCATCGAACAGGATGCTGCTTCTTATCCACAGCCAGTCATGGTCCCTGGCACAGAGTACTCAGACTAGACACTGCTTCTTATCCACAGCCAGTCATGGTCCCTGGCACAGAGTACTCAGACTGGACACTGCTTCGTATCCACAGCCAGTCATGGTCCCTGGCACAGAGTACTCGGACTAGACACTGCTTCTTATCCACAGCCAGTCATGGTCCCTGGTACAGAGTACTCAGACTAGACACTGCTTCTTATCCACAGCCAGTCATGGTCCCTGGCACAGAGTACTCAGACTGGACACTGCTTCGTATCCACAGCCAGTCAAGGTCACTGGCACAGAGTACTCGGACTAGACACTGCTTCTTATCCACAGCCAGTCATGGTCCCTGGCAGAGAGTACTCAGACTAGACACTGCTTCTTATCCACAGCCAGTCATGGTCCCTGGCACAGAGTACTCGGACTAGACACTGCTTCTTATCCACAGCCAGTCATGGTCCCTGGGAGAGAGTACTCAGACTAGACACTGCTTCTTATCCACAGCCAGTCATGGTCCCTGGCACAGAGTACTCGGACTAGACACTGCTTCTTATCCACAGCCACTGGCCCGGGCACTGTAGTCAGACACCTCGGAGGTCCGGGCACTGTAGTCAGACACCTCGGTGGCCCGGGCACTGTAGTCAGACACCTCGGAGGTCCGGGCACTGTAGTCAGACACCTCGGAGGTCCGGGCACTGTAGTCAGACACCTCGGTGGCTCGGGCACTGTAGTCAGACACCTCGGAGGTCCGGGCACTGTAGTCAGACACCTCGGTGGCCCGGGCACTGTAGTCAGACACCTCGGAGTCCGGGCACTGTAGTCAGACACCTCGGTGGCTCGGGCACTGTAGTCAGACACATCGGTGGCCCGGGCACTGTAGTCAGACACTTCGGTGGCTCGGGCACTGTAGTCCGACACCTCGGTGGCCCGGGCACTGTAGTCAGAAACCTCGGTGGCTCGGGCACTGTAGTCAGACACCTCGGTGGTCCGGGCACTGTAGTCAGACACCTCGGTGGCTCGGGCACTGTAGTCAGACACCTCGGTGGCCTGGGCACTGTAGTCAGACACCTCGGTGGCTCGGGCACTGTAGTCAGACACCTCGGTGGTCCGGGCACTGTAGTCAGACACCTCGGTGGCCCGGGCACTGTAGTCAGACACCTCGGTGGCCCGGGCACTGTAGTCAGACACCTCGGTGGCTCGGGCACTGTAGTCAGACACCTCGGTGGCCCGGGCACTGTAGTCAGACACCTCGGTGGCTCGGGCACTGTAGTCAGACACCTCGGTGGCCCGAGCACTGTAGTCAGACACCTCGGTGGTCTGGGAACTGTAGTCAGCGCTCCCTATGCAAACGTGTGTGCGGACCCAGGAATTTTGACCGGGCTAGGGTTGAAGTGCTTGCTTTGGAGGGACATTTCTCTAGAGCATAGGTGTAGGCTTTCTGAAAATTATTGGGAGGGCACAATACAAGAGGGCAATGGACACGCTGGAATAAATTATGGGGATACCACGTAGGGTCCCATGCTAAAAGTCGATATTATTGGATGAGCACAACCAATGTGGGGGAGGGGCAAGTGCCCTCCTAAAAGCATGCGAAACTACATCACTGCTCCGGAGGGGACGAAGCCAAACACCGAGGGACCACATAAGTCAACAAGGCAAGCGGACTGGATAGGCTGGACTTTCAGGTGAGATGGAATGCGGGGATGATGCACAAATTGAGCAGCTAAGCACAGGCAAAACAGGTGGGTCTCGACTAGACTAACCAGACCCAGGCCACACTCGCCAGACGGACCGGACCCGAAACGTGAGGGAGGTGGAAAATGTGGCGTCTTAAGTTCGGTTCACACTTTGTAATTCGGAGCGTCAATAATTTGTGAAACGAACGGATATCGAACGTGAAACAGAAGATTGACGTAAAACGAGCGGAAAACAGCGGGAATAACACACGCTGTTTCCCCGAATGAAAACGTTCATTTTACGCTTCCCTGCGAATCAATTGAGACACCAGTGAGACCATTCTGACGCGACTGCCACCGATTAAATTTGTGTGGAAATCCTGAATACTTGTATCGATGCAAGCTAAGATATATCGCACGTTATATTCTGACATATTAGCTTAGCGAAGAAGTGCAACAATGAACCACAGGGGCTCTTCCTGGTTGCATTTTGTGAACACAATCAGCTAACTGCCTACGCTGAACCATGAGTACTAACATGCTGAACCATGAGTCTACAGACGAAACAGTTGGGTTAGATTTACAGCCTAGCTTGGGACATGAACTTACGTGCACTTTGACCACGTGAGGACCAAAATTAAGATGCACATATTTCAATATGCATATCATGCACACATCAAAAGAGAGCCAAAAGAGGTTGCTAGAAAATGAAATGTTCTAGCCACAGGCAAATAAATTATTCCAACCTAGTTATAGACAGCCAACCAAACTTTGAATACATCGCGACTACTCAACCACACCAACAGAACGCCAAGTCTATATTTTGAACGCCAGGTAGACGTCCATTACGCGGTCGTGACATGCCCCAGTGCACACTGTGCGAGGCCCCGATCGTGTAAAACGTTCGTAAAACGCAGTGCTGACGGGCATCTCGAGCACGTTCGATTGCCGTTTGTTTGATGAAACGGCTTAAAAACGATTAATAAACGCTCGGAAAGCGTCAAAAAACCATAGTGTGAACCGAGCTTTAGCTAGATCAAGGTGAAGCAGGATGTCCGTCAAGATAAACAGGCAAACAAACCAAGATTGACCCTGCCTTGAATAGGATAGCCATCGTCTTTTTAACCACCAACTTCAAAATTAAAAGCCGAGGTCTTGCTCTCACGGAAAGACGAATTTTATGCCGGATCACGGCTAATGGCACCGCGCACACTTTTCCGCCGCTGGGTCGCGGGATTGGGAAATGTCCCGGGAGGTATCAATGTCGAACCCGGGACCTTGGTGCCACTCGGGCATCCGATCCAACTACCCTCCCCAGGTTGCATCACCCCCGTGTGACTCGCTTGAAGGTTTGTTTGTCTTTGCATTCTATCCAAGATATCTTGATGTCATGCTAATTATTTATCGGAGGAGTTTACTGCAGCTTTATGTTGCCCTTGAAAGACAATGTTGGATCTGCACCTAGGTCCAGCAATGTCAAAGCTGGCGACCCGAATACAAGCGTTTGAGGTGTTCATCAGGGGGATTGCATTACAAATTTGGACTTATTCAAGAGCTCGTCGGCGAACATTGCAGCCATCGAAAAACACAGGATTATCTGACTGACCACCACCCTGTGGTTTGGGAAAGTCAGTGAGACACTGATTGGATTTCCAGAAAGCAGGTGAAAACATTAATGGAGCCATATATATATATATATATATATATAGATATATATTGAGGTCTACATTTGTAAACATCACATTTTGAGGTCATTTACACGCAGAGATACAGCCAGGTGGCGGGATCTGCCCTCCTCCCCCTGATGAACGAAAAAATACTTTGTATCAAAGAAGAAATATTGAAATCTTCACCGCGCAAATCCGGAAATGTTCGCCATGTTTTACGCGCTAAAAGCGGTTGCTGTTTGCTGCTGTTGCTGCGGTTGCTGTTGCTGTGTCGGATCCTGGTCCTTCGAGGCGTCCCATGGGGATTTCTGAGCTTCGCCTACGGTCGGGATGTTCTGAGGTCGTAGGTATACGTAGTTCTTGTCTCGGTGACCCGACTATGCCGGCCTGTCCCGGAGAACCGGAAAAGAACGGCGTCCAAGATTCTGCTGCCCTTGCTGCTTGCGGTAGAATGTGAACACTTTATTTGAAAGAGTAGTGATTCAGTATTTGGTGAGGGGTAAGTAGTTCCTTAGATGATTATTATTCATTAAATGTTCGAAAATGGTTCACACTCGATCCTTCTGTAGGAACACCAGAACAATGCAAGGGGTGCAGCAAAACCTTCTGAATGAAGTGCAGTTTTCCGATCAGTGAAGCACCATTTTCACATCGCATGCTTCTCTACGAAAGCAAATCGCCACTGAGTTATGACCGAAGCGATCGCGATCTGGGCCCGTAGATGTTCGCAAGGGCTAGCAGAAGTTCACAGAGATAATCATATTTTCACAAATATGATTATTAGTGACAAACTTAATTGCCCTGTGGATGGGGCTCAATCTATCACCATCGTTTCTGAGCCACCGAATTTCAATCCAAACTCCCCACGTTGCTCGATGGTTTTCCTTTTGATATTCATTGATAAATTACCTCAGACTTCTGAAGTTACACCTGAACAAATCACTTAAAAGTGCAAAATTTTCCAATTTCAGGCATTCCAGTTCATAACGCCCGATCATCACCACACCAACGTTCGTGCACGTGAACACCCTCCTTGCGCATTTGGCGCATTTGCCACAGAGTGTGTGCGATTCTACGTTTTCTGCTAGGCCTCCTACGAGTTGGTAATTTTTAACGCATGATAGTCTTGCGCCATATTATACGCGTTTGAATGCTTCGCAGCTTTGATGCATTGCATCTCTTTGGTTAAATATGCTTTCAGATTGACTACAGAACCGAGGCTCTGGTTCGGTGTTCATTAATTTTTGACCCGTTGCGCTTTTTTCGTCTGCGGATGTGTTTCAGGGATCCAGACAATCTTTGTAAGGTGCTCGGCACACTTTTGAGGCTCAAGCTCTTGTTAGGGGTTTGCTGCTTTTTGTGTGCCGAATAATTGTTCTAGGTACCGGCGCATTTTCGAACAGACCGATGTATTTATTTAGAGCCCGACCTTTTTGTTCTGTTTTAGGTCAATGTCGCTTTTTGCGGCCCGCAGCCCACTTTTGAAGCCATCATGTGGTCTCATGGCCCCGGTGTGCTATGAGGGCCTCCGGTATATTATTTTAGAGCTCCCGGTGTGTTTATATAGGGATGCAACACATGTTTGAAGACCCTGAAGCTTTTTGCGAAAATCGGTGCGCTTTGGAGGGCCTGATGCCATTTCAGCCTCATTGCACTCTTGGGGTCCTGCTGTGTTTATTTGGGGCTCCTGACGCACACTTGTAGGGCTACAGCACGCATAGTTACTGGGGTCCCGACTTTGGAGTTCTGCATTCGATGTAATTTTGGGGGACCTCTATGCCTTTTAAGCCCAAATATCGACTTTTTTATCCCCGGCGCCATAGTTTTGCGTCTCGCTGCGATTTCTCGAATCCCAGTACGTTTTTTTCTTCGGGTCTGTATGCGATTTTTAAAGACATCTGGTGCTATGTTTGGGGCTTCAGTGCGACTTTTCTGGCTGAGACATTTTACAAATAAAAATCACGCCTTATTTTGGAGGGCTCCGGTTCGATCGTTTTCGGGTGAAGATGGATTTTTGGGGCCGCGTTGTGCTTACTTGGGGCCCACGATGACAAATTATGGAAATCCCCACGGCAGTTTTTGATGCCCTAACGCAGGTTTTTGGATTACCGACGTGAACTTTCTGTCCCTATTGTCACATTTGGAGGCTCCTCGAGAGATCCCGGGGCACGTTGTACTTAGCTGGGCCCCAAGACGATTTTGACGGCGCAAATTGTCCGGCCCAGGCGCGAGTTTTCTGGGGCCCGGTATATTTATTCGTAGCCCCTACGCGAATTCAGAGTGCCACCATGATAATCGTTGATGCTCCAGCACGATTTTTTGGGTCCCCTACACGACTTTTGGGAGCATATCTCACTTCGAGTGATATTTCGGATAAAAATTGATTTGTATGAGACAGCGGCTACTTATGGGGCCCCTGCGCGACCTGTCTAGCCCCTAGTGTGATTTGCATGGCACATGCGCAAACCTTTGAGGCCCCCAACACGATATCCCGTGGCCCGACTCGTCTTTTGTGGCTAAAGTGCTATCTTCAAGGACACCGACACGACTTTTTAGTCCCCAACGTGATTTTCAAGAGCCCAGGCGCGAACGTTTGAGGCCCCCAGTGTGATTTTCAGGAAACTCGGTCGAACTTTTAGGGGTCAAGCGTGATCTTCAGTGGCCCGACCAGACATTTTGGGTTCCAAGCTCTATTTCGAGGGCCCTGGCCCGATGATTTTAGGCCACTAGCGTAATTTTCAGGGCCCATGCACGACGTTTTGAGGGCCCGGTCCCACATTTTGGAGGCTCAGCGTCATTCACAGAGGTCACTGAACGAATTTTACAGGGAAAATGTGATTTTCAGGTCCTCAGTGCGACTTTGGGGCCCGACGACTTATTTTGAAGGATAAAAGGACAGCGAATTCGACCAGGGCCATATTTTTTGGCCTCCAAAAGAAGAAATGTTGTTTCTTTTTAATTTCAAAATTTCGAGTTTTCAAGTTTTCTTTAATTTTCCTTTTCCAGTGGGTAGAGCAGACCGATACACGTTGTTGGAAGTCATGTCATCTTTCCCTAATAAAAAGTGCTTACTTTAGCCAGAATCTTCTATTTGAATTATTGCAATTTTAATTGCAAAATTTATATGTAGTCAAAAACGGGGAAAAAAATGAAAAATTCCACTCGTACATTTTGTTGCATCCCTGAAGATAAGCAAACGCTGAAAGTTTTATTAAAAAATCTGTATCCGTTAAAGCGTGACGACTGGTTGAACGTTTTTGGAGGTCACTTGACCTCACTTGACTAACTCATTCACCCTAGATGACCTGACTTCAAAATTTTGAAACAGCATGTCAAATTAATGTGGAAAAAGGTGTGCCAAATTTGGGCGCGCCGCCGCGCGCCGTTCGTCCACTACCGGGAAAAACTTGAGGGGGCGGCGGTTGAAGACCCCTACTGAGTTGAGACTGGTTAAAGATGATGGTCGAGAATAACTAGAATGTAATCGCCGAGAGATTCGAAATCAAACTTCGCACAACTGACACTGAAAGCAACACTTGTGTTTTCTCCATGTTTCTCCTGAAAAGCTTACGAAACGTATAGCACCTTGCCCAAAGCACAATTTGTGAGGCTATAATGTTAGAACACGTTAGACAGAGAAAGGACATCAGACCATTACATATGTCGAATAAACATGGCAACGATAACAATACGACAAAGTCATTTCAGCTGAGGGATTGTGTTCTCTTCCCTCATTTGAAGACAAACTTTCTGGTTTAATTCAATTTCTTCTCCAGATGATTCAACTTTATTTGACTTATCTCATCCACGTGATCGTTCCTGATGTGAATTACTCTTCCGAACATCCCCATGCATTCTGCTCGCACTCAGCACAATTCGGGAATATAATTCACCTAGTTGACAGGCATGTGACCACGATCCATGCCCTCACCATGAAGTACGTCCAGCTTCTTGCTTTCTAAGCTTGATGCTAACCTTTTCAGATATGGGTGTTCATTTCAACAACAAACATATTATGGCAAAGGGGCAATACATGGGCATATTGGGTGGACCCAAACGAATTGGGGAGACACTCCATAGCATCCCATATTAAGGTTGAAAATATTTGGAGCCGGCGGGGTGTCAAACCAACACCCAGGGGACCAAAGCCTCTTCAAAAGTATCCAAAAGCGACCCCCATGCTTTCAGAAATGCTTTGGTCGTAGGCCTCTCAAACTTTACCTCGTCCGCGCATATATTCTTGTGTCATCTGCAGCAACTCTCACCACACGCACGTGCGCCATAATGTAAAGGTAATGGGTTCAATTAACTAATGTTGACAACATCTGTGCTAATTGGATACTTCCATTCCGTTACTTCGCTGGAATTTGTACGGTGCTACGCGTTAACTCAGGCCAATAGAGGTAGATAATGGGACGAACACATGCGATGTTTAGGTGATCTACGATAGGTAGTCTACAATCGAACATCATTCGTAAATACCCAGACAAGGCATAGCTTGTATCAGCGACTTTGAGCATGCCCGGTTATAGAGAGCGATAATCTCCGACTGAGTTATCTGTTCATGTTTGGTTGGATTCCTCACACTTCATCAGGCTGCAAAACTTTCGTTGATAGCGGGTAAGGGACGGTCAAAGAAAGAGAGAAAAAGCCTAATTAGCATTCAGAAAAATGCTTACCGATATTCGGAGATGAGGTGAATGTCTGGTGTCCAGCTACAAATTGATGTAGGTACTAAGTACCGGGTTTGAGAAGCTTGCCCCTTTGTTCTCCTTTGCTACAGACGGTACTGAGACAAACACATTGTAATTTGAAAATGAGCATTGGCATGTCAGTGAACACCGAAATTGCGCAAGTATAATTACAGCCATAGGTTTCTAAAGGTTTCTGTAGATTTCTGAAAATTATTCGTTATTATTAGCTCCTTCGCGTAGGACCATGGAAAAACTCTTTCAATACGTCTGACGCTTGTGAATGCAACTTTCGTAAGGTGGCGGATGGGGAAAGACGGGCACAAGGCCTTAGGGTGCTCATCTGTCCTAATTCAAATGTACTCAACCTCGTCAAATCCGAAAGAAATGACTGTGCACGAGCGTGTTTCCGGGGTCGTTTTAATTATGAATATCATTCAAAGAAATTTCCATCCTATTTTCTAATTTGCGGAGAAGTGAAAGAATGGCTAACTTTACCATCGAGTGAGCTCGATGTCGGAGTACAGAGGTGGAGACACGGGCGTCAAGATATTTAAGATGTAGAGAGAGAGAGAGAGAGAGAGAGAGAGAGAGAGAGAGAGAGAGAGAGAAGAGAAAAAAAAAAAAAAATATATATATATATATATATATATATATATATATATATATATATATATATATATATATATATATATATATATATATATATATATATATATATATATATATATATATATATATATATATATATATATATATATATATATATATATATATATATATATATATATATATATATATATATATATATATATATATATATATATATATATATATATATATATATATATATATATATATATATATATATATATATATATATATATATATATATATATATATATATATATATATATATATATATATATATATATATATATATATATATATATATATATATATATATATATATATATATATATATATATATATATATATATATATATATATATATATATATATATATATATATATATATATATATATATATATATATATATATATATATATATATATATATATATATATATATATATATATATATATATATATATATATATATATATATATATATATATATATATATATATATATATATATATATATATATATATATATATATATATATATATATATATATATATATATATATATATATATATATATATATATATATATATATATATATATATATATATATATATATATATATATATAAAGAGAGAGAGAGAGAGAGAGAGAGAGAGAGAGAGAGAGAGAGAGAGAGAGAGAGAGAGAGAGAGAGAGAGAGAGAGAGAGAGAGAGAGAGAGAGAGAGAGAGAGAGAGAGAGAGAGAGAGAGAGAGAGAGAGAGAGAGAGAGAGAGAGAGAGAGAGAGAGATCCGCGGACGCGGAGGCGAAGGCGGGTGAGTTAAGAGGGCACGCCGAGAAGGAAGGCTGGGCCAGCTCAGAACTGGCGGCTGCGCGCCGCTCCCGGTATGCCCGGCAGCGGCAGACCGTTTGTCGACAGCCAAGTCGCCAGTAAACTGGCGGTATTTCAGCTCATCATGCGGACTGGCCGCCCGCCGGAATCCCAGGAATTCCAATTAATCCGGGGATCAGAGACTTTTTCCCCGCCCCGGCTTGTTACCGACTTTAATTTGATCCAATAAATTCAGCCAGCAAGTGTGTTCACTCTCCCGTCCCTAGCACCGCGAACGTCCGATGAGCAAATTAATTCATTATGCGATGAAGTTGGGGCCGGCGGGCGTCGATAAAAAGGGCGCCCCGCCCCAGCCGCCAGCATGGAGTTATCGCCGTAATTGAAGCCGACATTTTATCGGGACTCCGCCACTAAAACTTCAATATTCCTCAACAGACTTGTGATGCTGGCAGGACGCGAGTGACGTGAGGCGGACAATATGTGCATGCGGCAAGAAGGAATGCCATGTAATGCTGCTATGGCCTCACTGATGTGGGGTTCGAGACCATGCTTGCAGGACAGGGAACGGTTGACGAGTGATGGAGGAGATTTGCTTCTGTGGGGTGAAGAATATTTGTATTGAGGATTGGGAAAGATATGTGATATTGGCGGGGACTGCTTGTGGAGTAGGGGAGTGAAGCTGTGTGATGTTGCCTGGTATTAACTCACTTAGAGCGGATAATATACGCGTGTTGTGGGGGAGGGGGGAGGATGAACACGGTGTGATGTTGTTAGTTAGTTATTTGGGCTTTAGGGCGCACCGACCATGTTGATAATATAGGCCCATTCGGTGTGATGTTGGCAGGAATTGAGTGACGCGGACGGGTGATGTGTGTCGCGCGCACTGGGGAGGAATGTTGAGGCATGTCCAGCACACCGCCACAGCAGCAATAGTCTGCATCTTTCTTTTATCAATGTCGTGTTTACGAGCACGTTGAACGCAATCAAAGTCACCAAGCGAAAAAGAATGTTCAATAAAGGCAGCCAGTCGTGAGACGAGCATGATTCTGGTCACACGTGCTGCAGCACGTGTCACTATTTCCCGTCACAAAGATGGAAACATATTGCATCGCAGATTTGCATAGCTAAACCATGATAAAGGGAACAAAGCGAAAATGCCAATTATTGGTATCATGGTAAGTGTGGGGATATGGAGGTCATTCAACATCTTAGCATAGCTGGGTCAAAAGTAATATGCAACACGCAATAGGTGATCGTTGCATCTCGGTTGTGAAAATACATGAAATCAATAGAACATCCTTAGCTATGAATTAAATATTTCTTTTTGCGTCAAATTGCATAGGAAGCAAAAAAATCAGAGGCCTACACATTGTCCGGCCCAAATGGCCACACTGAAGGATATACATTTGAACATGGTGTTATATTCCTAGACATCTCAGTTTATACAATTATCTTTTCAAAAAAAGAACGACAAAGTCTTTCATCTATCAAAATAACCTATTTGATTATCAATCCATGATTATATCTGCAATGGGAGGTTAGGCTAGGTTAGCACGCGCCCTGGAGCGAGGGGGGCGAAATCCGTCTGCTCCTCCGGTTTTTCGCATTTAACTCCAGATTTTACCGGCCGATTTATGCCATTCTTTGCGTACCAGCTCAGAAATGACCAGCGCGTTGTGTAAAGCCAGAAAACGGAAATCTGCCGATTTTTTTCCGAGTTAGGGGCCGTTGAAGTTAAAGAAAATTCGTAGCGCCAGACAACAAAAATCGGCACTAATGAGCATCCGGTACATTGGCAAAAGGGAAGTGTTCTTGGCAACATTGGCGATTTATTTGATGTGAATGTTATGCTATATAGTTTTGAAGTCATGTGTGGTCAGCAGGGTCAAGTCAGGTCAAGTTCACGACAGGCTAATGGAACCGAACATGGTCAACCGGAATGTTGACATCAATGCAAATGACCGTCATGCGATTGATGTAACATTGCATGTTACACCTTGCACATCTTGAAAAAACTACTGCTTGTTATTATGTACCTATGTATTAAGCATTTCAATGGGGACGTATTATAACCCCGGAGCCGATTGCGACGAACCGCCCAATGGAGCAGTCGGACGGGCGGCCGAGTTCCGGAAACTGGAGCAAGTAATGACCTGATAAAGTGCGACTATGTGGGGGACCTGAGGTTAAATGCCTCGTCTAGCATCTGCATTGGATCATTAGCAATGCCCAAAACATCATTTGTGTCCATTTTGGAGCATTTAAACACAATCACAGCGATCCATAACAATGACAAACCAATCCTCGCAAAGCCAGATACATTTTTGGCATTTTACCTCATTTGACCTCGAAAATATTGACCTAACGTCGTGAAGTTTGCACACAATAGAGTTCACTCCCGAATCCATCCATCCTGCTAATTTCGTTTCCCCAGCTGTAATAGGAGCCGATATCTTACGGGGGCGGATTCCGCCCCCTCCAGTGCACGCAATTTTCTGAGGCCCCTCCAGGGCGCGTGTTAGGTTCTGCTGCATTTTTAAGTTCTTTTTTAACATTGCTTTTTATCAAACTCAAAGCCTCTTTTTGGTGTTACTTTGCCCAGCAACTGAAAAGTAAACAATTGCGCAGAAAATGAGTGGTCCTAAGCGGTGTCGGTCACACTCATAAAGACATAAAGACATAAAGACATCCAGACATAAAGACATAGAAGATTAGTGCAACTATGAGCCACAAGGGCACCTTCTTGGTTGCACTCTGTACATTGAACCAGTTGCCCCTCCCCCAATCTGTCAATCAGCCGTCCCTGTAATACTGAAAAGCAAGCCCTCTATTCTTATAATGATTGTCTATGCTGTTTTTAATGATGTTCAATGTGTTGCTACTGACAATGTTTTTTGGCAGCTGGTTCCAGTGTTCTACTACCCTGTTGCTGAAGAAAGTCTGCCTTAACCTTGGTCTGCTGTGGTTAACTTTAATTTTGAATTTATGACCTCTAATTGCATCATTTCTGCTCAATTCAAACAGTTCCCCAAGATATCCCCTCTCCAGACCATGGACAAATTTCAAGACCTCGATGAGATCTCCTCTCAGCCTTCTATATCTAAGTGAAAACATATTCAATTTCTTCAATCTTTCCTCATATGACAGGTCGCTTATACCATTAACCATTTTTGTAGCCTTCTTTTGTACTCTCTCTAAAAGCCAACAATCTTTTTCATAGCTAGGAGACCAAGCTTGGATGCAGTATTCCAAATGTGGCCTGACATATGCATAGTAAAGCTTCCTGATCACTTCCTCACTTCTGTATGATACATTCCTATTTATTGCCCCGAGCATTCTCAGTGCCTTCTTCCTGGCTTCCTTGATCTGTTCTGATGCCCACAGTTTTGTGTTTAGAATAACACCTAAATCCTTCTCCTGTTGAGTCACTGATAGCACTTGGCCACCCATCAAGTATGGAGCTTTCATATGCTGCTTACCTACACACATGATTTTGCACTTATCAAAATTGCATTTCATTTGCCATTCTTCGGACCACTTCACAAGTTCATCTAAGTCTTTTTGCAGCGAGATATTGCTCATCTTGACCTGTTATTGCCCTAAAGACCTTTAAATCATCCGCAGATTTCAAACATCAAAGTTTCATGAACATTGCATTGGAAAGGTATATTCCAAGGATTCATAAAAGGCATTGAAGTACGAACTTACTACCTAGCCTTCCATGTCAGAATTTGTTGAAAGGATTTTTTGTTTGTTTTAATCTTAAAAAGCAACTAAAAATAGACCAAAACCTAGCCAAACTTAATCTGCTCTTGCAAAACATACATTTACTGGGAAAATTTACTTTAAGTTTTTTTTAAATTAACTTCCAACTAAAAAGAAAAACCTAACCTCACCTAATCTAACCAAGCTGAGCCAAACCTAACCCTATATGCTTGCTTCATGGAGGTAAAATGTGTAAAACTTGTTTTATAGATACCTTAACCCGCGCCGTACTGGGGGAGGGGGGTCTTTACCCGCTCCCCTCAGGTTTTTTTGCAGATAGTGAACGAACGGGGCGGGGCAGCACACCGAAATTTGGCACACCTTTTCCCACATCAAATTGGCATGCTATGTCAAACTTTTGAAGTCAGGTCATCTAGGGTCAACGAGTTAATATAGGTCAAGTGAGGTCACCTCCAAAAAACGTTCAACCAGTCGTCACGCTTTAACGGATGCAGATATTTTAATGAAACTTTCAGCGTTTCCTTATCTTTAGGGATGCAACAAATCGTGGGGGATAATTATTTTCTTCAGTTTTTGACTAGTTATATACTTTGCATATTTGCATATTATAGTTCAATTCGAGGATTATGGCTAAAATAAGCATTTTTATTAGAGTAAGTTATCTTACAACAACGTTAATAGGTCTGCTCTACCCATTAGGAAATGAAAATGAAAGAAAGCTTGAGAACGCAAAATTTTGACATTTTAAAAACAACATTAAGTTTTTTTGTTTGGGGGGGGGGAATAAATGTTAAGGCCCTGGTCGATTTCGCTGTCCTATTCTGATTCCAAATAATTTTTTTTTAAATATCTCCAAAATGAACTCCCAAGAGCCAAAAACATAATGTAATTCGTGAAAAGTCGTGAAAATCTAGCCCCCTAGTGACGTCACTTTTGAAGGAAATCGTTTTGGGTGTGGATCCGGGCCCTACTCGTCGAGCGTTTTTCGATGACACCTCTTCCGTTTTCGTGCGACGCCTAGTTTGGATTTTAGATGGGGGTTACTATCCCCCCCCCCAGAGACGGGATCTGACCGGAGAGACGGGAAGGGTTAACATGCGCCCTGGAGGGCTTCTGAAAATTCCGCGCACTGGAGGGTAGCGGATTCTTTGCCCACCCCGTAAGATGTCGGCTCTTGTTAATGCTGAGGCAACGAAATTCGCAAGGTGGATGTGTACGGTAGAAAACTCATTGTCTGCAAATTTCATCACCTTAAATCAATATCTTCGAGATCAAATGAGGTCAAAATTTCACAAAAAAATGTTTTTGCGTGGCTTAGTTTGTCATTGTTCTGGATTGCTGTGATTGTGTTTAAGTGCTCCGAAATGATGTTTTGGACAATACTAATGATGAAATACAGTTGCTAGACCTGGCATTTGACCTCAGGTCACCTATATAGCACCACTTTATTAGGACAATACTTGCTCCAGTTACCAGCCATTACCTGCCGCCTACCCGACTGCTCTGTTGGGCGGTTCGGCGCAATCGGCTTCACAATACAGGAGCGAAGTAAAGTATGAATAAAGTATGAAATCGTTTAGGTACACAACAACGAACAGTAGTTTTCAGGATGTGTAGGGAATAACATGCAAAGTAACATCAATCGCACGACAGTCATTTGCATTCATGACAACATTCAAGTTGACCGAGTTTGGTTGCATTAACCTGTCATTAACTTGACCTGACTTGACCTCGATGAGCTAACATTAGTATCTTGTTATGTACGAAAAACTGGATGGGTGGGCGGATTTCTCTCCCCCTCCAGGGTGCGTGTTAAAGTGCAATAATACCCAAAACATAAGGCAATAATCGCAAGATTCTAGGAAGGTACCTATGTACCACCTATCTAGGTTTGTACTAAATAATAGGCAAAGTTTGTCTGGTGTTGTCAGATTTTAAACTTTTCTGAACGAAAGGGTGATGGAGCTTACCAAGGGCCAATATATGTTTCATCCAACAGACTTCAAATAAAAGACTAACCTATTATCAGAGTATGTCCTTGTTGAGCATGGTCATTCAGATCAGCATCAGTGGTATCGCCATAGTGGTAAACTTGCAGTGTAGGGTAATTTGAGTTCTTGAAAGTTCTTTTTCTGATGCAGTGCTTATAAATATTGCCAACATGAGGTAACCAGACATTTACTCTGGAAGTGCATACTTTTTCAGTTGGGAGACAAAACAACAGAAAAATGGCTTAAATTTAGGTAAGATAGCATTAAGTGATGTTCAAAGCAACAAAAAAAGTAGCCTAACTTAATCTAACTTAGCCTAACCTTCCGTCCAAGAGAACAAATTGTTTAAAAATGGAATATTTTCAAACAACTTTTTGCATAAAAAGAGTCAACTTAAAAACTTCACCTAACCAACCTAGCCTGCCCCCATTTTTTAAGGATCAATTTCTTGTAAAAATGTCCAAAATTGTTCATTTTAATAAATAACTTCTCAACATGAAACAAAAGTCTAGCCTAACCCAGTCTAACCAAACCTAACCTATTTGTTTGACTCATCAGGGTATATGTGCAAAATGTATCATAGATGCCTGCCTTAAACTGCATTACAACCCTTAAAGTTGGATGGCCCAGTCCTACCACACGAATCTCCATTACCTGCGAACCAAACAGTTAATCTCTTACGCAGAATCTAAATACCTACATACCCCCTCTTGCTATTCTTCTTGAAAAGAAATCAGCCAACGTAACCTGTCCCTCCATCTTAGCGACCCACATCAACATACAAAGCATGCTGCTCAACTGGGCTTAACTGGACACATGCACAAAACATCCTGTTCAAATTTCGTTTTCAAAATCTATCTCACTGGGTTTGCTTGCCCGTTACTGGCTAAACTAAATGCATGAAGCTCTGACTGAGTAATAATAAAACTTCTGATTTTGTCAACTCTTGCTGTAAGCAGAACTTAAACAGCATAGAACCCTCGATATGCGTGAGAATCTGCTGTGCTACCATATTGGGTTTCTAAACATTCATTTAAACACTTTTAAAATTGGAGATTCTTTCACCCGGAGCGCTATTTTCAAAGTTACCGTGTTTTAATTTAGTTTGTTTTTGTTGGTTTCGGGGTGAGGGCAAAAGGCATGATGACCCTCCCTTGAGCCGATTCGGGGGGGGGGGGCATGGCCGGAATGCCCCCTTGGATCCGCCAGTGTGTGCAGATGCAGAGACGCAGGCATAATTTTCTTAAGGGGGCCTGACCAAAAAAGAGGCGTAATATGGAAACTGCTTTCGGCACGCTTCTCGTGCCGAAAATATCTTGTTATGTGTCATGATGATTTCAGAATGTATTGCTTCATGTTGTACTCGTATACTTTGATTACTAAGGGAATGGGGAGGCTTTGCTGCGCTCCTGGATAGATGCAGGGAATGTTACGCCCATCTGCTATATCTATATTAATGAATTTTGTTTCATATTGCGTACCTAATATAAAATCCTTCGGGAAAATTAACAATGGGTACGTTGATGGAGGTAGCCTACTACCTAGCTACGTACCGGGAAGTACCTACAGGCCAGTTTAAAGACAAATCGCAGCCGAATCCCCTCAGACGTGAATGCTAATTTTGTCGTAGTATTTGTATTCTGGGTCACCTTTGCCTCTTAAAACAGTTATCAGACCCTAATCGAATCCCAGATCAAAACCCAATATGGCTACCCGCCATCAACATGCCGCACAGCTTTAATTGCCATCAAGCTAACACCAGCGAACGAGCAGTCATCCAGGCTACTTTTGCTCACAAGTTTTTTTCGGGCTAAATCTCTTAAATTCAGGTTAGTTAGCCCTTACTCTTATTCGCCCTGTGGAGGAGCAATTGATTGGAGCATCAACTCAAGCTGCATCGACAGTCTTCCTCTCACGCAGTAAACACTCAAAAAGGACACAACCGGATGAAGAGACTTGTCATGGTCTCGACTGCCTGCTCTTCCAGACTGTAATTTGCTATCACACGGAGTGCATGTGTCCGCATCCGAAACAAATATTGCTCTGACATGCGGGCCTGAGGCATGAGCAGCCAACAAACAGCTCGGCGAACAGCTCCCCCTCAGCCCCCTTATCCCCGCCCTCTGCCCACGAAGACACAATAGCCTGCTTCTCGTGGCAGCATCATCTCGTATGATGACCCACCCGCCCATCTGGGGACGCCGATTTGGCTGCCGGACAGGTGCATGAACAGCAAACAATCTCCCCCGACCGGCTAACGAGGATGTGCCTTTGTCGCCGTCGACATATTGGCCCAATAAACGGCCGACGGCGGCGCGGCCAACCGATTATGAACCGTCAGCCGGCCGGCCAGTGCAGCCATATTGGCCGACGCGCTTTTGTCATCTTGTCAACTCGATGAGATTCGTGGACAAATGCGACCGCGGAATGGTGACCGGTGCTGCCACGCGGCGGCGGCCCGGCGCAATCTCGGCGCCAAGCCACCTCTCAGAGGGCCGATCACAAAACACGCGGGTAATCCTCAGTCAGATGGCGGGTGGCAGGCGAGGAATGTGACCGCATGACTGACTGCCGAACGTGCGCACAATTAGACGATTCGGTGTTCATTACACATGCGCAGGCAGCGGAAAATACGTGGTCACAACATTGACCTACCGCACTATTCATCCATCGTGTTTGTCGGCAGGATTTGGACATACCGAGACCGCCCTGTCGTTCGAGAGAGCGCGCTCGGTAAATTGGTGAGGTCGCGAGGCCCGTAAAGTGAACAGAATGGATCTGGCTGGATTTAGGTGAGCTGATGCGATTTGACGCGGTCCCAGCCGCCGAACGAATTGTTATCCAAGAGCTGCTTTGTTCGAGTCTGAAACATTTCAAGTTAGATTCCTGGCGTGCGGTCAGGGACATCCATCGCAACCCTAAAGGGGATGGCTGAGCAGGGGCAGGTTGTCCTTCCATGTCGCTTATTTTCTTTAAATCGATGGGGCAAAACACATACTAGCAAGGGGGTTACCAAACACGAGTGGAGAGTCCTGAAGGTTCCAGAGGTGAAACTCGATATAAATAAATACATATACACATAGGTGTTGTTTTGTGCAGATTATTACACTGGCCGTTGGGGTGCAAAGCGATGCATAATTGATGTGGGTGTAAGATGGGTTCCATGATTTCCCCATATACTATGATCCTCCGCCCCGTTGTGCGTGTTAAACGCTCAATGGGGGACGTATCCGCCCTCTTCTTCATATTTTTTTTTCGCTCTATCTCATAAACGGCGACATTGTAATGCAATCTTATGGCTGTTAACATCCGATGAGCGCATTCTTGGAACACAAATCAAAATCCGTTTGCAAATATGGGAACTGCGGGGATGCCAAATCGGCTGCTGAGTTCAAGGTCACAAAGGCTTCTTCCGTGCGGTAACGATGGTACAGCGTGGCGGCCGAGCTCGACCTCATTTAGCCATGAATGCATTAATCTAGGGTCATGAAATTTGCAATGAAATAACTTCATAACAACCGTAAGCTACTCTCCGAATTTTGGGCCAATGGCTTCAGTAGTTTCAGAAATATTATGGTCAAGGGCCGATTCACCTTCCTGTACGCGGTGAGGCCCTCCGACGCGCATGCTGTTCGACCGTGTCCTCAATTATGCTTGCTTGCTTAATTAAGTGGCCTTAATAGGATTTAGACCACTTAATCTGCTGATAGGAAGAATTTGCAATAGATGTGATACACAGGATAAATATCAAAGCACAGCCATACGTCTAGAAGACAGGGGTATCACTTACGGGGTAAACATTTGTTCCACTCAATTGAAAGTCAGACAAAAGAACGCCGAATGCAATTACTTGGAGGCTGTGGCAGAAACAGGGGTGGCACTGAAGGTATGTGCCCCCATGGAAATTGACGCCCCTTCGGCCGAGAAAATTATCTTATCCGGGCAAGCTCGAGTGCATCCCCATCGACTTTTTAGCCAGAGGTACCCATCTCAGAGTAAAAGGCGTCCTTTCAGTGTGCTCGAGTGCATCACCCTTGAATTATTCAGCTAGAGGCACTCCTTGGAAGGACAAAGCCCCATTCAGTGTGTTTGAGTGAAGCCCCTCGAACTTTTCATGGTCAGAGGTGCAACTTGGAAGGTAAAGACGCCCCTCCGGGATGGCCCGAGTGCACCCCACTCCTCATTTTTTTTTAAAGCTACAGTCACCTCCCCAGAGACAAAGCTCCCCTCGGGACAATTTCTGAGCTCCCTCCTGCCTGGAGGAGTATCTTTTTCTTCTGAGGGAAGCCTCCGGCAGAACAATTCGAGGGGAGTCCATTCGTGCACACTGAAGAGGCGCCTTTTTCTCTTGGGTGTGGGGGTGGCTCCCGACAAAAAAAAAACATAGGGGTTCACTCGAGCCTTCCCGGAGGGTCGCCTTTTCCCGGTTGGAGGCACGGCCACCTTTTATTCGAGGGAAGTACACCCCCAGTTCCCTCTTCCTAGAATTTGCTCCTGACTCTTGCATTTGCAAGCAGCGTGTTCAGGTTATCAGTTTTCTCTTTATTCCGAAAAAAATAACATACTTCTAGCCGACGCAGACGGATTGTGCGTTTCGGGTGGCTGGAGTCCAAGACAACAGTACGAAGTTCGACCTGCAGGTGGCAAGCCTTTCTGTGTCGATCATCACAATACATAGCCCTTGTACACCCTTCGAATGACATTTCATCCCGGGAAATGTCAGGTCAAGTCTCAAGGTCAAAGGTTTGCTTTAACTTTTCAAAGTCTTCGCGTGTTGTCGCCATGGCTTCAATTTTGCATTATGTGGGTGTTATTAAACGTCGCTGGGCTTAATCCACGTGTCGCTGGCAGCTCCATACCCGCACTTCAAACCAAGGAGAATGCGGATTCTCCGTCATTCGAATTACTTCCAGCTGTACACACACTAGTTCCAAGAAGTCCTACTCTGATTGGAAAAAGCAGCATGGGGTAACAGGCTCCTCGTACCGGGCGCAAATTAACATAAGCGAGCACCTGGAAAATTCGTTCGGCGCTGAGTTCGGCGGATTCCACGAATTCCGCCGGTTCACTTTAGCAGAAGGGGTGGATTGGCAGTTTGTTGCATGAATACAGTAGACTGGAACTTCTTAATCCGATCGACATATCCGGGGACGAAGCGTTGCCCTCATTTCTTATTTGCCGCGTCAGTAAGCATCGGTATGTTGGCGATGTTCTCAGCGGTCGCCAGATGACCCCTTGCCGAGCTCTAACGCGTCTGTGTCGGCTTGTTGTTGCCGAAACAGTTTGTAAAGAGATCAAACAGCCTGCTAACTTGCCAAGTGAGATATTGGATGCCCTACGTCAGTCCAGATTCACGATATACCCCGCTTATTTCTTCCTTCCACCAGACTTATGCTCGACTCGAGTAGAATCGAAAATCGACTCTTCAATCAATGGTTATTGGATTAGACACGTGTTGAATTGATTCTTTTCCCCAAAATATATCTTGAGTCGTGAATTAAATAACATATTTAAAAAAAATGAGTCGAATCATGAGTCAGTCATTAAAATATCACGTACGGGCAGTGCACATTGAACCATATGGCTCATGGGACTGTTATTGAGTCGGATCTGAATCGATTCAAATTTATGTAATTCTGTTTGGGTCGTGAGTCGAATCAGATCTCAAGATTCATGAGTCACACGTGAGTCGACTAAAAAAGGTTTGAGTCGAGCACAAGTCTGCCTTCCATACCTTTTGAACGCGATTAATGTTTTCTGGAACAGGCCAGTTCTCGTTGTTCGGTAGTCACCTGCCACAAGATCGGAACAGAAGTCGTCCTGATTCATAATGTGGTCAATAGGAACTTTTCCTATATCTTGGCCTACATTCAGGAGCGGGTTGCCACGTGATCTTGTAGTTGAGGTAAATACAAACCAAATCCTGCAATAGTGAGAACAGTTTTGCTTGCGCGATGCAAATATGCAGACAGAGAAAAAGAGAAATGGATAAATCTGCAGTGAGACCGTACAGAACGGATAATAAGTTATGTGACAAGGGTGGTAGTGTGGTAGAGCCAGAGGTGGAGTTCCCTATACCTTTGGCGGGCCTGGGTACTGCTATCTTTGCCTTGGCCTCACCAACTTCTTCCTCTCTAAACATGGAACCCCATGTGGTCGGCCCAGTCAACCAAGTCTGCAGCACATCATGCACTGCCTTCATGCATTTTGCCCAATCAATAATTTTGAAATGTATCCACCCATGGGTAGAGCCATTGCCATCTTTATGGGAAATGCGAACCTTTCGGATAAAACCATGGTCATCTATAAGTTGAAGTGTCAAACCTTTGGAGCTGGCTTGCTTACCGGAACATTCTTTTTCTTCAATCTTATCTAAACACTACTGGACAAGGTAAAAAATACCCTGCACCGTAGACGTCTTAAAGAGGATCCTGCATTCGACCTACAGGCCCCGATTTGGTCGGAATACGAAATGACTGACACCATTCACTTTTCACAATAGACCATTCACTTTGGCTCACAACGCCACATAACAAGATGAAGTGAATACGCCAACATCTAGTTAAAGCATCCATTAATCGACATTTAAACTTCGACCGCCCGTCCATGGATCTGATGCCTGGTGTGTGATGTAGAGAGACATTGGAATATATATATATATATACCTATATATATATATATATATATATAGGTATCCCTCTCTCTCTCTCTCTCTCTCTCTCTCTCTCTCTCCCTATCTCTCTCTTTCTCTTTCTCTGTCTTTCTCTGACTGTATATATATATATATATATATATATATATATATATATATATATATATATATATATATATATATATATATATATATACATATACAGTCAGAGAAAGACAGAGAAAGAGAAAGAGAAGAGAGAGAGAGAGATAGGGAGAGAGAGAGAGAGAGAGAGAGAGAGAGAGAGAGAGAGAGAGAGAGAGAGAGAGAGAGAGAGAGAGAGAGAGAGAGAGAGAGAGAGAGAGAGAGAGAGAGAGAGAGAGAGAGAGAGAGAGAGAGAGAGAGAGAGAGAGAGAGAGAGAGAGAGAGAGAGAGAGAGAGAGAGAGAAAGAGAGAGAGAGAGAGAGAGAGAGAGAGAGAGAGAGAGAGAGAGAGAGAGAGAGAGAGAGAGAGAGAGGGAGAGAGAGAGAAAGAGAGAGAGAAGAAAGTACCAAAATAAAGACGGAGAAACATGTGACTGTAGTACTATATGGTTTTGCAACAAATTGTGTCCTGTGCTCGAACCTCTCTTTCATGGCACCTGTTTTGAGTGTTCATTCACGACTAGTTCACATCCCGATAATACCGCCAGGTGCACCTAAATGAGATCGCATTAATTACATCAGACTGTGGTTGAAACAGTTTTTATGAAGTGAAATGAACACCTGTTACTCTGTGGTAGCCAACTTATTTCAGAGCTATTCGGCAGTGCCTTGTTCCTGGTGTGGGATTTCGAAAGGAGTTCGGCCAGGAAAATATCATCCCAAATGATTGGACAGCCATCTGAAGCGTGGACCTTGAACAGCATTTTACCACCTTTCCTACTTTTCGGTGGGCGTGGTGGGTTCGTTGCAATACCACTAGTGTTTCCAAACAGAGTGCAAGCGACATAAAGCAGAAACTAGCGTACTGTACGTGATGCGATCTCGCAGGTATTGGTTTATTTTATACTTGGGGCTACCGGTTGACCTCGGTCAACATAACGGTCATTGCTTCCAAAGATATATGCTATCACGTGCAAATGCGATCCGTGTCAAAACAAAAGACACGTGCTTGAAATATTTAGCACCGTGTTCATCAGTACCTATCACGTAATACCAGCGATGTACAATTTATATCATTTTGATCCACATATGGAGAGTCATACAAGATTGACTTTGTTTCGGAAACTTCCGAAATGTTCCGAAAAATGCCATTTGCTTGCACGCCCGAGCAAAAAAAAAAGATCAAATCCAGTTACAGGGTCCAAGATAACCTCAAGGTGATCCATCAGCAGATAAAAAGCGCAATGAAACTTTGTTCGATCAGTAACTTCCAACCGTCTTTGAGATATCAATATCACGTGCTAGCAGGCGCTAATTCATCCATCATCATACCAGAGCCAACTTTCGCTATTTGAGTCAAATATCCAAATATAAGTGAAAATAATGCCGATAATTCGCGATTTGGGCGAAACATGACCGGACATGTTCCCTCTTATGATATTATATATATATATATATATATATAAATCATGGGATATATAATTCCCGCGATGATGTTTGCAATTCGTAACTAACTTGCGTATCAGCATACACTAGATTAAACGACATTTAAAATGATGGCAAAGTTCGGCCACTGTAAAGTCCAATGTAAAACATCGATGACGGGGAGTCAATATTGGAAGTAATCATACAAAGCTACCAAAAATTACATCTGTGTTAATGTATCTACCGCGTCACCTGCCTAGATGATTGTAAGAAGCATAAACAAATCGGTGACCACGGCAAAAAAAAACACGTGCCCTGACCAGCCATCTTGGCATAGCTCATAAGCTCATTGGCATCCTTTGTCGACCTTATGGCATATATTACATGACATGACTTGGCATTGGTAAAAAATGTCCTCTCAGGTAATTCACCTATGATATCATAGGAGGAACATGTCCGGTCGTGTTTCGCAAATATCGTGAATTATTGACATACTTATATTTGGCTCAAACGTTGGCTATGGTAGGATGGTGGATAAGTTAGGGTCTGTACTGTCAGTGGTTGATAATAGTGACGTCTGCCCGATCACTCTGGTTATCTGTCACTCAGGATGGTTTTCAGGTGGCTGACCGCAACCGTTAACTTCGCGACTATATCATGTAGTGTGGCAAACGCACTGGTGTCCGGAGACACTGCGCCGACTGGACCGTCTGCGCTGCTGAGTATACTTCCACCACTGCTGACACCAGGCCTGCAACCGAGCCTTCCAATACATTGCCAGCTGCGGCGGCCAGTTGGCCCAGAGGAGCTTCCTCTGACAACAGCGATAATGCTGCACAAGCTGACTGTGACAGCCGTTGAAGATATGGCCTTCAACAGCTCACGGTCGTGTGGGGCATCTCCTGCTGTGCCCAGTTCGGAGTGCGTGCGCAGGAGTAGCTGGAACGGCTGCTGGTCTCCTAGCTGCTGGCGGGGATCTAAGGCTTCCAGGAAGGTCGCTCTCGATTGCGCCAACCTACGACTCGAAACGTCAAAAAGGGCCACGAAACCTGGGCGTCTGGGTCTTGATAATATCCGCACCTGCGTAATATAATGGGGTATCCTCCTGCAAAATATCCTTGGTTTTCAGCGATGTCATTTTCAATACTTGATTTTCAGATTTCCGATTGTTAAAAATGATATTTCGGGAACATACATCTGCGCCAAAATTAGCAAGTTATCATGCCTATGAATAGTTAGTTTTATGTCGCATGTGGTGGGCCCGATTTTACAATCACTATTGAACAATGATGTAAGTACGTTAAACGCTGCCTTCTTGTAGCAGGAAAAACAGACAATATTGGGCAATGGTTATATTACAGTAAATGGAACATACCATAGCCTTTAACATGATTGCCTGTTTTATGGGGGCACCTCTTGATGCAATGACAACTAGGGCGGATAGAGGGTGTATTTTTTCAGCCCGAGGCGCCCCTCCAGGTGCTCTCGCAGTGGCGCCGCTCCAAAGAAATAGCGCCTCTCCAGACAAGTTCCCCAATGACAACTCTTAGATCCACCCCTGATTACAGCATTTTTATATCGTGGTTATGAACTTGGGCTGGCTATACAATCGTGCGCATTCACGTGTAGCTTTCTTGCAAAATTGACAACTTCAGTTGAACCATTAAGAGGAAAGAGGACAATTTGAAAAAAATAGTATATGTATATGTCGGGAACAGCAATGTGACAGTGTAAATGTAAAATCAGTGATGAGATCGCCGTCCGAACAGGTCACAGACAGATCTCTTGAGGGAACTCCCAGTCATGTAGGATTTGATTGTCGGCTATCACAACGGCTGCAAACGAAAGTATATTTGATCCTCCTATTCCTATTACACTCACTCATTGTACACACACAGAACCTTCGTCACCTTTGAAACTATTTCAATATCTCAACATTATGATACTGTACGGCAAGTCACGTTGAATGACGCCCACATAATGCAAATTGAAGATATAGCGACAAAAGGAAAACACTGACAAATTAAAACTAGCATTTGACCTTGAGGCATGATCTGACATGTCCCGGGTTCAAATGTTACTCGGGGGTTGCCCACGTGCTGTCCCTTGATGCCGAACATAGGTAGCTTTGGGAGAAAATGAAGAAACAAACAGGGGCGACCGAAGAAATGAGCTGGGCCTTTGACTTCGCAAATTAATGCGATTTCTGAACGGTTTGCTAGAGTACCTTACAGTACGTCGAATGACACCACCTCATGAAAATGTAAGTCATTCTGACGATACGCGAGGGCTTCGAGCAATGTAAGCTAGCCTTCGATCTTGTGGTTTGACATTGACATGTCCCGGCTTGAAATAATACACCAAGTTCATCGCGGGCTATTGATTGACTCTAGGCGTGGGTAGGTTAAGACGAATAACAAACGCGAGGCGACCGAAGAAATTAGTATGCCCTTTGACCTTTGAAATTAGTTCGGTTTCGTAGCATCATGATGCGGCACAAACAGCGTCGAATAACACACAGTTGGTGTAATTGAACCCATAGAGAAAAATTGTGGGAACTTCGAAAACATCCAAACTCGTCAGTGACCTTGAAATTTGACTTCACATATCCCAGTTTCAAAATGCTACTCGAGTATCCACCATGGACTATCAATTGATAATAGATCTGGGTAGGCTTGGGCGAACCCCCCCTCCCCAACCAAAAAATGCGATACGACCGAAGAGATCAATTTGAATCTTGACACGCCAAGATTATTTCGAATTACCAACTTTTTGACACCACGCAACAAGCGACGTCAAATGGCATTTATTTCCTACAAATTGAAGCCATAGCGACGAAACACGACGTCATCGAAGACTCAATCAAGCCTTTGATGATATGTCTCGGTTTAAAATGTTACTCAAGTGTTAACCACTGGTTATCGCTTGATGCAGGGAAGAATTCACCAAATGGAAATGGAAAAAAAATCATCCACAACCGTGAGTTTCTCCTACACAATTTGGTCGTGGCTAGGCCGATGTTGCTTGGTATTGATCAAGGTTGGAACTTTCTTTCTTTTCGCCGCCCGCCATTCGTCAGCCATACTGTTGCAGGCAGCAAATGTCGGCGCTCGACGTGTATCGAGCCATGCGATAGCTTCAGTGTCTGAAAGCTTCATGTCAAAAGGTTGAAAATGACAGGGTTAGATATGTATGAAAGGTAATTGAGTATGACACCAGAAGGCAGCTGATTGTATGCCGTTCTTAAGATTATTTTAATTTCATTCGCTAAGGTAGAACATCTGATATAAATTTAAAGGAATGCAATGTGATAGTTTGAGACACAAATTCTGGAAATGAGTGTAAAAATGACAGGGTTAAAATTCCATGGAAGTTATTCATCACATCAAAATGTCGCACGTTCGATTTTCCTTTAGCTACGAACATTGGCAATTGTCAGCGCTTCATACAGAAATACAGAAGAAGCATGACTAGTTTTATAACAAGTAGTTGAGTGGCCAATTCTTACCATTTCACTTTCAGGGCAGTGACAGGGTGAAATGATTTGCTGACAACACAAATACATAAGAGAGCATACTTATCATATCATATCATATCATACCTACACACCATAAGAGAGCATGTTTTAACCCGCACCGTCTTTCCGGTCAAATCCTCATACCCCGTCTCGGGGTGGTTGAAGACCAAACTAAAATCCAAACTAAGCATCGCACGAAAACGAAAGAGGTGTCATCGGAAAGCGCTCGACGAATAGGGTCCGGATGCTCCTCTCAAAACAGCCCCAAAAGTGACGTCACTAGGGGGCTAGATTTTCACGACTTTTCACGACTTACATTATGTTTTTGGCTTTGGGGAGTTCATTTTGGGGATATTTGAAGAATACATTTGGAATCAGAAAATGAAATCGACCAAGGCCATACAATTTTTTTCGGCCCACAAAAATACTTCTTTTTTCTCAAAAGTTTGAGCTTTCACGTCTTCTTTCATTTTCCTTTTCTAATGGCCAGAGCAGACCGAGAAACGATGTTGGAAGTCAACTTGCCCTAATACAAAATGCTTACTTTTGCCATACATTTCGATTTGAACTGCAATAGGGAAATATGCCAAATTTATATTAGTGAAAAACGAAAAAAAAGAGAAAAATCTCCTTATACCTTTTGTTGCATCCCTAACGATAAGCAAACGCTGAATGTTTCATTAACATATCTGTATCCGTTAAAGCATGACGACTGGTTGAACTTTTTTAGAGATGACCTCACTTGACCTTGACTAACTCGTTGACCCTTGACGACCTGACTTCAAAATTTTGATGCACCATGCCAAATTGATGTGGAAAAAGGTATGCCAAATCTGGGCGCGCGGTAGCGCGCCGTTCGTTCACTATCCTCGAAAAAAACTGAGGGGGGAGGCGGTTGAAACCCCCTCCGAGACGGGACGGGTTAATGTTGTTCAGCTTTGACCATCGGAAATTGCTTGGACCTCCTCTAGAAACTAGAATATAGCATTATTAAAAGCAAGCCCACCCTGATAGTGTTCCTTCACCAGCCCACCACCAGAGTGGCTCTATCGGTATTTTGTCCGCTTATGACCCCAACCGTACGTACCTATTGATTCCACATATGGGTAGCATTGAAAGAAAACGAAGAAACATGGAAGTGCATGACATCGGCCTTTAACCATCAAAATTAGTTTCGTTTCTGAACATATCGCTTCACTAGACATTTCAAAATCCGCTATAGTACCTCACGGCATGTCAAATGACACGTTATGAAAATTGAAGTCATAGCGACGAGACGCGAGGACTTCGAGCAATTTAGTCAACATTTTACCTCATGGTTTGACATTGACCTGTCCCGGTTTGAAATGTTACTCGAGGTTTCCTACGGGTAATTGCTTGATGCCAGATGTGGGTAGGCTAGGACGAAGAAAAATGCGGGGCGAACGAAGAAATCGACTTGACCTTTGACCTTTGAAATTAGTTCGATTTATTAACTATAATATGGCACAACAAGCTACGTCAAATAACATCCACTTTGTGCAATTTGAGCCCGTGGAGACGAATCACGAGGACTTCGAAAAATTCAAACTAGCCTCTGATCTTGAGGTTTAACCTTGACAAATTCCGATTTCAAAATGTTACTCGAGGTTTCATCATGGGTATGATAGTGGATCTGAGTAAGCTTGGGCGAAAACGAAAACAAATGCGGGGCGAAAAAGTCAGCTTGGCTTTTAACCGTCGAGATTATTTCGAATTATCAACTTTTGACGTTTGACATTAACAACAGCATTTGACGTTGAAAATTGACCTTGACATGTCCCGGCTTAAAATGTTACACGAGGGTTCACCACTGGCTGTCGCTGGATATCAGATTTAGGCAGGTTTGGGTGAAAACGAACAAATGCGAGACGAACGAAGAAACCGGTTTGCGTTGGACCTTGACCGATAAAGTGGTCATGTGAGACTTGTGTAGTTCTTTCCAGCGTGTTCAGTATATAAAGAAGCACTTGTGGTCACTGATTCGAAAGATCATACACCCGTCGCTGAATGCCAATACCAACACAAGTACGCCTCTGGCGAACTCGTCGCTGAATACAAATACGACGCTAACTTGACGTACGCACTTAAGGCCGACTCAGACGCCCCTCCATGGTCTTGAAGATACCCAAGGACGCTTAGAGTCACGTTTGTTCAAGATATATCAATATATGTGCAGGAGAAGGCAACCTAAGGCCTATAAAGCTTTACGATTATGCAAATTATGGACCTCGCGAAGCACAATTATCCACCCAAGCGAAAACAGAAGATACTCATGGTTTTTGTTCTTGAAGAATGGCCTGAAAGCAAACATTTATAACGCTTGTTGATTTACCACTCGGGGATTTTCTGACGACAGTGAACCTATGAAGCCCGTTGATTGACTAAATGGAATTATAATATTTTTGGTGATTTTTTTTCATAGATATTTTCAATTTATAAATGATTCAGTATAATTTTGCGGCAGTCTAAGTAAAAAAAGTCTCAACATTTAATGACTATGCTTTGATGACCAATATTGTAATGTGTGAAGTCACAAAATTAGAGCACACGAAATCGGGGGCATAGATACAGTCGATTTTCCAAAACTTATGCACGCCTCCGCAAGCAATCAGCATAATACAGATAAACCACATGCCACTTTATGTTTCTGGTCACTACTAGTCCCATGCTTTTTTTCTGCTGTGTTCCGGAAATTTGAAGTACACTCGTAGCATACAAAGAAGTCACAAAAATCTGTTGTAGCATTTTCAAAGGCTCATGGTTGAAAAGGCTGCGCACAAGGTGCATTGGACTTTTTCACAACGAAGACCTCGCAGCTAAGTGTTTTGTAGCAACATGCATTACTTAGCATTTTCAGGTGTGTCTATTCAAGCGGTTCATTATTTGTCCAATTTTTCTTAATGTGTCACTTCGAATTAAGAAGCACGAACAAATGGTTCAAGGTACATACAGTAAAATGCCGACAGGTTCATATCAGATCATATCTCAACACCCACGAATTTTACCGAATGCGCTTGCTCAACCGTAATAAAAAGTGTTATGACTACAAGTGTACTTCGTGCAGGTACATCGTGGATCACTATACTAGCTCTGCCCATCATTTGTCCTATATTTGCTGTGCTTGTCTATTCCGCACCTGCCAGAACACTCTGAAGTTTTACTTCTGCTCTCCACTGTCCTGTCCTGTACCAGTGGCTCATCAACCGCCCCTACCCTCACATTATTTTCGAAACGTCACAACCATAATTTACCCCTTCCCCCACAACACTCGTGTCCTGTCCATTCAGACATTTTCGTGTTATATGAGCCGTCCCTAGGTCTCCAGCCTACCTACAGTTCCTTACAGCAGGGGACCACTACAAGAAACACAGATTAAGTACATCAAAATATAATGAGCCCGAAGTAGCCCTGTGTCGAAAAGAAGCTGTTTTGAATCCTTTTTCGCAATACTTTCCACTACTCTCGAGCGTATCATTGTGTGCAAACCCGCCCGAAATAGCACGGTCACCGCATCTTCAGCCACTCTACTGCCGATCACGGGATCTTTTATCATTCCATCAGCACTAATAACTGTCCCCGCAGCCGAGAACACGGCGTAATCAGCGAGCCGGCCGTCGCCGACCGCTGGTCTCGCCGGCGCCCGAGCGCACGCCCGGCCTGCCGCGCCGCCGATTGCGATCAGTCGGATGGCGGCACGGCGGCGGCGGCGGCACGGTGGCGGCACGGTGGCGGCAGGGAGGCGGCGTTGGCGGCAGGGAGGCGGCGGCGTTGGCGGCACGGCGGCGGCGGCGGCACGGTGGCGGCACGGTGGCGGCAGGGAGGCGGCACGGCGGCGGCGTTGGCGGCACGGTGGCGGCGGCGGTGGCGGCAGGGAGGCGGCACGGTGACGGCACGGTGACGGCACGGTGGAGGCACGGTAGCGGCACGGTGGCGGCACGGTGACGGCACGGTGACGGCACGGTGACGGCACGGTGACGGCACTGTGGCGGCGGTGGCGGCGGTGGCGGCAGCGGTGGCGGCACGGTGACGGCAGGGTGACGGCACGGTGACGGCACGGAGGCGGCACGGTGGCGGCGGCGGTGGCGGCACGGAGGCAGCACGGTGGCGGCGGCGGTGGCGGCGGCGGTGGCGGTGGCGGTGGCGGTGGCGGTGGCGGTGGCGGTGACGGTGACGGTGACGGTGACGGTGACGGTGGCGGTGGCGGTGACGGTGACGGTGACGGTGACGGTGGCGGTGGCGGTGACGGTGACGGTGACGGTGACGGTGACGGTGACGGTGACGGTGACGGTGACGGTGACGGTGACGGTGACGGTGATGGTAACGGTGACGGTAGCGGTGGCGGCACGGTAGCGGCACGGTGGCGGCGGCGGTGGCGGCATGGTGGCGGCGGCGGCGGTGGCAGTGACGGTGGCGGTGGTGGCGGCACGGTGGCGGCGGCGGTGGCAGCGGCGGCACGGTGGCGGTGGCGGTGGGGACCCGGACGGGTGCAGTACCCGCCGCTATGGCTGTGGAACCAACGATGTCGCATCAGCACGCTGTCGCCGATGCCGGCACTGATTGTGCTCGTTGACAGTTGACAGCCTTGGCACTACCGCGCCGCGCTGATTGAGCGCCGGATCGAGGTCTGGGTTTGTCACGAGACGACACCTTCCCAGCGGCGTTAGGATCGAGGTCTGGGTTTGTCACGAGACGACATCTTCCCAAGGGCGTCACGATCGTGATGTAGGTCTGTCGCGAGAAGGCACATTCCAAGGGGAATCACGATGGTGGTATAATTCTGTCACGAGACGACACCTTCCCAGCGGCGTCACGATCGTGATTTGGGTCTCAAACCATCCTAACACTCGGCAGCGGCCCCGCGTTGTTGTCCGGACGATCAAAAACAGGACTCCCCCATTAGCCTTGATAAGGCACCGACGGAGTTCACGGAAAGCCTAAACATTCGTCAGGAGGCCTCAGCATATTGTCCGGAGGCTGCAGACCAGGAGACCTCAGTATATTGTCTGGAGAAAGCAGACCAGGAGGCCTCAGCATATTGTTCGGAGAAGGCAAACCAGGAGGCCTCAGCATATTGTCCGGAGAAGGCAGACCAGGAGGCCTCAGCATATTGTCCGGAGGATGCAGACCAGGAGGCCTCAGTATATTGTCCGGAGGCTGCAGACCAGGAGGCAACAATATGTTGTCTGGAATCTGCAGAACAGAAGGCCTCAGTATATTGTCCGGAGGCTGCAGACCAGCAGGGCTCAGTATATTGTCTGGAGAAGGCGGACCAGGAGGCTTCAGCATATTGTCTGGAGAAAGCAGACCAGGAGGCCTCAAGATGTTGTCCGGAGTCTGCAGACCACGTGGCCCCAGGATATTGTTTGGACCAAAGAGATCAGGAGGCTTGAGTATATTGTCTGAAGTATATTGATTATATTGAGTATATTGTCTGAAGTCTTCAGACCAGGAGGCCTCAGCATATTGTCTGAAGGAAGCAGTCCAGGAGGCCCCAGTGTATTATCTGGAGGAAGTAGGCCCGGAGGCCTCAGTATGTTGCTTGGAGTCTGCAGACCACTATGCCTCAGTATATTGCCTGGAATCTGCAGACCAGGAGGCTTCAGTATATTGTCTGGAGTCTGCAGACCACTATGCCTCAGTATATTGCCTGGAGTCTGCAGACCAGGAGGCTTCAGTATATTGCCTGGAGTCTGCAGACCACTATGCCTCAGTATATTGCCTGGAGTCTGCAGACCAGGAGGCTTCAGTATATTGTCTGGAGTCTACAGACCCGGAGGCCTCAGTATGTTGTCCGGAGGCTGCAGACCAGGAGGCCTCAGAATGTTGTCTGGTGTCTGCAGACCCGGAGGCCTCAGCATATTGTCCGGAGGCTGCAGACCCAGAGGCCTCAGTATATTGTCTGGAGAAGGCAGACGAGGAGGCCTCAGCATATTGTCTGGGGTCTGCAGATCTGGAGGCCTCAGTAAGTTGTCTGGAGACTGCAGACCAGGTGGCCTAGAGTTGTGACAGCTCTCAGCGTATTCCACGTTCGAAATCGCTTCACAAGGCACATTTCAAGTGATGTTCAAACTCGTTCTTATCAACCCAACCTCTATTCAGGAGTGTCACTTTGCAAATGCTAAGGGGGGCACTGGGCCCCTCAGTCATCGATCTTCCCCCCCCCCACAACCAGGATGAAGCTTAATCATTGGGTCTATTGGCGTAAACTAGATACAAATGGGTTTCGGGGAAGCCTTGGCCATCAGAAGGATCATTTGGATCTCCCCAACCAACTTTGTAAAGTGACGCCCATGGTTCAATGTCCAATACAAGACAAGATAATCTTATAGGGCATTAGTTTTTTTTTCGTGGTGCCAAGCACCTCGACCTGGAGGCTGTTGGTCCCACATTTGAAGCACTGGACAATTTTCTTTGGAACTATTCTACATAATCACTCGATATGCTATGTGTAAGCTTACCCATACTTATGGCAGCAGCCGATTATACAAAGGAAAATTTCTCCCCTCCAGGTGGCTGACGGTCCTTCCTAGTAAAACTACATCATGCTTGGTTTCAACTAATGCAGTCCAGATACGAACACAAGACGACATGGAATAAAATGTTCAACAATGATAAGTAATTGGCTTGCATCAGTTATTATTGGTCTTAAATTAATAACATATTGTTGGTGGGCGGTGCGAAGAAAGCAAATTTAAAAGCATGTACTTTTGGCAAAATTTTACTTCCACAGTTTGTTCTTTCCAATCATATAATCATATATCCCAGTCATGACACTGGATGAAATCCGTCGGTACTTGATCCTCATATTCATACGTTGCGGTTGCCGATATTTATCGTTCGATCGGTGTGAGAATGTCGGGAGCATGCTATGTATGCATATATATATATATATATATATATATATATATATATATATATATTGCATATATATATATATATATATATATATATATATATATATATATATATACAGCAGCACATGAAGGCTTCATACTTGATGGGTGGCCAAGTGCTATCAGTGACTCAACAGAAGGATTTAGGTGTTATTCTAAACACAAAACTGGGGGCATCAGAACAGACCAAGGAAGCCAGAAAGAAGGCACTGAGAATGCTCGGGGCAATAAATAGGAATGTATCATACAGAAGTGAGGAAGTGATCAGGAAGCTTTACTGTGCATATGTCAGGCCACATTTGGAATACTGCATCCAAGCTTGGTCTCCTAGCTATGAAAAATATTGTTGGCTTTTAGAGAGAGTACAAAAGAGGGCTACAAAAATGGTTAATGGCATAAGCAACCTGGCATATGAGGAAAGATTGAAGAAATTGAATATGTTTTCACTTAGATATAGAAGGCTGAGAGGAGATCTCATCGAGGTCTTTAAATTTGTCCATGGTCTGGAGAGGGGATATCTTGGGGAAATGTTTGAATTGAACAGAAATGACGCAATTAGAGGTCATTAATTCAAAATTAAAGTTAACCACAGCAGAACAAGGTTAAGGCAGACTTTCTTCACCAACAGGGTAGTAGAACACTGGAAGCAGCTGCCAGAAAACATTGTCAGTAGCAGCACATTGAGCATCTTTAAAAATAGCATAGACAATCATTATAGGAATAGAGGGCTTGCTTTTCAGTATTTCAGGGAGGGCTGATTGACAGATTTCGTGGGCAACTGGTTCAGTGTACAGAGTGCAACCAAGAAGGGCCCTTGTGGCTCATAGTTGCACTAATCTTGTATGTCTTTTATGTCTTTATATATATATATATATATATATATATATATATATATATATATATATATATATGCATATGTATACATATATATATATATATATATATATATATATATATATATATGTATGTTATTCGTATGCAAATGACTGGTGAGGAGGAATGAATATAATTATTGGCATTGGAAACCAAGCTTCACTGAGCCATGTATATCCAAACGTGACGCCCGTCCGCGGCACTGCTCTCGTCAGACACACCTGACCGGACCGGCTGACGGAGCCTCGCCAGCAGAGAAGTGCGCGTCACATCGAGCCGCCTCTACCCGACCGTCTCTCCGACACGATGAGTTGTGCCTTATGAATGCTGGTGGCCATCTATCTCCACTCATGATACGGCTGTTCCGCTTTTCGTCACACATCAGCGTAAATGGCCGGTCACCCACCGAGACGTAATTTAACGCCATCTCCTTTTACAGAATTCAAACAATCAGCTGGAGAGCATCCATAAGAAACAATTAGTGAAAGGCGGGAGTTTACATCATTAGAATGTACCATGCGCTGCCATCTGGGCGCGCGACTCCCGTGGTGCGCGCTGATTGGCTCCCCACGGCGAGCCAGCTGTAATTATCGGCCGCACGCGCCGTCGGCCACCCGACCATTACTGTGCTCTCCCGAGGTGGCCTGCTACGCGGGCGGCCAACGGCAGTCGGACCAGATCCGTATGTAAAGGGCCTTTCCCAGCTCCGTCTCGCTGGTTGTCTCAGGTGGATGGTTGGCGCGCGGCCGTGTGTCGCCACGATGTCCCGCGCAAAGAAACACATGGAAAGGGTGTGACAGGCTCAGTCCAAGCTGCACAAAATATAGATGAGGAAGTTGTAATGCGATACATCTGATGTCCAAGAAAAGCTGCTATTTATCATGAGTAATGGTGCTGGAAACTGGTGTCACGGCGGCAGAACAGGGGGTGGGGCAGGAGAGTTGACTGCCGACGTCACAAATTTTGGAGGGGAATTTGTGTCAAGTCACTTTAGTATTGGTATTGAGATTCGCATTGGAATTGAAAACGTTAACCACTGAAAGTAGAGCAATGGGACCAAAACCGTTCGACAGGCTATGGAAAGCACGTCGTGACATGTGTTCTCTTTTGACACCAGGCGTGACATTGACGCGGGGATGGCCGAGTGGTTAGAGCGTTGAACTATGGATGCAAAGGTCCCGGGTTTAACGCTCGAGCCGTTCAGACATTTCCAAACCTCGCGGTTTACTGGCGAAGCAGTGTGTGCGGCGGCATATTGTATAAAGTGTGTCGTGAACAACCCAATTTAAAAAAGAAAGAGCTAAGGGGCGCATAGAGGGCCCCCTACCGATGAAGAGGGCCTCGAGTCAACGGAGGGTGTCCGCGGACGGATGTTCAGAATCCTGATCTGGACCAACAGAAGCGCTTCTTGATTGATGAAGGGGGCCCGGACCATTGAAAAGACCCCGAGCTTGGCGGAGAGGACCCCGGACGAACAGGAAGGGGCCCTTGGCTGACGGCGCAAACAAGACGAAAAAATGGCCCCTGACCTGATGGAGGGGAGTACACATTTGACAAGTGGGTTTCGGCCGGACGGAAAGGCCCTGGGTCGCTAAAGAGGAACCCTGCGACAACCGCAAGCGCCCCATAATTGGCGTAGAGAACCTCGGATCGTCAGACAGGACCTTGAGCCGATTTCAAGGACTCTTGGGCCGGAGGATTGGGCACAAGCCGTACATTTGCCCCTGAATTGTTGAGTCCAAACTGTTGAAGGAGGGATTTTAGGCTGACAGACCAGGCCCCGAGTCGCTAAAAATGACCCCTAATCCGATTACCCCTCTAAAATGCATACAAAGGTTGTTCGGAAAGGGTACATGGGGCCAGAAGGCCTCCACCATGTTGGCTGGTAAGGTCCGCGAAGAGCCCTGAAGAGAACTATATTGTCCTTGCCAGCTGAAAAGGGCAGTTTCGGCTGGAAATGTCCCCGAAGTGCTGATGAGTAGGCACGGTCCTGAGAGCCCTGATGAAGAAGCAGGCCGCCTGGGGGCCAGAGAGGGCTGGAACGTTTTTTTAAAAGTTTAAATGGGTACAGAGTGGATGGACAGGACCCCTAAGAGTGATTCGTCTTTAAGAGCAGGGTAGGATCCTGGGATGAAGATTGTCGCTGAGAGCACAATAAGACTGAACTGGAATTCCCGGAGGTTGAGAGGACCCCTCAGGGCTGAGAATATTCAATGCATGATGATAATTACTGTAAGATATACTGATGGACAACTTCAGAGCCAAAATGTGCTTGAACCCAGCCAAAAATGTCAATAAATGGAAACGATTCCTAGAGGCTTGAGAAGGCTCCTGAGGGTAAATAGAGCCGGGAAGAGTCCCGAAGCCCAGCGATGGTTGTCAGGAATACTTAGGGCCCGCCTAAGAGCTGGAATGCCCTTGAAACTAGAAAAGCCATCGAAGACTGGGAACGGCCCCTAATAGTTGAAGAGAGTTCCTGACGATTGAAAATGATTACCAATCGCTATCAAGGACTGCCCAAAAATGCCCAAGATGTTTGGCATGAGTCCCTATGAGTAGAACAGGGCCCTCACCAGTTATCAAAAATCTCTAATGGTTAGCGATGACTGTGAAGAATGCCGAGGGTCAGTTTCAGAGCTAGATTGTCCTTGATAGCCAAGAATACTATCTTAGTTCACAGTGTCATCTAAAAGTTGAGGATGTTTCGAGAGCGAACGTTGCTTGTTAGAAATTGTGAGGCCTGTCTTGGGATGGACTTCCCCTGAAAGCTAGACAGGTTTGTCGAGAAATGGAAAGGGCCATGAAATTTGAACAGGGTCCCTGGCGGATGCATAGGGCCCCTTAAAGCCAGAGAGAGCTGGACTTGGATGCCCCTGTGGTTTGGGATGGGCACCTGAGGAATTGAGTCCCCCGAGAGCTAAGGGTGTCATTGAGAACTGACGATGGTTGAGAGGAATACTGAGGGCCCGCCTCAGATCTAGGATATCCCTGAGAACTAGAAATGCTTCCAAGGACTACGAAGGGCCCCTAAGAATACAAAAGGATCATGAGCGGTGAAGAGAGCCACGGGGTACTTCTGCACGTCTCTACATCTCCCTGGAGGCATGGATACCCTTAATAAGGAACAAAATACGCTATGCTGGTCTGAGCTCTCTCGCTATGATGCACATCCACCATGAAAAAATGCCGTCACATTCTGCGATACGACACCGCTTCTTGAGGAACATGAACATCGTTACTAGGCGACTTACCGAACGGTGATGGTGGCCGCCCCAGCGGTGACCGTTGTCCCAGTGGGTACGGCCACCAGGGTGGCGAAACCCGCTTCAGCAGCGGCGGCTGTCACAACAGCCATGGCGGTCCCAGCAGTGGTGGCCCCCGTAGGGATGAATCCGTCCCAGCAGCCACCGTCACCTTAGCGGCGACGGTCGTCCCAGCGGTCACAGCCACTTCAGCCTGCCACATTTGTACCGGCGGTGAAGACCTTCCCAGGGGTGACGATCGTCCCAGTGGTCACAGCTGCCCCAGCAGTCACGGCCGCTCAAACGGCTACGACCGTCCCAATGGTGACGACCGCCACAACGGCCACAGCCGTCCCAGTGACCGTTAGACCACAGCTGCCCAGCATTTTCTTTTAGTGAGGCTAATGCTATTTTTACCTCCATGGGGTATGTGCTAGTTTCCCGTGCTAGATTCCCAGAGCTATTTACAATAGGTTTTTATTAGTTGGTTTCTTGATGCCAGCAAAACAGGGTGTGTTTTTCTGGTCATTACCGGACTGTCGGAGATGGATTACGGTCTCACCTTAGCAACGCCAGCGCTATGCACCTTATCTTTCCACGCATTCACCACATTGCCTCTTAAATTCGAGTGATTGTGCAAGGTTAAAAGCAACGTTTCCTGTGCAACTCATCCGGACATACGCCCTTCATTGACAGGGGTACCTGTCGCTCCAATGCCAGCACTAAACGTAGTTTAGTGGGCGGTGGCGGTGGACACTTGTGCAGCTGCTTTCATTCTTAACCCGGAGCTTGGGGAGGAGGGAGGATTTTTTTTTAGAGGCGTGCCGGACCATAAAGTTCATTTGCGCCGCTTTTAGAGCGAGTGTGTTTTGCAAGCAAAGCTCAGGCAAGGGCACATTTACGTTAA